>CM019150.1:113426017-114154195 GCA_009733165.1 Naja naja | reverse complement strand
TTCTAGTGGACAGAAACACTTTATCCCTACCTGATATGATTTTTCAGGAGATCTTTTTATCTGCAAATTTTTATGAGCTTGATGAGCATCATCAAATGCCTTGCAGACAACCAGCCAGTTAAGCTGGAGTGGGTTATCCACTCATCCAGGGACTGAATGTTAGGTTTCTCCTGTGGAAGCTCGGGTATGGGTACACAAAGTCTTGTCCTAAAGCCACTTTAAATGGAGTAAACCCAGTACTACTATGTATCGAATTGTTATATGCCACCTCAGCAAATGGTAGTAGGTCAGTCCAATCATCTTGTTGATAATTTATATAGCATCTAAGATACTGTTCCATACCGAATTAGTCCTCTCACATGCCCCATTGGTCTGTGGATGGTGGGCGGAGCTTAAGCCCCCAGGAGCCCAATAACTTCAGGAATTCCATCCCAAAGTTTGAAGTGAACTGGACACCCCTGTCTGAGATTATGCTCAGGAACCCCATGTAACCTGTAAATGTGTAAAATGAACAATTTAGCCAACGTTTTAGCAGATGGGATCTTCACACGGTATGAAATGCACCTGTTTGGAAAACAAGTCAGTTACTACCCAAATAACTGTATTTCCCCACTTTCAGGTAATTCCACTATAAAATCCATAGAAATCTCTCTCCATGGAGCAGTTGGTCTAGCAACATTTTGTAGTAAGCCTGCCGGTTTACCAGGGAGGCCGTTTAGCCGACAGGCACAAATAGGACAACTGGCCACATAAGTCTCAATGTCCTTCTTCAAGGTAGGCCACCAAAATTGCCTCTTAACCAAATGTAAGGTTTTCACGAACCCGAGTGCCCTGCAGCTTTAGAGTCATGAGCTTGTTGTAAGACTTGGTTTCTCAATTTCTCCGGCACATATAATTTGGCCCCAACCCATGCCAATCATCTCTCACCGTACAGTTATTTGAGTGAGTTAGGAACCAATCATCAAGTTTCAAAGCTTCTTTCAATTGGGTAGATAAATCGTTTGATAAATCAGCTTTTCTTTTCTGGGCTCGGTAACCACTGGAGCCGCCAACTGTTTGGTGGGGATGACGGGCCGGACCACTTCTTGACGGACACTATTATATTGAGGTAATCTGGACAAAGCATCGGCCATGAAGTTTCCCCCCACGGAATGTACTTCAATGAGAAATTAAAGCGTTTAAAATCCTGCGCCCAGCGAATTTGCTTGGGAGACAATCTTCGAGGCGTTTTCAGAACCTCCAAATTTTTATGATCTGTCCACACCTCAAAGGGGTGCTTTGCCCCTTCTAGGAAATGCCTCCAGGTTAACAGAGCCCAGCGAACTGCAAAAGCTTCTTTTTCCCAGATGGCCCATTGTCTTTCAGTTTCAGTTAATTTATGGGAAGTATATGCACATGGTTGCAAAGTCCCCCCATCGTTTGCTTGTAGTAAGACCGCCCCAACTGCTACATCACTCGCATCTGCTTGAATTACAAAAGGGGCATCCATATTCGGATGTTTGAGCACGGGTTCCGCAGCAAATAGTCGCTTTAGCTTCTCAAAGCAGCTTGGCATTCCCCGGACCACTCACTCCAGGGTTTACTAGGCTTTGGTTTTCCCTCCCCTTTGTCTTTAGGAGATTTGTTATAGGCATTGCAATCTTCGCAAACGCAGGGATGAACCAACGGTAAAAATTAGCAAATCCCAAAAAACTCTGCAATTGTTTCCTAGTGCGGGGAGAGGCCCATTCCAACACGGCTCGAACTTTCCCCAGATCCATTTCTATGCCCTCATGCGATATTCGATAGCCCAAATAGTTAATTTTCTCTTGGTGGAATTCACACTTGGACAGCTTCGTGTACAGTTCAGCGGCTCGGAGTTTTTCCAGAACTGAATGCACTAGTTTCACATGCTCATCACGAGTCTCCGTATAGATAAGAATGTCATCAAGGTAAACCAACACCCCCTTGTATAAATGTTCATGCAATACCTGATTTATCATTTGCATGAATACTGCAGGAGCCCCTTGTAGGCCAAAAGGAAGAACGTTGAATTGGAAACACCCCATTGGACAGTTAAAAGCAGTTTTCCATTCATCTCCTTCCTTAATTCGAACTCAGTAGTAAGCTTCTTTCAAATCAAGTTTCGTGAAAATTTTCCCTTTGGCCAAGTGGGCCAACATGTCCTTCATAAGGGGAAGGGGGTACACGTTTTCCACCGAAATGGCGTTCAGATTCCTATAGTCAACACAGAGACGTAAGGAGCCATCTTTCTTCTCACGGAACAATACTGGGGCTGCTACTCGGGGCCTAGCAGGTTGTATAAAACCACATTCCAGATTTTTATCAATAAATGACCTCAGCTCTTCTAGTTCCCGCGGGGTCATTGAGTACAGTTTCGGGTTTGGGAGTTTCACTCCTGGCAAAATTTCAATACTGCAATCTGTTGAACGATGGGGGGGGGGAAGCTTGTCCGAGGCCCTTTCACTGAAAGCCTCCTTCAAGTCCCAATATTCCTCTGGAATTTTCTCCTCCCCCTTCAGATTCTCTGTGCCCATGGAGGCCAACTCTGTGGGATTCTCAGCTTCTGGTGGCAAGCGCCCCTCCCTTTCTGGGGGCTGGTCAGTACGTATGTGCAATGATCCCCTCCTCCAGTTAATGTGAGGGTTCCATTTCCGGAGCCAAGGCAACCTCAATATAAGGGGGCGCTCCATCCCAGGAGCCACAATAAAGCACAAAGTCTCTCTATGCTTCCCCATCGTCATTTCTACTGGTTCCGTTACGAAATGTGCAGGGCCGCCCCCGGCTACCGATCCATCCAATTGGCAAAAGGCTATGGGCGTTTTTAAAGTCTTTAGCCTTAGGCCCATTTTCTCTACTACTTCTGAACTGATTACACACCTGGTGCACCCAGAGTCTAGCAAGGCCAACATTTCCCCTTCGGCTCCCGACGTGGGTACCCTTAATCCCACTGGAATGGTCATAGGGCCCTTGTTTGGACTTACCAACGAGTCGTCTTCCGATTCGGATTCACTCTCTTCAGAAGGGGTTGGAGTTCCCAGCTCCTCTCCTTTCCGAGGGGCGATCTTTACAACCTCCTCCGCTTTCAGTGCAGTTTCGCGAGGCTTTGCTGGAGTTTTTTCAGGTTTCCTTCCTCCTCCTGGTGCCCCCTTTGGCTCTAGCTTGACATGACAGTCAGCAGCCCGGTGACCTTCTTTCCCACATCAGAAGCAGGCAGTGGTCTTGGATTTTACCATCAATCCCCCCTTTCAGGTTTGAGGCTTCTCGAGGGTTGGGGAAGGCTTGCTCCAACCAGAGCCCCCCAGTGTCAGTTTCGGGTCAGATCAATTTCCACCCTCTGCTGCCAGCACGTACCACAGCTGCAGCTCATTGGGGTCTCTTCTGGCCACACAGCTTTGATAAATATCTTCATTCAACCCATCCTTGTAAGCCTCTGTCAGAGCTCCCTGAGACCAGCCTCGAATGTGGTAAGCCAGCTCTCAGAACTCCTGGGTGTACTCTGCCACTGATCTCCTCCCCTGATTTATGGTTTTCATCCTGATTCTGGCCTTACGTTCAGCTAGTGGGTCTTCAAACCTGGCCCGCAGCACAGTCATGAACAGGTCATAATTCATCAGCAAGGGATCATTATCATTATGCAAAGTCACCATCCACTTAGCAGCTGTGCCCTCAAGAGCCCTGGTAACACATCTGACTTTGGCTGCTTCAGAGGAAAAATCCTCCCCATATTCCTCCATATGGTTCCAAACTTGGGCCAGGAAGAACCCTAATTCCTTGGGATCCCCCCCATATTTTACTTCTAACAGAGGCACCTTTGGAGTTCTACCTTCTGGCAATTGCTCCGCCGGGGCCCCTGGCCGGCTGCTGCCTGTTGCACTGGCTCAGGTTGATTTATGGGGGTAGCTGCTCTGATCCTTCTGCTTGGAGAGCCCCCTTCTTCCCCCGCATACCTTTGATCAGCCTGAGTTTCTCCGGCTACTTCGTGGAGGAGATGCAGGGCTTGATTTAGTAGAAAAATCCTTCCTTTCCTTCTCTTGCCATGGCTCTCCTCTTCCACGTCGCTGGGTAGTGGTCACTCCTGGAGGAGGCTTTCCTGCAGGATCCTTCCAGATGACTCCCAGAGACCATTTAGGTTTTACAACTGGGTTTTCATCAATACTTAAATCTGCTAACAAATTGGTTTCCTCTGCTGCCTCTAATAGCAGGGACTCTTGCCCTCCAGTCGCTCCCAGGTCTTCGTGGTCGTTGGCTGGTTCAGACATTGCATTCAGACCCCCTCGGAAGAAGTTGTAATTTCTCCAGGTGGGCTGGTAAACGGAGATTCAGAATAATGTCAGGTAGTCCTCCATTCAAAATCCAAGAAAGAAATACTTAGACTCCATGAATTAGAGAAAAGATATCTTTTACTGGAAATCAAGTGGTAGCAACAAAAGAATTCTGAATCTGAGAGAATGAGCGCGAAAATCACATATACAAAGTGATGGTAACGTTCCCACCCACAATAGTTCAAGTCGGCTACCCAATTAAAAGTTGTGGATAACGACTTCCGGTGACGCCTCGGTGTGGCGAGGTAGGGAGAATTGCTTCTGCTTCTCCCACCTCGGGTTTTTCCGTTCAAGAACAGCCGTTCGTGGCAGGGTGAGTCCAATTCGAACACCCTTGCGAGGAGGAAAACTTGGAGCCGGTTTGGGAAGTGCGATCCCAAAAGGCGAAGAAGAGTTCCCGAAGCTCTGAACGGAAGAAGCCAGCGCTGTCAGAGCTGGCCCGAAGACGGGGCGGCGCGCCATTAGCGGGAAGCTGAAGGAGAAAGTTGCTGATCGGAAAAGAACTAAGGAAGCTTGGTGAGAAATTATAAAAGACTGGAAAAATAACTTTGTGGGGATTGTTAAAAGGATTGGGGTGAAAGCGGAAAAAAGCGGCACAATCCTAGTGACTACCCCAGGAGAAAATAAAGCGGAAGACGAGGTTAGAGTCCCGTGCAAAGAACAAGAAAGTCAATAAGAAAGTGAAAGTCCTGTGAGAAGAGAGAAAGTACCCGGTGAAAAGAGGTCTTGTCCAACTGGAGAAAGTGCGGTTTTGAGGTTGGAAGAGTTCTGAGAACGAAGTGGGTGACAGGTGAAAGAGCTACTGGATAGCGGGCAGTGACAGAGCCCCTGCAGAGGTAGCCATTGCGATAGAAGAATCAACGGAAAAAAGCCAGACCAGAAGGGTGATTGAACGAAAGCACAGTGAGGAGAGTGCCAACGTAGGAAAGAAAGAAGAAAAGTGGGAATTGAAAACGTGAAAGCTGGTAAAGTCTCTGCGGTGTGATAAGGGTGCAAAGTAAAGAGACAGCGTAAACTTTCATGCACTTTAGAAAACGGACAGTTTAGCGAATAAACAGAAAGCCGCAGAAAAGGGAAAGCTATAAAAACCAATTTAACTCAATCAACATCCGGAAACTTTCGCTGCTTACCAAAGGAGAAAAGAGAAAGGAAAATAGAACTTTTTCGGAAGCAAGGACCGACAGGAACGTGGACTAAACCCATCGGAGGGAAGAACATAAAGAAAAGTCCCACCATTGTGACATTGCATTTTTTTTTTCGTCGGTGGCCATTGACATTAGAACAATTGGAAAACCCGAGCGAAGAACAGCAATTGAAAGAACGGAAGGAGCCTGATATAACGCTATACGTATATTATTGAATTTAATTTGTATCCTATTTCATATATTCTATACCACTTTATATTATACATATATATAGACATAGATAGATTTATAACATAAATGGAAAAAACTCTATAGGATTGCTATATTATTACAGATTATTATAAGACGTTAAGGATTTTGAAATATTGATATTTATAAAGCTAATACTTAATACACTTATTAACTTATTCTTAAGATATGCAATTGATCTAAACTTTTTAGCAAGAGATTACTGAGGATAGACGAGTAGTGATTTACAATAAGTATCTATCTTATATAGAACAATAAGATTTGATAGTCGCTTTTACCTTCGCCTCTTTCTATATATATATATATATATTACTCTACTCCACTTGATTTGTTTTCTGCATACGGTGTTCTCTTTCTCCTCTTTTTCTCTATATTTTTCTTTCCTTAGACTCTTTTTCTCAGATTATTATAAACTATATGCAAGGAATGTAATGTGATTTTACCTCTGTCCCCCCAAGACTATCAAGAAAGATATTTGACTTTAAAGTTAACGGGAAAAACAAGGACAGACAGCACCTCTGCTCCCCCTTTGGCTAGATTTGATTGAGTGAAACTATTGGAATAGAGGGACCTCTATTAGATGAAAATTGGAAATAAGACGTGGGGAAATATAAATAGAATCATTAAAGAACAGCAAAAGATAATAAAAGAAATGTCAACAGTAACTTCCACCATTACTAAAACAGCAAAAAAGGGAGTGACAACTGCAACCCCATCCACACCCACGGTGACTTCCTCCCAAAAAAACAATTGAAGGGATGCTGGCCCCGAGAAATCCAATACTCAGACTCCTCCCAAACGATACAAAACACATTACAGACATTACAAAGCATGATGTTAACGATGCAAGAAACAATGATGAATAACCACGTGGAAAGTAAGAAAGAAAGAGAAGAGATGAGAGCAGAGTTAAAAAGTGAACTGGGAGAGATGAAAAATGAATTAAAAACCTTAGAGGGGAAAATAGGACAGTTGCAGGAGACAACAAGGTCAAATGAGGAGAAAATTATAACAATTACGAAACAAACAGATCAAACAGGGAAAAAGGTGGAAGCTATGGAACATAAAATTAAAGACCAGTATAAGGAAATGAACGAGGCCCTGACATATTTAGAATTGGACAGAGCCTCATATTATTTAAGGTTCCAGAATATACAGGAGGAAAGAGGGGAAAACTTGACTCTCGTAGTGGCAGAATTGTTGGCAACTATTCTGCAAAAAGAAAGTGACCAGATGATATTAGAGATCGATGAGGCATATAGAGTCTATACAAGCTATGCTAGAAGACATGGACTCCCACGGGAGGTTCATGTCAGATTCTCTAGAAAAAGAGTCAGAGAGATAATTTATAGATTGACTAGAGAAGAGATAATAAACCATAAAGGTAGACAAGTCATAGTACTGAAGCAAATTCCAAGGAGAGTGAGAGACCAAAGAAAGGAATACAGATTCCTCACAAATCATTTAAATAAAAAAAACATTCTATTCAGGTGGAACGATCCAGAAGGAATTCTAGTAACATGGGAAGGCAGAAGAACCAGAATTGACAATCTAGCTAAGGCTCAAAGATTCTATGAACAAACAGGAGGACTAGAGGAGGAATTGAGCAGTAGAGAAGAGTCGAGAAATGCAAGCCGTGAAGATCTAAGAGTTCATGCGAGAGGAGAAGGGAGAAAAGAGGGGAAGGAGGGGGACAGAGAATTAATGGTTTGTGAAGAAGGAAGGAGAGAAGAGACAGGAGTGAAGACTAGGAGTCAAACAGCAGGTAAAACGTAATAAAGTTAGAAAAGAAGCGACCAAATGGGAAGGGGAATAAAATTAATATCAATGAACATCAATGGACTAAATAGTCCAAATAAAAGGAAAAAAATATTTGATAGATTGGAAAGACAAAAATGGGACATAATATGTCTTCAAGAAGTCCACATAAAAGAACAGGACAAAAAATATTTAGAGAATAGAAAATTGGGAAAAACATTTACGGCTTTAGCAGTGGAAAGAAAAAGAGGAGTGGTACTATATATAAAAGAGGATCTTAATGCAAAATTGATATACAATGATACAGATGGAAGAATATTAATGGTGGAAATAGAGATACACAACAAGAAAACTTTAGCCGTTGGAATTTATGCGCCAAATAAGAATCAAAAAGAATTTTATAAAAACTTATATGAAAAATTGATAGAAATTGGCAACCCGAGGATTTGTCTGATGGGGGACTACAATGCAATAACTGATAATAGGCAAGATTATGAATCGGAATGTAAACAATACCAAAAACGAAATACCTTGCCAAAAATATTTTTGAAATGGTAGAGGAATTAGGATTGGAAGATATATGGAGAAAAAGGAATCCACAAACTACACAGTATACTTTCCACTCCAGCCCACACAAATCCTGGTCTAGAATAGATATGATTTGGATAAATAGTGAATTAAATAAAGAAATCTTTGACACAAAAATTCTAACAAATATATGGGCTGATCATAACCCAATGTCTTTAACTTGGAAAGAAGGAGGAAGGAAAGGACGAAGATGGTCATTAAACTCTCAGATCTTGAAAGAAGAAAAATATTTGCAAAAAATTAGAGAGGAATTAACAAACTTCTATAATTTTAATAAAAAAGAGGATACATCCCTACAAAATATATGGGATACGATAAAAGCTTATATTAGGGGAATATCAATCGCATATTTGTCAAATAGAAATAAGGAAAGATGGAAGAAACAAGATGAATTAATAAAAGAAATTGGAAAATTAGAGAACAAACAAAAAAGAAATCTAGACAGTGAGCAAATTAAAGATGCACTAATACAAAAAAAACATGAACTTAATATACTTGAACAAGAGGAACTTCTTAGAAAGTTACAATACACAAAACAAAACTACTTTGAATATGCAAACAAACCGGGGAGATGGTTAGCATATAAATTGAGAAAAGAGGAACAGAAAAGAACGATACAATGCTTAGAGAACGAAAATGGGGATCTTGAGGCTGATTTGGAAAAAAAGAAAGAAATTGCAAGAAATTACTTTGAGGAATTATATAAACAAGAAAATGTAGAAGTGTCTAAAATAAAACAATATTTAGGGGAAGGAAATATACAGAAACTTACTGATGAAGAAAGAGAGGTGCTAAACAAAGAAATAACAATGGATGAATTGAAAAAAGCAATTCAGAAACAAAAAAATAATAAAACACCAGGCCCAGATGGATACCCAAGTGAATTCTATAAAAAGATAGGGGACATACTAAATAATACATTTTTAGAAGTTTGTAATGAAGCACTGGGTAAAGCCAAAATTCCCAACACTTGGAAGGAGGCATACATAACGCTTATACCTAAAGAAGAGACAAATAGTAACCAAATTAAAAATTATAGACCAATATCGCTTTTAAATACGGACTATAAAATTTTTATGACAATTATGGCACAAAGATTAAAAGGAATTATTAGTGGAAAAATTAGCACAGATCAAAATGGATTCTTGCCGAGAAGACAAATTAGACATAATATAAGAACAATAATAAATATATTAGAATACTACGAAAGTCACCCGAGCAACCAAATGGCCCTAATTTTTTTAGATGCACAGAAGGCATTCGATAATTTGAATTGGGATTTCATGAAACAGCAATTTAATAAAATGAAGTTTGGACATAATTTTGAAGGAATGATAAAGCAATATATGATACCCAAAAGGCAAACATATTAGTAAATGGCGAGACCACCAAAATGTTCAAAATAGAGAAAGGGTCAGACAAGGCTGCCCCTTATCACCACTATTGTTCATTACAGTATTAGAAACACTATTAATTAGAATTAGGGAAATGGAAATATAAAAGGAGCGAAAATTAAGAATCAAGAATACAAAACGCAAGCATTCGAGACGACATGGTATTTATAATAGAAGAACCTTTAGAGACAGGCCCGATATTAATGAAAGAAATAAATGAATTTGGGGAACTAGCAGGTTTAAAGGTAAATAGGGGAAAAACTAAATTACTAGTCAAAAATATAATAAATTCCAAACAAAAGAAGCTTGAAGAAATTATGGGGTTACAAATAGTAAACAAAATAAGATACCTAGGAATTTGGATAAGGGCAAAAACAATAATGCTATGGGAAGATAATTATATAAAATTTTAGAACAGATTAAAAGGATCTGGAAATTTGGAGCAAACTGCAAATATCCCTTTAGGGAGGATTGCAACAATCAAAATGAATATACTTCCCAAAGTCTTGTTTCTATTTCAGACAATCCCAATATTAACAAATAAAAAGTTTTTTATGGAGTTGAATAAAATGACAATGAAGTTCATTTGGATGGGAAAAAGGGCAAGGATAAAGAGAAAATATCTCCAAGATGATAAAAGTAGAGGAGGATTGGGATTGCCAGATTGGGAAATTTACTACAAAGCCGCGATTTTGTTATGGATAAAAGAATGGGTAAGGCTAGAAAATAAGAGAATGCTAACATTAGAGGGGCATGACTTACAAATAGGATGGCATGCACTCCTATGGAACCGACGGACAAAAGACAAAAACATACAACGAAACATATAATACGTAACTCATTGATTAAAAACTGGGCCGAAATAAGAAAGAAAAATTATATAAAAATACCAAGGTGGTTCTCAACAATGGAGGCAACCTTTAATCCAAATACAATGGATTTAAATAAAAAACTTAAATATTATCAGATATTGGATACAGACGGAAAATTAAAAACAAAACAGGACTTGGAAACACAAGGCATATTAATAGATAGTTGGGTTTACTTACAAATTAAAACAAGATATAATAAAGACATAAAGGAATATGGGATAGAAACAAAGAATACAAATCTGGATAAACTATTCTTGGGACCAGAAGAAAAGTTAATATCCAAATTATATAAATTATTATTAGAACAGGAAAGAGCAGGACAACTAGTAAAAGGATCAATGGTAGCCTGGGAGCAAAATATAGGATACAAATTGGATCTAAATGATTGGGAAGAGATTTGGGAAGAAAATTTAAAATATACAAAGTCAGTGGCGTACAAAGAAAATCAATACAAAATGATGTATAGGTGGCACTTGGCCCCGGCTAGACTAGCAAAAATATTTCCCCAGGCAAACCCAAATTGTTGGAAGTGTCAGGATAAAATGGGAACCTACTACCATGTGTGGTGGACATGCCCCAAAATTAAAAAATATTGGACAGGAATCAAAAACTGGATTGAAGATGTAATGAACTGTGAGCTGGAGTGGAAACCAGAACTATTTCTACTTGGAATGATAAAGAAAAAGCTTCCTCCAAAAGACAAATACCTGATTGCACATCTCCTAACAGCTGCTCGAATTGTTTTAGCAAAAATGGAAAGAATCTTCAATTCCGTCTATACAAGCAGTAATAAACAAAATGTATGAATGTGTTGAAATGGAGAGATTAACTCTCAAATTAAATGGAAAAGAAGATTCAGATTACTATAAGATATGGGAAACGTGGTACAACTGGATGGAACATAACAACGAAGGGAAAGGGAATGTTGGAAAATAGAGTGCTATTTGAAATATAAGAATTTATAGAAAGCAGGAGATAGTAGAAAATAGGTGATGTAAGAATTTCAAAAATGAGATAAGAGAAAATTCTAAAAGAGCTCAAACCAAGCGAATATTATTAGAAGAAATATTTATGATTATATATGATTGTAATATCACATGGGAAAATGCATTTCTGATCTGCAACTAAAAAAGAAATGAAAATGTGTGATGTATTTACGTTTGCGTGTGACTGTATGTTTGTATGTTGTTGTGTCTTTTTTAAAATTGTAAATAAACTTTTCTTAAAAAAAAAAGAAGTTGTGGATAACGTCATGTGGGCATCTCCAGGTGGTGATGAGGCCTCTGTCCGTTGACCTTGGCATATTTTGATAAAGAGCTGCGGCTGCGCATAGCATAAGACAGAAATCAAAGCAAGAAAGCCCCCCCCCCAACTGATATACTTCTTCTTAACAAAACCTCCAGCTCACTTCCCATAATCATGTCCCCCCTCCTCCCCCCATTACTTATGACAGCCAAAAGATGCAAAGCAAAAGAAGGAAATCTTGAAGGCTGACAGATTGGACTGCCATTTGTCAGAAATGGTGTACGGTCTCCTGCTTAGGCGGGAGGGTTAGACTAGATGACCTACAAGGTCCCTTCCAATCAGAGCTGGTATTCAGCAGGTTCTGATCAGTTCTGAGAACCGGTAGCAGAAATTTTGAGTAATTCAGAGAACCAGCAAATACCACCTCTGATTGGCCTTGCCCCCATCTATTCTCTGCCTCCCGAGTCCCAGCTGATCGGCTGGGTCTTCTTTTGTTGCCTTGCAGAGAAGGATGGAGCTGGAAAGAAGGTTAGTAGGGTGGGGAGGGAATGGAGATTTTACAGTATCCTTCCCCTGCCACACCCACCAAGCCATGCCTACAGAACCAGTAGTAAAAAGTTTTGAATCGCACCACTGCTTCCAACTCTGTTAATTTGTTGATCTGTTAATATACTTCATGTAATCATACGTGCCATGGTGACTTTTTTGATTCCCATCCTGCAGATGGCCCTGTTTGGGATAGAGTTTATCTTATTATCTTTATATTATTATCTTTCTCCAGTGAATATGTTGGATGAAGAGGGTAGAATTGGTCCATCCTGGCTGTAGAGCACTAGAGGTGACTATTCTACTGGATCTTTGGAAATACATTTCACATGCTATGCAATACAAAATGAGCAAGCTTAACTAATGTTACAAGTTCTTCAAGCCCTGATATTCATTTTGAAAAACTACTAAATGGACAAACGCATCAGCTCTGCCTTACAGAAGTTTAAAATAATTTAAAGGAATTTCTTGTATATCACTATCTTCCAGTATGCCTCAATTCTGCCCACTAAAACAACCACTGACTTTGTCAGTTTCTTTCTGTCCAAGCAACCTACTCAGAAAGATTAAATGGTAATACCCACTATCCTTATTTTGCTTTAATGCTGCTTTCCTTGGGCATTTTACTCCCTGTTGTGCCTCATAACCAGCAGCAAGTGAAGGAGAAGAAAAATGAGCATGAGTTAACAGGGAGTATGAAATAGGTGACTAACAAGCAAGTACTGGAGTGCATAACACCAGACATGTCACTAGAAGGCAACTGCATCTCTCTTACTCACTGCCATGTCACGTGGGGGAATTTCCTGGGTAACTAGCAAAAGGAAACCAGGCTGTCAATGAGCACTGTGGCTGTACACCACCAAAATGACACCAGCTAGAGCATAGAAAAATTCAAAGAAATAATGCAAGGTCAGAAGATGTGGAGAGACCCAGCCCATAGAATCACCAAGAGTTGGCTGAAGGGATATCATCATCACCATCATCTCAAACCTAGTATAACACTTGGTGTTGGAAACAGAATAAAAAGAGGCTGAAGTTCACATTTCATTCAGCTGTGGGCTCCCTGGATAATTCCTGGGTTGTCCTTTTGCAGTGCCTGTTGGTAACTTGCATTCTGAACAGAATATTATAAGAGGTGCGGACAATGATGTTTTCCATTTGCACAATGTCTATGCATTCACTTTTTCTTCTTTTCAAGAAAAGGGAAAAATATTGGATTAACTGAACAAGGTCCCTCCTGAGTTGTTAGCTGAATAGGAGTTGCTAGTCTGGAAGCACGCTCATTTGCATTTGCTTGATTTGTAAAGTAAGAATTGCCGTATCTGTTATGTATGTAGGTTTGAATGTTATTGGTTTAGTTTGAATTGTTCTTGTAAAATGTCAAATACGATTGGTTTAAAAAGTGCGGGAAAACCCTGCACTCTGATTGACTGGCAACTACGGCTGCTGGCTATAAGTAGCAGCCGTAGCCCAGCCAAGTTGGGTCCATTCGAACTGTAGTCACTAAATAAACTCTTCACTGAAGCTCTTCACGTCTGACTCTTCATGCAAACTTAACAGTATCCTCTCTCAGTGGCATGCTCAGGATAACATGCTGCTATTTACAAGGTTAAGATATCTTGACTAACTGTCCTGCATCCTGAAGAACTCATAAGATCATAGCATTCTTTCCACTGGAATTCTTGGGTCCTAGAAATGCTTCTGTTCACTGCCCATCTAATTGTGTTTCATGCTGCATGGCCTGATACACAATTACTTTGTAGAGAGGAAGCAGGAGGCTGGGTACTGGCTGAGGTTAGGGAATGCCAAGTTTGAGTACTTATGCAACACATATGCAGAACCGAAGCTGCAGATTTCCTGAAGAGGTCTGTAAGGCATGGTAAAAAAGAACAAGGTGGCAGCCACAATGTGCAAAGCTGTGCTCATTTTTTATATATGTTGTCAATAGTAACAAATTATGTATTATAAGGCAACCACCAATTTTCAAATATGCATATCCAAAGGAAGAGAAGGGAGAAAACCAGAAAATGAGCCTTTGACAAAGGGCATATAAATACAGCAAAAAGTAAATCACTGCATTAATGAAAGTGGAAAACCTATATTTAATAGAGAACCACAGATATTAAAAAACAATTTAGTCTGAAGATTGGAAGAAGTTTAAGAAAGGAAATACTATTACAGTAGCTAGAACAGGCCCTCCGAGCTGCCCCAGAAGGTACCCCTTCCACTGCTAACTAAACTATCATTGCAGTAGAACTCTGAATATTAGAGAAGGAATTGCACCTTTTGAAGCATGTAACATAGCTCTGAGTTTTTCTGCCATTGCCTCTATAACCCCCTCTCACCCTCCCCTGGCCACTGAAAAAGATACATTTTCTTTGTGGAGAAGAATCTATTTACTTGTTAATCCATCACATGATGAGCTTGCATAACTCCAGGCTCAGTGGTCTACTTTCCAGGCATAGAATAGCCAAGACATTCAGGACAACTACTCTGCCCCTTCTCCCTCTCTCCCTCCCCCCCTCTTTCCTCTCTCATACTCACACACACACAGTCCTTCTTTGCCAACTGTGCCATCTTTCTGCATACTTTTTGTTTCTTTGCCTCTTTATCCTTTCCCCGTTGCCAGAAAAAATATTACCAATGGGTCTGGAGGAGTTCCAAGTGCTTAATGCACTAATAAGGAACTGGCTATAAAGCTTGCCAACATTTCTTCAGACATGCCATGGAAACTTTCCCTTCTCCATAAAAGAGCCAAAATGAAATAAGATAAGGTCTTGATGCCTTAGAACAAGATTTGGGGGGGAGTGGGGGAGAACTAACTCTTACCAAATCTGAAGTTTCATTTCTGCACCAAGGAAGATTGAATGTTGCTCCCAATACTGGATTTTCAAAATGCTGATGTTTTACAGTTCCTAACCTTTCATATTGTTGGTTCTGTTACCTAGAAGCAATGGGAGAATACAAAAAAAGTTTTGACATAGATGGCCTTTTTGATCCCTCTTTCAAGCCAGCAGTCCTCTCTGGCCAAAATGTGAACTTCGTTCTCTTTAAAAGAGGGATCAAAGAGGTTATCTACATTAAGACTGGACAGCCCTCTCTCAACAGAGGTGGAGGGATATGACATCATCTATCTCCAGTCTATAACACAGTCTTTTCAGCTTTTCCAAGAAGGCTCTACACCCATTTGATCCAGAGGACACAGACAAACCTCCAAGTGGCCTCAATGATTATCTAAAAGAATGCAAATGACCAGCTGTCTGAAAGGAATATGAATCCTTCCATTCCCCACCATCCAGTCAGAGCCAAAGAAGCTTGGATGAGGTCTTCAAAGAAAAACAATACAGTCCAGTGCCTCTTGAAAAAGCACATTTGGGACTTGCTATTGATCCCTTTGCCCCATCTCAGGTCTTCCCATATTCTTCTCAAGTTTTTTCTAGTCAGCCTTATCCATTACCATCACAAGATTTTAATATTTTCCAAGAGAAACAATAAAATTTGAGATAAAGATAAAAATTAAAGGAGGCGTTACCTGGCCAGAAACAATTAATATATGGCGGTGTCAGAAGCTGTAGGTGTGGAGTCGTCAGTCTAGTGTGTAAAACAATGGCTAGGTCAGGAAACCTGTCTTTTGTTGCAACAAAAACTGAAAAATCCTCATGTGAAGTTTTTGCATACTTCCAGTGCTTCTACAGACAACCATGACCAGGATGACTGAGAATCTCCATAGACTTCATAGCAATTTTGTATGCCCAAGGAGGTTAAAACAATACAAGCTGAACACAGCTTTTTAGACAAAATAGCAGGTTCATAATGTAGTAATTTTCTGTGCTTTTGGGGAACTTGGCACATATTTTTCAATGAATTTTCTATATCTACTACTAAATCTTTGGAAAATGAAATGGATGCAAGGGCATTTTCTAGCATATGGCTAATATTGATCCTCTGTGAGAGAGGTTTCAAGCATATGCAACAAAGCTTCAGACTTAGGTGCCTGAGATGGGTTTCTGAAAGCACACTTAATGGCTTTGCACTGCAGAGAAAAACCAGTAGTTCTGTGCAACATCAACTCTCTTTCAAAATGCTTTGAATAAATTCTGTGTTGTCTCATGACAGCTTGAATGCAAGCAATAGAAGACATTAATATTACATATACATGAACAGTGGGAGGTATAGAAACATTTTCTTTCAAATTTAAAAAGTTAAAAACACAAACTGATGAATTAAATAATGAGAATGAGAAGTGTAATGCAATAGTAAAACTCATGGGAGAAATGATAATTTAACTTTCATGTTAGATTTGGAAGAACAATGACTTTTTTGAACAAAGGAAATTAAAACTGAGTAGAACAAGCATACATAATGAATCTTGTTTCCCTCAAAAGGAGAGATTTTGAACACATAATTTTCTTCATACATTTTCATAAAATTAAGGGCAATTTTGACAAGATCAGATATTTATAGAAAGTAATTTTGGAAAGGCATAGAAAAATGGATTGAAGAAAGACAGGATTTTTTAAAAACACACTGTTAAGAAAAGAGAACTCCAGGCTGTGATCGTATAAGAAAAGAGAACTCCACTATAAGTGGTATGACAAAAATTATTTATATCTGGATTCAGAATGGCTATTACTCCTATAAAAGCATCATAACTGCATTACATTGTATTAAATGTCCCAACTCAGACTAATTTAAATAGGTGAAAAAATGATAAAACTGATACCCACTTTTCCATCATTCAATATTTGCTGGCTAGTAATAGAGAAGGAGTGGTAGAATTTGGGGGCAAAGTTAAAAGAGGGATCAGACTAGAATCCTTATATAGACACAAGCAGACTAAGTTCACACCCCCCCTTGAATTCCATTGACTCTTATCTAATTCCAAGCAGCTACTAACCATTAGTTGAGAAGATTCCTGTATATAGGCTGTTTAGCAATAAAACAGTTTAATTGGACCTTCATATATGAAGGATATATCTTCTTCATCATGTATCATATTATGTACAGCACCAGCAATTAAATGTGGGGAGTTAAGTGTGAACAGATATTTACACACCATTATTTTCACTGAACTTTCACTACAGAGCACTACAGTGTTATAGAGAAAGGCATGGATGAAATCATCTCCACATGCTTGCTTTTCCATTTAAGTAACACTGGACTAAAGTAAGCATAACTTGTTTTATATGATCTGTATGGGTTAAGAAAGAATCTGAAATGTTTTTTAATCTAAAAGAATTCGTAAAAAGGTATATGCATTAGGCCCAAACCAAGAATGACATAGAATAAGACAGTCAAAATTATGCTCTTTATTTGCTTATATCCAATAAGCAGAATCTTGCCAGACTAAACCTTTATTACTCTAACTTTAACGAACACACCCTGGGAGATTCTAGGAAGTGGCTGCCCTACATCTCTTCCTCTATCTCCAACTTCCAGGAAAAAAACAGTTTTTCAGGTATAATTGGACATATAATTTATTTGTTTAACTAATATGTTCTTGTTAATATGTAGTGGATTTATGCATTAATTGCACGTAGTTATTTGTTGTCACCTTCTAAATTATTAATAGTTTGTGAGCATATAAACTGCTAAATCTTATTTGGAATGGAATAAAAACTGTTCTAGTGTTCTAGTGGTTAAAGAATCAGACAAAAAACCAGGAGATTTTGGGATCTAGTCCTATCTTAGTCATGAAAGTTGGGTGATATTGGACCAGTCACACTTTCTCAGTCTAACACAGGGATAGGATTCTACCGGTTCGGACCAGTTCAAAATCGTAACCAGTTGTTACAATTTTGTGCAGTTCAGAGAATCAGCAAATCGTGCTCCTGGCTGGCCCCACCCCTTTTCACCTGCCCTGCCCCTCCCCTCCGTCAGTCCTTATCATGCATGCGCAACATTGTACGCATGCCCGACATCGCTGACTGCATTCTCCCCCGCCCAGTCACTCCTTAAGGTATTTCTTTTTTACTCCCAATGAACAGCTGTTCCAATATCAGCTGTGCCAGGATCCCCCTCGCTGTCTTACTGCTTTGCCCAGGAGGCTTCTCTGAGGCCCAGGAGGCCCAAAAATGGAGTGTGTGGGGGGTCCTGCGTGGCCCCCTGCACTCCATTTTTGCCTTTCTGGGCCTCAGACAGTGGTGGGATTCAAATTTTTTAACAACAGGTTCTGTGGGCATGGCTAGGTGGACGTCGCTAGGTGGGCATGGCCATGTGACTGGGTGGGTGTGACTTCTTTTTCTTCTTTTGCACAACCCTCTGTGCTCCATTTTTGGGCCTCCTGGGCCTCAAGCAAGCCTCCTGGGGGGGCATTTTTGCTCCCAGGAAACTTCCCTGAGGCCTAGGAAGGCAAAAAACAGAGTGGGGGGCACACACAGCACCCCCGCACCCCTTTTTGCCTTCTGGGCCTCAGGGAAGCTTTCTGGGTGAAGCAGTAAGACAGCGAGGACAGTAAGACTGGCATAGCTGATCATTGGGAGGAAAAAAAATGAAATATCTTAAGGAGTGACTGGGCAGGAGAGAATGCAGTCAGCGATGTCGGGCATGCACGCAATGTCGGGCATGCGTGATAAGGACGGGGAGGGAAGGGGTGGGCAGAGAGGGGCAGGGCCAGCCAGAGGCATTTGCCGGTTCTCCAACCTGCGCAGAATCGTAACAACCGATTCTATAGAACTGGTCCAAACCCGTATAATCCCACCCCTGGCCTCAGGGAAGCCTTCTGGGAGGAAAAACTCCCCCCAGGAGGCTTCCCTGAGGTCCAGGAGGCCAAAAAACGGAGCACGGGAGGGGTGCTGCAAAAAAAAAAGAAGCCACTCTCACCTAGCCAGGCCCACTGAACTGATTGTTAAAAAAATGTGAATCCCCCCCGCCTGAGGCGCAGAAAGGCAAAAAATGGAGTGCGGGCGGGCACAAACCCCCCATGCTCCATTTTTGGGCCTCCTGGACATCAGGAAAGCTTCCTGGGAGCAAACACACCATCCCCCAGGAGGCTTCCCTGAGGCCCAGGAGGCCCAAAAACAGAAAATAGGAAGGTGCTGCAAAAAAAAAAGAAAGCCACACCCACCCAGTCACATGGCCACACCCACCTAGCTAGGCCCATAGAACCGATTGTTAAAAAATTTGAATCCCACCCCTGGCTATAGTGTATGATACCATAGGTATTAAATCTATAATAACCAAATAAGGTAAACCATTCATTTGATGAAATGTTGCAGCTCATGAAAGTTTATGCCTTACAAAAAAATCATTAGTGTTGAAAGATGCTACCAGATTCTTTCTGAATGATGCAGTAAGTAAAACATTTTCTTGATATCTCTAAATTATTTTTAACATCCTTGTCGACAAGATTAAAATTAAGTTTGAAATTATTTTTTTCAAACAAATAATGTTAATTTGAAATATAAACACACTGCTCCTTTGGAGTAGAAAATAGCAGAAAATAATGAGCTTTACAACTCCTAGACCTGAAGTAGATTGTGTACATTGTTTTGAAGATTTGTAAATAAAAATGCAATAATTTGCCACTACATTATTATTTTATTTTAAAGGTTTTTGAGATGTTTGTCTAAATTTCATTTGGTGTACCACTATTGAAGTATTCTTAGCCTTGTTTACTTGAGTGTGAATTCTGATTATGCTGATAATTTAGGCCCCATAAATGACAAATATTAACCCCCGCTGTTTCTTTATAGAAAGGGCCTTTGGCATTTGGATTATTGCAGATTCTTCACAAAAATGTTTTAAAACTCCACATTTATCTGCTTCTTTTGAATTCAGATCAATGTCTGCTAGATTTTGAGAAAAGGGGGTTAGATAGGCATTTATGCAAATTGCTTTTTAACATAATAGTTTCTTGATATTTCTGCCAAATGCTGATTCCCGCCCTAATTTTTCTAACCATATATGCCACCATTATTCCATTAAAAAGTATCCTGTCACCAGCCTATTGCAGGCAGAGTGGGAAGAAAAGTCGACAGAAGATTGGAAGTATTATGAATGTAGTACTCTTTTTTATTGCTGATTCATTCTGTGTCATAAATTCATAAATTATTTATGGACAGCACCCCCTTCCCCAACACCTGGGATACTGGCCTTAGAAACAAGTTCTTCTAATCCTTTATTACTTATGAAAAAAGTGGAAAGTGGGAGAGTTTTTAAAATCATAGTAAGAATGCCTTTAAGCCCACCATTGCTGACTTGTGGAGGCTTTGCAGAACATAAAACAAATAAGTTTGACCGACATAATATTTGATAATATTTGAAAACGTGCTTCTGAATTCTATTGGCTCTCTGTCTTGCATTAAGTAAAAAAGGCATGCCTGCCAATTTAGGCTTTGAATTTATACTGTGGGGACAGTAAGTACAAAAAGGCCAACTAACCCTCACATGTAGAAATCCCCTCATAAGAACAGGAAATGTGCTTATTTTAGCCCACTCATGAAAGCAGTCCATGTTTCAAATTATTTCTGCCTTCAAAACATTATCTGTAGAAATGGAAAATACTAGGAATATTATCTATATAGCCCTGCAACCAAAATGAGCATATCTTCAGGGGAAGGGTGATCAAATACTGATCAAATATAGTCTAAGCCACCTAATATAATTTTTTTAAAATTATCCTTTTATACCAAATTTTCTCATGATTAAATCTTATCTATTTTAGCAGAAGTTATTTCCAAATAAACATGTATCATTTAGACTTCTTAATTTAAAAGAGGGCAGGAATAGCTGTTTCTAAGGGCGGGGGGGGGGAGAACCACATTCCTATCTTTGCAACATCATTCCTGAATACGCATGTGTGTTTGGGGGTTCACCCTCCATCTCGTTAGCTGGTAGTCAGATCCTCCTCTGTCCCAGATTCAAGTCCTTCTCTTTCAGAAGGTCTCTTTGTCCTTGTTTGCCTGCCAGCAGAGAGGAAAACAGTGTTTTCCCTCTTGTTCCCTGTTTATCCAGCCTTTCCTTCTAAATTCTAATGCACTTTCTTTATAAGTATATACCTGCACTAAACGAGATTCCACTCCTGCCTTCTCAATTCCATCCACTAAACTTTTCCAATCAATTTTGTCATCCCCTCTTCTCTGTCTTAGGTCACCCCCAATTTTTTTCAAGGAACAAAAAAGGCATATCTCTCTCGTTCTCTCTCTCTCTCTCTCTCCCTCCCTCCCTCCTCTCTCTCTCTCTTTCTTCCTTTTCCCTTTTTTTCAGATTAGAAAGCCTGTACCCTAGAAAGGGCCTCCCACTCCCAGCTTTTTGCTGGCAACTTTGCTTTTGCCTGATTGCCACAGATAGTGCTTTGGAGCAAAGAAAAAGAGTTGAATACAGGAAAAGAAAAAGCAAGAGAGACAGGGGTAATTCAACCATGAGATTTCAAAACAGTTCATGCTAGCCTTTGAAGGCTCCTACTTGTGTAAAATCAGGACATGTTTTTTAAAAAATAGATAGTTTTCTGAAGTTCTCCCCCACCCCTTCCTTAAATGGACTATTTTTGGCACAAGTGGTTTTTCCTGGTATCTTATTGTCGGTGGGTTTAAAACACTTTCAAAGTACGTGTTTGTGTCTCCTCTGAGGGCAGTGACTGCTGCAGGGTAAGTACTGCATAGGGAAGCTAGGGGGCAGCGTAAGCTTTAAGTACTCTTACCCTACCTTTTCTTTGTTTTCTTCATATTGCTTTGGCCAGCTTTGGCAAAAGGTTCTAACACGTATAGGTTACTTTCCTGCACATATCAAACAGAAGTTTTGCTTTAAACTAAATTCAAAAGGAAGAGGGAAGGATTGCCCAAAACCTTAGATTGGGGATGGGAAGTACAGAGAGGAACATTTTTCTATTTGGCTTTGTAAACTTCACATAGTGGAACTGACCAAAAGCACGCCTGGGTTCCAGACTTTCCTTTACTCCTTCCTGGATTTAAAGGCAGAAAATATATGAGAAGGTAGGAAGTCATGGTGCCAAGAATGTGATGTTACCACAGTTTTTGCAGGAAGGAAATCCTAGGCACCTGAGCAAAAAGAAAGGAGACAAGGAAAAAGTGGTCAGTCCTTAGTACTTTTGTGGTGTCAGGAATGAAAAGTGTCTGTTTGCATGAAATGAGCAGTGCAGAGGAAAAAGCATGCATGTGGCCTAGCAGATTTCAACTGATGGTTGGAGGGAGTTCTAAGTGCAGCTGCTATTTGAAAAATTGGTATGAATGAATTCTACAAGAGCCGAGCTCTTATTTATAAAACCTGGTTGGTTGGTTTGTTTTGTAAATGAGGGAATAAAGTGGCAAGAACCAATGTTATTATTTAAAACATAGCTTGTGCTGATTTTGGAGTCCTGAGCATATTAGAGACTTCTGGGAGAGGATAGAAGGTTCTTTTATTATTTATAGATCTTTGTTCTTTTTCTTTTCATTCCTACCTTCTATAAACAATGCCATTTCAATGGCAGCTCTTTTAGTCTTATAGTGAAATTCCAGCCACAGTATCTTAAGTCAAAATTCCTGAGTTTTGCAATTATTTAAGAAGAAACAAAATCTTTAATATGACAATTCATGAGGTCAACTTAGATATGAAAGAATTAGAAAATAGTATCTTGGACATTATCTGCTATAAAGAAGAAAGAGGCACATCTATAAACATGCATTTACAGATCATCTGTCCTTATACCTACACAGGAAAAATGGTACTTCTGCTTTAAAAAGAAAGGCAAACAAATGTGTTGTGGCTAATTCCAATTAGAAATCCAGAAATTTTAAATCTCATGCAGACAGTGCACAAACACACAATCCCGGAGTTTGATGAAGGCTTGACCATATTGCCTGCTCTGAAATCTACAAGAAATACCCCCAGGTTTGGAGATATGCATCTGATTTTATTGTTTGGCCAGATCAGATGGATTATCTTTTCCTCAGTTAGCAGATAGAGAGGAGATGAAAATAGATAAGCAAGCTGGCCAAAGGATGATGCCATTTGAATTCTTTCTGATATTGCCATAATTGTGTGGATGTGTGTGTTGCACATCAAAAGCAGCCTGTGTATTCCTAGTAAAGTTCTGTGTGCACATCATTCTCTGTGCCACTACCAGATTCAATGTGTTGTCTAATTCCACCTGACTGTATAGTGCTGGCCCCACCAGACAGCTTTCCTGTGCTACATTGGCTGTTTGGCTTCTGCCCCAGTCTAGAGATGGAAGTTTCATCACTCCACCCCACATTTTGGAAGGCAATAATCTTGTTGCTCATCTCCAGCAAATGTTTAGTATTAACTAATTCTCTTATTCCAAAAGATTCTCATCATATCAGCTGCAAGTGGAGATCTCCCCTGGCTTGCTTAGAGAGTTATTGGCATCTCTTTGGAGCCAACTGCCAGGCTTTGACTGAATGTAATAGTTTTGAATTAAACTGTTAATTGGATCTCAACATTACTGACTTACATAAAATGATTCTTAAAATACCCTTATTCTAAGCATTTTTCTTCTTTAGTATCTTCTGGTTAAAGCTTCAATATTGTATTGAAATGCATTGCACTGAACTCAGTGGGATTTACTTCAGAATAAACAAGCACAGGAATCAAGCAGCATGTCCAGAGCATTTGTTTGGACTGTCTGAATTGTTCCAGGCTACCCAAAGACAAAGTGCTTAGTGTCAGGATTTTATTGGAAGATTAAGTACCATCAACAAGAGGTTTCTTTTGGTGCAAGATAGGCTTCTATGCAAATGTACCAAGGATAAAGATCTCCAGCAATTGTTAAGTTCACATAACTCCAAATCTAGAGGGTGAACGTAATTCTCTGTAAATTAAAACACTTATCTTTTTGCAGGTTTTACTGGGAATTGGGTACCCATGAGTTGAAGGAACCTTGTGCCCAAGTAAATGTGCATTGGGCTATACATAATTGTGCAGTGTTGGAGACACTGATGTGAGATGGAAAGCAGGGCTGCTGCCTGTCTTGTTATGTACTTTAAAAATAAGCATATGAAGCCTAACAGTCAGAAATAAGTTCCAATTTCACTCCATGGTAGCCTCTTTAGGTTCTCTTCCTGGAAATAAGCCCTGTTGATCACAGCAGATATGGTAGAAGAGACCTTGGCTTCCATCTTCCCCAACCAATGTAGTCCTTAGTGAGGACCAAGCTGTCAAAGAAATTGCAAGCAACTCCCAAAGCAGTGGGGAGGAGCCATACATTGGAAGGTGGGAGTCAGGATAGAAGGGGCAGGGAGGTGGAGTAACAAGGCAGAATTTATGAGGCTGGACAATAGCAGAAGCAGCACCAATCTTTTCAAGAAGGTAGGGGAACTCTTGCGATGCAACCCTCTTCTGGCTACCTCTGTCTCTCTTATTCGGTAATCTAGCTGGACTCTTAGCTGAACATCACCTGAAAAAAAACTGGGGATACTCACAGCACAGAACTGGCAGATCGTCGGCCACTAACCTGCCTCTGACCTCAGGAGCGCAGCTTTTTGGGGGTAGAAGAGGAGGAAGACTCGCACCTGAGAGCCCGAAAGGCAGAAAGAAAGAGAGCGCGAGAGAAAGCGCGAGAGATCGGGGAGGGAGCGAACAAAGAGGCTTTGAGGATGCTCTAACGATGCCGCGGGCGGCCACTCGTCCTCACGGAGCCTTCTGGGAAGGGCGTTGCTGGCCGAAATGATGCTCCAAATCTTTCTTCGGCGCGCCAAGCAGAGAGATCAGAGACAAAACACAACCTAAACCTAGGAGCGCTCGGGAGCAAAGAAACCATCCCGTGAAAGGGATCAAGTCGGGTTCGGGAAGGGCCTAAGGCAAGGAGAGCGCCGTACGAAAGCTGCGCGTGGGAGGATGGCTGGTCCACCTGCCTCGTCGCTCCTGGTGGCGGCGGTGTGGCTGCTGGCGTTAAAAGGCGCCCACCCCTTCTGGGGAAAGCAGAGCGAAAGCCGGTCTGCGGCATCCCTGGACGGGGAGCCTTGCTGGGTTAGCAAAGCCAGAGCCGCGACTCTCCCTCAGCACCCTTATGCGAGCTACCCGCGTCCGACTGTGGGAGCGTCGGCGAGGCACAGAACGGCGCCCTCGAGGCTCCGCCGCGCTCCCAGTTCCGACGGGAGCAGCATGGAAGACACGTGGGAAGAGAGCAACGTTTTCCCGCTACGCCAAAGCGCAAAAGCCGGCCCTTCTGCCCCAGCTGCGGGATGGGCGCCGGATTCCGTCGCTGCACTTTACTTTTCCGGCAGAGCCGAGCAACTACTGTTGCGGCCGGGAGCCCTCGCCGAGCTGCCCCGTGGCGAATTCACCATCGAAGCTTGGGTGAAGCCCGAGGGGGGGCAGAGCAATCCGGCGATTATCGCAGGTAAAGTTGTGGAAGTGGGTTAGGCTAGGCCCGAGGGAAAAAGGGCAGCCGTTCATAAATGTATACGAACTGATAGAGAACGGAGGTTCGTAAGAAGCTTAAAGGGCAGAACTGGGCACAAAGTAGGTACACGTGACCCGTGACGCGTATCTCCTGCCGTGGATCGAATAGTCCCGAAGGGTTTTCTGCCGGGTTGATATCTTTGGGCGTTACGTTACTTGAAGTTTCCGATATTGTATCTGTGAGAAGGAGAAGGGACATCTGCAAGCAGCAGAGAGCCAGAGTAGTTCGTTTCAAACCTAGAATCCCGTGTGCTCGCAGTTGGCTTGTTGGCGTGCAGCATCGTAAACTGGTCAAAATCACGATTAAAAAAACAACAACCACATTGGCTACTAGCTGTAGTAATAGATATTTGGTTTGATTTTCATCGGTAATTATCTTTTCTCCCCATTTCTTGATTTGCACTACTGAGGCAATGAATGCTGAGGTGCTGAACTGTATTCTACAGTTGCATAATATGCATTTTGTACTTAGAAATATTTTAAACATATTTAACTTGTTAGAGACACAAACATGGCTATTCAGGAATCCTTCTGTTCCCTTGTCAAAACGTAGTATTTAATGTTCATCCCTCCCTTTTATATTTTTATTTTGCAACCGACTGTCATGTGTGCTCTGTATGCAACAACAGCCTTTGCTATTTAAAGCTCTTTGCATTCATTATTCAGAAGGAAACTCAGTGGAGAGAGAGAGAGAGAGAGATTGATATATATATATAGAGAGAGAGAGAGAGAGGGAGGGAGGGAGAGAGAGAGAGAGAGAGATTATTACTGCCCTGTTTTGCTGGTTAGTCCAGTAAAAGCTTATTCTCAAAAAAAAACAGCTCTGTCCAATGCATGATTTTATTTTGGAATTGTGAAAACAGTTTAGGATGGGAAATACCTAGGAGGCTTCAATTGGACCTAATTAACACTGTGTTGCCCATCCAAGGATTTAGGCTAGACTGGAAGCTGGAAAAATATCAGTGACAAACCACTTCCTACTGCCAAGAACATTATACCACCTCCGTTTCAGTGCTGTTGTCCTTCACCCTGCCTGAATTGCCACTGTGATCACACATCTGCTAACAGGCAGTGACAGTTGTTGAAAGAAAACTCAGTAGTTGACTATGGGGTCCTTGCTGAGTGACAAATATTGGCGGGACCATAAGTGGTCATAGAGTTTCAGTTCCTGGAAGGTCCTATTAAGTACACTAGCAGCATTTCAACTATGTCAGCAATTCTGATGGAGCAGATGAAGTGTGTGAGAGCAGGAATATGTGAAGAGTCAGTAAATTGTATGTACACGTGTGTATGAATCTCCTAAGTCACCAGTAGACCAGGCTTGTGGGCTAAAAAAGATTCTTTGCTTCTATTGTATTGGAACAGATTAAAACACTAGAGAACAAAGACCTGGGTTCTGGGTCCACAGTATATGGAGAATGTAATTGCTTAGGAGTAATGTTACAGAAAGCCTTCTCCAATATGTTCCTGCTAAAAATGCTAGTATTAACAGCCCCCCTCCCCATGTGACTGTACCCAAATAGATCTTGTCTGTGGTAGTCTCCCTGGTGCTTTGGATTGGCTTTCCCAGTGAGGCATGCCAGAACTGATTTTATTATCTTTCTGGTATCGGGCAAGGCATTTTTATCCTCCTAGATCTTTTAATATAATGTCATGTCACTTTAAATAATTGGTATAAAGAATAAAGTAATTTCTGCCATTTTTATGTTTGCATTTTAGTCTAATGTAAAAGAATAATTTTAATTTAAAAAGTGAGATTGCAATTTCAGGATATTGTAAGACATTCTGGCAGAATTCTGTTTTGAAGGGTGCCATGTAATTTTTTAAAATAAATAAATAAATCATGGTATCCCATATTTTTTCATCAAGCTGGATGATAGATAAAGCGAGGCATGAGAAGGAAGGAATTATGAAGAAAAAAAATCTGGTAGTCCACCAAATATTGTAACCAGGGAGTTTGCATTTACACCCAGTTGCAAGGTGGAAGTCATAGATTAATTGAATCAAACTGCTATGTGCTATAGATACCAGATTATGGGATAAAGGAGCAGTGATTTATCTTGTCAGGATTCCGGCAGTTGCATAGAAATGTTTTATGAGTTGACATATCTTGCTGTTACTTTCTTTTGCCTCTAGCTTGGATAATTTCTTCTTGACCAGACAGAAAGCAAATGTAAAAGTTAAAGCAAAAGTAAAGAGAAATTTAATGATTTTTAATCATGAGATTACATTAGGTAATGAACTAGTTATTCATTTGAAGCAACATGCAATCCTGTCCAGCAAGATGCATTGGGTTGCAAAGTGTTTGTTTACTTTATTATAAACTGTGAATGTTACAGTTTTTCTTGAAATCACGGGCAACAGGGATGCCCAGGGTAAGCTTCCATAGTTGGGATTGATGCATTATGCATATGTATATTTCTTTTCCTGTGCCTCTTGAGTTTTTGACTCCTTCTGGACTGCCGGGACAAGTCCTGCAGTGTTCCTGGCAAGGTCTTTTTTTAAAGTTGTTTGGTACTGCATATTTCCTAGGGCTGAGAGAGTGGGATTGATCCGAGTCACCCAGCTGGCTTTGTGTCTACGGCAGAACTCATGGTCTCCTGGTTTCTAGCCTGATGATTTAATCACCACACCAAAGTGGCTCTCTATACATCATGTAGATTGTACTATTTGATGCTGCTAAATTTGTATTAATTTATTTAGCTTGCTATATTAAAGACAAATTAGTAAAAACAATGGAGATGGAGCCTAAGCATTTGCAGATAAACATAGTGATGAAATCAGGAAGTGCCTCCTCATTCATGGTCTTTGAGGTTTACTGTGTAGCATATAGGAGACAAATAATAGAGTGTAGTGAGAATAAAGATTATTGAAATTTAGTGTGATATGGCTTGTAATTTTATTGATTTGTGTAATAGCCACCCACTTTCAGTGCCCAAAACTAAAAAAGACACACAAGCAACATATAACCCAGAGTAAAATTCTCTAATAACAAAATCTACAAAGCAAGAGCCATTAAACAAATAACAAACATCATTCCCTGATATTAAAATTATAAAAGGATGTGCTGTTTTTTCAAATTTGAAGGTTACAGCAAGCCCAAAGGTCAAATGTTTATAGAATCGTATTCCAAAACAGCAGTATGGAAAAACATGGACAAAAGCTAAATTTAATAGAATTTAAATACCTTTAAATCATATTAAATTACATGAAATTAATTACACTGAGATAATGCAATTACTGAACAGCTTTTGAAGCAGATAAGAGGACTGCTCACAGAAGGTCACATAGGTTCTTTGGCTACAGATTGTGTATATTGAATTAAATCAGCTTCTGCACGTAATATGCAGACAAATATTGTATGCTATTATGCATGAAAATCATGAAAGTGAAAATAAACATCTGGTTGAAGATTGGGAATATGAAACTAACACAGTATTTCTGGAAAACACAATAAAAGTTTTTGAAACAAGTGACAAAAACTTCAATAGCAGCAAGTCTTGCTGGCAATGAAGGATTCCAGCATTTCTGATATCTACTGCAACATTTTTATTTTCTCTTCATTTTGCTTTGTTGACGACCTCAATTTTCTGAAGTTGGAAGAAGATGAACTTTGATTAAAAGGTGAATATATTTGATGAAGTGGAATTACAAAGAATCTTGAGGAACAGAGACATCCTCATGGTATTTATAATGGCAAGGATTATCAGAATTGAATCAGGGGTGGGTTTCTACTGGTTCTGTCCGGCTCTGTAGAACCAGTAGCTCTGAAGAACAGCAGATATAGAACCGGTTCTATGTCTGCAGCTGTTTTGCCCCACCTGGGCTCTTACCTGATCTTTATTTCCTGCTTTTTCAACTTCAGCTGCCGTGCGAGGCACAGCTGCGGTGGAAAAGCTGGTTTACAGGCTGATTTATAGGCGCGCCTCGCAGCGTGCAGAGAAGCCCATCGTAAATCACCGAACATCGTAAATCACCACAAACTGGAAGTTAACCCTGTCGGATCCCACCCCTGAATTGAGTCTATTTAGTTGTGTAAGTTGGATTTTCAGAGAACTTAAAAAGTTGTGTGAGATTCCATAGCTAGAATTTATAAAGAAGAGAAGAATTCAAAAATGTTACATAAGAATGGAAAATAGGAGATAAACATAAGTTCTCTGATAATATTTTAAAATGATATGATCAGGAATAATATATAACTCAAGATAATAGATTAATTGGAACTTTTAAGGACAATATCAGACCCAGAAAGAATTAAGGCTCTTGAGAGGTACTGAGACAAGTAAAATAACCTATATTTGTATATGCTGAGGTTGATATTTTATTAGAATTAAAGTGAAGATTGAATTACTCAATATCTGGGTTGCCTTATCTTTACCCCAAGAACAGTTAAGTATGTTCAATTGGGACAAGTATATCAAATAATACAAGAAGTTGTTTTTTGCCAAGATAGATTTAGAGAACTTCTAATTAAAAAAAAGCTCTGGTTTTAAAGATCAGATGAGTTAATTGTAGAATTATAAAAGAAACTCTATCTAAAATACTTAAGAAATTACAATATGAACATTAATTATAATCCAGAGAAATAGAACCAGAAAAATATCCCCATTTTCAATTAAGGAATAAAGATGAATGCAGAAAACAATAGCGTAGTCAGCATGGAGTTGTAAGGAACAAAACTCAAGAACATATTATTAGTCAATCTGTACATATCTAGAACATGTTTTATTGATTACTAGGAACCACCAAATTTTAAACTAAATAATTAACAGTAATGATTTATATCATATTAGCCCAATGGATCCTAAGTAAATACGTTTTATTCATAAGATCACACAACATTGGCTAAAGGCTAATAGACTGCCATTATTTGTTAGGAATAAACAAAAAATATTTGAAGGCAATATTCCTGCTGATTTGAGATAACATTGACAAATAAATGGTACATGTTATGGAGAAATGGAAAAATGCAGGTGTTTAAAATCCTCAAATCTTCAGAATCGATAGATATAACAGGTTATTTATGGAAAAATTGCATACAGTATTATTTATGCCAGCAGATTATATAATGGAAAACTGTTTCTTAGAAGCAAATAATTCCCAGAAATAGAAGCTAGCATGCTGAGAAGAAGGTTGGGATAGAACTTTGCCATTCACTTTTTGGTGGTAGGGTGCTGAACTATGTAGTTCATAGTTGAGTACAGGTGGTCCTCAACTTACAACAGTTCATTTAGTGACCATTCAAAGTTACAACAGCACTGAAAAAAGTGACATGATCATTTTTCACATTTATGACCATTGCAGCATCCCCATGGTCACATGATTTGCATTTGGATGCTTGACAACAGACCCACATTTATGACAGTTGCCGTGTCCCGGAATCATGTGATCCCTTTTGCGATCTTCTGACAAGCAAACTCAATGGGGAAACCAGATTCAAGGAAGGGAAGGAGGGAGGGAGGGAGGGAGGGAGGGAGAAACTGTACATATAGTAACTGTTCTGGAGACTCTAAATGTATTCATGTCAGCCCAGATACTGATTGGCCTTTTATTTTCTCTGTTCCCCCAATACTTTTTGGATAGTCTCCTTTGGCTGCATTCCCTGGATGAGGTCCAGCCTTACCACAGTGAGAAGGCAGTATAACTGCTTGATGAATGAGACAAGGAGACATGTATATAGTATTTGATGATTTAAATTAAGTGCCATTAATAGTCTGATGACATGTGGCTCTATTTTTTCTTGCCATCTGAGAGCTGAGGAAATTGAGTTTTGAAATGGAGATTAGCTGGGAGTATTGGATTGAATAAGGATTGGACAGAACAGGACCTTTTAAGATGGGTGAAATGTGAATAGCTGGCTTGCTAGCATTTCTCCTGTTTCAGAGGTGTTACATTCACCTTAAGGGCTTTTGGAAGACTAAACTCCCTCATGAATTTCTGACAGCTTTAGAGAGGCTGCCAGATTTTACCACTTATAGACAGGATAATTTGCCATGATGATTCATACTTTGAACATATGCTGGTAATACTACTACTGTAAGAAATCTACTTTCCAATAAATGTTTAAATTGGAAGATCTTTCTTGCTAATGAATATGATTTAGATTAGCATATTCAACTGAGTGTCCTCATCTACAAAAGCATTTGGATTACATTGATGAGAACAAAAATTAAATCCAATCTATTGTATGGAGTTTGAATATTGTCACCAGATTTACTAAGAATGATGATACCTGATGTGCAGATAAATATTTGAATGCTAGAAAATTATTAAGCAATAGAAGTGTAACTTCTCAATTTTTAGAATATTCACCTCAATAGAAAATATTATACAATTCTGAAACTGCCAAATTTATTTGAAGTGGAAAATTTTTCATAAAAATATTTAGCCTCCCTAAACTTCTTCAGCCCACATTTCTGAGTACTACAATGCCTTTTAGACAGCATTGATCTTGCAGAAAACTTGGGCATTTCAGTTGACACAGAATTGTTGCTTGAAATTTGATTGATATACCCAAATTCATGCCATTTCTGTCAATTCTAAAAGGACATCAATGTATATGCATATTTGCACCCACAGCTTGGGTTCTGAATGCTAAAGAAGGATTCCTTTGAATAACAGATCACCTGTGCCATAATATTTTATGGTGAAACTTTTTTTTCTGAAGAGAGACATTTTAAATAAAGAAAATCTAAATGATAATAAAATTTAACAAGAATGTTTCTAGCAGATGTTGAATGAAAAATAAATGGGCAAAATCATGGACGAAAGTCTGCCCAAACCTAATTCTGAAAATCTTGTTTTCAATTACAATATGTTCCTTTGTCAGACAGTAAACCTGGTAAAGATTGGTCATTAGTTTTCGTGGTTTTTTTTGGGGGGGGGGTTTCTAAAACTAATGAGATACTCTTTTCACTGATCTGTCCAGATCCCTCAATGTTGAGATTTACTGTTTGTGTCAATGTAATGCCATCCCAGTCCTGCAATGCAAAGCTTAGAATCTTGGTAAAATTATTTTGTTCATTCAGATTTTTGGTCTGCTAGAATCAAGCCCCAGTGGTGCTTTTTCAAAAGGCAACTGAACTTCCCTTATTTTTCCTTGAAGACATTTTGCTTCTCATCCAAGAAGCTTCTTCAGTTGTTCAGAAGATGAGAAGCAAAACATCTTCAAGGGGAAAAAAAGAAAGTCCAGTTGCCTTTTGAAAAAGCATCTTTGGGACTTGATTCTAACAGACCAGATGACCGAGACTCTCCATAGATTGTTAGAGTCAAGGCTTTTAAAAAAAAAGTATTATATTCTTTAAATGGATTGTACAGCACCTAGAATTCATAAAAGAATGAAGTGAAGTCTAAAGTAAACCACAACTAAAGATTGCTCTCTTGGACAGACAATTTCAGGTCTTCATCTGCTATCTCAAGGTTTGTTTTGAATGGCATCAAAGGTTGTTGAGAGAGAACCAGAGAGAGGAGAAGGTGGAAAATATTGGAGAGGGGCTCTTAAATATTAATATCAAGTCACATTTTGTTGTTATCTAATAATGAAATCCACCAAAGTAGTTTTTGCTGCAGATTCTGGAGAATACATAACTTTTAAAGGGGAATCACACATGAATAACATTTTTGATTGAATTGCAACATTTACACCATTTTAATTTAGCAATTGAAGAACAAAATAATCAATTGTAAATAATGTATGCATGTACAGTATGAACATTTTTTTGATGAAAATATGCAAAAATTAACTAATACTACGCATTAACAGAGTGTATTCCAGAATGGCTGCATGCAGATGTATATGATCAACTTTTGTTTTCTTTCTTTTACTTTTCTGAATTAGAATTTGTTTTATCCAGCATCAAGTCTTACTTGTGAAAAAAAATCCATAACTGAGAGGAAAGTAAAAGTTAAAAGCAAATATTTCTTGTGAGATAATGGTTGTGCAAAGAAGAACTTTCCTGGATCAGGTTTAGATCTATAGAATCCAGAAACCTTAGAAATTCCCAGTAATCTGCAGGCAGTAAGATTACTGCCCTGGAATCAGTCAGTGGACACAACTGTCACACTATTGCAGGATTATGAAGGCCTAATGTCTTCTGTTCTGATGAAGGATGACAGGAACCATTGTTTACGGGTTGATCTATTTGATCCCATAATTTTAAATATTGCAAAAATTGTATTACCGGAAAGGCTTGAAGCAATCCAAGCATTGAGCATCACAAATATAAGGCATATCCAAATAAAGATGACATCCTGCATCTTTAGTAGATGTGCAGAAGGTGGCAACCAAATCCTGTCAAAAATATTAACTGTTCAGCATCCTGCTATCTTTGATTTATGGGCATCCTAAGTATATCCAATCATTAAATGTAGAAATGGGTAAGATCAAAACAAGTCACTTTCAGCTTATTCCTAATTGAATGTACAATAAAGAGAACAGGACCAGTAACAATAATTCAAACCACATGGTTTTGTGTGTTTCATTTTTTTTTCTCAAAAGAGGCTAAGCAGTGCAGGAGGAGAGGTTTTTTGGCTTGCTTGAAATTGTGATCATAAATTATTCATATCTGAGGCATGAACTAACTGCTGAATCTTACGTCATGGGCCAGATTTCTCATTCCTCCTTTCATCTGCAAAAGTAATTGCTACCATCTTTGAAAACAGGTGGAGGAGGCATCAGAACTAATAAATGCAACAATAGAAAAACAGTAACCTGGGTAGGGAAAATGGGTTGGAAGAAGCAGCAAGAGAAGGAAGAGTCTGTAGTTTGCAAAATGGCCTTTCATGGTATATGGCTTGAAGATTTTAGTAGGTGGAAAGAAACCTTTCCCAGTTTAGAACAGAGCAGTTCTACAAGTACCTGATTATCCGGGAAGCTATTTTCCCCAAGGACATATTTTTTTTAAAGCCCATGTATTTAAGAATATAAAGATATTTACTATTCAAAAAATGGAGAGATGTATTAGCCAGAGATCTTAGACTTTCCAAAGGAAAGGATTAAAGGACAGGAAGTTACAGTCCCAAAGCATAAAGTCTTGTTATTCTTTATCTTTATCACCAAGAAAGCAAAAACTATTAGAAGATTATGGTGAAAGAACAACAGCTTTCTTCTGTCATTTCACACCAGGCTGTGGGAGACCATGAGTTCAAGTCCCTGCTTAGCTATGAAAGCCATCTGGGTGACTTTGGACCAGTCACCTTCAGCCAAACCTACCTCACAGGGTTGTAGTTGTGGGGAAAATAGGAGGAAGGATATGTTGAATATATTCGTCGCCTTGAGTTATTTGTAAATATAATAAAGGTGGAATGTGTATATATATATATATATATATATATATATATATATATATATATATATATTTGTTTTCGTAGATTTTCATGGGTAAAGGTATGTAGGTCTTGGTGTATTCGGGTCTTGTCCCATGTAAGATTGAGAATACCTTGGTGATGTTTCAACGAGATCCCACTCGCCATCTTCAGGCTGGTGTCTTCGGCTTTGTGCTTCTGCTAGCAAAGTGTGATCTGAGCTGCCTTCTCTCTATAAATACTGGAGGGGAGGTGTGGTGTGCTGGCTCTGCTGTAAGCGGGTTGGTTGGCTGTGTTTTTGGCTGTGTTGTCGCTTCTTGATTGGTTGATGGAATTGGTGTTTGCTGATTGGTTGGCTTTTTTGTAAGAGCCTGTGTGGCTGAGGTAGTGGCTGTGTGTCCTTCAGCCTTTTGTGTTTTAGCTACCTGGGTAGTGGGCTGTGTTTTATTGTTGTGACATCCTGCGTCCTTCTGAGTTTTATTGTTGTGACATCCTGGGTCTTGTGATGTTATCTCCTGGGTCGTTGTCTGTGTTGCAACCTCCTGAGGTTTTGTGCTGTAATCTCCTGAGTTCCATGATGTAGTATCCTGGGTGGAAGGCTGTGATGTGACATTCTGGGCCTTGGTTTGGCTCAGAAGGTCATCACACAGCCCACTACCCAGGTAGCTAAAACACAAAAGGCTGAAGGACACACAGCCACTACCTCAGCCACACAGGCTCTTACAAAAAAGCCAACCAATCAGCAAACACCAATTCCATCAACCAATCAAGAAGCAACAACACAGCCAACAACACAGCCAACCAACCCGTTTACAGCAGAGCCAGCACACCACACCTCCTCTCCAGTATTTATAGAGAGAAGGCAGCTCAGATCACGCTTTGCTGGCAGAAGCACAAAGCCGAAGACACCAGCCTGAGTGGGATCTCGTCGAAACGTCGCCAAGGTATTCTCAATCTTACACGGGACAAGACCCGAATACACCAAGACCTACATATATATATAGAGAGAGAGGGGGGGGGGGAGTGCCCTGTTGAGCAATGAGAACATCCTATTTTATTTTCATCCTGAATGCTCAGGTCAGTTGGTAGAAGAAAGGCAAAAGTGAGTTTCTAGTACAGGATTATGTTGTCCTAACATGCCTTGACAAATATGTGACTGAATATGTAAAAGAGAAATGTGGGAAAGGGGGCTGAAGAGGCAGAAATAGAAATAATATGGAACAAATGAAAGGGAAAAATGTAAAAGTAGGTGAAGGTTAATTATGGGAGGAGGTGTTATTAAAATTCATAGATTTCTGGCTTCTCAAAAGGAAAGTGTAGGTAGATGGTAACTTTTCTTGAGCAGCCTTTGCTAAGAGCTCCAGCCTCAGTTTTATATTAGTATCTCTTTTTTTCATAAATACCAATTGTGTTTTAATAATCCAATTTAGGATGGTTTTTTTCTTGAGTTGGCTTCAGTAGCAATCCCAGTAATTTTCCTGGAGGAGATATTTGGGGCCAAGTCTCTACATATAAAGTTGGCTGGAGATGTAAGAAGTTGTCTTTCTGTGACATCTTTTGCAAAATGAGAGATGGTTGTGTTAGATTTTGTACCAGGTACTTTTGCATCCAAATCCTATCTCTTGTTTCTTCAGTTTCTACTTCCTGTTTACCTGTTCCTTTGCTGACCTCCCACTTGCTGGCTGTCTGATCATGGGAACTGCTTGTTCATTAAAGTTGTATTGCCATTTAAAAAAAAGCTGTTGCTGGAGTAGAACTCTCTGATCCCATCTTCAGACACATTCCTGGCCATTTCCCCACTTGTTGGCCTGGCTTCTGAGACAAGACCCTGAAAACATTCTGAGATTTTCCAAAGCAGATTCTCTGGGTTTTCAGAGCAGGAATCTTTAGCAGGATAAACCTTAGCCTAGTGTGGTGTTGAAGTTGAAATGACAACAAGAGAAGGAAACATGTTTGTCACTACCTGATTACAGCAATGAAGGATCTGTGGAAACAATTTTGAGAAATTTGCAAGTGGGAAGAGAGGATTTTGATCCACCCAGATATTTGTGTACTTGGACAAGATAATAAAATAATCAGGAGGAAACAGCAAAAAGTTGCCCATATCATTTCATGTATTTGTTCATTGAGGGCCAATGAAGATGCATTTGTACAAACAGCACAGAGTTAATCTTTCCTTTAGGATTAAAATTAAGATTCAGAGTTTTTGGGGGTGTCAATTGTTCTTTCTTTTTTACTACTTTGATATTATTGATTGTGATTGTAGTTTTTATTTGTTTGCTGCCTGAGTGGCTATATAGACATATTAAATAAATAAGTAGTTTAATATAGTCCTCCAGTTCAATAGTATGAATTACTTAAGAAAGTAAATGTGTCTCTTGGAGCTTTTGGTCCAACAAATATTTTTTCCAATAATATTGAGAAAAGTATGCATGATAGACATTCCTATACCATTTAATTTACTGTGTATGCCAATGCTCATATAATAAGGAAGCGGGAATTATGTTCTCATGCTTAGTATGTTGTCTCTGATCCTTAAAAGTGAAATATAGACTAAACAGAATTCAGTGAGACTATGATAGAAAGTTTATGCAAGCTTAGAGTAGTGTTGCTCAAACTTTGTGTAATAATGAATCACTAAATAAACATATGTTTACATCAGAGTCACTTGAACTGCGAGATGGGTGGCAAATAAATTTGATAAATAAACAAACAAACAAATCCTTTAGTGATACGGGAATTCATATATTTTGGTAAATAAAATAATGTTATAATTATATAATTGTATGCCTTCACCTTAATTTTAAAGGCCTTTAATATTTAATAATTGAACACCATTGACATTGACAAAATCATCATCAATCCATTGCAAACAGCAATTTTACTTGGAACAAGTTATATCCTGCAATGACACCTTTATTTATTATTATATGTTACAATATTATAATATAGTTAATATAAATAATAATATAATTAATATAATAATTAACAATTCTGCAAGAAATACCATTTGCCTGCAAGCAAGAACTGATGGGACCATAAAATAATATAATAGAAAATAAAGTACCTAAAGTGCTCTGGGACTTTAGAATTCAGACAGATAGCTATCTGCCACATAATACTCCAGACTTAACAATTGTTGATAAAAAAAGTTGAAGAATTTCTGAATAGTGGGTGTGGCAGTACCTGAAGACAGCAGAAGGAAAGAGAACTGGAGAAAATTACAGGATCTGCAAATAGAAGTAGAACAATTGTAGCAAAGGAAAACAAAGGTAGTATCAATAGTAGGTGCTTTGGGCACAATCCCAAAACAACTGGAGCATCATTTGAACACCATCAGCATTGACAAAATTGCCATCAGTCAATTGCAAAAGACAGCTTTATTTGGGACAGCTTACATTCTGCGATAATATCTTTAATACCAGCGAAGAACAACATGTAGATCTTGGTCCTTGGGAAGGCCTTGAAAGGTGAATAAAAATGCCAAATCTAATCTAAACATCTGGCTAACTATGTGACCAGCCATAATAGTAAATTGATATGCCATCTGACTCCCAGTGACAAAAAAGCTGTACTGTAGTTAAATTATTTTATTCTGTCTTAATTAAAAGTAATTTTGTTGGCATCACACTTTGAGAAATACTGCTTTGGAGCAATGATACTAAAGTTCAGGTATTTTGATGACTTTGTCAACTGATGAAAGTTTCCATTGGAGAAGCTGTTTGTTGCCATGGAATATTTAACACTAGAATTATTGTATTAGATTAAGCAACACTTCTTAAACTGTAAGTATGAAATGTTTTTACTAAAATTTTAGGAAATGGTCAGAAACAGAATAAAATTTCCTATAGGAATATATTGACATTGATATATTGATTGTGCTGTCAAATACCTTATAACTCTTCTTTTTGAAAGCAATATTCATATCCTCATGAGTCATGAAATGGAAACAAGAATTCAACATTCAAAGTTATTCAGAGTGAACAAAACATACCAAGGGGTACATTTACCTCCCCCCTCCAGTTATGTTTTGTTATTTCTGAACCATATTATTTAAATTCATCTGAAGAAGAAAAGGATTGTGATAGCAAGTATCTTGCAATTTACATTTAATACAAATGTCAGAAGAATTGGTCATTTTTCACATATTCACATTTACCCTCTTATATCCTGTGTGAGAGCCAGGTTTTAATCACCAAATGTTTTGGCTCCAACATTTGTAGGTTTTTCCTCCACATTACTGAATTCCAGATGATCTGGGAAAGTAATTGGTACTCAAAGTTGAAAAAGAGTCTCTTATTTTTTTTCCTAACATGTTAATATTTGAGCAATAAGGAAATGAAGATTCAGGTATTTTTGAGACTGTTGACTTCTATTTTTTCTCAGTAGTACATTTTGTAGACCTTGAAAATGTCTTTGGAGTTTTATTTTTGCACATGTTAAAATAGTTCATTGCTGCAATCTTGAATGACAGTATGAGTAATGGTCATAACAATGTATTTACTGTATATATACAGCTAAAACATTGCATTCTTTTTATCTGTATTTAGAAGTTTGTAAGAATGAGCTTTGGAAACCCTCTGTGAATGTTAAGGGCAGGCATTAGGTGGAACTGGCATGTGTTTCTCCAGCAGAAGGTTGTATTCTATTAATTAGGTAGATGGTCAAGACTTAGAGGTAAGGTATTCTATACTGATCCCATGAGCACATATATTCATATATTCTTCATATATATATTATTTATTCTGTCTTTCTTTGGACCTAACTATATATAGTCCTAGTCAGAAATGGTCTGTCTCATCTACATCAATTCAAGACTCCAAACTGTTGGCTATAAGGAGAATAGTAAGCAGCTTACAAGGACTACCAGTGAAATATATTTTATGTTTCATCACATTAATGAACCATTTGGAATATTTCAAATTTTACTTAATTAAATTTAAATGTCATCTTTCTAGTTGCAGAGTGTATACTTGGAAAAATTTCTGTGTTACTGTAATTTAATGTTTGCCACCTTTTGTTTACCTTGCATATAATAATGAATATTACTAACAAATCTAAGCAGGAATACATTATGCAAAATACTTGCAGGTACTTAATATCCACACAATAGTGGCCTAATTACAGAATGAAAAGTGATCTTCCCTAGTATATCCAGCAAGCAATTGTGTTAAGTACTTGTTTTCCAGAAGAAGAATGAATAAGCATGAGATAGGAAAGACAGATGGGACTGAGACCAGGAATTATCAGTGTGAGCCATTTGCTATGATGCTCCTCTGGGGTTTTACTTGCTCAGTCAGCACCAATTCTCTGGATAGCTCCACTGGCAAAAGAATAAGGCTGGCTGCAAAGCCGAACAATTTAAATGCAATACTTGATGCAGTGTGATATGCAAATAGCGTCTACTTCTTTTTTTTTTACCTAAGCCAGGGGTCTTCAAACTTGGCAACTTTAAGACTTGTGGACTTCAACTCCCAGAATTCCTCCTCTAGTCATATAATTCAGAAATTCTGGGAGTTGAAGTCCACAAGTCTTAAACTTGCCAAGTTTGAAGATCCCTGACCTAAGCCATTAGACAAACCATTTTCACTAATCTGCAATTTCCAAGAGACTTGGAGGGTGGGTGTGGTGGAAGTAACATTCCAATCAGTTTAAATATGTAATTTTGCTCTAGCTATGCCATGTGGTGTATATTGCTTCTGTGTTAAGATGAGAGACGATATAATACTTTTACTAGCATTCCTATATCGCATTCTTTTCCCCTTTTTTCTCTCTGTCCTCTCCATTCAGGTGTATTTGACAATTGCTCTCACATTGGCAGTGATAAGGGGTGGACTTTGGGCATCCGTTCGGAGGAGAATCCTGAAAGAAAGAATGCCCGTTTCTTCTTCTCACTCCGTACAGACCGTATCAAGAAATCTGCCACTATATTGGCATACCACCGTTACCAGTTCCATACATGGACTCATGTGGCGGCTACTTACAGTGGGAAGGAGATGTTTCTGTATGTCAATGGCAGGCGGGTAGCTCGCAGCTCCCAGCAGTCTGGTGACCTTCACAGTCCGTTCATGGCCTCGTGCCGCACTTTGATCCTGGGAGGCAGCAACTCAGACGGACTCAACTTCCGAGGCTACCTGGCTCTGCTAGCCCTTTGGAACATTGCTATGCCCCAAGAGAAGCTCCAGAGGGCCTTCCTGGGAAAGTTTAAAGACAGAGAACTTTCCTTATTGCTCAGTGCAAAGTTCAGCCATTTGCAGCAGCAGTGGGTAACATTCAAGGATGGAGTCTACCCACAAGTAGAGATGATATATAGACCAGAACCTCAAGTTCTATCTCCGCTTATACCCCCACTCTGTGGACAGACGGCCTGTGACAATGTGGAATTGATATCTCATTACAACAGCCACTGGCTGCTACGGAATGAGAAAGTAGTGCACTATCGGGTTGTCAATATCTATGACGATGATGGTCTCCATCCTACTGTGAGTGAGGAACAGATTGCCCATCAGCACCAAGCCCTGAATGAGGCCTTTGGCCGCTATAACATCACTTGGCAACTTAGCATTCACAAAGTGTACAATTCATTGCTCCGCTACCGTGTGATTCTAATGAACTGTGAGCCAGGAAAAATTGGCAATGAGTTTTGCAATCCTGAGTGCAAGCACCCGTTGACAGGCTATGATGGTGGTGACTGCCGTTGGCTGGGACGCTGCTATATCTGGGAGCGTCGGGATGGTGTTTGCAACATGGAGTGCAACAATATGCTCCACAATTTTGATGACGGAGACTGTTGTAACCCCAAAGTAACTAATGTAAGGAAAACTTGCTTTGATCCAGATTCTCCACATAGGTAAGTAGAAGTGGCCAAGGCATTGTGCTACTCTCTGGGGGTTTCTAAGCTACAGTCTTTACAAGTAAATTTCTGTTTTTAAAATTGGTTTTTTTCCCTTTTATTGATATACCGCTAGGTATCCTACAAAGCTTATCCTACATTAATATATAGGGTTGCTGTTGTTATTAATTACATAAGTATATACAATTGTGAAGCTTTTAACAGCTTTACTGTCATTGAAAAAGTCTTTCTCCACTAGTGATTTACAGTATCTTTGTGGTAGCACCCAGTCATCATTGTAGTGATATAAAATCGGTCCTAATTACTGTTTTTGGTGAGCACCATGGTTGGAAAAGTATAGAAGACTGTCAAAGTTCCTGGTGAAAAAATTAGCTTTTCCTCATCCTTTTGTCCATTAGTTATATCCGTGCAAGTGGAAACATACAATTCCAATTCCTTAACATTAATTCACACGTTATTCAGGAACAGTCTTGACTTCATCCTTGACTATAGTCCATTGTAAATAAATGTAAATAGAAGTTGACAATGTTTATATTTCCAAACAGCAGTCATATTTTATATTTTAAATTGATTAGATGATATTTAACCTGTTTTATTTGATATCTAAACAAAGTATGCAAAGAATTTAGTTATTATTTTCTTTCTTGCATACCATTTTTCTTTAGATCATGACTGGCAACTCACTACCCCATGTACTGCAAAAACTGTGACCCAGGGATCTGGACATTTCCCAACTGTATGCTTTTTCCACCAACCATTGATCAATTGGGAAGTGCTTTGCTTGTTTGCATGACAGGAAGGCTGAAGCAGTTTGGGAATGGACCAGACAGTTCTTCTTACCTGTAAGAAGTCCCATCCGGAAAGCATTGCAGTGGAGATCTTGCAGCCGCTTCTTCCATCCCTTGCCGAGCCTCGGTTGCTCGCAGAAATGCTCCATGTGCTCTCCAGGTTGGCAGCTGCTTCTCTCCACTGCTGCTCTTGCTGGGAGAGCATCTTGTGCAATTTAGCAGCTGTGAGCTGCTGCTTTCCTCTAAGTCCCATGCCGAAAGCGCTGTGGCTGAGAGAAACAGCATTCAACATGGCTGCTGCTTTTCTATGCTGCAGCGCTTTCCGGATGGGACATAGAGGAAAGTGGCAGCTCACAGCTGCTGAATTGCACAAGACGCTCTCCCAGTAGTGCAGAGAGAAGCAGCCGCTGTCCCGGAGAGCAAAGATGGAGGGGAGCAGGCTCTGAAAGGCTGGTCGGTTGAGCCTCACCATGTGGCAGAAGCTGTGCGTGCGTGTACGCTCACATTTTCGGCAAACCAGTGGTGAAATTATTTGAAACCCACCACTGTTACTGTGATAACACAAACCCATTAGCACTGCTACCTTATTAATAAGCTTTGTGATTAATTTACTCAGATAGCTTTTTTTCCTATTATGTACCAAAATACATACCATTTATCGAGGCATTATATAATACTCATTATTTTTTAGAAGTAGTTTGATTCGCTTTCCCTTCCTTTTCATTAATTTGTATGGCCTTTGAGCTGTGGATGTTGTATTCTGAATTCTTAACACAATTCTCAGCCTCCAGAGTTCTGTAAATTTCCTCCTGGAAGCTGAACATTTTATTTTATTTATTTTATTTATTTATTTTATTTGTCAATCACTTACAAGATAATAGGTATAACTATAAACATGAGTAAGAATACAGGAAATAGGTACAAATAAATTGGGGCAATAGGACAGGGACGGTAGGCACAATTGTGCACTTATGCACACCCCTTACAGACCTCTTAGGAATGGGGTGAGGTCAATAATGGATAGTTTAAGGTGAAAGGAGTTGGGGTTAGAGGATGTAACAACAGAGTCAAGTAGTACATTCCAGGCATTGACCACTCTGTTGCTGAAGTCATACTTTCAGCAATCAGGTTTGGAGCTGTTTACATTGAGTTTGTATCTGTTGTGTGCTCTTGTATTGCTGCGGTTGAAGCTGAAGTCATTGACTGGTAGGACACTGTAGTAGATAATTTTGTGTACTACGCTTAAGTCTAACAATAGGTGGCGTAATTCAACGTTGTTCAAGCCCAAAATTTCAAGCCTGGTGATATAGGGTATTCTGTTGCGAGCAGAGGAGTGTAATACTTTCTCGTGAAATACTTCTGGACTTGCTCAATTGTATTAATGTCTGATATACAGTGCAGATTCCAGACAGATGAGCTGTATTCGAATATTGGTCTAGCAAAGGTTTTGTATGCCCTAGTTAGCAATTCAGTATTATTACCGGAGGAGAAGCTTCTTAAGATTAGATTTACAACTCTTAATGCCTTTTTGGCAATGCTGCTACAGTGAGCTCTGGCGCTTAGGTCATTTGATATGAGTACTCCAAGGCCCCTTGACAGAGTGAGGGTTGTCAACAAGGTCATATTTTACTGAAGGAAGTTGGAAATTGTAACAAAGCTGGGATATTAGCCAGGAACTATTCCTGGGAAAACAGCAACAAGTGTATCAAATACAGATGGGGGCTACTAGGACCTGAATTGCACTTAGTGTATGTGTCAGGGATTATCAAAATCAATTGCAAGATTTTTTGCAGCTTCCCTAACTGTTATATGACTGTCACGGGTATTTGGTGGTACATTGTTGGTCAGAAGTAAGGTGCACAATAAAAGTGACAAACATTCCTATCCCCAAAACCAACACAGAGGCTTTTAGTGGGTCTGGAGTCTGTAGAAATTAAATTTATAATTACTGGGAATAATCTTTATGCCATGCTACCATGAACATTTTAGAATAGTCCAGTAGAGGCTCTAACAGTCACATTTTACAGGAATGCTTTTGGTCCATGGAATATAGGTTCCTTATCTCTGATCAGGACATTCTATGAACTTGGCATAATGAACTGTAAGCCACAAAACTCAACTATAATATATTTGTAAAATATTTAAATTTGAATATTAGCTCTGCTACAAATATTTAACACAAGAGTTCATTGTTTAGTTAAGAGTTGATTAGACTTTATTGACAGAACCAGCAGAAAATGCTTGAATCAACACGACAATTGAGTTTTAGCTCATACATGAAAAATAAAAAAAGGGAAGGATAGAAATCAATACTTTTCATTTGGGTTTAGACTATAATCCCCAGCCATCAGTTATAGTTTTGTCTGGGAATTCTGGATTGCAGTCCTAATTCTACTGGGGAGATCAGGAATGGGAAATTTGATATTTTATCATCATTTCAAGTATATATGGAGCTATTGGTCAAGTAGAGAACTGTTCTGAACAAGACAGATGAATTTTGCAAGAAAATGTTTTATAAATGTGTAAATCAATCAGTTTTATTTTCTGTTTGTTCTTTGAAAAATGCCAGCTCAGGAGATAGACTTGGCAAGGACTACTGGGAGTCTATTGTGGAAGGGTATAATAACAGAATCCTGAAAGCCTATCCAGATATTCATTCATTCTTCCTTTTTCTACTAAATAAAATCAAGGCAGGGCAATTTTGAATTTCTTTCTCCTTTCCTCCTTTTTAAAATAAAGCTGGTGTTTAACTAATGACTGTATGATTATTGAATTATTTCTCTAAGGCCATCTCTGACTCTTCTCTATTTTTCAAATATATTGTAATTTGCCTTATTTCATCCTAACCATATTCCTGTTAAGTAGGTCACTTCTTTTATATTCTTTTTTCTTCTGTATAAAGGATGCAAGAGAGTGATTTGCCCAAGACCCAACTATCTCATGGCAAAGTTGGAATCTGAAGCATACGTCTCCAAAATACCAGTTTTGCTGTTCAAAATAATTTTTGGAAACAAATGAAGAAAAGCAAAGGAACAAAGACAGTATAATCAGACCCCATCTGGTTAACAGTCCTGGATAGGAGGGCTGGTGGTGTTAATGGAAAGAGAAGCAGAAGGAGAGCTTATTTTGATATCTTGCAAGTACCACTACTTTGATTCAAAAAGTCAGGTAGATAGGCATATAGTTTTAACATTAGAATGATATCTATTTGATTCAATAATAATAAAATAAATGATAGTGACAGTATACTAGGAACATAGCAGTTCCATCTTAACCAATTTTTGGAATATTGTAACAGATGATACAAGCCTTGATCCTAAGAGAAGGTGACTGCAGAAGGTGAAGGGTGAGGCTATCAGACCTTCTCTTACATAGGCCAATTCTAGCTGGTTGGGCTGACAGATATTTAGGCATGATGGTATATAGAGTTTTCTAGGTCAAAACAGTACTTTGCATTGCACTTCTTGACAGCCAGTCAGGGCCCTTAGCACATGTATAAAGTGAGCCTGATGAGTAACACTTGCCAATGAGTTTCAAACACCCTTTGATTTCTGTTTTCTGCATAAATTGTCCAAGTATGCATAGTTTCTGTCTTGTCTATGAGTTTCTGCTTTTAGCAAGTTTCTGACTAGGACTATGAGTTAAATGTCTGAGGAGGCAAGATTATTTGCTCTGTCTGGAAGGAAGCCTGGCTCTCTTCTGAAAGTCTTCTACAAGAAGAACCTTGTTCTGTCTGTAGCATCTTAACTCCAAAAAAGCCTGCTCCTTCCTATATTCAATTATTCTACCGTGTTTCCCCGAAAATAAGACCTACCCCGAAAATAAGACCTACCCCAAAAATAAGACCTACCCCGAAAATAAGACCTACCCCGAAAATAAGACCTAGCGTGTTTTTGGGAGCCAAAAAAAAATATAAGACAGTGTCTTATGTTAGGGGAAACACGGTATGCGATTTGTTCGTGGTTTCTTACATGAATAAATGTACATTGTTCTACATGAATATGGTAAGTGTTTTTTTTCATTTAAAAAATATATATATATATATATATAAGACCTACCCCGAAAATAAGACCTAGTGTGTTTTTGGGAGCCAAAAAAAATATAAGACAGTGTCTTATTTTCGGGGAAACACGGTATTAAATTGAATATTTCTGAGTAAAGAGGAAATATGGATTTATTTGTTTATTTTGCTTCCCTGGAAATCCCTTTGTTGTTTCATTGAAAAAGGACTCTGTCCTGCTACTTCAAAATAATACAACAATATTCTTGGATGCACAAGAAAATTGCAGTTGTGATCCAATTCATCTACATTTGTGAAACATTACAAGATATGAGGTCCAGTGTGGCTATTTCCTTTAGTAAAGTAGTACTTTCTTCTAACATAGTACCATCTGTTCTACCCCTCTAGGTGAGTTAAGCCTTCTCCAGTCAGCTAAAGCTGCAGAGATAGCAAAGGGCACTTACATATCGACAAAAACTCTTTTGTGTAGACATATTTAATCAGTAATCATGAAATAAGGTGGTAGTAAGCAGCTGAGCTTGAGGGGATGATACAGACAGACAGACGGGGGCAGTTCGGATCAGCTAGATAACTTTGTAGAATGCATAAACACAAATTCTTTCAGTGTAAATACACAGATGATCATTTGAATAATCAGTTGCAGATAAGCTATTTCTCCATGGAATTTCATATCCTTACATCTCCACCAGAAGCCTGCAAGCAGTTATTTTGAGTTTTTTGAGCTAGAAAAAATTTACATTGCGTAAATTTTGTTCTGAGCTGGAGACAAAACAGAAGCACGTTGAACAGTAATTGTCTGTTCTTAGTGCCATAATCGACATCTTGTAACTTCTAACTTGTTAATTTTTGTTGTTGTTGCATTTACTCCTAGGACCAAAATGCATAGTTGCTGTCTGCTGGGCTACCTCTCCTTGGAGGGCTACAGATATACTAAAAAAGCTGTTTGTTGGACTGGGGGAACTATTTGTTTTCAAAGTTATTGCAAAAAATAACATTGGGTGGGAATTGTAGATATTATGAACTACCACCTAATTTATTTTTATGGCCTTGGTTTGAAAAATGAGAAAGACTGGCTTACTCTAGGTTCTCATCTTTTCTCATGGCTGGAACACTTGAGAAAAATTAATTTTTATTCCATGCAGAATATATGAGATGTTTCAAGTTTCATCCCATTTGGACATGCAAACTCAGACTATTCCAGTGAATCTATTGAATTGGGAGGCTTTTTCCTAAACTTGAAATAACACCTATTTTTCTTTTGTGCATACCCTGTACGTGCTCTTTATCTGAAAGAGGGATGACTTCAACCAAAAGATGTCTCATGCCCAGTTTTCTTAATCTAAACTTCTAAACTTTGCAGGGCATCTGAAGATTACTTGGCTTTATGGTGATGTCATTCTATTTAGCTATGGTGAAAGCTGACTCTCTGCCAGTTATCCATTCAGGATCTCACTCAGACAAGTTTGTAAGGTTATAATGTAAATAGCAAGGACTCTAATGCTGGAAATTCTTGCTGTGTTTTTCAGGGCCTGCCACTTAAAAGGAATTTTACTACCCTTTTCGATTTGTGTGCGCTTTTAAACTGTCTGCTGGCGAATCTGCATGCCAGACTCATGCGGCTCCTGAGCCATTAAGCTCTAGTCAGTCAATATTTTGCTTTTTCAAAAATCTATTAAGTTCCATTTGCAAGGGATTACTGCTTATGTGATTGATTCTGTCTAGCAGCTAACATTAAAAAAATAAAACAAAAAAAAATCAAAACAAACCTCAAGGAGACAGAGTAATAGAGCAGAAAGAGCTAGATTTATCCCTGAGGAAAACAGTATCCTGTTATACATTGAGAAAAATTGAGAATTTTCTCTTATGCACAGTTTATATCATCCATGCGAAATCAGGGCAGTGGTTGTGGATGTCATTCTCATTGTATTTTAAAATAAAAATACCTACATTTAGAAGGGTTACATGAAGCAACTTGTGAATATAAGTCACTGCACTTTCTGATTATATAGATAGTTGAATGAGGTGTCTTTGGTGCTCTCTGAGCCTGATTGTTTCCAATAGTTGAATTTATGTCTCCTTAATTCAAGCGTGGCTCTTTCTGGGCCTTATTAGGCCACCTGATGTGTATCTTAATCAACTGCTGGTTCTATATGCCAATATGTGAAAAAGGAGGACTTCCAGGCATTTGAGAAGCAACAATTCAGAATATCTCTATCAATAAGTAAGTTAATTGGTGTCTGTTGCTATAAATTTCTGCTTGATAGCCATTGAGATAGTTTTCTTGAGGGAGGAAAGGTATCTTTAGAATCTCAACTAGTTTTGGAACTTAACACTTCCATAATGAACTCCCCACCCCTGTGTGGGTACCAAATAGTTATGGTTGTGGTGTGAACCAACACTGAGCTAGTGAGTTCATCAAATTGCCATTTTAAGGGACCAACCAGAGGGAGGTTGATAGTCGTCCTCCCCTATATCAGAGGTGGTACTCAGCAGGTTCTGATCAGTTCTGGAGAACCGGTAGCAGAAATTTTGAATAGTTCAGAGAACCAGCAAATACCACCTCTGACTGGGGATTTTACAGTATCCTTCCCCTGCCACACCCACCAAGTCACACCCACAGAAGCGGTAGTAAAAAAAATTGAATCCCACCACTGCCCTATATGTAGGCTTTCTGAAATGATTGGAAAATCTGCCTTTTGAAAGTTATCCAAAGGCATGAGGAAAAGTGGAGATCTTTGGGAAATTATGGTTGGGGGGTCATAGGTCCTTTTCTTAATTTATCCAAAGGCAAATATGAAAAAAGAATGTATTTATGTATATACTTATGGATAAATAAATAAATAGCATCCTATGAAGGATGTTAAAAATAGTGGAGCTACCTTACTTGTTCACCTGTCCCTAGGGTTCCCAGGACTGCTGGCATAACTAGATCTTGAGGGACTTCCAGAAGTGACAGTGATAAAGCCAACTTCACTTCAGGTGAAGTTATACATTTATTTATTTAGTGGCAGGAGATTTTCTGTTTCATTCCCAAATTCTGTTCTTGTGTTGCCTAGATTTTTTTTGCCATCAGCATACCCATAAATGAGTTAGTGAAAAGGGCCTTTCCTAGACTGACCCTGGGCACTTCCTTTGGAGCTCCGTTTGGCCCCTGATCTTTGCTCCTTCCGCCGTGGTCTTGGCTATTTGAGCAGGCTGGGCTGGACTGACCTCCTGGGGGGGGGGTTTAATGTATTTTTAACCATTTTATTGATTGGGCTTGTCAAATTTAATTGTTTTTTATATATTTATTGTGTGGTGTTTTTATTGTGAGCCGCCCCGAGTCCTCGCAGAGAGAGGGTGGCATATAAGTCCAATAAAATAAATAAATAAGTAAATATGCACTTAACACAGGGTCCCTCGGGTTTCTGAGCCTCCAGGAGAAAAAACAGTGTTATACTGGTTAAGGAATTGGATCCCCGTGCTTGGATTGGGAGGTGTAGCAAACATTGATCAATAGTAGTAGCAGCTATTAATACATCGGCTTTGTCGTGCTTCCCAAATTTAACTCCCTTTGTTTGCATTCTTTCCTCTTTTATGCTTGTTTGTATGCCCTGATTTATAGGCTGTTGGCTTATTTCCGATGACACTTTCCTGATTTCTGTACTGCCAACAGCCAGATGGTTTTTCTGCACCAAGCCAGCCTCTGAATCATGCCCATGATGATGCCATATACTGGCCTGAATATTCCTATATTTGAAGAGCACACAAGAACAACAATAATAGGATGGCCTGGAAGCTGTTATCTGTTTAATTTTATTGGCAGATGGATAGAAATTAGGTAATACTTAATCCAAGCATTTGATTAATACTTAGTTCATCTGTTGCTTGTAAAGTGATCAAAGGATTGGCGTGTAGAAGGGCAAATAAGGTACTGTGGCAGCAATGATCAAAGAACAGAAAAGTTAGAGTTAGAATGTGAATGGAAATGTAGAGAAAGCAAATTTCTTTCACAGCTAGATTGCTCATCGAAACATGTTACGAATTATTGACAGACCCAAAGTAAGTCATGTCTGTATTGTTCATCCTCTTACCCCAGTTCTTTACATTCCTTATCTAAATTTTCCTTCCAAGGCTCTGTTATGCAACTCAGAGAAGAAAAATAACTAGCTTCTTCCAGTGATATGGTTGTAAATGTTTGGGGGCCATCCAATCTCATTTTTGTTGTATTGCAGAGGAATTCAAGCATTCTGGCTCTCTGTTCACGCCTTGTTGTATCTTAGAATGGAATAATGAAGTTGGAAGGGACCTTGTAGGTCATCTAGTCCAGGGGTCGCCAACCTTTTGGACCTCAGGGACCACTAAACTCATACTTTTAAATCCTGAGGACCACTAATATCATTTAAAAAAAAAGATAATATATTTAATATGAACTTTTTATTTTTTATATTAAATATAAATGTACTATTTAAAAATTAATTTTAATATATAAATATATATATATAAATATATACATTTTAAATATAAAAATGCTTATTTAACTATAACAAAAAAATATAACAAGAAAAGCAGAGCTCCCCCCCCCATCTGGTCTCCTGTCATTTCATATCTCCCCCAAGTCAGAGGAAACTTCTCCCTCCTTTGCAAGGTGTGGCTGCCTGGAGTTGGGGGAGGCAAGGAGGGCTGAGCTGGAAGCCTCCCCCCCACCTGGAAGCCTCCCCCTCATCCCAGGTCTTTAACACCTGGCTTGCTTCTCCACTACTGCCTCCTCCTCCTCCAGCACCTCCTTCTCTGGGTAGGGCTATTATGAACTAACTGAGTCGCTACACTGTTACCCCAGCTGCTCTCTTTCCCGTGGTAAGACTTGTTGTGTGGAGAAAGGAGCTGGCAGCTGCTACTTGGCGGTCCCACGGGCAAGGCGAAGTCATCCCGGTCCCAGTTAAGACATAACAGTCACAAACCCAGAGTCCAAGCTGAGAGGGATCGCTTCCCTCTGCCAGGAAGAGCGGTGGGCGCAGGCGCGCACAGTTCAGCACAGCAGGCAACCTCTACTCTGGGCTGATGAGCCACGTGCTGAAGACCAGATGGCCGTCGGGAAGGTGGGGCAACAGGGGTGATACTGGCGGCAGATGGACTCATACGCATGAGAAATCGCAGCTTAGGCCTGCCCTGTGAGGAGGTGGGGGTGGGGGGAAAGGAACATCTGAACTGGTTACCTCCTACCTCTTGCCTCCGCGCATCGAGAAATGCTCTCAGGGGAAGATGTTGCAAGGGGGAGGCTCGACCCTCCCCTCTCAGGAGCTTCTCTCCCTCCTCGCCAGAAGCGCTCACACGCCAAGTGCTCACTGCCCCTCTGGCCCCCTCCTTCCTGCTGAGCATGTGAGTGCTTCTGGCGAGGAGGAAGAGAAGCTCCTGAGGGCAGGGGTGTGGGAGATTGTGGCATCGGAGCCCTTCCTGGGTGTTTCCGGGCCTGTGGGGGGAGGGTGAGATCTCCTGTACCCCCTCAGGAGTTTCTCTTCCTCCTTGCCAGAAGCGCTCAGACATAAAGTGCTCACCGCCCCCCTGGCCCCCAACAAGCCTCCTCCTTCCTGCTGACCAAGTGAGCGCTTCTGGTGAGGAGGAAGAGGGGGTTGAGCCTTCCCCTCACAACATCTTCACCTGAGGGCAGGTGCTTCCTGCGGCTCAGGAGGTCCGCGCTCTTCCCGCTGCTGTTCAGCTCCTTGATGCACTGAGGCAGGAGGCAGTAGCCACAACACGGGTTTCCTAGGGAGACAGCAGGATTGCCCCACCTCCCCGCCTCAGCATGCTGCGGCCCACCAAAATTTTCTCACGGCCCACCAGTGGGCCGTGGCCCACCAGTTGGCGACCACTGATCTATTCCACACATACCCTGCCCAAGCAGGAGACCCTGCACTGCACTGCTCTTGTTAGTATTACCTACACACCTTGAGTTAAGAATTGTTATCATTCCAGTACCAACAGCCAAAGCAATAACTTAAGGGGAAAAATAGCTTTACTGCATGAGAGGTAAAAACCTTAAGGTTTATTGTGATTATTTTTAATGTATTAAAGTAAAAGGTATTTCATCAGGGAGGGAGGGAGGGAGGATTATTGCAGTATTTCTCAATCTGGTACCTTTGTGATATATGGAAATCATTTCCCAGAATTTTCCAGATAATGTAGCCCTTGCTAAGAATTCTGGGAGTTGAAGTCCACAAATCACAAAGGTGCCTGGCTTGAGAAATACTGTTAACTCTTAATATCTAAAGATACTTGTAAATTGGCAAAATTTTAGATTTTCTGCTTCAGAATACTTGGTGCTTCCTGGTTTTCTGGTCTTGCTTGTTTTCCAAGTTAATTACTTCTGATCAGCTAGGTGGACTGGACATTAACATTTGAACCACTATAAGTTCATGTATTTGCCACATGCTAAATAAATAAATAAAACTTCTGTTCACTTCTTATAGCTCTGGCCCTTTAACATGGCCAGTGGCTTTGTTCCCTAATTATTGTTATTATTTTTGCTTCAATATGTGACCTTGAGCAACTGTTATTGATGTTGTTATCCATTCAGTTGTGCCTGACTCTTGGCAATTCTATGAGCCAGGTCTCTCCACATCTTTCAATCTTGCACTAGTTCTTTGTGTTTTTCTGTGCTGTGCTGTTGTCAGCTTTGATGGTGTCCAGCCACCCTGTTCTTTGGTGGCCCGGTTTCCTTTTACTGTTAACTCTTCCAAGCATAATTACTTTCTCAGTGAATTTCCTCACATGACATGACCAAAGTAAGTGAGATGCAACTATTATTACCTTCTTCTAATTGCACCAGCCATTCCTTTCTACATGCAGCCTAAAAGCAGAGTGCCAGAAGCAGGAGTCTCCCATTACCCTCAATCACCTGCCTCTGTCCTCATCCCTCACCTTTTAACTTTTTGCAGCAAAGAAAGAAGCAGGGAGAAAAGTAAACTGGTTATATGTCAAAAGGGTGATAAAGCCACTGCTTATTTGGCAGGAAAGGGTACAATTGAAGCAACACAACACCTTGATTTCTGGAAGAAGAGAAGAATTCCAGAGGGGAAATGCTCAGTAATGGGAAACTGCACTACTAAACTGTTACTTATAGTTTCTAGAACTGGATCCAAGCCAATTAATTTGCAGGGTTAAATGTTTTGACTTTTGAAGATTCCTATAGCCTCTCAGGGGCATGTAAGAGAGTGTTGAATAGTATATCCTTTTTATACAAGAGCCCTGTTCTTTCATAACTCTCAGTAGGTTTTTGGACATGGCTAATCTATACTGTATGACCATAAAAGATATCCTTGTTGGGAATAGATGCAGTGTACTGCCTTTGATAAGTTGGGAAACAAATGAATCTGATCTAATTTTGGAGACTGAGGGGTTTGGCTGGATTCCAGGTGACTTTGAAGGTTATTTTCTCAGATCTGGATAACAGCAGTAGAAGCAATGCAGTTGAGATGTGGACCAACAAACTCTTCCATTATACCATGGCTTTGAAGTTCCTCTTATTCTACAATAAATCCTTTGAGTTCCATAATAAATGTAACTGTTTTGGGCAATTCTGTATGAGAGCAGATGAGTTTGAGTGAAATGTTTGCTACTTTTAGAGACATGTGTGCTAACTACAAGAGCCGCGGTGGTGCAGTGGTTAGAGTACCGTACTACAGGCTACTTCTGCTGGCCGCTAGCTGCCAGCAGTTTGGGCAGTTCGGGTCTCACCAGCTCAGGATTGATTCAGCCTTCCATCCTTCCGAGGTTGGTAAAATGAGGACCCAGATTGACGGGGGCAATATGCTGACTCTGTAAACCGCTTAGAGAGAGCTGTAAAGCACTGTGAAGCGGTATGTAAGTCTAAGTGCTATTGCTACTCAAATGGAAGTGGAAGAATTAAAAGAAGCAACTGGCTTTTTTTTAATGCACTTGCAGACAATTATTCAATTGAGCTCTTTGAGGTTATCTTGCAGAAGAATCATTTTTTGTTCAATGATGGCCAGTGTGCCATCTATATTCCTTTAGAGCACTCGAGGGAGTCAGCAGTTGCAGGATTCTGTTTTATGATGATTCTGATCCTCATTTTCTGGGCAATCCTAAAAGGAAATATTGGAAGGACATAAATATTGTAGGAGGGAAAGAGGTCCTGCAGTTCCTTCCTATCTTCCCTTTTATTTAACATCTATAACATATAAAGTTATTGGAAGAATCACGTCTGGATTTGGACCTATGGCCATCAGTATATACAAATGTGTTGCTGGGGAGGGGGAGGCAGTGATTCAGTGAGCCTTACACTATTGTGCCACAAACTTTGCCCCTTTTATACATGTGTCATGCATCAGGAGCTTGTATGTTAGAAGATTCAGCTTCTATTGAGACCTTAAGGTTAAACACAGATTTTAGCCACCTCTTGCACATCTTTGGAATACCCTTGCTCAGGAGTTTCCAAATTACTGCTAATCCTCTCCTTAGTCTCCAGAGCATTACCACAAAGTCTCATACAAGAATTCAGTTATACTTTGATGTATCAGAGAGTTGACTCTTTCAATACAGTAGGAATCTCAAGTGTACCTTAAATAATTTTGGGTTCTGGCCTCATTGAGATTCCTCACTAAGAGCAGACCAGCCAAGAAGAGATGTTCCCATAACAGATACATATAACTGCTTGTGTCTTCTTTTCCCTTATCAATATCCTCTGGCTGCCTATATGGCTCATCATAGCTTCAGAAATTTCTAAAAAATTACCGAGTCTTATGTATGACATAGGGTTAGTGTATTATAACAAAAATAAAGCTGGGTGGCTTTTGGGTGAATTGTATTTACTTTAATGCACTACTAACTTTGGTGAATTTAATACTGTATTAGTAGTAAGATAGGTTGATTGCCCAATTTGAGCAGTGTTTTCAAGAGCTTTAATTATGGCATTAATATAAACATTTAAAAAGAGAAGGGCAAGTATACAACCTTACTTCACTCTTTTTTTAAAATTGGTATTGGCATGAAAAGATGGCTCAGGCACAAACCTAACCTATATTTGGGCATTTCTAGGTAGCTGCATAATCAGAAGCTTTCGAATAAATAAAAATCTTATGACTTCAGTGGTTGTTTTAGTTAATCATTTGTCATTTGTTGAAATATAGGCCACACGTTTTCTATTCATACAAACATGTTCTTGTTTCCCTTGTTCTTATAGCCCTGTACATGTGAGGGAAAGTCTATAGTAGCAGTTACTGGATTTGTTACATAGTGTTCCATAGTACTGGGAAAATAAATCTATATGTAGGAAAGATAAAATGAGTTTCTTCTGCCAAGCCTCACATAGCTGTCAAACACAAGTGAGAACTACATGAATTTCAGAAAGGCTTTTTAAATACTGAGTCAAAAACATAATCTTAAAAAAAATGAAAGAGTATATTTCTTGACTAACTAGTGAGTCAGTTAAGGTGGAATCTCTTTGAAATGCTTCCTTCTGGTCATATTACCTTTTCTCACCTAAATTGAATTCTGCTTCCCCACTTCTTTCCCACCATGTCTCACATCCTCTTACTTTAGATGAATCCCTAAAGAGTAAGAAGGATGTAGGCCGAACACCCGCTGCTTCTTCACTTAAGGACAGTGGTTGGGAGACTGTGGAGTTTTTTAAGCGGCAATTCATTTCAAGGGAGCCATTTGCAAATGGAAGTAGGGACCCCTGACTTTGAATTCAGGATACGGAATTTCGAATCTGTCAAGAATATGTAATTAATGTTGCTTCTGTTTTAAAATTATATCCAGATGCAAAAGAGAGTGGGAATGGATTTTTGGCAGTTGTGACATCACTTACAGACCATTCAAAGTTACAGTTGAAAGGTTTATCTCAGAATATAATTTACTTCTTATGGATTTTTCAAGTAAATTTCTAGCAACTTTTTTGCAAGTGTGTATAAATGTACTAATGCATGCATTTGTGTAATTTTTGTAGATACATTTAAAGTCATCAAACAACAGCATCTTCTTGTTCTTGGGAAGGACTAGGTGAATTAAAGGGCCAATTCCAGTCTATACATCAGCTGACTGTGCAGCCATCCGTGATAATTTATTTATTTATTTATTTATTTATTTATTCAACTTATATGCCGCCCCCTCTCCGAAGACTCGGGGCGGCTTACATTTAAAATACAGCAGTAAATAAATTAATTTAAAAAAGAATTAAACAATTAAGCCGAATTAAAGTTTAAAATCCCCAACTAAGCCCCAACCCCGGAGAATCAGCACAGCCCAGATTGTAAAAAGAGCCAGGTTTTCAAATCATGGTGGAAGGTGTGGAGATCAGGAGCCAGACGGAGCTCAAGCAGAAGAAGATTCCACAAAGTGGGAGCCGCCACAGAGTAAGCCCTCCCCCGGGTAACCACCAAGCGACATTGTGTCGCAGGCGGCACCCCGAGGAGACCCCGCCTGTGTGCCCTTACAGGGCGGTTAGCATTTGATATTGGGAGGAGCCGTTCCTGTAAATAACCTGGACCCATGCCCTGTTGGACTTTAAATGTTAATACCAAGACCTTGAATCTCACCCGGAGGGCAACCGGAAGCCAATGCAGGTCGCGCAGGAGGGGTGTAACATGGGAGTATCGGGAAGCTCCCATCACAACCCGCGTGGCCGCATTCTGCACCAGCTGAAGCCTCCGAGTGGTACGCAAGGGAAGTCCAAGGTAGAGAGCATTGCAGTAGTTGAGGTGGGAGATAACGAGGGCCTGAGTGACCGTGCGCAGGACATCCCGGTCCAGGAATGGGCGTAACTGGCGAACCAGCCGGATCTGGGCAAAGGCCCCCCTGGCCACGGCCCCCACCTGCTCCTCCAATTTGAGCCGTGAATCCAGGAGGACCCCCAGATTCCGTGCCCTGTCCACGGGGGGCAACACTTCCCCCCCCCATGAGCAAAGATGGAACCTCAGAACTGGACCGGGATGTCGGTACGCACAGCCACTCTGTCTTGGCCGGATTGAGTCGAAGCATGTTCCTGTCCATCCAGATCCGTACCGCTTCCAGACAACGGGACATCACGGAGAGAGCATCACTGACGTGGCCTGGGGTGGAAATGTATAGCTGAGTATCATCAGCATACTGATGATAACTCACCCCAAAGCCACGGATGATCTCACCCAGTGGCTTCATATAAATGTTGAACAGGAGGGGTCAGAGGACCGAGCCCTGCGGCACCCCACAAGTGAGGTACCTTGGAGTCGACCTCTGCCCCCTGCCAACACTGTTTGCGAACGTCCCGAGAGGTAGGAGGAGAACCACCGTAAAACAGTGCCTCCCACTCCCAACCCCCCAAGACGTCGCAATAGGATACCATGGTCGATGGTATCGAAAGCCGCTGAGAGATCTAACAGGACTAGGACAGAGGACAAACCCCTGTCCCGTGCCCTAGCGAGATCATCCATCAGTGCGACCAATGCTGTCTCCGTGCTGTACCCAGGTTGGAAGCCCGATTGGTACGGATCCAGGTAGTCCGCTTCCTCCAGGAAAAGTGGCAATTGCCGAGCCACCACACTCTCAACAACCTTCGCTAAAAAACGAAGGTTGGAGACCGGACAAAAGTTGTTCAACACAGCTGGGTCAAGGGCAGGCTTCTTCAGGAGGGGCCTCACCACCGCCTCTTTCAAAGCGGTAGGGAACGTCCCTCCTTAACGGCGTTGACAACTGCCCGGAGCCAGCCACACGTGACCTCCCTGGAGGTATAAACCAACCAGGAGGGGCACGGGTCCAATAAACATGTGGTGGAACTCAGCCGCTGCATAATCCTGTCCACTTCATCCTCAGAAACAAGATCGAATTCAGTCCAGATCACATTAGCCAAGCCACTCGCATCCCCATCCCCAGGCCACTGCCAATCCGAGGACAACCCTTCCCGGATCCGAGCGATTTTATCCTGCAGATACAAACTAAATTCCTCAGCTCTGCCCTGCAACGGGTCCACCACCCCCCCCCAACTGGAGGAGGGAGCAGGTAACCCCAAACAGGGCGGCTGGGCGATTGTCTGCGGATGCTATGAGGGCGGAGAAATAAGATCTCCTCGCCGCCCCCACTGCTACCAGGTAAATCCGAATATGGGCTCTTAACTGGGCTCGGTCAGATCCAGAGCGAGTCGCCCTCCATCTGCTCTCTAGTCCTCTTCTACGACACTTCATCTCCCGGAGCTCCTCGGTATACCAGGGAGCTGACCGGGATCCGCGCCGAGTAAGGGGACGCATGGGGACGACCCTGTCGAGAGCCCCCACAGCCGACTGTTGCCAGGCGGCCTCAAGGACCTCGGCAGGGCTGTGAGTAAGGGATGCAGGAAAAAACCCCAGTTCTGCCTGGAACCTATCAGGGTCCATCAGGCGTCTGGGGCGGAACCATCTAAGTGGCTCCTCATCCCAGCGGTGTGGGGTGGCTTGATGGAAGACCAGCCGCAGGAGATAGTGGTCTGACCATGGAATGGGAAGGATAATTGTATCACCGCCCCCTAGACCACTCCGCCACTGCTCAGAGAGAAAAACCAGGTCGAGCATGAGTCGGGCCATCTATTATCTGGGTCAGGCCCATGGCCTCCATGGAAGCCATGAACTCCTGGGCCAAACCCGATGCCAATCCCAGGGAAGGCAGGTTAAAGTCACCCAGAACCATAAGCTCTGGGAACTCCACCGCCACCCCCGAGACGGCATCAAGCAACCCAGGCAGGGCAGCTGAAACATAGCTGGGGGACAGGTATGTAAGCAGCATGCCCAACCGACCCTCAGGCCCACACCTCAGGAGGAGGGACTCACACCCGCCTATCTCTGGAGCAGTGACCTCCCTTGGAAACAGGGTCTCACGAATAACAATAGCCACCCCACCACCCCTTCCCTGGGGTCGTGACCGGTGCAACACCCGAAAACCCGGGGGGCAGATATCAACCAGAGGGACTCCACCCTCCGGCCCCAACCAGGTCTCGGTAATGCAGGCCAGGTCCGCGGCCTCCTCCTCAATCACCTCGCGGAGGAGTGGTGCCTTGTTAACCACAGACCTGGCATTAAAATACACCAGTCCGAGACCAGGGGCCCTGGATCCCAAAACTCCCAGGGATTGGGAAGAGGCAGAGGGGTCGGAGCGTGCCACTGCTTGAACATAGCGGGGGCGTGCTCCCCTAACATGATATGGCCCCCAGCCCCTTCGGCTTCTACCCATACCAACCACCCTCGGGATCATGGCTCCCACTATTCCACCTGGAGCCCCACAGCCCACCCCCGCACCTCCGACCATGGCCCTGTTTCTGGCTGCACTGAACTCCCTCATCCCTCCCATCCTTCCCTAACCCCTTAAGAAACCAAATTAAAAATTTTTGCAAAGCAGCCCTGGGTCGCTTTCCCTTATCCCTCCCCGAACCCTGGCCCCCACCCTTTCCTGCGTCATGCCATCTCTCTGGATTCCACAATCCATCCTCGAGATAGGCTGATGGTAAACCGGTGGGCCAAGTCCAAGAGAGGGGAGAATCCCTCAAAGCCCACAGATCAGCTGCCAAAAAAGTCCGCATATGTTCTTAAATGTCCGACCAGCAGGAGGAGGAGCGGTCCAAGTTGTAAATACGTGTCCACATGATGGTCAAATAGTCTAAACATTGGCAGTTTAAGACCCCTGAGTGGCCTCCAACCCTGGATGCCCTCTCACAGCAATCCAGGGGGCTGATGGTTGAGCATATAAGGCTGGCCACTGCTCTCTCACAGCTCGTGGCCCCCAGAGTTCAGAAGATATTAACATGCAGAAGGAATTGCGCAAGGGGGAGGTGGTACATCCCAATTCCACTGTTCTCTCACAACAGTGAGTGGGTGTAACAACAAGGTCCATCCCCCGGCCAATGAAGACTAATAAGGGGAAAGGAGGCGGTCCCGACAACATAGAGGAGGCGGAGTTCATGATGGCTGATGGATGAAACCATCCAATAGGTCAAGTCCCGAATAGAAACAGCTGGCGGCAGCCAGCTCTCATGGCGCCAACAACCCACGTATCTGGCCCAAGCAATGCAGGGAGTCCAGCCACTCCGTCAGCCGAGGTGTAGTTCGGCCTGGCCCACAAGAGTATTTCAACCACCCAGAGCTCCAGCACCAGGTCTCCAACGAACTCTGGCGCTGCCCCGAGTGACTTCTGGGGCAAACGAGACAACAACTCGTTGTCTAGGCACCAAGTACCTGCACGCTGCTCCCCAGGGCCTCTGAAGACGGTCTGGCTGTTGTTGTTATTGGGGGGGGGGGCATCGTCTCTGTCAATAATATCTCTATCAATAATAAATTGATATGGCACCTGATTCCCAATGACTAAAGCAGCTGTACTATAGTCAAATTCTTTTATTTCCTCTTAATTAAAAATAATGTAGTTAGCATCATTTTCTCAAGGAACTATGTTAATTAAATACATTTTGGAGCTCTAGTAAATCTCTTTGACAGAATCATCTGTTTCACATAGGTGAGAAAAAAAGTATCATTGGGAGCTTCTTGTTCTGTAAAGCCTGTTTTGAACAGTCCTATTTATTTTGCAACTGGTTATTTTATTAATTTTTTTCAGAACATGTAGGAGTTGACAACTACTGAGTAGAAATAAGACAGACAGACATTGCTTTTGTTTTGCTTGTCTTCCATTCATCTGTGAGAATAGATATAGAATAGAATGGAATTCTTTATTGGCCAAGTGTGATTGGACACACAAGGAATTTGTCTTGGTGCAAATGCTCTCAGTGTACATAAAAGAAAAGATATATTTGTCAAGAGTCAAGAATCACAAGGTACAACACTTAATAATAGTCATAGGGTACAATAAGCAATCAAATCATACTAGTCAACATGTAGTCAAATTGCTATAGAAAGCAGTAACCTTTCTATAGCAATAAAAATGCTTTGAGCTCCCTATTAATATACACTGTTTTAGACAAGAGGAAGATTTTTGGATCAGAAGACAACTCATCCCTGAGGTTGAGATCAGTATATCTTGTCATTCTCCATTTTATAATTATTTCACCAAAAATAGGTTAATGAGTGACCAAAGAATTGAGCTGAAATTCCTGCCTGATCCCATTTCATAAGCTTTCATCACCAGGATTGTTAAGTTCACTCTGATGAGAGATCACACCCAGTTCCACAATTTAATTCAGAGCCAAACCGGATGTTACATTAACTTTGTGATAAGGAAGAGCTGTCCCCAAAACTGGGCTCTTGCTTGATTCGAAGCCGATAAGTCACTGAACACAAGGTGTGATACAAAATTTTATTTTTATTTTGGTACCAAGATATAAGGACCTTGGACTTGAAAGGAGCCAAGGCCCTGATTAGAATCTAACAGCAATTCTTACAGTTAGAGGATGGTCCCATCTAACCCTTTGCCCTTCTCCTAATAATGCATGCATAACAGATAATATTGATTGGTTATTTGGATTACAGCCCCCTAAACCTTTATGCTTGCTATGCTAAATAACTAAATATCACGTCACCTACAGGTTCTGTGGGCGTGGCTTGGTAGGCGTGGCAGGGGAAGGATACTGTAAAATCTCCAGTCAGAGGTGGTATTTGCTGAGTAGTTGGTAAGGAGCTAGTTGTTCATGATACAACTTTTGTCTGCAGTATACATATGAAAGCCTGCTTCTATCCTGGCACCCTGTGAGATTTCATACCTTAAGCTCTGCATGTAGACAAAGGCTCTCTACTGCAGATTCTTGTGTAGGACTCAAGAGCCTTTGAGAGAAAAAAGCTCTTCATTCCCATGTTGAAATCTATATGTGAAGGTACTGCCTTAATAAAGTTAGGTGTGTCTGTCTGTGTGCATGTGCACACAAGCATACATGCACACACATTTATTTGAGTTAGTGTCTGACTCCTGGCCAGTGATGGGATTCAAATTTTTTTACTACTGGTTCTGTGGGCGTGGCTTGGTGGGCGTGCTTGGTGGGCGTGGCTTGGTGGGCTTGGCAGTGGAAGGATGCTGTAAAATCTCCAGTCAGAGGTGGTATTTGCGGGTTCTCTGAACTACTCAAAATTTCCATTACCGGTTCTCCAGAACTGGTCAGAACCTGCTGAATACCACCTCTGCTCCTGACAATGCCTGGACTAGTCCCTACAATTTTTTTGGTAAAGTTTTTCAGAAGTGGTTTGCCCAGGCTTGCTTCCTAGAGCTGAGGGAGAGGGACTGGCTTCCAAGGTCACTGAGCTGGCTTTGTGCCTAAAGTGGGCCTAGGCCTCACAGTCTCCCAGTTTCTAGTCTGATGCCTTAATTGCTACATCAGTCTATCTCAAACATGGCTGGTAGGAAGATTAAAAGCAGCTCTGGTTACCTGCCACAGTTAACAAAAAGCAAGTTATGATTCCCCTCCCTCCATTGCCAAGAGTATTGCTGCTGTTGCTTATCAGAAGCGTTTGCATTATTTTTATTTGCTCGATTTTATTTGAGTTCATTCTGATCTCATTCCCCTCTTGCTATTTCTCTGGTACATTGCAAACCTGTGGTTGCACAGGAGCTGAAATCTGATACTAGAATGGGAGATCAGCAATGAGACTTCTGGTTGTTTTTTTTACAGTGATAACAGAAATTTTAACTTCTCAACTTGAAAACGGGAAAAACTTTCATTGAAAAGCTGTGGATTTTTTTTTACAATTTATTGGGAGTAAGAAAATATCAAAACAAACCCCAAAAGCTTTTGGAAATGAATTTTTCTCCATTAATGGCTTAACTTGATATTTTGGATGCATTGCTTCTCGGTTGACGAGATGGAAAAGAAAAAGAGCTGGAAAATGGGGGAAATGTGATGTGAAAATTTGGAAATAATGGATTGGGTTCCATGTTAGAGAGTCCCCACTTCTCCCTTTATGTAACAGAAACAAAGGTAAATTTGTATGTTTTAACCTTATTTGGTAAAATTATACTGAATGAACAAGCTGGGTAGGCATATGTATGTAAAGACCAGAACTTTAAGGAAATTCTCGATTGATGCACATGTCATAGGCTTTGGTTGTTGTTGTCTAAAATGAAATAAAAAGGTTATTGATTGCATGTCTGTATTGTATTTATTGGTTGTGTCTGGAATATGCTACTTTTCATCATCTAATTGTTCAATTTTTTTGCTATTATGGAATAATAATTTAAAAAGTCGTAGAGTGATTTGTAATGAAATTAAAGAAACATAGAGAAAAGTTTGTTGTGGATCTTTCAGGCAATGGAGAGAAAAGTCCCTCTACAGAAAATAAAGATAACACTCTAAATACGATGGACCTCAATCCAAATAGGGTCCACCAGGGACATAAAAAACATCCTACCTGGAACTTAAAATCAGAAGGGAAGAGCTTGTGGCCAGGCTTTGGCACAAGCAGCTGGAGCCTTGATGTAACAAAATTAATAGGTTCCTACTCCTGTTGCAACCTTTTCATTCCTTGCTCTAATGCTATATTGTGCATGACATTTTATTTCAAGCCACTGCTGAATCAAGGGATTGTTTGGATGCCCCTGGATCTGCATTAAGAAGAGATAATTCTCTGAACCATAGAAGTGCATAGAACTAAAAAGCACCCGAACTTTAATGTAAAGATATATTAGTCCATTGTTGTTTGTTCTGACTGGCCCAAGCTCTTCCCAAATTCAAGAAGAGATTTTTCCAGCCTGTAACTTTTGCTTGAATTTCCTTTAAATGCTGGAGTTTAAATACAGATCAGCCTATATGCAGCACATGTGTCCCGCTCATGAAGATGTTCGATTTAAATTGAACTAAATTTTATTGTGATTTATCTGTTTAGTTATTAACGTTTTCCTCTTTCCTCTACCGACTCTGCAGGGCCTATATGAGCATGAAGGAACTTAAGGAGGTCCTTCAGCTGAACAGCACACACTTCCTCAATATCTATTTTGCCAGCTCCGTGCAAGAAGAGCTAGCTGGTGCTGGCACCTGGCCTTGGGACAAGGATGCCCTCAGTCACCTGGGTAAGTATAGCTCTTGAGGCTTATCATTTGACTTTAGTACATATTGTATACTTGTTATAGATTTCTTGTAATGGTTAAGGTGTTGGCCTACAAATTAAAAGACCTTGAGTTCTATTCCCGCCTTAGGCATGAAAGCCAGTGGGGTGACCTTGGGCCAGTCACACTCTCTTGGACCAACTCACCTCACAGGTTTATTGTTGTAGGGAAAATAGGAGGTCCTTAACATTGGTATGTTCGCTGCCTTGAGTTGATAGAAATAAAAGGCAGGATAAAAATCTTTTTTTAAAAAAATGATTCAACATTATCCTTCATGGCATAAGCCCAGTTTAGGCTAGCACAGTGATGTGCAGTCATTTCAGGCTGAGAGTTATGTTGGGAATGTGGGAGTAGACAGGGTTAAGACAAAAATTGTTTTGGATTTAATTTTAAATAAAAGTGAGAACATTCTACAAGTATTTAATAAATATTTCCTTTGTTATTTTAAAGTGAAACTGCCATTTAAATGTTGAGAAGGTACAATTATGGTTTATCATACTTCACGGTTATAGATAATGATTCTTAAAAAGTCAGTATTTCCTTTTCTCTTACCACTTATTGCTTGCTTCTTCTATGTAAGATAATATGGGCAGTCTTGACTGTCAGATGTGACATGTACTGAAAATTTTTTAGCCCCTTTTAAGATGATTTTGTCGTTAATTGGATTAAAAAGTCACATAAAAGTGTTAGGCCAACCTGGTTATTTAATTGTAGAGGAGAAGATATATACTAAATGAAGTATTTTTTTTATTTACTGGATTTATACGGCTGCCCATTTCACACATATGACTCAAGGTGGCTTGCAATGTTAAAAACGATAAAATCATGTACAGAAATATAACATTCATATAAGTCAGTAAAAAGATCTCAGAGCCAAACTCCAAGATTCAACACAGTGGGACAAGAGGGTTGGGTTTCTACCGGTTCTGTCTGGCCCTGTAGAACCGGTAGCTCTGAAGAGCAGCAGACATAGAACCGGTTCTATGTCTGCTGCTGTTTTGGCCCACCCGCCCGCCCAGGCTCTTACCTGATCTTTATTTCCTGCTTTTTCAACTTCAGCTGCCGTGCGAAGCACAGCTGCGGTGGAAAAGCCGGAAAAAAATGTTGTTTCAAACACTGCTGATGAAGATTTATAGGCGCGCCGCACAGCGTGCAGAGAAGCACATTGTAAATCACTGAACATCGTAAATCACCACAAACCGGTAGTTAACCCTGTCGGATCCCACCCCTGAAGAGGCTCCATTCAACACTTGGACCCCAGAGTCTTATCTTCAGGCCTTACAAAAGGACAACAGGGATGCGTCCCATTTGATCTTCGGAGGGATGGCATTCCAGAAAATGGGTGCTATGATAGAAAAGGCTGTTCTCCTGGGCTCTGCCAGCTTGTTATTCTTCAGCTGATGGCATCCAGAGCATGCATGGGATGGGTTGAAACAACCAGAAAGAGAAAGTCCTGCAAGTGACCCTTATATTCTTATAGAAGTTATAGTCACTTCTTGTGAGACGTGCAACTATGTACGTTTGACAGATAGATGGACAGACAAACATGACTCTTCTTCCTACCAGTTTGTTCTGTAATCACAACAAATGTACATTTGAATGCATTTTACAAGACATATCTATGCAATAATGATGTAACTGAGTTGTTGATTAATAAACGTTTGCAGAATCTGCCAGATTTATTTCCTATCAGGCAAAACCTTTTTGTATCTGAGAATTTATCTTTGTAGTATTGTTAGAAGAAAAGGGGAAAAGAGTCAGAGTTGTAATAGAGTAATATACAGGTCATTATTGTGGTTGTCCTAGAAGTAAATAGACAAATTTAATCTATGAATATGGTATCTTCTTGTATCTTCTTTTTGAAAGACTGCAAATTGGAGCACAGTGAAATGTGTGAATTACATCATCCTAATCCTATGTTATTTTGGAATACTGAGCTGATCTAAGTGCCCAGCTGGCCTTTTGTTATAGATTTGTATGCCTATATGGATTGATTTTATTATCCTTCCTGATGAGACCGACAATCTATATTTAGGGTTCTCAGTGTGAGCTCTAGTTCAGCATGATTGTTAGTCATTGTACTTATAGTAGATAAAGAGATAATGGTGCAATTTCTTCCCTAACGTGTGCTTCCACAAAATGAGAAGAATTTATCTACCAAAATTAAGAATGACATTTTAATTTTACCAAAGATCAAAAATTCTTGCTCACTGATGCACCGAACACTGTTTAGTCCCATTTTAATGTGGAGTACTGGATTTGGGGTAATCTTGAAATCCACTGGGCACTTTGTGCCATACAAGTTGAAGTCTATTGCATCTTAGAGAATAGTACCAAGTTACTTGAAGCATTTGATTTGTTCCGTGATTGTCCTTCTGAAGTCCATTTTAGGATGCTGGTTTCATAGCAAAAGCAAGTGTTCAGTTTTAGAATCATTAATTGATAGCAAATGTTCTTTATAGCAGTCAAAGAAAGGGTTCAAGAATCTTCTTCAACTTATTATTAATTAATTATTAATTATGTGTGCATAAGCGCACCAACGTGCCTACTGTCCCTATCCTATTGTTTCTTTTATTGTTTCTTTTATTTTTCTTATATGTATTCATTTCATGTATTCATAACTATGTTTACCCTTATACTTACTATCTTGTAAGCAATTGACAAATCAAATAAATAAATAAATAAATAAATTAGAATTAGAGAATAAATAACAAAATGGTCTTCTTATAGTAATATTGAGAGATGCATAGAAGCCAGCTCCAGTGGATGATAATTTGTGGGTGATAATTTGGCTTATCTAAATTTTTTAAAATTGTTATTTATTTATTATTTGGTCGTATATGCCGCCCTATCTCCCGAAGGACTCAGGGTGGCTCACATAAAAAACAACGAATACAAAAGTTAAAAGGAATTAAAGAATATTAAATCAATTGGACCAAATAAATATTTAAAACCCTACCACAAAACATTTAAAACAAACCCCCCCTCAGTCCAGGCCGCTTGTTCAAATAGCCAAGTCTTTAGGTCGCAGCGAAAGGAGCAGAGGTCAGGGGCCAATCGTAGCTCCAGGGGAAGCTGGTTCCACAAAGTGGGTGCCCCCACAGAGAAGGCCTTCTCCCTAGGGACCACCAGCCGACACTGTCTGGCCGACGGTAAGCCAAGGAGGCCCCGTCTGTGGGTGCACACTGGGCGATTGGTATTCGATGCTGGCAGGAGACATTCCTGCAAGTACCCCGGCCCTACACCATGGATGGCTTTATAGGTAAGCACCAGCACCTTGAATCTCACACGGAGGGCAACTGGCAACCAATGCAACTCGCGCAGGAGGGGTGTAATATGGGAGTATCGGGATACCCCCATCACAACCCGCGCGGCTGCATTCTGCACCAGCTGAAGCCTCTGCATGGTCCGCAAGGGCAGCCCCATGTAGAGCGCATTGCAGTAGTTGATTCGGGACGTAACAAGCGCATGAATGACTGTGCGTAGCGCATCTCGGTCCAGGTAGGGGCGCAACTGGCGCAACTGGCGCACCTGGGCGAATGCCCCCCTGGCCACGGCTCCCACCCGCTCCTCCAAACTGAGCCGTGAATCCAGGAGGACACCCAAGTTGCAAGCCCTATCTACGGGGGGCAACACCTCTCCCCCCATAACCAAAGGTGGAACATCCTGGACCACCCGAGATGCCGGTACGCGTAGCCACTCGGTCTTGGCAGGGTTGAGCTGGAGCCTGTTCCTCCCCATCCAGATCCGCACCGCTTCCAGGCAATGAGGCATCACGGGGAGGGCATCACTGAGTTGGTTTGGGGTGGAGATGTAGAGCTGGGTATCATCAGCATACTGATGATACCTCACCCCAAAACCACGGATGATCTTGCCCAGTGGCTTCATATAGATGTTGAACAGGAGGGGAGAGAGGACCGACCCCTGGGGCACCCCGCAAGCGAGGGGCTGCAGAGCCGACCTCTGCCCTCCTGCCAACACCGATTGTGAACGCCCCGAAACCACAGAAGTGATGTAATGATTCAAAATCTAATACAGTCCCATTTAACTCATTTGTCTGCTTGAATTTCTCCTTTAAATAAGTTTTAGGAAATTCCAACAAGAATTTTTATATAACAGACAAATAAAAAATAGCAGATAATGGTCAGATGTGGAGCTTGCTTCTTCTTTGCCAGAATAATTACAAAATATTAAATCAAAAATATATTTAAGATTAACAAAACACTGCATCCAGGACAGCGATTGGTTTGTTGCCATGTTTTTCAGCCAAATGTGATAAAATTGAGGGTTTTAATTTTCTCAACTTTTTAATTGTATTCGGCTTGTTTGTTTAATTGTCTTTTATTGTAAATTTGTTCTGTTTTAATGTTCGCCGCCCTGAGTCCTTAGGGAGTAGGCTGCATACAAATAAATAAATAAATAAATAAATAAATAAATAAATAAATAAATAAATTTAAAGCCTGTTTCATTAATGAACAGCCTGAATAAAAGCCTGCATTCTTGTCTGCCAGTATGTTTTCTGCTTCAGTCCAGCTCAAAATTCTATCAGAGTATACCATTTATTTACTATGTTAATAGAAATAATTCAAATGAAATTTACTTCCATTTTGTTACAGTTCAATTCAACATAATCTTTGGAGTTCCCCAGCCATTGAAATTTGGGCTTAATAATGTGTAAAAACAAAGAAGCCAAGAGTGACCTAGATGGTTCTTGATTTGTTTAGAAGAGATGAAATCTATTATTGATTCTCTAATTGATTGTAGTTTCTTGGCTAATATTACAATACCAGAAGCTCAGAGAGATGACAATGGTAATTCACCAACAATAACAATATCAAAATCTAGAGTCAGTCTCAAAGAGTTGAAGAAGGTTGTTGGATGAGAAGCAAAACATCTTCAAAGAAAAACCATTTGCCTCTTGAAAAAGCATCTCTGTGACAACCATGACCTGGATGACTGAGAATTTCCCTAGACATTTAGACCTAGAGTCAGCTTCTGTTCTTTAGCAAATAATTTGTGAAATTGATCTTCCCACCCAATCACGTAGATCTGAAGGCTTCTGGGAAGAGGTCTGGCAGCTACTTGCCAGACTACTTCTCAATTATACAGTAGAAGTTTGAGCCAGATGTAGAGACTGCTCTTTTCTTTTCTTTTTAAATACTTTTTTTATTTTTTTATACTATCTTAGATGCTGTGAATGATAGTGTATTACTTTAATTAGAATTAGAATTAGAATTCTTTTATTGGCCAAGTGTGATTGGACACACAAGGAATTTGTCTTGGTGCAAATGCTCTCAGTGTACATAAAAGAAAAGATAACATTCGTCAAGAGTCAAGAATCATAAGGTGCAACACTTAATAATAGTCATAGGGTATAATAAGCAATCAAATCATACTAGGAAACAGTCCATATAAATCATAACGATACAAGTGACAAAGTTATAGTCATACAGTCACAAGTGGGAGGGGATGGGTGATAAGGAGTGATGAGAAGATTAATAGTAATAGTAGTGCAGACTTTGTAAATAGTTGGACAGTGTTGAGGGAATTATTTGTTTAGCAGAGTCATGGTGTTCAGGAAAAAACTGTCCTTGTGCCTAGTTGTTCTGGTGTACAGTGCTCTATAGCGTTGTTTTGAGGGAAGGAGTTGAAACAGTTTATGTCCAGGATGTGAAGGGTCTGTAAATATTTTCACAGCCCTCTTTTTGATTCATGCAATATACAGGTCCTCAATGGAAGGCAGGTTGGTAGTAATTGTTTTTTCTGCAGTCCTAATTACTCTCTGAAGTCTCTGTCTCTCTTGTTGGGTTGCAGAATTGAACCAGACAGTTATAGATGTGCAGATGATAGACTCAGTAATTCCTTTGTAGAACTGTATCAGCAGCTCCTTGGGCAGTTTGAGCTTTCTGATATCTTTAATATCTTTGAATGGCCTTAATAAAAGCTCTCTCTCTTTTGTATTTAAAAAAATCTTCATCAAGCAAGTACTTCTCTTTCTCTCTCAATTTTCAACACTTGATTTGGAACTCATCACTAATGGATATTGTACATGCTAAAGCCATTCAATACTATCAAGCAGAGAACTGCCCCGTCTAGGTATGATATGAAATCAAATCTGAAGATGGATGATGTTGGGAGGATGGTCTTATCTGGGAAGAAGGAATTCTGGTTTTAGGATTGGCACAGGTGGTTGCTTCATTGAAAAGTTTAGTGTTGGTGGCACATAGGACAGATGTTCCAGATACAGTGATTAAATGATATTAGCTAATAAGATGTAGCAAATGTTCCAAGTATGAATACTTCTGAGTACATAAAAGATGATTTGGGGTGATCTGGGCCTGAACTGAAACATTTGCTGTTGCCTCCTAGTGGGATATAAAATTTATATAGCTTTTGTTTATTTTTATTGTACACTGCTCAGAATCGTTCTGTCAGTGAGATGGGAAGATTCTAAATGTGATACGTAAATACATAAATAAATACTTTATTTATTTTATTTATTTATTTATTTATTAATGGGACTTATATGTCACCATCTCCAAGACTCGGCTGCTTACAAATAAAACAACAGCAACAATAAATAATTTAAAAGCAGATTAAACTAAATAAGCCCCATTTACAATTACAAATACACCCATAAAAATATCCCTTAAAACTATCCCATAAAAACCATCCCATCCCAGAAAATCACAACCCGGATTGGTTAAACAACCAGGTCTTCAAGTCATGGCGGAAGGTGCAATATGGAACTAAACAGGATTACCACCTTTTTATTATGTTGCTATAGATCTTGATATATTGTACCGTTTCAGTAAAGTGATGTTTATGTGATATAATGGCTTCAACCTTAAGCAAATTGTTTGATATGAAACTCTCCACTGCATTATATGTCAAAATATATAATGTTGATAAAAAGGGAAAAAACAGACAAAGCAAATTTAGCGAAAGTTAAAATACCTAAAAAAAATTAAAGAAGAAAGAAAATAATGGTATAAAAAGAACTATTGGCTTCTGACTTTCCCCTTTTCACATTTGTTAATTTGCAAAATTTGTGGACATCCTTAAAAGTCAGATGGCAAATGTATTATATTTACCGTGCTGTTGTAAACAGAATTATTGGTTCTATGGATAAATAGAAACAGTTATTCCAGGTCAAAGTTAATTGAGAGGAATACCTGGGGGGGGGAGGGGGAGAGCCAAGGATGAGGGATTTCCTTCACAGCAGCAGTTGACAAGAGGCAGTGGAAAGAGAGAAGAGGAAGCTCTGGGAAGATTGAGGGTGCGGGGTTTGGTGCAATGGAGTGATATCCTGGATAGGGAGATGATTCTTATCCTTAATCATCATAGTAAGGAGCTGAAAGCAGGCCAGAACTGCAGCACCAATGGTTGTGAGGAGGCAGGGAAGATAGATGATAGGTCTGCCAGCGCATTGTACTACATTGGGAAATCAGTGATAGTGGCTGAAGGATGCTGTACCAGTCTTGTCTTATTTGCCCTGCAGAACTACTCCAAAATCCTTCCAGATTTTGGTCCAAAATGTGCTGCATTTTATTTGACCAATCTAAAATAGTTTGGCAGAACTTTCCAAATGTAATTTTTGTTTCAGTCTTGAAACAGAAATATTTTCTGATTTGTCCACACTTCTTTTATTTAGTAGGCAAATTATTTTATGTAGATTTAGCAGACCTGCTGAACTGTAAGGAACAGCCATATAATCAATGCTTGACATTTGCACCGTAGTATGATTATCATTTGGTACAGTATCAGTTGTAAATTTAAATAAACAAATGTTTAGATTGAATAGACATGTGTATAATTGCTCATTAGGCCCTTAGAATACTTAAAAAATAAGAGAACTGCTACTAAATTTTCAGAAAGGTAGAGATAAACTGCTCCATAGTCACTGGGAGTCAGTTGGCAACTAAATTAAACACATTATTATAATCTGTTCACAACAGTGAAAAATCTCAGCTGCCAATTTAGGTGATATTCACCTCCATACGTATCAAGTTCTTTCATGAAGCTAGGATGTTGTGATGTATCATTGTAATGTATGTGCAGGTTAATACAATATAGTTTTGCAATTGACAGAAGAAAATGTTGTTAATGCACAGATTTTCTAAGGTCTGTCCAGGATTTTTTGGTATGGCACCCAATGTGTAGGTAACTACTGGGATCACCATAGCAATTCATTCCATAATCTTTCAATTTAAATTTTCAGATCTTTATACTTTGTGATATTTTCCATTGTTTTTGTCTTCTACTATTTCCTGGTATTGCTACATCAATTATCTATACTTTCTTCCTTTCTACATCTGGTGTACTATGAGCCAAAACTTATTAGTCTGTATTTGGAAATCCCACAAAAATTTTTTATTTTATTTTATTGGACTTATATGCCGCCCCATCTCCGAAGACTCGGGGCGGCTCACAATTAAAACGTACAATACAATAAATATTTTAAAAAGATTAAACAATTATAAAGCCCAATAAAACCAAATTAAAATACTTAAAATTATCCCATACCCCTGGTGAGGTAGTCACAGCCCGATTTGGTCAAACAACCAGGTCTTTAAATCGCGGCGGAAGGAGGTCAGGGGCCAGACAGAGGTCCAGAGGCAGTTGGTTCCATAAGTCAGGGACCGCTGCAGAATAGGCTCGTTGCTGGGGGACCGCCAGCCGACACTGACTTGCCGACGGGACCCCGAGGAGTCCTTGCCTGTGTGCCCGCACAGGGTGGATGGCACTCGATATCGGCAGCAGACGCTCCCTTAAATATTGTGGACCCATGTCGTGTAGGACTTTGAATGTTAAAGCCAAAACCTTGAATCTCACCCGGAGTGCAACCAGAAACCAATGCGGGCTGCGCAGGAGGGGGTAATATGGGAGAATCGGGTAACTCCCATCACCACCCGCGCGGCCGCATTCTGCACCAGCTGCAATCTCTGGATGGTATGCAAGGGCAGTCCTAAATAGAGAGCGTTGCAGTAGTCGAGTCGCGAGGTGACAAGGGCATGGGTGACTGTACGCAGGGCATCTCGGTCCAGAACGGGCGAACTGGTGAACCAGCCGGACCTGGGCAAAGGCCCCTGGCGCGGCCCCCACCTGCTCCTCCAATTGGAGCCGCGCATCCAGGAGGACCCCCTGGTTCCGCGCCCTATCCACAGGGGGCAACACCACTCCCCCTATGGTCAACGATGGACATTCCTGACTGGACCGAGATGCCGAGATGCTCATTTTCTGCTACTTTTTCCATCCTATGTTCCCATGAGTTTTTGATCATTTCCACAATGTTCCAGAATCATTTTGGTGACTGTGTTATAGTATTGTTTATCATCTGTTTGTGCAATCTTCTTGCCCAAGCTGAGTATAATAATAAATGAGTATTATTATGGTTGGTTGCAGAATCAGTCAGATGTTTAAACTCAGCTTTTTTGGGGGGGGATTCAGTTTTTTTATGCACCTATTGAATCCTTCACAAGGACTCAGAATAAGTAGATTTTGTTGTTCGATGGTGTTAAAAGTATCACTGTTTCAAATAAAGCTGCCTTTTGCAATTGACTGATGGTGATTTTGTCAATGCTTACAGTATTCAAGTGATGCTCCAGTTGTTTTAGGATTGTACCCAAGGTGCCTATTACTGTTGGCATTGTCTTTGCTTTATTATTTATTATTTATTATACTTCACTATTCTAAAATAACATTTTGTCACACCAATTGTTGCATTAAAATATGCTAATATGAAATATGTTTTTAAGTGCATCTTTTTCAAACACTATATCAAATACTAATAATACTGTCTTAGACCACACATTCCTAGCCATAGCATGTGTTTGAACTGATTGTATTATACACCTTGATTAGTCTGATGTTTCTACATTTTTCAACCATATTTATTGCAGTATACGTATTAGTGAAGATGCAGAGAACCCTCAACTTTGCCTTTTCCATTTCTTTGAGTTGCATTCAAAGGATGGGAAAGAAATCTGTTCAGGTGTAAAAAAAATATACAAGCCGGATCTGCTGGTAAAATAAGATGTTAAAATTAGATCAGAATTTGAAAATGAAAAGATTTTTAGATTTGTTTTTGAATCCAGCAATATATCAGGTGACAACTATTTTGAATATTTCTCATGAAAATGTAATACAGGTGCTATTCTGTGATCTTTTTGCTACACATCCACCAACATTATGACCTAAAGGTCAAATTTTGAAAGTAGTCAAGCTTTTTTTATGATACTAATGGTATTCTGAATCAAGTTGATAAGGATTTGTCAATTATGTATCTGAGTCTGCAGATTTTACTCCATAAAATAGGCTGCCCCATAAATATGATAGTTAGATGATGATAAAAGATAGACAGACAGACAGACAGATAATAGACAGGTAGATAAAAGATGTCCTGCTGAAATTGACCAAGGAGCTATTACTTCCAGGCCCCTGTCTATAGGCTCATCAAATGTTTCCAAGAAGCCCACAATAAAGTCTGAAAGGCAATAACTTTCCTATTTTTGCCTTGAAATCACTAGTATTTATAGACACACTTCTGCATTCAGAGACTTTGCTTTGTTTTCATAACTAATAGCTTCATCTTCATTAATATACTTCCCCCCTTGGTGCCCAGCATGTAACATTCCACATATTGTGGGACTCCCAGTACCTTATTCTATTGGACATGTTGACTGAAGTTGCTGGAGTTTGTGAACCAGTTATTCACAAATAATAGGGCATTGTGACAGTTACTTCTATAAGTCATTATAAAACTTTAAAAAAAATTTTTACTTGGATTTTCATTTTATATTGATTTATACAGTGCATAATTTTATTGATCTCTCTCCTCTCATTCCAGAACAAATCTTCGATATTATAAATATTGTATGGAGCCTGGTCATCTTATAGAGGTCTATTTGCCTGTAAAAATATTCATCTGGTTCGCACCTTCTTGCCCAAGAAAATAATAAAAACATTGGCTATGACCCAAGAACTTTAGTTGTACCTTCTAGCTACACATCATGCTTTATTGTTTCAGCTTAGGGCCATATTCCACATGGAGCTTTTAACTTCTGCACTATCTATTGATCAGTGTGTGCGATCTTGCAGAAAATTTAAGCAGCTTCACTTTCTCCCAACATATGCTTCACGACTGCCCATTCCCATTAGTATAATGCTTCCTTATCAGACAACAACAAAGCTTAAGAAAAGTTGAGATTTTAGGGTCACAGTGTCAGGTCTTGTGATAATCAGCATTGACATTTCAGCTTTCTTGGTCAGTTCCAAGATGTCAGAAGCATCAAAGTCTTCTATGGTGCTTGAATACTTGAAGCCTGCTGAGCATTTTATGAAGGACTAAGTTCTTGTGTGGTAAATTCTCTGTCCCTAAACAGTTGCCAAAACATTGGCCTTTGGAAAAGGAGGATTAATACTTACTCGGGTTGTGATCTCTTTTGTGAATTCATTTCACAGTACTTACCTTTCATATTTGATGTGAAAGTCCTGGCCTTTGTAAGAATTAGCCAACTTGCTAATGGCTTAAAAGATTTGTGAAAGCTGATTCATATCAAGCCCACATGTAAAGAGCAACAGTGCATGGAAGAGGCCACAACAGATACAAGAGAGGGAAAGGAGTGATTTGTATCCAAGCACCAAAGGTCTTTTTCATAGACTTTCATTGGGATAATCAGTTGGGCTTTCATCAGCTAACCAAAACTTTCATAAGAAAGGAGGATTCTCAAATGAACTTTTCTTTATTTGCCCATTTTGAAAGCAAGCTAGTGACCATAAAGAAAGAGGGAATGAAGTCCAACGTTGTCATGATAAATTTTACAGGCCTCACTCTCTCGTTTTTTTTCATTTGGACGTAAAGATGAGAATAGCCAGTTTTAAGATATCTTGTGACCTCAGTAAACATACTCACTGTTCTTTCTCCTGTATTTAGAGATTCTAAGCCCATATTTAATATGTTACTTTATTATAAATTCACTTTTCTGAGAGACAGAGAAAGGGGAAAAAAACAAGTAGGACTAAAAATGATGGACTTATATAACGGGATATTAACATATGCTAAAATGCCAAACATGTGGAGGGAGTCACTAATTTCGCTAATCCTGAAGGGGGACACAGATGCGAGATTGATACAAAACTATAGACCAATTTCTTTGTTGAATGTAGACTACAAAATATTCACTACTATTATTACTAATAGACTAAAGAAAATTCTGAATGATTATATATACTCAGACCAAAATGGATTCCTCCCAAACAGACAAATCAGGAATAATTTAAGAATAATAATGGACAGCCTAGAATATTACGAAGCCCACCTGAGAAACAAGTAACCTGTGTTTTCTTGGATGCCCAAAAGGCATTTGATAACCTTAATTGGCAATTCATGATTCATCAAATTTATGATATGAATTTCGACACCAAATTTGAGAATATTATAACAGCAATTTACTCAGTACAAAAAGCAAATATTATAATTAATGGGGAAAACACCCTTTAAATATAGAGAAAGGAGTTTGGCAAGGTTGTCCCCTATCTCCTTTGCTCTTTATATTGAAGTACCATTAGAACAAGTTAGGTAAAATTCAGAAATAAAAGGATTGAAAACTAGAAACGAAGAATATAAACTGCAAGCATTTGCAGACAATATGGCTTTTATTATTGAAGACCCAATAGAGAAAGGAAAAACATTAATTAAGGAATTAGAAAGATATGGAGCTGTGGCAGGATTGAAAATCAATAGACAGAAAATGAAATTTCTAGCAAAAAATTTAACAGAACTACAGACAATAGAACTAGAAAGAGCGCTTGGACTTCAAACAAGAAAAATAAAATATTTGAGTATATGGCTGACAGCACACTGTAAGGCGATAAAGGAGAATAACTATAATAAGCTACTACAACAAACAAAAAAAAGACTTAGAACTATGGACCAAAATGCAATTGTCATTGTTAGGAAGAATAGCAGCCATAAAAATGTCTATATTACCAAAATTCCTATATCTGTTCCAAACCATTCCAGTTAAATTAGAAAAGACCTTTTTCAATAATCTTAATAAAACGATAGCAAAATTTATTTGGCAGGGTAAAAAACCCAGAATAAAAATGAAACTATTACAAGATATAAAGAGCAGAGGAGGTTTTGGATTGCCAAACTGGGAACTATATTACAGTGCAGCAACATTAGTTTGGTTAAAGGATTGAATTAATTTAAAGAACAAAAGAATATTAGCTATAGAAGGTCACGACCTGCAGAGAGGATGGCACGCCTTTCTGTGGGATACAGGACCCACCAAACAACAGTATTTCCATAGGCACTTGATTAGAGATTCGCTAATAAATAACTGGATCAAAGTTAAAAAGAAACATTACATAAAAATCCCAATATGGCTGTCCACAATGGAAGTGACAACTCACACAAATAATTTAGATCTGAACAAAATGTTAAAATATAAAGACCTATTAGATAATCATGGAAACTTACAAACAATAGAAAGTCTCCAAGAACAAGGGCTATGAGTAGACTGGTAGGCTTATCTCCAAATACAAAGCCAATATAAAAAAGACCCAAAGGATCACGGAATATACCTGAAACCACAACAATTAGACAACATTTTATTAGGTCCAGATAAAAAAAAATCACTAAAATTTACAAATACCTTCTGGAAGTAGAATTGGAGGAAGAAGTAGTGAAAGGATGCATGATTGCATGGTGTCAAAATATTGGACACAATATAAAATTATCAGATTGGGAGACCATATGGAATAGAAATTAACAAAATCAGCAGCATATAAAGAAAATGCATATAAAATGTTCTATAGGTGGCACTTACCCCTTTAGAGATTAGCGAAAATGTACCCCAAAATGAGTCCCATATGTTGGAAATGCTACTGTATGTGGTAGTCTTGCCCAGAGGTTGGAAAATACTGGCTTAAAATCAAAGATTGGCTACAGGAAATCACCAAAGAACAACTAGATCTAGAACTGGAACTCTTCCTATTGGGGATCTTCAAAAAAAATATGTAAAGAGCACAAAATACTTAATATTACACATATTAACTGCTGCCAGGATTACCTTTGCCCAATGTTGGAAACAGCCATGTATACCCTCAGAGAAATTTGTTATACAAAAAGTTATGAACTGTGCAGAAATGGACAGGTTAACGCTGAGTTTTATAAGGTGTGGGAACAATGGTATAACTGGATAGAACAGAGATAGATTAAAGATAGGTAGTTATCAAATATAAGTAATAGATAAAATAATGTAATTACACATACATTAATATCTGTAAATAATGCACAAATTATTATTATAAGATAAGCACTACAAATTGCTATTATTGAGTGATATATTTTTCATGTTTTTAATGTAATAAAAGTTCAATAAAGTTAAAAAAAGAAAGGGAAAAAAATAATAGTAACAAAAAATCAATCAATCAACTAAAAGTCACCGATTTAATAAAACCATCAGTTAAGATTTAAAGTGGACCTCTCCTTATTATCTGGGACAAGACATACTATTTTGCTCTTTCTCTCTGACAGTTATGTTAGTATCTTCTGTTCTGCTCCTAATATACTTTGGATATCCCCAATAAGAAAATATAGTCCAAAGCTGCAGTTTATGCTGAGATGTATATTCATTGACTGGGAAAGATTGCAACTTGGATTCATCTTTGTCTAGGGTTCTGGTTGTAAATTGGAGAAGCTTACTTATAAGTTGATAAAGGAATGGTTTCAGAAGGAGAGTCTTCTCAAATAGCTAACTTATACTTGAAAGATGTTATCACATGCCTGAATTTTTAGATTTATTAGAGATTTTCTTCCCCATTCTTCAAAGATCTTTAATGTTTCAAATTTTGTGTCATTTTGTATATTGCAATCCTAAAGGCAAAAGCTTTTTTATTTCTGAACTTTAGTATCTAATTTGAATCGTAAGATTGCTTATCTCTTCATGACTTGCAGTAATTCTGGTTCTCACAAAAAGGTATTGATTTTGTATAATTGATTCAAAAGTCTTACAGTACAAATTTCAATATTTCAAATTTGTCTGCATACTTAATTTCGTTATAACATTTTAGTTCTAAATCTTGTTTAGCCTTTTGCCATTTATTTCAAATTCTTTAAGTTCTTAAATTTATAATTATTTTTTATTTTGTTCAGGAATAAAATTACATTCACCAGGTGCCTTTCCAAAGCCTTAAGATATTTAAATAAGCAATTTCCAAAAGTGATTTAGAAGTAAGGTTAGGAAATCTAATGTTCTTTAAAAGATATCACTGCAATTGTGAGCTTGATTATTAATCCTTTTCTGTCTTGGTACTCAGACTGTTGAGATTGCTATTTTGTAGTCTACTTGCAAGGAACAGCCATTTGGGATACATGTGAGTGATCTCCAGTCCTCTCCTTGTCTGGAGAGGTTCTGAAGAAGTTCCAGAGGGGTTCTAAAGAACCGGTTTCTGCTGCAGTTGTCATCTCCACTCTCTATGGAGACATGTTTAGTTATCAGGTGCTCACTTTGGATGGCCTTTATTTCGAACAGCTTTCCCACTTGTTTATCTGTTTAGAATGCTAATACATGGACGAGTGGATCATAAACAGCCCTTTCCCAGAAGTAGCGCTTACTTTCCATGGTGTTTGAGCATCAATTTATTTCAGAATTCAAGATTGTTTACCCATATTCTCTGTGAATCACATTAAGTTCACTTCCCATTTCAGGAGGAGTAGTTCTAAATCCAGCTTACTATGGGATGCCAGGTCATACAAATACTATGATCCATGAAGTAGGACACGTCTTGGGACTCTATCATGTCTTTAAGGGTGTGGATGAAAAAGACTCCTGTGATGATCCATGCAGGGAGACAACACCATCCATGGAAACTGGAGATCTCTGTGCCGACACTGCACCTACACTCAAAAGCAAAGCCTGTCAGGATCCAGATCCTATCAATGACACCTGTGGCCATACTTCCTTCTCTGGAACTCCCTTCAGCAATTATATGAGCTACACAGGTAAGGGAGGAAAAAACCCACTATTCCTGCATCAGGTTCAGAGGTGGGTATCAACTGGCTTGTACAATCCAGAGATGCTGAGAGCCATGAAACAGGACAGCTAGAATTTGAATGGCAAAATCCTAGCTGCCCTGATTTCACTAAGCAGTATTGGGGATAAGTTTGGTCTAATGGTTAAGGTTAGAAACTAGAAGACAGTGAGTTCTAGTCCCACCTTAGGCATGAAAGCTGGTTGGGTAACTTTGGGCCAGTCACTTTCTCAGCCCAACCTACCTCACATGGTTATTGTGCAGAAAATAGGAGGCAGAAGGAGTGTTAAGTATGTCCACCATCTGGAGTTATTTAAAAAGTAATAAAGGCAGAATAGAAGTAAAATAAAATAAGTACAAGCTCTTGTGTTTAAAAATGTGGGCATCTTCAGTTTTAGTTCTAACGAATGGAACTGGTTGGAAAATAGAGTGGCAACTTCTAGCACCCCCTTGCATTTACTGTTCAGAACAACAATGAATGGGGGATGTACTGATAGCAACAGTGAAGCACTTGTCCACCTGTGTGATAGAACTGTGCTTCATTAATCCTATACGTTCTGTTGGGAGATTTGCCTGTTTGAAATATTTTCTGAGTTCAGTGGGGCCTAGAATCCTACATAAGTAATATGCATTAAAGGAATTTCATTTCCATTGCAAAAATGTACCATCTTTGCAGCTGTCAACTCGTGCAAGTATTGCCAAGGATTCATAGTAGTAGAAGGATATCAGGAATATAAGATGCCCAATGGATTATTCTGTCTAACTCTTCAAAGCAGTCTATCTACCAACTGAAATCCAATTACATGCTCCTCAATAACAGGAATCCTCCTAATTTTTTTTAAAATCCTTATAAGGAATGACAGAAGTGTCTGTTGCACTTAGAAGATGAACACCATTCAGCCTCCAAAAAGTAGTTCATTTCATCTAAATTTGCAGTCAATTTTAATTGCCCAATTTCTGTTCTTTCAGCCACAACAAAGCATGCTAGTAGAAACCAATCCCAGCACTTAACTGTTTTATCTTGCTATAATACAGCCAGTAAAGAACAGCATTAATATTTCAGAGAAGGTATTTTTGAATAATCCATTTTTATGAAGTTTCCTGTCTCTTGAAATCATGGTGCTTGTCAACTGAGTGAAACTGGATGACATTTTTAAATTTGTGTGTGTATATAAACACTAATTAGGGATTGTGGTTTTTTGTTGTCTATTTATCATTGTCAAAACCAAAGCGTTTATGATCCTAACTGTAGGGAACACCTAGGGTTGGGACAGTTGGGGATTAAACTAGAATGAACAGATCCCATCACATAGACTTACTTGTGTTTAATTCATAGCGCTGCTAAGGGAACTGGAAAATGTGGTCTCTTTCAGTGCCTTAATAATAGCACTTTGATTGATAGAAATAAGACAGACAGACAGACAGACAGACAGACAGACAGATAGATAGATAGATAGAACGATGATAGATTCAGTAGATAGTAGATACTTAAAACAACAAAGCAGGCTCTAATTCAACATGCTGAAATATGTCCAAAAATAAATATTTGATGTAATATTGAAAAAGCCATAATACAGATGCTGGAGAGATCATTCCAGCACTAGAGTCTTTTATGAAAAAGAGCTCTTTTGGGGCCACCCACTTTGCCTCATCTGGCAGAAGCTTATATGAAGACAGGGCTTATATGAAGATCCTTGGATAGACATGTGAATATACAAAGACTATGGTCTGAAAATAATAAAACTTTAAGGGCTAAAAACAGAGATTTGAAATATTGGCCTTAGAGAATGCAATGAGAACATTAGATTCTAGAATAGCTCAAGTTTTTCATTAGAACCATTAGTAGTGGGGTGGTCCCCTTTGAAAGAAAGAAAGAGACATTTAACCATTCAAGATGAAGCTCTGCAAAGCAGGACCTCTCGCTTGTCAAATCTCAGATAATCAACTTTACCCAACAAATGTTGGGGCTTGATGAAGGGCTGGTTCTGAACCTTGACTGTCTCTTCTGTATTAGTAAAACAGGAAAGGCATCCTGTGGGTAACATTGTAAAATTGATAAAAAAAATTTCTCAGCACTATATAGAAGATTGAAGATATTAAAGTAACAGTGCTCTGTGTTGTCATGCTGGTCACATGACTGAGGAAATGTCTTTAGATGGCGCTAATGCAATGGCCTTGTAGCGGAGATGACCCCTGTAGTCAGCAACAACTAGCTGAGTGAAAGAGGCTGGAACATTGTCGTTATGTGTATTGTTAGCACTTGCTAGAAGAGATAATATTTTATTGAATCCAGTGTCAGTATTCTCAGTTTGGGGGCATCTTGGCAAGGCAGCCTGTTGGGTTTCAGACTGGGGTCAACTGACAGTGTTTGAGTACTGTATTTCCTCTGTTCAGAATCTTGGAGATGACTCATTCATTATTTCTGACAATTCATTCATTATTGATGCTAAGTTTTCTTCCTCTCTAGGCCTCGCTGTTGTCTGTAGTGTTCAGTAGCAAAGAAGGCAACACCATTGATCACTCACCAGAGGATATATGATTAAATACTACAGATGGAGTGCCATCTTTTGGCAAATGGAAGGAATAACACGAGCAGGCAGCATTTTAGAGGCAGGAGAATGTAAACACTCTAAAAAATGTGCAGGAGAATTTTTTGGGATGATGAAAACATCTAAAAAAGTAAATGACCTAGAAAGAGTTGAGAGGATGGATATTCAAATGAATGAAAGATTTTAAAAAAATGTTCCAAGACGAAGAAGCAATGGATATAATCACAATAAAAGCCCTTTAGTCTAGTTTTAGAAAAAGGATAGAAATTGCAATAAAAATGCAAACAATATTATAGTGCCAGGCAAAAAGGATATTATAGGATCTAATTTTATTCCAGGTTTTCAAAATAAAATGTCTTTTCTGGCCATGAAAGGAATTTACTTCGATTTCTTGCCCAAACTCCTCATCTGAATCCAGTGTTCATTTTCAAATTGTTTAGTGAGCTGCTTTTCTTACTCCCACAGACGACAATTGCACAGACAGTTTTACTCCAAACCAAGTGGCACGAATGCATTGTTATCTGGATCTGGTATACCAGCAGTGGACTCAGAGCAGGAAACCCACTCCTGTCCCTTTGCCGCCGATGGTGCTTGGTCAGGACCAGGATATGCTCACCATACACTGGCTACCTCCCATTAGTGGAATGCTTTATGAAAGGTAAGTGAGTAGTGGTAGGTGAAGGAAAGATAGGAATCTTAGAAAACCCCTCCCCCCACCACACACACAAAACAGAGGGACAGAGGGAAGGACGGGAGGGGGGGAAGGGGGTGAGAGAGAAACTTATCTGAATTTTCCCAGCAGATTTAGTATGGAGATTCCAAGACCCAATGACTGAGCCTGGCAACCCTTTCTTCTCCTTATTCTTGGTTTACACACAGCAGCCTTTTCTCTTCTTTTTTGGCTGCAGCAGTTACAATCCATGGGCCCAACCTTGGATTTCAACTTTTAAGTGCTGCTCTGTCCTCACTCGGCTTTCTACTTGAAGGAGGAAAATAAGATATTGATTCTATTGCTATTGCTGTTGAGGATGCTTTAGAAAAACATCCCTCTTAGAAGATAATTTCTTGATATGAGTTCAGTTATAAATTTCAGTACTTTTGTCTCTCCTGTTTTGTTTAAATTTAAACTGCCTATCATCTCTTTTTGCACAATTTATAACTTTAAGGATGCCTCCTATTACCTGGGGTTTTTGGATTGCAACTAAACTTGATGTGAGGTGAGCTGAATTCCAAAACAACTGGAGGGCCCATCCTTGACTTAGACTCAAAAAGTCCGATTTGGTTTTCTTTCTTTCTTTGAATAGATTCAAGACTTTTAACTGATAGCCCTAATTGTTGGGTCAAATGTAACAATCTATTAATATGATAAGCATTCAACCACATCAGGACAACGATTGTGGAGGAAATATATTTTTCCTAGAACTTCATATAATGTGTGTATGTGGGGGTGGGGTAAATCTTCACTACTCCAGATGCCAATCATTTACCCCTGCTCCAGCAATGACCAGGATTACATTTTTTTTAAAAAAAGGCTTTGCTGCCCAGTGCACAGTAATCAAACCACTGTGGTTTGAAACTCAGTACAGTGAATTATATAGTGAAGGATTAATAATCTGTACTCTGCGATAGTCCACATTCCAGAAATTTCTCCAATGTCTTTACATTCACTTTTGAACAGCTGAACTGCTGAAGTATGAATTAGTTGTGAATTTCCTGCCATGTTCTCTTTCCTTTAGTTATCTATCCAACTATTTCTCCTCTGCCATTTCTCATGGCCTCTACAACATGGATTGTGGTGATAGGAAAAAGGAAAATTTAAACAGGAATTAAAGTGCTTCAACTGTTCTCCCAGGGAAAGTTCTTCTCTACCAACTAGAAGGGTGATCTGAAGGTGGTCCCTGTACTTCAAGATGTTGAGAAATCCTGTTGGTACATCATTAGGATTAATAACTGCAGTTATTATGTATGCGTACTGTCCCAGAACATTTTACATAAAATGAAGCTGAAAATCTAAAATAGTGGTACTTACATGATCCATAGAAATCCAGATGTTGCTGCTGTCACCACCGAGCCCTTTTGCGCCAATCCTCCTAGTAATATATTCCAAAAGCCTCTTTATGTTTTACTATTATTGAGATTTCATGCTTTACTATTATTCACATTACAGCATCTCTCTTCAGTGCTGCGATGAGAATGGGCATTGGTTACCTGAATACCACTTTTCCTTGTAGGTGAGACAGGTCAGGATTGGCAGTTCTCTTCCTTGGTTGCTTAGGACTGAGCCTGCACAAAAGGCTAATTAGCCTAGCTTCGTCCACTCTGGGTGGCTCCTCCCCAGTTTATGTGAAGACTGTGCGACAGACCGGGTTGCCTCTAATGAAGAAAAAAAGATGAGAAGTTAGTAGACCCCCCCCCCCACAGCCCCAGGAAGGGAACCAGTCCAAGGGTGGGGCTGACCTGTCCTGGAACCTTTCCTACAAGGAAAAGTGGCGTTCAGGTAACCAACGTTCATTTTCCCTTGTACGGCATTGACAGGTCAGGATGGGACATACCAAAGCAAGGTTGTCCTCGGGAAGGTTAAGACTGGTCCTGACTGGCATGTTCCAAAACGACATGTTGGAGGACCTATCTCCCAAAGGCCGCATCCACCGATGCAAAGGCATCCAGGCGATAATGATGGATGAAAGGCGATGGTGAAGTCCAGGTAGCCACCCTGCAGATCTCCTCCACCGATGCTTGTGTAGCCCATGCCGCAGTTGTAGCAGCACTACGAGTGGAATGGGCTGTAATCCCTCTTGGAACTGGCAGAGCCCTGCTGGAATAGGCCCTGGCTATACATGCTTTGATCCATCTGTTCACCGTAGATGGAGTAACCTTACCCCCCAATGAGGAAGGCTGGAAAGGACAAAACAAGGACTCCGTCCGTCTGAAATCAGCAGTACGTATAATGTAAATTTTTAAGGCTCTGCGTACGTCCAGAGTGTGCCAAGTCTTTTCTAGCTATGGACTGGATGAGGACAGAAATCTGGAAGCACCAGCTCCTGAGCCCTGTGAAAGGATGTGTTGGCCTTTGGAATGAAGGCTGGATCCAACCTTAAAACCACCCGATGAGGATAGAAAATGCAAAGGTCGGGTCGAACCGAGAGTGCCACCAATTCCGAGACCCTCCTCGCAGAGGTGATTGCCACCAGGAAAACTACCTTCAGAGTAAGAAGATGAAGACTGGCCTGTCGAGGTGGCTCAAACGGAGACCTAGTGAGGGATTGTAACCTCTTGGGCAAGTCCCATGTGGGGTACCTATGAACCATAGGAGGACAAAGGTTGGAAGCCCTCCTGAGGAACCGTAGGATGCTGAGCCAGAGTTTCCAGTTTCCCACACGACAAGACCGACGAAATGGCTGCCAACTGCCTTCGGAGGGTGTTGGGAGAAAGACCCTTGTCCAGGCCTGCCTGTAGAAATTCCAAGACTGCAGCCACCGAGGCTTGTTGAGGTAAGATGTTGGACTTGGCACACCAATTTGAAAAAGCTTGCCAAGTAGCTTCATAAATGCGAATGGTAGACGGTCACCTGGAAGCCTGGATCGTAAGAATAATCTTGCTGGAAAAGTGGGCGCTCTTTAAGATGCCCCACTCAATCTCCACACTGCCAGTTGCAACCACTGGGGCTCCGAGTGAAACAGGGACCCCTGGAGAGGAGAGACATCTTCCTCAGGAATCCACCAAGGGAGCCACCAGTATGATATTGTCCTGTTCTAACAGGAACTTACGAATCACCGCTGGGATTAGTGGTAATGGTGGAAAGGCGTAGAGAAGCCCTGAGGGCCAGCTGCAATGTAATGCATTAGTGCCTTCTGCACCCTGGGAGAAAAACCTTGTATAGTATCTGGGCAGTTGGGCATTAAGGGATGAGGCAAATAAATCTACCTCAGGGGAACCAAAAATCTGGGAGATCCGGTGAAAAAGGGAAGGATGCAATTGCCATTCTGCATAGTCAATGGTCGTCCTGCTGAGCAAATCTGCCTGTGTATTATCACACCCAGAAATGTGCTCAGCCCTGATTGAGAGAAGATGATGTTCCGCCCACCTAACCAGAGACTCTGCCTCTGTCATAAGGGACAGGGATCTGGTACCACCCTGCCTGTTGATGTGAGCCTTAGTGGCCACATTGTCTGTCATAACCAAGACATTGGACTCTGCCACCTGGCCAAGGAATTTCCTCAAGGCCAAATGAACAGCTCTGAGCTCCAGTCAGTTAATGCTGTGAGCCTGTTCCTGGGGAGACCATAACCCCTGGACCCATAGGGAACCTAGATGGGCCCCCCAACCAGATAGGGAAGCATCTGTAGTAAGAATCAGGCAGGATTCCAGCTTGAAAGACTGACCTCTAGACATGGCCTTGGACAGCCACCAATGAACGGAAATTAATACTTGGCTAGGCAACTTGACTTTCTTCGGGGAGTGACTAGACCCTGCTTTCTGAAATGGAAGCAGAAACCACTGAAGGGCTCTGGCATGAAACCTGGCCCAGGGAACAATACCAATACAGGAAATCATCTTGCCCAACAATTGAGAAAGAAGATCCAAACCTTCTTGCCCAACAATTGAGAAAGAAGGACCGAACTTTTGGTCTGAACATGCCTAATCCTCCCTTGAAGGCTATCTTGGAATAGGAATACCTGACACACCCCAGTGTCAATAATTGCCCCAAATGAAGGAGACGTCTCATGGGACAGAAATGACTCTTTTTCTGGTTGATGGAAAACCCCAGGTTCTGCAGCACTGCTATAGTAGCCTGCAGATCCTGTTGAGCACTCTGAAAAGAAGAGGACATTATTAATATGTCATCCAGATAACACTGAAGACGCACCGGAAAGGTGCTCAGGTGCACTGCCAAAGGGGCAAGAATTTTGATAAACACCTTGGGGGCAGAAGATAACCCAAAGGGAAGGACCTGTACTGGAAATGTTTACCCTGATAACAGAACCGAAGAAACCTCCTGTGGGAGGAACAAATAGGGACATGTAAATAGGCTTCTGTCAAGTCTATAGATGTGAGGAAGTCCCCTTGCCAACGCTCTCCAGAATGGAAAAAAGAGTGTGCATTTTGAAACGCCTGTAAACCACGTATTTATTCAGTCTTTTCAAATCGAAGATGGTCCTCCACCCCCGCGAGGCCTCAGGGATTACAAAAATTCTGGAGTAGAATCCCAACCCCTGCTGATCATGGGGAACCTCCTGAATGGCATCTAGGTCCAGCAAGTGCTGGATGGCTGACTCCATCAAACTCCGCCTCCCAGCATCTCTAGATACTGGGCAGGAAATAAAGAACCTCGGAGGAGTAGAGTAGAACTCAAGTGAAAGACCAGATCTAATAGTAAATCGAACCCAGGCATCTGAAGTAATACCCTCCCATTGGCCAGCAAACCACACTAAACGACCACCAATGGGAATGGAGAGAGCACTAGCACTGGCGCTGGCGACGGTACAAGCGACTTCCTCCTCCTTGAAAGGGCCGTTTAGAAGCAAACTGCTGCCTGCCCTTGCTGAGCGATCAGGAGGCGGATCTTGACGCTGATAAACAGGTCTGGACTGATGATGGAACCCGGAAGAAGACTCTCCTGTGGGCTGAGGATGCTTGAAATGGGGTGCGGCCCGATGTTCCACCCTCTTCAGAAGGGAAGGCAGGATTTTCCTTCTGTCCTTGGTCTCAATCAAAAGGGGATCAAGGACTTCCCTGAAAAGCTTCTCCCCTTGAACCGGGGCAGACGCTAATTTCCACTTGCACCTGCCATCTGCCTGCCAGTTGCGAAGCCAGCACATTCTCCTGGCTGCTACGGAGGCAACAATAGCTTTTTGAGGCAAAACTGGCGCTGTGAAGGGTGGCATCAGCAGTAAACTCTGCTGCTGCCATGATTTTCTTAATGTCCTGGTGGGCCCGGACATCCGATGGAGGAATTCTTTGTAGCAGTTGCTTCAGCCATTTTATCGAGGTCCTCGTGAAGAAGGAAGCTGCTGAGGAAGCCTTGCCAGCCCAGGCAGCAGGTAGATGGGATCACTGCAGCGACTGTTCCACCTTTTTTTCCTCTGCCTTGAGGATTTCCTCCGGATCTGAAGGGGTAGATGAGGATGAGGCCAAAGCTGCGGTCGGAGCATCCACTGTAGGGACCTGAAGCGTTTTGGTAAGCTCAGGTCCCACATTGAAGAATCTGCGATCAGCGGCCAAAGGATTAGGCCCTGTGGCAGGGTCTTCGAGCTGCTTCTTAATTACCTTTAGAAACAGCTTGGGTGAGGGAACCACCTCCTTCCTGGCTTCTGGTTGATCAAACAGCACATCTGACTCCTCAAGAGGAAGAATGGGAGTGGCCTCATCATCCACGTTCTTTAAATTGGCAGTGTTTCGAGCCTTGAACAACAAGGGACTAAAGAGAGCATGTTTAAAACAACCAGAAAAAACAGGAATTTCCTGTGAAGGACCTTCATCTGTAGACATATCGGATTCAGGTCGATCAGGGTCCCCCACCAATGAAGGAGCCACTGATTCCGCAGGAGCTAGGCCCTCAGCCAATGCAGACACAGGTCCTTGGGAAAAAGAACCACGTCCTGACAACAGATCATCCCGCACCCTGGATCTTCTCTCTGAAAGATCAGAGGCAGCTGAAGAGTGAAAGGTTCCTCTCTGTAAACCCTCTGATATGCCCTGCCTGATTGCCCTGTCTATCAGGAGTTGAAGATGCATAGGGACATCAGTCTCAGAAGGACCCATAGGCCAGGATGTTGATTCTGTAGAAGTGAATGGGAGTTCCACCCCCTGACCACTATGTCCATGCACCTGCCAAGGTGCTGCATCACCCTGAAGATCCTCAGCATGACTGTCGCCTTCAGAATGGATTGGTGATGTGCCCTGCCTGGATACATTAGGGGTCCAAGTTTGGAACTCAGGTCTGGAAGAAGGTCCCACTTTCTCCAAATCTACTTCACTGAAAGCAGCAGGAGAAGAAGGGCGTGCTGAAGTTGCCCGAGAAGAGGCTTGATGCACTTTGGCAATGTGCTTCTCGATGGCTAGTTGGTGCCTGGAAGCATCTTTTTCCTCTACCCTTGAGGCCTTCTTCACCTTGGTGGAAGCAGCTGGGGCCACCTTTTGAGGCTTGGCTGCTTTAGAAGCTCTGGTCTCCCTTGGGGCTTCCGACATCGTGATCAGCAAGACCAATCTGTGGCAGGAGGAGAACACATGAAAGGATTTATGAGATTTTCTTCAGGGGAAAACTATCCCCACACCAACCACCGCTTCCTTCTGCCCAAACACAATTCAGTAGAAAGATTTCTCTTCCTGCTGGTACTCAAACCCTCCTGGGTCAGTTAGGGCAATATGAATAGACAAAACCCTGCCGGGGACCCAAGGGTCCTGGTCTACCCCGGAATAGGAAAACCAATCCCTACCGGGAAATCAATAGATTTTTAGCACCTACCCTTCAATGTAGTCCGCCGCTGTCACAGCAACTGATAATGACTAAAGGCACAGAGTGGTGGGAAGATGAAGAAGAAGATGAAGAAGCCAGTTGTAAATGGCCGCTGAATCTTCAAAATGGCCACTTGTGGTGTCCAAAATGGCCACCAGGCACAAGGAGTCTTCAAAATGGCTACCTATCACGATGCTTGTATCTTCATCCAGGGAGTAACAGCGCTGTCCCTGAATTCTTTAAGATTTTCAGCAGGCTGAGTAAGGAGAAGAATAAAGCAGCCACCGGTTATGTGGCTGCCTGCTTCACTGCAGGGGGAAAGCTTCCCACCCTGAAGCAAGAGAAGCTTGGTCAATGTCCACGCTCTCAACAAAAAAATTGCCGGTCAAACAAACTCCTTATCTTCACCATGATCGGCAAAAGAGTCCTTGGTGGCTCAGGCTGTTAAATGCCTGCTCTTAAGATCCAGCTGTCTACAATTACTGTAGGCTCGAATCCCACCAGGCTCAAGGTTGACTCAGCCTTCCATCCTCTCGGGGTAGGTAAATTGAGGACCCAAGATTGTTGGGGGCAATTAGCTGACCTTGTAAAAATGCCGCTTAGTAACAAGCAGGCATATACAATGGAATGAAGGCTATTGCTGAGCGCATTGGGTTGTGCTCCCAAAAAATTGTAAGCCGCCCTGAGTCTTCGGAGAAGGGCGGCATATAAATGTAATTTAAAAAAAAAAAGCAGCTTTAAGGCTCCTGGAGCAGCAGGAAGCCTCCTCTCTTCAAAAATGACCCTCGGGTCAATGGAAGGTCAATCTTGCCCCTGGAGGGCTGAAAACCAGCCTCCCTGACTTTTACAGGCAGCTCCCAGAGCATTTTTTTTCCCTTAAAGGGAAATCCACACTAAAAGGTTGCAAAACCCACGTCCTTAGCTGTGAAGGACTGAGCATAAAACTGGGCAGGAGCCACCCCGAGTGGGAGAAGCTAGGCTAATTAGCTTTTTGCGCAGGCTCAGTCCTAAGCAACCAAGGAAGAGAACTACCCATCCTGACCTGTCGATGCCTTACAAGGGAAAATAGTTGAATTGTTCTCTTTCTTTCTTTCTTTCTTTCTTTCTTTCTTTCTTTCTTTCTTTCTTTCTTTCTTTCTTTCTTTCTTTCTTTCTTTCTTTCTTTCTTTCTTTCTTTCTTTCTTTCTTTCTTTTTAGTAAATCAAAGTTATGAGTTATATTTAACTTTGCTTAAGCTTAAAAGCAAGCTACTTCAAATCACAGTTTATCTTGGGATGTAATAGTAAATTGGATGTTTACTCAGATTGAAAATGTTCCCCTTAAAATTAAGGAGGGGCAACGTTTTAGTGTTTCCTGCTGTATTGGAGGCGGAATTAGTGCTGTGCTGCTTTTTTCAGAGGTTACAGAATATATACAGCAATCTTTGCTGGAAGACCAAATATACCTTAAAACCAATTTTTCCAGTCTCAGTGGTTTTTTATGTAGAATTCCTAGAATGCTTAACTAACTTGACCTAAGGCGATGAGAATTGCACTTCAAGATATTTGGACGGGACCAGGTTAAGAATCTTGGATTAGGCAAGATTCTTGACCCAGCAATACTCCAGCAGACTGATTTTGTCAACATTGTTTTGACGTGATTTGCAGTGTTCCTTCTGTTGTCCCCTTTCATCACTGTGTGCACGTAGTTCTTTCAATGGGAAGTTGTTTACACGAACATGTGTACCTTGGGAAAGCTGTATTGGCCTTCTACTGAGGAATTTAAGGAGGCAAAGAAGGTAATGAAGATGATTTGGCAATTTCTCTCAGTTGTTTGCCAGTTGGCAAAATCTTTTCTGGACTTTATATATGAGGGGAGTTAGGGGAACAGACACTTATTTATACAGCTGTTATTCAAAACATGAACGGATTTTGATCTTTCTGTAGTAACAGACAGGAGACATACAGCTACGCTGGAGATGTATGTATAACTGCAGGTATGAATTCAGAATTTAGAAATAAGCAGGACAAACACAATGCACTATGGCCATCCTTCAGCCAGAAAACTATCACTGAATTGAATGTGAATGCACTTATTTGGTTGGTTGCTTTTTGATGCATATATATATATAAAAGTAGGAAGATGAATGATTGGAGATCATCAGCAGGTCTTGGAATGTGTGGTATATAAACAGGGGTGGGATCCGACCGGTGTAACTACCAGTTCCGGTGATTTTACATTTTGCGCATTCCTGAGAATTCCTGAGCTAACATGACTAGAGGAGGAATTCTGGGAGTTGAAGTCCACAAGTATTAAAGCTGTCAAGTTTGAAAACCCCTGATCTAATCCATCCTTTGCTTGGTCTTGGATCTGGTAGTACATCTGTGTCAAGTAACAATCTAGGCCATGTTTGAAGACTTCTAGTGAAGGAAATACATATGGCAGCCTATTCTACTGGGTGACAGTTTACACAGACATGAAATTCTTCCTGATGCGTAGCCTGATCCAGTATCCTCAGATTTAACCTAGTGGTTCTGGTCCTATCCCTTGAAAAGCCTGTTTATTCCTTAATACATTGTGAAATCTAGTCTACTGCCCCATCTTTTCAGTTTCAGTAAAATACGTTATTTCAGTGCAAAGTTATATAATATATTTAGATAGCAGCACTTTTTTTAATTGAGGAGGATGGATAAATAGTAGCTTTTCTAGCCATCAAGTTCTTGGTTGGCTGTCTAGCTTTTGTTTCTAGCAGCCATCCAAGTTCTTTTATTAGTTTTTTCTTGGAAAAATGGTAATGTTATTTGGATTACGTCCAAGGAAAATGTAAATCACAAACTACATGTAGACAGAAAGCCTGTCTGAAGTCCCCTGCCATATTCTTTAGCTCAAGGAATGGCAGGTGTTTTACTTGCTGGCTTTATTAAATGAGGGAGTATTTCTTCAGCATTTTGAAAGTTGGAGAGTGCATGTGTTTGTTTGGGTGAAAGAGGAAGATCTCAGGTTGCCTTGATTTCCTTTCTTATTGAACTGAGATATATTCAGCAGGTGGCAGCAGAACAAGAGAAACAGGATCCCTTCTGTAAAAAAGAAAAAAAATTAAATCTTTCTGCTAGGTCACACTTGCTACATATATACTTGCATGTTATCTCTTTAGGCGTAAGCAAAAAGTATGCAGATCACAGAAGAAGAGTAAGAGCCAAGTAATTTAAAGGCACAAAGTATGGACAAGAAAAAGAAAAACAGTGAATACTAGTTTAAATCAATACCATTGCTATTAACACCTTTCCCTATGTTTTTCGACATTGCTTCCACTAGTTCCGTGTTCCACTTAAAAGATCACACTTCCTTGTCTTAATCCCTGCTTATTACTGAACTATTCCGTAAGCATTCCATTTATTTTCACTCATGCTTTTTTCATGTATCTCTTTTATCACATTCAACAATCAATTTTCATTTCACCTTCATACAAAACATTTCATAACTCTTGCCAGTTTGTTTTATTGTATGATTCCTTTAAATCCTCAGAATTTACAATAAACTTTTATTTTCACATTTGTACATTTCATAGTGACTGTTGAAGATTAGAGAGACCACACTGCATACCTCCTGCCGAGCATAAAATCACACTACACCTCTCAAATATTGCTTATTATTGCTGTCCCTTTATTTTTTCAGTTATATCTCTTCCAAATATCTGTCTTGGCATATTTAATAAGCTAGTCTCTTGAAGTCTTTGTATGCACTCTTTCTGTATAGAAATGTTCTTCCAGTTGTCAGATACAGACGCAATTTTCATTTATTGTATATGTTAAACCATTTGTGTTACCATTTCATAAGCAAACCAAATCTATATCTAATATTTCTCCAGTTAGACAATTTGCACCTGTATCCTTACCATTTTTTTCCACATTGTAAGAGATTTATGACTTTCTTTCAATTTGGGGGGGTGATGTAACTATAGCTTTCCCTTCAATTCCATTTTTGATAGAACACTATCATTCTCAAACAGATTTAAGAAGTGCTTCCCAGCGTTCGCTTGGTTTTTAAGTTTTTAACATTTTTATTTTCATTCTTCTCTTGCTTAACTTCTCTTTGTTCTTGATAGGTATTCATTTTACAGGTACCTTTTTATTTTTATGCACATGATACTGTTTGTTTCTCTGAAATTTTTTATCATTCATTTTATCATTGTCTGATGTGCATTTTTCCAGTCACAGCTTTTTTGTTTCATCATTCCACCAAGTATTATTCTTTTCCATATGTGCCATTAATGTACCTCCTCTGTCTGCGACACTTTGCAACATAGTTCTTTTCCCACTGTTCCAAGTAGATGCCGTAGTTTTTCCCTAATCTAACACTTTTCATATAGGACTTCCACTTTTTCTTTCTGTAAATGTTCTACGTCCTTTATTTCCATGTTCGAACAAATGATCCTCTTTTATCTCTACCAAAAAGTGGTCTGTTCCACATTACCGTTGTATCCACTAATTCTCTCAGCTCTTCATCATAAACATATCCATTGCCCTTTTAGATTTATATACAGTGCTATGCCATGTGTGCATATAAACATTAACAGCATACTTGAGACAACACTTTTTGTAAGCTTTTATGAAATAATCTCAGTTCTCCTTCTTTCCTGAGTCTCCAAATGGCCCAATCACTCTTTTTCTGTACTTCTGTACTCTTTCATCTCATTCTTATCTAAAATGCTATATATTAGAATAATTTTCTCTCTGAATCTTAACTCATAGATAAGGTTGCACAATTCTCATTCAGAATTGTGCTTGCTCTTAACATGCATCTGTCAACAAACAAATGATTTCTACCTTTAGATGCACCCCGATAACAGTCTCAATAATACCAATTTATATTTTCTGATATATATATATATATATATATATATATATATATATATATATATATTTATTTATTTCATCTCTTTCATTCATAGTTAACCTAGATCAGGGGTCCCCAAACTTGGCAACTTGAAGACTTGTCCACAAGTCTTAAAGTTGCTAAGTTTGGAGGCCCTGACCTAGATATTCATTACTCTGCATGCATTGTTTAGTTTTACTTTATATGATTAGTTCAAATTCAATCAGATTTATATTTACATTGCATTCCTTTTCTCTTAAGTTGACAATATATTCTTTTTTCATTTCCCCCCCTATTCCTTGTTTGCTCATCTCACACAAATAATTCTGGGTAGCATACAAGATTGAAATCCAGGACATAGTTCATGCTCTTTGTCATTTATTCCTCTTCTTTGTTAAGCTGCAGTCTTCAAGTTATCCTGGTCAACACCAGATGGCCAATTCACATTTATCTCTACAATTAATTATAGCTTTTGTCAGTTGAATCTTTCAAATAACACTTTTAATATGGAAGGGGTAGATTACATTGCCAGTCTTAGTCATGCTGTGCTACATTCAGTATTCCCTGTGAATGGTGATAAATAAGTTTGACATATTTGCTCAATATGACAGAAGTGCCACCAAAGCCAGTTGTATCCCATACTAATTTATGAAAATTAAAGTTTCTGATCTAAGACTACCTTAAAGTTTCTTGCATCCCACCAACTAAGAAATAAGACACAATATTGGCACATACGTAGGTTGTTCATATTTTGTCTATATCTTGTATTAGGGAAATCATGAAAATATAAGTAGGAAGTTATACATTGAGATGGCATGGAACTCAGTAATTTAAAGGAAGTTAGGTAGAATTCTGAAAATAATGTCTGAATGAAAAGAGAATGGACACATTCATTTCTTTTCCTTCTCTCTCTTCCTTTCTCTGTTTTTAGAGAGTCAGGGAACCTCTGCGGAAATTGTGCTGAAGATGGAACTTTCATCCAGTATGTACATGAAGCCTCTTCTCCTCTAATCTGTGACTCTTCTGGCTATTGGACTCCAAAGGAGGCAGTAGGTAAAGGTCTTGGATCTTTTTTTCTATGACAAAGGGATTATCAGATATGACTGGGTAACCCATCAGCAGTTGCTGTGTATTCTGTCAGAAAATACACAGGCCAATAAGTAAACTTGAAGAGCTTCAATAGAGTGTGCAAAGTCTTTTGAGTGTCTCCAGCTGTTCGGTAGCTTTGAGAAGTGAATTCAGAGGAGGAAATCTAATGAAGTTTCTTTTTCTCTTTCTCTTCAAAAACAAAATGAAATAACAATACGAATCAGTATAATATCATGTAAATTAAATATGCTGCTGTATAGCTTTAGAAGAAACAGTGCAAGCTTTCGACTGACTTAACATTCTGAGTAAAATTTCTCTTTCTGGCCCTAGTCTATAGATTGTTTAAACTGTTGTAAAGGTGAGATGATATGTATACATTGAGAGAGAGAAAAGGGAAGATTATAAAAATAAAAAAGAAGGGAATCCCATACTACCTTTACAGGATAATAATAAATAAGTTATTCATGCTGGTATATTGACTGTACAGACAGTCCTTGACATACAACCACAACTGGGCCCCAAATTTCCATTGCTAAGTGAGGAAATTGTTAAGTGAATTGCACCTCATTTTACAACCTTAAGTGAATCATGGCATCTCTAAGGGAATCTGGCTTTCCCCATTGACTTTACTTGTTGGAAGTCAACTGGGAAGATTACAAATGACCCTGGAACAATGCAACTGTCATAATTTTGATTTTCATCATGGAGATGCTGCAAAGATAGCAAGTGTGAAAAATGGTTAGAAGCCACTTTTTCAGTGCTGTTGTCACTTCAAATGGTCACTGAATGGAGAATTGTAAGTCGAGGACTCCCTGTATTCTTTTGTAACGTAAAACTAAAGGTTTGAAACTGTGGTTCATTGAATGGATTCCTTGCACATAACTCTACCTGCCTGGAACAACTTCCCAATGTCCCGTGCACTCCCATAGGCAGGGCCTCCTTGGGGTTCTGTCAGCCAGACAATGTCGGCTGGCGACCCCTAGGGGTAGGGCCTTCTCTGTGGGAGCACCCACCCTATGGAATCAGCTGCCCCTGGAGCTTCGGGTGGCCCCTGACCTCTGATCCTTCCATCGTGGCCTGAAAACTTGGCTTTTCCAACTTGCCGATCTGGACTGATGGAGGGGATGGGTTTTATTGACAGTTTTTATTAATTTTAATTGGTTATTGGGATTTCAAATTTAATTGTTTTTTTAATATTTGTATTGTATTTTTTATTATTGTAAGCTGCCCTGAGTCCTTCGGAAGATAGGGCGGCATAGAAATCCCATCAAACAAACAAACAAACAAACAAACAAATAAATAAATGTAACGATCAAAAGCAAACAAAATCCTTTATATGAATGCAGCCGTTATTCCATCAGTGTTTACATGCTGCCAAAAACATGTGAATATTGTTGTGCCCATATTGCAGAATGGAAATTGCTTGGACAAGACCAGGAAGTAAGAAGCCTTTTGACCTTTTCTTTAAACCCATTTGTCAGGAGAATTGTGGGGAAAGATCTGCAGCAGTAATCAACATGGTCTAGGACAGAGTTGTCAAACTTGTGGCCCGCGGGCTGGATGTGTCATGTGCTGGTCCTGCCCCTGCCCAGTTTAGCAAAGGGGGAAAAAGTCCCAATATGTCACCTGATGCCATTGTGATGCCACGAGTTTGACACCCCTGGTCTAGGACAATATATTTGAATCCTTATGTAGCCCACCAAGCTTTCTTCCCCAATGCTCCCTGAAGTTCTATTTTCTTGTGTTTCCAGTAAAGTTTTAGTGATGCTGGTGGGGAGATATAATGTAGATCACATAATATTCTGCCCTGTTTTACTGTACTTAGAAGAGAGATGGAGCCAAGGATATTGTTGTGAACCAAACAGAATTACAATTATTTCACTTGAAAAGAAGGTAAACTAGAGAGCTGTAACTTCTTTGAACTCTTTCTTGCCCTCCATCTTCTGCATTATGACAAAGGAAGAAAAAAATCTGGCTGTCTTTTGGTGTGCATATATATATGTAGATAGATAGAGAGCCAATTTGGTTGAGTGGTTAATGTTAGAAACTGGGATATTGTGAGTTCTATTCCCACTTTGTGCATGAAGACATTTGGACCAGTCCCTCACTCTTAACCTCAGGAAAGAGCAGTGGCAAACTGCTTCTGGAAAGACCTTGCCAAGAAAACTGCAGAGACTTGTCTAGGCAAACTCAGAATTGGACACAATTAGAAGAAGAAGAAGAAAAAGTACACACATACACGCAGAGTGTATATAAAAGCATGCTTACACATAACATCCTTTGAGTCATCAAACCCAGATACTGACTGTAGTTCAGGGTTTGCTGCTTTTGTCAGTCAATCTGAAAAGGTAGATCCACTGGGAAAGTGGTGCAACATTGCTGGTTATGTATTTTTTTTCCTCTCTGCCTCAGGCATTCTTTGACACTGTAAATAGGAGACAATTATATTATATATAGGAGGCATCTTGTGTGCCCTAAGTTCAGGGATGCCAGATGACCCCTAGGTTGTGCCCATGAAACTGAGCAGCAAAATATCAGTTGTTAGCAAACTCTAAATCAGCATATAAAGATTCCACAAGCATAATTTATCCATTTTGTATGTAAATTGAAATTTTGCAAAAGGAAAAAAGTAATATAAAATTAGTTTATTATTATATTGTTGTTGTTGAGTGTGACTTCCAGAAACCTGAAAATTCATTTCTAATATGCAGCATTTGTCCTGAAGTAAATCTAAAGAGTGAAAGATTCATGTCCTTTCATATGGGGAAGATTTTTTACAAATTAATACAGAGACATTTGTTACATTTTCCCCTTGAAAGGCAGGGGAAATACATCTTCAGAAACAACATTTTATTTTTTTCTTTTTCCCTGGGGGCTCTTAGCAATTAAAGCTGTGGTGGCACAGTGGTTAGAATGTAATATTGCAGGCTAATTCTGCCAACTGCAAGGAGTTCGATTCTGACTGGCTCAAGTTGACTCAGCCTTCTATCCTTCTGAGATCAGTAAAATAAGGACCCAGATTGTTTGGGACAATATGGTGACTCTGTAAACTACTTAGAGAGGACTGTATAGCACTATGAAGTGGTATATAAGTCTTAAGTGCTATTGCTATTACTATTATTCAGATTTCTGTTCTACCCTTTTTTGTAGAAAGCTAATTTTTCAGGAATAGTATATTATATGAGAAATTATAATGCCATGTTCCAGTCAAATTTATTTATATGTTGACATCAGAAATAAAATTTGAAGTGGGTTTTAAAAATTGACTCATTAAGAGAAGGTAGGCCTTATTTCCAAATCTCTGTATCTCCTTTCTTATCTCCCTATGACCCTGCTTTTAAAATTTCCCTTTACTTTGCTTATCCAGAAAACTCTTCCCTTTTTTTGTCTTTTTAGGTCCTCCTGATGTAACTCAATCCTGTGAAACCAGTTTGCAGGCCTGGAGCCCTGAATTTAATTTGTTTAATGTGAGCATGACCACTCCTTGCCTTAAGCCTCTTGGTTGCATTTTGGAACTCTCCTTCCTATATCCTGTGTATTCTGACTCTTTACTGATATGGACCACAAATTTCTCCACCAATTCCAAAGCTCTGTCAGACATTGAGATCCTGACAGAGCAGGAGGATTCTGTACATCTTGGACCAATGGATACATTCTGTGACATTCCCCTCACGGTGAAACTGAACCTTACCGAGAAGGTGTCTGGCATAAAGATTTATACCTTTGATGAGAAGATGGAGATAGATGCTGCACAGTTGATCTCCACACCACACAGTCTCCTTTGTTCAAACTGCAAACCTGTGAGGTACAGAATTCTGCGGGAGCCCCCATTCCAAGATGGATCCCCAGGAATGGTGATGCAGCCAGGAAGGACATTTATTGACAAGTGAGTGAAAAGATTAGTGTTCAGGAATGCAAAGGCTTCTGCAAATGCATTCTGGCCTTCCTTTGTATTCCATTTTCTTTCTTTCCTTTCATTTTTTTAAAAATAAGACTCCAACTCTTTCCCCTGTATCATGTAGAAAATTGATAATAATTCCAGTGTTCTGTCCCATGAAAGTAGAGTCAATGAGACGATTGATTCATACTTGAATGTTTGAACTTTAAGATGGATTTATGTTAATGTCAGAGTGTTGCAAATATTTGCATGTAGGTAGCTGGAGAAGTTGTGCTACCCTGCTTGATAACAGAACAGAATAACTGAGTTGGAAGGGGCCTTGGAGGTCTTCTAATTTAATCCCATGCTCAAGCACAAGACCATGTACCATTTCAAACAAATGGCTGTCAAGTCTCATCTCAAAAACTTCCTGTGATGGAGCAGCCACAAGTTCTGAAAGCAAGCTACTCCACTGATGACTTGTTCTCACTTCAAGAAATTTCTCCTTATTTCTAGGTTGTATCTCTCCTTGATTAGTTTCAATCCATTGCATCCATGAGTTTCCATCTGGTCCTGCCTCCAGGTGCTTTGGAGAATAGGTTGACCCTCTCTTCTTTGTTATTCACCCCTGTCATTAGCCTGCTTTTAACACTGTTGAGTTGGCTGCTCCTGTCTCCAATTGCTTCAGTCTTTCATTGTTAGTAGAAATGATATAAAAGCTGGAGCAATGTTACCCTTACATTTCTTAAGTTTTACATTTTGACTGGATGATTATAAACTGTTGGAAAGGAAGAAAGTTGTTTAGGGTAGTGATTCCCTTTAGTACTTGGAGACAAGGCTTGCAGGAATTTCCCACTGGGAAAAAAACATCCTCTCACTTGGAATCAGAAAGGCAGCAACAACAATTAATGTAATACAAATAAATATATACTTTGGAAGATTTCTATGAAAACACAATTATTGCAGATTTTAAGTGGCCACGCTTTATTGATGTTATGCTAATTGCTTTGGCTGCCTCTGTGATTCTAGATGTCATGTAAGAATTTTCTGCCTCAATTGTTGGGGGTGGCGTTTCTAAGGAACCATTTGTATATTAGAGAACAAGCTGGATGTACTGGACAGATCTGGCCATGTCTGCTTTTGATAGCTTAATAGACGAAGCTCAGGGCCTTTCTGGATGTGTCTTCTCTGACATGAATTCCTTTTTTTTGTTTTGGTAAGGATTCATAGAATACACCCTTCATTTTGGTTTGTGTGGCAAGTTTGGTCATCATATTGACAATGAATATTAAGGTTTTTTGCACATTATTGGTTACTGCTGATAGCCATTTTGGGATTTATTAGATGAAATACTCTATATCAATGTCTTAAATAAATTAAGTTTAAATAATCCCTCATTATATTTCTGAATCATTTTCAGCTATTGGAAAAGGTATTGTAGAATTTTAAAACAGCAACAATAAAAGTATATTCTTTTTTTAATAATGGCACAAACATGGTCCATGTCCAGCTGTCTAATAGCTGTATTTTTATTCAATCCTTCATTTGGCTGCTTGGCTGCAGTTATCCCAAAAAACAAGGTTGAGTTCTGCATTTCCATTATATTCTTAACTACTGCCTGCTTGTCATCCATTGAGAAAGTGTGCAGAGCAATAGCTAGCTTGCGCACTTACCAGTAGCATTTCAAACTCTATCACTATGGGAGACTTACAGAGATGAACTATCCCAACTCTCAGCTGCTCTTGCACTGCATTCTCTTATAAAAACAAGACCTGATAAATATTGGAACACACGTTATCAGTGCTTCTAATAAAGCAGAAATGGCACCAGTTTAGATTTAGCTTGACTATAAAAGAGCCTTTTTCTCCCTTCTCTGAATCTAAGAACTTAAAATGAAAAGATGATTCTTAACCTGAAATCTTATAATTCAATTAATCTGGTGATACTTTAGGTGGCAAATAGGTAAAGAAAATAGCATTTCCATCCTAAATAATCTGGGACAACTCGCTGCGACCGACTCACTGCGGGACAACCTGCCCCGGCCAACTTGCCATGGGACAACTCCCTGCAGAACCTTTCAGTGTAGGATAATTCAAGAGAGGGACAAGTAGAATTACTGCTCATTCCACTCTCTAGGACTTCTAACTTGAGACTCAAGAAAAAGTGCAGAGAAGAGCAACCAGGATGATTAGGGGACTGGAGAATAAAACATATGAAGAACGGTTACAGGAACTGGGCATGGCTAGTCTAGTGAAGAGAAGGACCAGGGGAGACATGATAGCAGTGTTCCAATATTTGAGGGGCTGCCACAGAGAGGAGGGGGTCAATCTATTTTCTAAAGCACCTGTAGGCCAGACAAGGAGCAATGGGTGGAAAGTGAACAAGGAGTGATTCAACCTACAAATAAGGAGAAATTTTCTGACAGTGAGAGCTATCAACCAAAGGAACAGTTTGCCTTCAGAAGTTGTGGGAGCTTCATCACTGGAAGCTTTCAAGAAGAGACTGGACTGCCATTTGTAAGAGATGGTGTAGGGTCTCCTGCTTGGGGGGGGTTGGACTACATGACCTACAAGGTCCCTTCCAACTCTGTTAATCTGTTAATTTGAGAAGATTCAAATCTAAAGCAAGGCAAGGCCCACTGCAATTCAAGTTGTCCCTCTTTTGAATTGTCTCATGTTGAATTGTCCCATGGGAAATTGACTACGGGAAGTTTTTCTAGACCAGGGGTCTCCAACCTTGGCAACTTTAAGACTTGTGGACTTCAACTCCCAGAGTTCCTCAGCCAGCTAAACTGGCTGAGGAACTCTGGGAGTTGAAGTCCACAAGTCTTAAAGTTGCCGAGGTTGGAGACCCCTGTTCTAGATTAGACCATGCTGCTCTGCCACTGGAGCAAAGTTAACAAGAACTAGGATGCACATAAACAGCAGCAGATAGGTTGGTAGGTCAACAGAGGATAGGAATAATGGTAAGACCAGGGGCAGCAACCTGCTTCTTTACTACCATGGTCAAATCTCTTGCTATCGCAGTATTGATAATGTGATCAAAAACATCTGCATTGAAGTACTTATTAAAATAAATGTGATGTGGGTTTTCTTTAATCTCAAAACTGAGTCAGAACATTTTGAAAGGGCAAAAAATAATTGTTTAAATTGTTCATTTATTTGAAAGGTATGGATCAAGTTAGTTTATGTTAAAATTCATAAAAATAAAATTAGTCAGACATCCTCCCATATAAATGATTTTTAAAAACAAACAAACTGTAAATGGTCCTGGTTACCAGGTCAGAGAGCAGATCAAATTCAAGTAATCTGGAAGGTGCCTCCCCCAGGAAAGAGCCAGCAAAACTAAATTTGTGACCCACATGTTCCTGTGGCTAGCATGGTTTCTGGAATTATTCTTTCCTCAGATTGAGATGAGGGAGTTCATGATCTCTGATACCAGGAAACAGTTGATTCCTTATCTTTTTGGCTAAGTTCAGTTTAAATGTCATGCACTTGGTCAAGGGGTTTTTTTGCCTCTAAGAAGGGATATTGTCCTTAAAAGCTTTCTCTTTGCAATCCAGACCTTCTAGAATCAATTTATCAAATTGAAATGGATAAAATTTATTGAATACAAATGACCATTTAATGCTGCAGTAAAGTCTTCTTTCCTGGAGAAACTAGTCTCTGCCTATTGCTATGTTCCCACCAATAAATGGAAGACTACAGCTCTTCTTTTTATACAGGTGAAAGAACAAATTATTAAGTCTTGAAAGCATTCAGTAGCACTGGGTTTCACACATGATAAAAGGATACAAAAAGAAAATAATGAGTGAAGGAATTATACTTTAATAACAGTTTCCCAGATGCCCTTGAATAAAAACTATAGTATTAATACTGGCACATTAAATTTCTTTTACAATGTCCAATAAAAATATTTTTGAAAATGATTTTCATTTTTCTTATCCATCTTTACAAATTCATAGGGATATATTTTTTTTTAACATAATGTATTTTCCAAGAAACTCAATTTGAGGTCTCTGGTCCTTATATACAATAATTTTGATATTTTAAAGATACATTACAAGCATTGTTCCTCCACTATAACCAGGGGTGGGCTGATGGGGGTTTGGGAAAGCCCCTAGCTAAGATTCTGTGCAGTTCGGACAACCCCCAAATCCCACTCCTGGCTGGCCTCACCCACCCCGCCTCTCCCAGGAGTCCCCACGCTGCTGGTTTTGGATGCAGGTAAGTGCAGGGCACACACAGAAGCTCAGGGAGGGTGAAAAACAGGCCACCTAGAAGTTTGGGAAGGCCAGAAATGGGCCTGTTTCTGGCTTCCAGAGAGTTTCCGGAGCCCGGGGAGGCCGTTTTCACCTTCTCGGAGGCTCAAGGAAAGACTCCAGAGCCTAGAGAGGGCAACCCCCCCGCCATGGTGCAGGAGGCCAAGTAGGCCACACCCACCATGACCACACCCACCCAGCAACAGGGCAGAGAACCCTTTGCTAAAATTTTGAAGCCCACCCCTGATTGTAACCAAAGGAATTTTGCCTCCTAAAATGTGCGCATATACTTCCTCACATAATTTTGTATTACTTAAATCCAACAGAATGGTGTAGTTTGTTATGTATTATTTGATTAGTTCCATATCACATTATTTACTGACTTACGCTTCATAAGGATCCCTGGTTAATTTACAGAAAGTTCCTTCCACCTGACACAGCAGCATATCTCTCTGGAAATTGCTATTGCAAATTGAAGAGAGATTGTTCCTTGCCACATATAAATTCCAAAGCAGTAGCTTTCCCTTTAATTATTTCTTGTTCAAACCAGAAAACATCTAATCTTGCCTCAGTACTGGGATCTGTAATGGTTTCAATGGAATATTTTAAAATATCATATGAAATCCCAGCAGTGTTTTCTATTCTGTTTTATAAAGTATCACATCTATTGTAAGTTATGTCAGCAGCTTTTTCACTTGTTCATTATTTGATATGGTAGACATTATTCTCTGGTTGTTAACAGTCAGTAACTTATGACATTCACTGCAGTTGCTAATCTTTTGGATTGAGAAACCTCTTTGAAAGCCTAAATAGCACAAGTGGGATTGTATGAACAATCATCACATATCACTGACATCTATAAACTCTGGTTGGTTTTCCTAATGTCTGCCTAGAAACAGTATGTGTTTATATGCCAGGACAAGACAGTGGCCAAGAGATGTCTGTAAAGGCAAAAAGAGAACAAAACTTCACCAAGTCAATTAGAAGCATTCAGGCTGCTTTAATGAGGAACATAGTTCTTTTTTCACACTGCGAAAGATAACCTTTCCTGGATGAAAATGTGCATTGGCAAAGCAACATGGTTGGACTGGGTTTTATTGCAGATGTGGGATCTCCTCCAGTATGTCTTTCATCATTTGATGTCTCAGATGGCATCCTAGTTAGCAAATTTTGATCCCCAATTAGAAGGACTGATAGTGGAATGGCTGTAAAAGCAAGATTTCATCTGAACATTCCAGGTTAATGTTAGGATTTGAAGGGATTTCCAACTGTTCTACTTTGTTACAGGAATTCTGGGCTCACTTTGTAAAAGACAAGTCTTCTCCCTCTTTTCAGTAGGAAGCAAGCCATGCTCTGTCTCCCTGACTAGAAATTCTGTAAGATTTTTCCAGGAAGACAAATATCTTCCAAAATTGGAAATCAGTAAACTATTTTCTTCTTGGAATATTCCAGAAACATACAATTTAAACACCAATTTATTAAGTTCCTCTGTGTTACTTGCATGAAAAGTTCCATTTTGAATAGCACAGTTTTTCTGCCTGATGGGTTTTTATAGATACATGAGATACATGAGGTATCCTTAGAATGTGGAAATATGTCACTGGAGGAAGTTGGGTACTTTGAGTCTATGGACCATAACTGCTTTTTCCTACTGTGCAATGTAGAGGTGCCCTCTATGGCTTGCTTCATTCATAAAGTATAATTCTGCTTACTTTCTTCCCCAGGGAAGTCACAATAGGCCAGCGATACCAGTACCAAGTGCAGGCTATAGCAGGAGCTGCTATAAGTGAAGCCTCCCCGTCTCTATTCCACATCCATGGCTCTTCCTACTGCGGGGATGGGCAAGTAAGCAGGTAAGTCCCAATTTTTGAAAATGACTGCTACAGTACTCGGACAGTTTGTTTTCCAGAAATACTCCCCAGTCTTCCCCACAGTGCCTCTGGAAGACCCTTAGAATATTCTTGTTTAAAGAATTTCTGGCCCAGATTAGGATAGTTCCATATTAACTCTGCCTCTCTGTGGAAGTAAGAATAAAATTGATTTTTATTAATGAGACTTTATACTGTAGTTCAACCAGCTGTGTCCTTCCCTGGAGACGCTTTGATAAGGAGGTAAAAACGATAATGGATATGAGCTCCAAATGCTCTAAGTATTATGTAAATGTTAAGAATGCTAATATTATTTTCCTAGGAGTCTTGTAGAGGAATGCGATGATGGAAACCTATTAGATGGGGATGGTTGCTCTAGAAACTGTAAGAAAGAAAGAGGATACCACTGTATTGGTGAGTCTAGAAACATTGGCCCATTGCTATTCATTTTATTTTAATTTTGCTGTAGCCTTGTCTTACTTACATACAAATTTTTGAATCTTGTGTCTGACATTTGGCAGAGTTCAGAAATTTAAATTGAATCAATTATGATCCTGACATGAAGTTGCCTGTCTTGGTTTCTTTAGATCCCTCCATTATGGCATCCAAATTGATACAGCTATGACAATATAGTCAAAAGGTCATGTGGTCTACACAAAGAATGCTTGCCCATTAGAAAAACCCAATTTTCATAATCATGCAAATACAACAGTGGTAGGAAGATTAGCATAATGGGAGGGGATGGAATGGGGGGGGACTGGATGGGATGATGGCACAGGACAGCATGGGACAGGACAGAACAGAACAGAGTACGATAGAATAGAATCAGTTCCTAGACCTTCTGCTATTTTTACTACAGGTTGAATCTTAATATTCCATTGCTTTTAGCCCTTTAGAACAGTGAAAAGGCAATATGGCTCAGTGATTTACCTTGGAATTTGTGGAGCCAATGTTGTTAGTCATTCATTAAAGGCAATTTGAAGTTGGAAGATGTTTTATGAGCTTTCTTAGAATTCAGCCATTCCAAAGAATGTGTTCTCAGCATCCCTTCTCTTTATACAAAACTCTGTCTCTCTTCAATTTGCTATGGGTATTCCTCATGATACTAGGAGATATTTGCTGCTCATTTAGCACATCATATTCTGCCTCAAAACTGAAAAAAGTAAGATCATGAATAAAGAATACATTTTAAATACTTTAAAAAAAATAACCTAAGATACTGGTTTCTATGGAAGGCAGCAGATTTGTCCTCCTCATAAGGGTACAGGTAGTCCTTGATTTACAACCACAATTTAGCCCAAATTTTGTTGTTAAGTAAGACATTTGTTAAGTAAGTTTTGTCCCAATTTATGACCTGTCTTGCCACAGTTGTTAAGTTAATAAGTTAGTAGCCCTGTTGTTAAGTAAATTTGGCTTCCCCATTGACTTTGCTTGTCAGAAGTCAGAAGTCACGTAAAAAGTGATCATGTAACCTTGGGACACACAGCAATGGTCGTAAATATGAACTAGTTCCCAAGCATCCAAATTTTGATCATATCAACATGCAAAGGTCGTATATTTGAAAAACGGTCATAAGTCACTTTTTTCAGTGCTATTGTAACTTTGAACAGTCACTAAATGAACTGTTATAAGTTGTGGACTACCTGTATGGCTTTCCTTAAATTTCTTTCCATTTTGGAGAAAAACAAAACAAAATCAGAACAGTGCAAATAATTGGCATTTAAAAGGATGTCACTCAAATTTTCCTGGATCAATATTTATGGAATTTGGAATTCTTCATCTGTTCACAGTGAACTTTTGCAAATGTACTTTTCAGGCATGAGGAGAAGGAGGAAGATTATACCTAAATGATAGTTATAAATTTTGAGATTTATCATCCTAGCATACTTTTGGCTATTGCAGGTGAACCAAGCCTGTGCTATGTCCACGAAGGTGATGGAATTTGTGAGCCGTTTGAGGAAAGGAACAGCATTGTGGACTGTGGTCTCTTCACCCCAAAAGATTATATGGATCAGTGGGCATCAGATGCCTATGCTTCCCACCAAGATGAGAAAACATGTCCAGTCTCTATGGTGATTGGAGAACCTCTTGTGAAGGTATCTGTTTCCTTCTTTTCTTTCACAAAAATGACTGTTTCAAACATTCCACACCTGCCACCTGTTGATTTTGCTTCAAAATGACATAGAATGATAGAGTCATAGGGTGGGATGGGATGGGATGGGATCGGTGGTGGGATTCAAATTGTTTTACCACTGGTTCGGTGGGCGTGCTTTGGTGGGCGTGCTTTGGCTAACACGCACGCGCACAGCTTTCCCCACACCAACTGAGGCCTGCAGTGCCAATCAGCTGAGAGGATAAAGAAGAGAAAATCGCAGAGGTGGGTGGGAGGGCCAATCCTGCGCTTTTCTCTTCCTTCTCTCAGCTGATTGTCAGAGGCTTTTTTTTTTACTACCAGTTCGGGTGAACCGGTCTGAACCGGAAGTATACCACCACTGGATGGGATGGGGTGGGGTGGGGTGGGATGGAGTGGAACGGAATGGAACATAATAGAATACAATAGAAAATACATTCTTCTGAAAAATGGAAGAGCAATTTCATTCCCAGAGGGTATGAAGCAGTCTAGGTTCTGCCACTCCTGTAGCTTTCCCTCAGTGTGAACACACTTCGTTTGTGCCCTAATTTTAGGTCAGTAGTAGACCACATACTTTATACTTACATGTTTCATGTTTAATTTTTCATACACCAGTTAAAAATTTAAGGAGCTGAATTAGTTTTTGGTTTTTTTTCGGCCTCCTTATTTCCTGTGGTCTAGCTATGTTATGTCAGGTTACAAATGAGAACTTACGTGCTTATAAATCCTGTATTTGACCCAGCCCTGTGTGTCAGGTCACAAGTTTTTTTGTATTCGGAAGCAGTAACGTCACTCACATTAATGCTTTAGGCTTTATTCTAGGACAGTATAAAGAAGCAACATAATTACATAAGATGAAGCAATCAAAGAACATTAAAGACTTTAGGAAAAATCAGAGAAAATAAGAAAGAGCTATGTGTCTTATGACATTCAGGAAAATCCAAAGAGACAATGAAGGGTGAACTTCTTCACAGCTAGCAACCTCTCAGTTAGATCGGCATCAAAGGCCATCCATGTGGATTTCTGACTAATTATATACTGTAAGCTCTGAATTATCATTACTCACATCTGTTTTTGATGGTCTCATCTCACTGAAGTTTGCCAAGGACAAACCTATCTTACTTTAAACTTGGCACCTATTCCTGCCAAGCCTGAGAACATCAGGGTTAAATAATATTGGTCTATATCAGGTTTCTATAATTTTAAAGCTAAGAAGAATCTGTTTTGCAAGAGTTTTGGTTTGACAATTAAAAAGATCCTATTCTACACCAGTGTCTCCCCCACAAATCTTTTAAGCTAAACCCACAAAATATAAACCTAAGAATAACCCTTTAGAGACTAGAGTAAATGCTTAATTTGTTTTTAATATACTTAACCATGGCATGAGAATATAAACTTCTATATACCATGCATCTAAGTGAAGGAGATGTGGACCGCTATCCAATTCCTTTTCTCCCATCTTCCAGTAAGACCACCAGCATTTTAAACACTTTCTCATAAAATCTCTCATGCCACAAGGGTTGGGCAACCAAATACTTAAGAGTTTTCTATATGTAGGTGGCTGTGGCTAGTTTCGTTTTGTATAGAATAGCAGTCATTAAGATGAACACCCTCTACAACTCAAAATGGTACTGTGTGGTTATAGACATGCTACAGCAAGGACAGTTCCCACAGATTGAGCTGTCCTCATGCAGAAACTACTGTGCAAATGATTAAAACTTTTTTAAAAAATTCAACTTTCTATCCTTATTTATTAAATAGAAAAAAAAACCAAGAAAAAAAACAGTACTGGTAGTCCTTGCCTTATGACCACAATTGAGCCCCAAATTTATATTGCTAAGACATTTGTTAAGTGAGTTTTGGCCCATTTTACGACCTTTCTTGCCACAGTTGTTAAGTGAATCACCACAGTTGTTTAAGTTAGTAACCTGGTTGTTAAGTGAATTGGGATTCCTCATTGACTTTGCTTGTCAGAAGGACAACAAAAGTGATCAGGTAACCTTGGAACACAACAACGGTCATAAATATGAACCAGTTGCCAAAAATCTTGATTACATGATCATGGGGGTGCTGCAAAGGTTGTAACTGTGAAAAATGGCCGTAAGTCCTATTTTTAGTGCTATTGTAACTTTGAACAGTCACTAAATAAACTGTTGTAAGTCGTGGACTACCTGTATTAAGAAACACAAAGAATAGCAATGTGTGCATATATATGGTATATATATATATATATAAGCTTGTTTCTTGTGCATTTAAAGTTTTACACAATGGCTTTAAATTAAAGATAACCATGCAGGTAGACCTCGTGTTATGACAGCAATTGGGGCTAGAATTTCTATCACTAAGCAATGCAAATCAAAAAGTGTGATGTTATCTTACTGCATTGCTTGGTGATGGCAATCCCAGCAGTCCCAATTGCTGTCATAATCTTGAGACACACAGGTCATTAAATGGAAAGTGATGGGAGTCCAAGGCAAGTAGGCCAGCAGATACTGTGGGGGCAAGGATGCCATGGGCAGAGGTGTGTGTGTGTGAACAAAATATTTTAGAAATAGACTTCTAAACTAAACAAAAAAAAATACCATTTAGTTATTTGTAATTCTGAATTCCAGTATTTTTATTAGATCATTTCAGGGTCACAAATATTGCACATATTTCCAAACTGAACTGGCATAAGTATTTTTCCTAATATGAATTTTGGATTTTTGTTATGGTTCCCTTGCTTTTCATATTGTTTCCGATGTAATAAACAGGAAGCACTGAAAATCTCTCTCTTTTTTTAAGGTGTGCAGGCCCCACTATCAAGAGACCCAGGAGAGTGAATCACAGCTGGCTTGGTTTCCTTGTATGAAAAATGATGTTCTTCAGGATACAGACATGGAGAAAACACATTTGAATGACAGAATTTGGCTGAAAGTGAGTGGATTTGGCAGTCACACAATGAGAAAAATGGCAGTTAGTATGTGCATGCCGATCTCCAGGTTGATCATACTGAGTTTTGGCAGTTAACTATGGTTTAACTGCTAAGCATTATAAACTGCTAAATGCTAATCTTCTGCTTCACTACAGCTTTGGATAACCTATAATCCCTGATGTTTTACTGGGCTCTTATTGTCTTTTTCTTCAGAACTATTTCTGGGATGAAAAACCCAATTCACTGTGAATGAGGGAGAAAAGTTTCCTTTTATTTATACATAGTGCTGCTGCACAATGCTTTTTCTTACAATTTTAATTACCTCATCTTCCCCTCCCCCAGTTAGATATTCCCAAAGGGTAACCAAAATAATTTTTAAAATGTAGGTTTCATTTTAGACATTTAATATAACATTTAATAATCCTGGGTCAGTGCTGACATCCAGGTCTCTAGTTGAAGAGTTCCTTGACTTCTTGAACCGAATTGATGCTGATGACATGATTCCCATTCTTTGCTTTGATGTGATCAACACAATCAAGCAAATTTCTATAGTCAATGAAGCAGAGAACTTCTTTTTGGTGCTTGGCTTTCTCAATTATCCAGTGTGCATCAGAAATTGTATCTCATGTTCCTTGGTCTTTTCTGGCATCTTCTTTTCCATATAGGGCTCGAAACAGCATGGGATGATCCTAAGCATTATTTTGCCTGTACACAAAATTAATAATATTGTACGATAGTTTCCATACTTTGTTAAGCTTCCCTTTTTTGATATTGGAAGGGAAGATGATTTCTTCCAATATGTTGGGCATTGTGGTATTCTCCAGAAATGTTTGGCATAGTTTGCTTAGAACTCTTACTAATTCTTCTGTTGCTTGCTATATTTCCGTAGATATTCTATCAATTCCTGTAACCTTCTGACCCAGGAATAAATAGAGTGCTGATCTAACTTCACCTTCTAGTACTAATAATTGTGAATAGGAAATATTTTATAAGGTAACTTGAGAGTGGACTGTTTTATCAAATTTTAGTATATGGTATTCAATTCATTTTTAAAACTTTCTTTTGAATCTGTTGCTATCTGTTCTTTTACATACCAGTTCAGCGTTAGAAATTCCTTCTGAGTTTGGAGATCTTTTGAAATAGTTTCTTGTTTCTTTCTTTTCTGTTTTTATCACCAATGTCTTTACAAATGTCATGGTAAAACAGCTAGACAGTTATCTGAAATTCTTTGTTAGGTCCCTTCCTGAGATCTTGGCTTTGACTTCTCTTCTCCACTTGGCAATTTTGCTATTTGTTCTGACATCCAGTTTACTTCCTTCTGTTTCTTGGTCTTTTCACACGCATGCTTAACAGCTTTTTTGTTTTCATAGTTCCATAGTTCTTTTGGTTCTCCATCAGTGAGGTTCAGGGTTTCAAAGCCATTCCTGATGTTTTTGAAAATGCTGGGTGTTTTGCTGAACATTATATTAGCTTTTTCTTCCATTTTAGCCTATCTTGGAATATTCACATGAACATTTTGTCATCTGTTTCACAATCCATGGTCACATCTTTGCTGGTAAAGTTGAGCTGTTCTTCTACCTTATGCCAATAACAAAATCAATTTGATTTCATTATAGTTCATCTAATGACGTCCACTTAAACGAGCATTGTTTTGTTTGCTTGAAGGCTGTGTTAGCAACTGGTAAGGCATTCTCCTGGTTTATTTCTGCTTCCTAGTTCATACAATTGAATTAGGTTTTCTTCCTTACTCTTTCTAGCTTAACATTCCAGTCTCCAACCCCAAGTAGTGCACATTTCTTGCATGTTCTGCTGTTTTGATATTGAACTTGGCCATGCAACTCATCATCTTCTTCTGCATCAGTTGTTGGAATACAAATTTGCATAATTTTCATATTAAAAAGATGTCTGCAATCCAGTTGTTATCATTTGGTCATTAACTTCAATATACCTAAACACTCTCTTTCTCCCATGAGCTGTTCCGAGCATCCAGTAGTGGGAGGTGCTTCAGTCTCTTCCTAGTTAGGCTGGGCTTAATTGTCAGGATGCTCCTCCTCCTCCACGGGACTCCTCCCTAGCGTCCCCAGTTTTAGCTCAGCCTTCGTAGGAACACACTGCATTGTCCTGCCTTGGCCGGAATAGAAGCTAAAATTGCAGATTCAGGTGGATATTCTTCTCAGAAGTTAGTCCCTTGCATCACCATTGTCCTTACAGCTCCCGATGGCTGCCATAACATCGCTGGCTGTCGGGGCTCGTTAACGCTCCCACGGAGCGAGAGCAATGCTCTGGGAGCGATCAGAGCGGTAGCGCAAACCGCTCATCTTATCTTTCCGATCGCTTCGACAGACACCGGGCAACGAGCTCTTCTCGTGCTCGGCAGGGAGCAGCGCCTCCTTAACTAGCGCTGTGCTACTGAGCAGAGGCTGCAGAATCATCAGTGAGCCCAAGGCCAGGTTAGAGCCCAATATAGCCATGCGGCAGCCAGCGCCATTTTCGGAATGCATGGCAGTTTTTTCATTCCCCGTTGAGGTTTCCCTTCCTGAGGACCAGGGGTGAAGTCTCCAGGGCGATTCTTATTCCCCATTCAGGTTTCCCTTACTGGGGACCAGGAGTATAGTCTCCCTATCCCCAATTACTTTGGGGGGCGTGATTTGTCGAGTTTTAGCTGCTCCTTCAGCAGGGCCTACTGCCAACTAATCTGCAGTATGCAACGTGGCTGCAAGTGCCATTTTGAGACCACCCGGCGCCTGATTTCCATTCAAGGCCTGAGAGAGGTTTATTCCCCGGCTGGTTTCCCTTTCTGGGGACCAGGGGTTTAACACTAATTCCCCTATTCCTCGAAGGGAAAGATTTCTTAACAATTTGAAATCATCCTCCAAACAACAACTAGTTAAGGCCAAATTTATTCAGCTCAAAAGGCCCGGTCTTCCTGCATTTAAAGGAAATAAATATTAAAGACCAAAAAGCAGAATTCCTTCGGGGGAAAGATTTCTTAAGTATTTGAAATAATCCTCCAAACAACTACTAACTAAGGCCTTTCATCTTAAAGGGCTCGGTTTCTTTCCACCCTTGAAGGCAATAACAACTAAAGACCACAATGTTAAATTCAATAATTCTGCTGAGGATCCCCTGCCCCTCCAGGGAGCAGGCCCCTAGGTGCATCTCCTGCATCACTCTGCAGCATCTACCATACACTGTAGCCTCATTAAGTATGACAGGTCATCATAACTCAAGGGCAGCTACTTCCAGAGCAGCCTCCAAGGCCCTCTAGAGCAGCCAAAAGGATGCTCATAGGTGACATCAGGCCCTAGAAAGACAATTGAAGAAGTGTGCCAGGGAGACTGATCAAGCCCCACCTCCGCCTATTACCACTCAAGCCCCAAGTTCCCTGCCCTTTCCCGTCAATTTATCCACTCAATCCAAGCAGTTCATCAGACAGCCTCCTCCTGAATTAGAAGTAAATGTGCCAACTTCACAAAGGGTCCCGGAAGCAACATTCACTCCCACGGTGGCCAGTCTTCGTCAGGAGGAGGATCTTCTGGAAGACATCTCCATCAGAATGTGGTCGTGGATGGAACTCGCAATTCAGAGGGGCATCGCGGAGGGGGTGCAACAAGCTGTTCAAGCCAGACCACGGTCTGCAACTTCGGACTGCGGGTCCTTCTTGGAACGCTCCCTCAGCATGATGGATCAGCCTCTCCCTCAGGTATCAGCATCTCCCCAAGGGGAGTTTCCTACCGTCGATGACAGGCCCCCACCGGGTATGCAAGAGATGGGGGACCAAAAGATGGGGAACCAAGATGACCGGATGGACCATTTAGACGGGGGATCAATTCATAATTTTGAACAGGGGTTATCAGAGGCGGACCCATTGGAAAGGGGAATGTTGGATGACAAAGGCCTCATCCCTAACCAACCCGTATTTACGGGACTGTTCCGCCCCCCTCTATTCATGTCCCTGTAATTCAAGGCCAAGAATACCGCTCGCCTTGATAAAGAGGCCCCTCCTCTGCAACCAGCAGGGCCCCAAGACGAATCAGGGGATTTGATATTCTCCCAACCCGTCAATGCAGTGGACGTAATTCCGGTCCCTCATATGTTCGCTGACTTAATCCAAAGACAATGAGCCTCTGCAGCATCATATCCAGCCCCAACTGGGTATGATAAGAAATTTTACAATTTGGCACCCGACTTTTCAAATTCTCTCAACATCCCGAGGTAGATGACCCGATAATGGCCCTGGCATCCTCCTCCACCATTCCCACTGAGGCAGAGGAGGCTCTAAAACCCAAGGAAAAGAAGGCAGAACTGGCTCTTCGCAGAGCACATGTATCTGATGCCTGGGCCATTAGAGCAGCTACAGCTGCGTCGTTTTTTACAAGGTCTTCCCTTAGATGGCTTCGCCATCTGAGGGACACCATTCTGGTTTCAAACATATGAGTGCATCAGGACATTGCCAAGCTGATTGTGGCAGCAGAATTCTCTGCAGATGCCACCTTCAATGCTGTAAAATTCTCTTCCAGAGCCATCGCATGACAGGTTTCAGCAAGGAGGTTATTATGGCTTAGGCATTGGCAAGCCGACACCAAACACAAGTGCAAGCTTGCATCAGCCCCAATCTTGGCAGAGAAGTTGTTTGGCAGTGTCCTCGATCCACTCCTGACTGAAACCAGGAACAAGAAAAAGATACTCCCCTCTTTTTTTCAGAAATCTGACAACAAAATGTCCCAGCCATTTCGAAGAGGCTCCTTTCGGACCTCTTATCAAGGATCCTACTACCCTCAATTTGCAAGAGCATCAGGTTACAGACAGGGGCAGCAGCAAGATAGATTTGATTTTACAGACAGGAATAGATGGGGAGGACAGGCTAAGAGACAGCCCCAGGGAGCGGGAAACAGGTCCTTTCATTGCCCCAGATAGCTCCCATGAGAAAGCACCCATTGGAGGTCAACTAAAATTATTTGCTGACCAATGGGACGCCTCCACGTCTGACGCTTGGGTCAGGGACACAATTAGATTTGGGTTGACTCTGGAGTTCCACTCCGACCCCCCGAACTTTTTCATTAGATATCCACAATCTAGGGACCTCGGGAAAAGATCCCTTATGGAAACTGCAATCGTCCACCTTCTGGACATACGGGCCATACAACTAGTTCCTCTGGACCAACAAGGACAGGGTTTTTACTCGCACCTGTTTGTGGTCCCAAAAGGTTCGGGGGGATGGAGGGCAATTCTAGACTTAAAATGCCTAAATCGGTTCCTAGTCTACCACAAATTTAAAATGACCACCCTACAATCCATCTTGCTCAGCATCAGACGTGGCGATGTCCTAACATCAATTGATCTCACAGAGGCGTATTTGCACATTCCAATTCGGCATTCCCACACCAAATTTCTCAGGTTTTGCTACAATAACATTCACTATGAGTACGTCGCTCTCCCATTCGGCCTGGCTTCCTCTCCTAGAACCTTTACCAAGGTCCTGGCAGCCCTGGCCGCTTTCCTCAAACACATGCCCATACATCTGCAATGTTATCTCAATGACATTTTGCTCTTGTCATCTTCCATTGACCAGGCTAACACTGATACACAAATTACATTAAGAACTCTTCAACAGCATGGGTTCTCTATAAATTGGCAAAAAGCCACTTGTCCCCCTCGACTGGATTAACTCACTTAGGGGCCATTCTAGATACCGTAGAATGCAGGGTTTTCCTTTCCTCAGACAGTCTGGAGAGTATCAGGAGATCGTCCCACGAGGTCAGAACTCTAAGAAGGGTACCCATAGCCCGCCTGTCCCAATTATTAGGGAAAATGATTTCCTGCATTTCCATTATCCCTTGGGCCCGTTTTCATGCCAGACCCCTGCAGTGGCTCCTGCTGCCATATCAACCTTCCAGAAAAGACACCTCCAAACTTCAGGTCACAGTACCAATGAACGTCCTGAGAACTCCAGTGGACAGTACCCTCAATCAACAGGGGTTGTCCCTTTAAGGAACCACACAGATCGACTATAACCACAGATGTGAGCCTATCTGGATGGGGAGCTCACTTGCAATCCCACACGGCCCAAGGACATTGGACCAGGCCAGAACACTCATACAACATCAACTGGTTGGAGCTGAGAGTGGTCCATCTAGCTCTACGCAGGTTTCTTCCACTGTTTCGGTCCAAACACATCCTTGTCTTGACCGACAACATCACAACGAAGGCCCATATAAACAAACAAGGGGGCACTCATTCCAGACAATTGATGAGAGAGATGGAGAGACTATTTCTGTTGGGCCGAATGCAACTTACTATCACTCAAGGCAGAGCATATTTCGGGGCTCTTGAATGTCCAGGCAGACTGGCTCAGCAGGGCCACAGTCGACAAGGCAGAGTGGCACTTGCATCTGTCCATCTTTCGGGAAGCAGCTCAGAGGTTTGGCCAACCCATCATCGACCTATTTGCCTCACCCCTCAATGCCCAACTACCGTGGTTCATCTCATGATACCCATCACACGGGGTGGAGGACGTCAATGCCTTCTGCTGTCGTTGGCCTCCCGGGCTGCTATATGCGTTTCCACCCCTCCCCATCATCCCCAAAGTAATCCAGAAGCTTCTGGAGGAGAGGGCGGAATTGCTGTTAGTGGCTTCTTACTGGCCACGGTGCACATGGTTTGTGGAGCTGAGGGATCAATGGAGCCACCGTGGAGGATTCCATTGTCGGACGTCCTGCTGTCCCAAGGCCCATTTCTGCACCCGGACCTGCAGTGGCTCAGCCTAGCTGTATGGAAATTGAACGGCGACGTCTGAGAGGCGAACAAATTTCCAATCAGGTCATTCACACCATACAGGCAGCTAGATGCCCTTTGACAAACCATATCTATGACGCCACCTGGGCCAATTTCTGTCGTTGGTGCATGCGGTTTCAAATTGATCCCACTGCTCCATTGGTGCCACAATTATTGGACTTTTTGCAGGAGGGCCTGAAGAAGGGCCTATTACCAAATACCCTACACAGACAAGTGGCGGCTCTGGCTTCGGTTATATCTTGGGGAAATCTCACCTCCATTTCTCATCATTCACGCATCCATAGTTTCCTCCATGGCACTAAGAACTTGCGACCCGCTGTCGTACACCGTTACCCGACTTGGGATCTCAATAAGGTGCTTACCGCACTTACTACGGGTCCTTTTGAACCCCTAAGGACCATGACCCTCCGCTTTCTAACTTATAAAGTGGTCTTTTTAATTGCAATCATATCTGCACGCAGGATCTCCAAACTGGCAGCTTTGTCCGTACAAAAGGATCTCTGTATTTTCCATCCAGACAGAGTCATTCTTAGGCCAGATCCAACCTTTATTCCAAAGATCAATTCGGCATTACTTAGAGCACAGGAGCTGGTGCTCCCAAATTTTTGTCCGGCCCCATCTCACAGACTCGAATGCCAATGGCATACTCTGGATGTGAGGAGGGCTCTATGTATATACCTGGCCCATACAGCACCATCCAGGAAAACAGAGTCTCTCTTTGTATCCTTTCAGCCTAACTCCCTGGGGCGCAAAGTTTCCTCTTCTACCATAGGCAGGTGGTTGAGGGCCACTATCGCTAAATCATATGATTACCACTCATTACCAGTGCCCACAGGCATTACAGCCCACTCCATCAGGAGTGCAGTGACCTCAGCAGCATGGGCCACGCAAGCCACAATACAGGAGATCTGCTGGGAAGCAACTTGGGTTTCTCCTTCGCCATTTATTAGAAATTACAAAATTGATGTCTTTGCCTCTGCTGAGGCTTCATTTGGTAGGAGGGTTGTGCAACGAGTTCACATGGACTCGGAGAGGACTTCAACCTAGATGGAGTCCCTCCCTTAGGACAGTTCCAAGCTTTGGTATGTCCCACTACTGGATGCTTGGAACAGCTCATGGGAGAAAGGGTGTTGGTACTTACCTGATACGCCCGTTCTCTGTGAGCTGTGAAGAGCATCCAGCCCCACCCAATTTCCATCTGGTGTTGTTCCATTCCGGCCAAGGAGCTTAGATAGAAGCTGTCATCACTTCGACTTCACAAAAACTGGGGATGCTAGGGAGGAGTGGAGGAGGAGGAGCGTCCTGACAATTAAGCCCAGCCTAACTAGGAAGAGACTGAAGCACCTCCCACTACTGGATGCTCTTCACAGCTAACAGAGAACGGGCGTATCAGGTAAGTACCAATGCCCTTTCTGACTGTGAAAGCAATAATATTGCTTCAGAGTTATTCACACCTTGTACAGTAAGCGGTAAGATTTTCTGGCTGAAAGTGTTCAATTCCAGACTATTTCAGTTTGCTGGTGCCTAAGATATCAATGTGTGGTTGATTTGTTTCACTGTTTGCTTTGTTCAGCTTTCTCTGCCTCATGATTTTTATATTCCATTTTTCCACTGTAAAACTAGGCATCTCAAAAGCTTTAATCTTGGCACATCATCAATACCATTAGATTCCTCAGTAACATGTTGAGTTCCATCAGTTTGATGACTACATCATCTGGCACCCATATTGTCAGCCTCTTTATATTGTCCATCTTTTTTGGCAGTTTGGTAAAGCACAGGAATGTTATTGCCTTCTGCTGAAATGATACATTGGCCATTGCCTTTGATCGTCCACCTCCATCATCTTATATTGCTGTTGCCCAATATTGTGTGCCTGCTAGCTTTAGCTACACAGCTGGGATTGCTGTCATGCCTTGAGTGGACTTTGCTGGAAGTACTCTTTACTCATCTCTGCCAGGAACAACTTCGTCCCCTAACAACGAGGTGGAATAGTATCAAAGTGGAGAAGAAATACATTGAATGTAAAATGAATTTGAGAATAAATAAATAATACTTAATAATAAATTTCAGGATATACACATTTTAAAAATAATTTTTGTTAAATACTTTTTCATAAATAAAGAAATCTACTAAAGAAAATAGAGAACAGAAATGAAAAAATAAAAAAATAAAGTGCAATAAAAAAGAAAAACAAAAGAACTAACTAGAGAAAAGAAACTAGAGGATTCCTGACATTCTTTTCAATAGATTTTAACAAACCCATCATCTCCACTTCCTCTTAACTATTCCAGAAAGCCTTCAGCCCCTTATCTCTCTTTTTTTTTTCTGTCATTAAATCCATAAAACATCATTTCACCCTTTTTTAAGCAAACATTTCATAGAAGCTTTCCAGGATTTTAAAATTTATCTATTATTTCCTATCTGATCAGTTTTGCCATTTCCACAAATGTACAACTTCTTAGATTGTGGGTTTTGTTTTTATTTTATTTATTTATTTCTATTGAATTTACACTTCAATAATATTTGAAGGATAATGCTACTTCTGCAGTATAGATGAGGATATACACACTAAGAAGTCAGAGACTCATTGAATTAGTGGCTAAAAAAATTGCCATTGATAATTTTCATTATTACAATGGAATCGCTCATTAAATTGGTTTTCTTGATTATATACTATTAACTTTTGAACAAGTGAATGGCTTATTTTATAAATTACATACCTCTGGTTTTCATGATGCACCTCCAGAAATGACCAAGGGATGGTCCCGAAGAACAAAAATGGTCTTGAAGCACATATTTAACATAAAATTAATATGTGGATAGTCCCCCCCACCCAACTCTATCCTATTGCAGCACAAAAGTGAAAGTATCAGTTGGGGGGGTTCATTCTCTTACCCTAATCTTGATCTGATTAACAGGGGATGTTCAGCCATGGAGGAAATAGGTAATAATAACAGCTGCATGTGAATAAGAAAGAAAAGCATTTAGCAAACAAGATTGTGGGAATCAGAGGGCTTCCCAGTTTGAATGTCTGGAAATCCTTAGAGTGATCCTTGATAACTGAGAACTATCCACATGGTTACTGAATACTGAAGGATCGAGCTAAATGTCAGATGCTATTAATTGAAAAATTTCTGCAAAATGGGTCCATGGAAAACCATTTCCTACCTCATTTATTCAGCTTCAGTTTTGCTTAGTTAAGGAAGCATATTGCTTAACATTAGATTAACCGTGATGCATGTTCTTATATATGATCCCTTATTGGCTGGGCTTTCCTGAAAATGAAATAGGGAGTTAAACTACCACCCCTAATAGCTCTGAGAGTTCAAACAATAATTTTGAAGAGCAATTTGAATAGCCAAACTAAATGAACTAATTTCAGATTTAAATAGGAAAATTCTAGGATAGCCGGGATGAGTGATCGGGTGAAGAAGAGATTCTGTTTTTCTGTCACTTCTGTGACAGAGCTGCTGTTTTTGCTCATGCCATAGCATACTCAGACTTTGCCATGTACTGGTGTTGTTTCAGGTGTGTTTCAGCCAACCCAGAATGGCTACTTCACTCTTTGTTTTCCTGGCATCTGTGGGCACTTCCATTGGTGACCATCTCAAGCCATCTATGACAATACACTTGGGTGACATCAACGGTCACCACCATTTCCTTGGTGAGTCTGTAAGTGATATACTAAACATTTATCTAGGCATTTCTGTGAAGTTAACCCAACATTTTCCTTCATTTTTTTGCTTTTGTGAGGAACAATGCATTAATAAGATTGAAAAGATATTATTTTTTTTATTCCCAGACAGCTTCAGGTGATTTGGTAGAGTAAATACTACTTACAAAATGTAGATTGCTCTTGGCTTTGCCCCACTAAGCATATTTTGCAGCATATTTGTATGCAAGATACAAAAACTTTTGACTTGATAGATCAATATATATACAGAATACTAAGGGAAACAAAACATTGCTATAATTCAATGTTCTGTTTTATATAGGTAGCAGCTTCATTTTATGTTAATGGGCTGTCTCATGTCAAATCACAGATACTAGTTTTGAATAACCCCCTTCCCCCTCCCCACCCCAAATCTTTACAAAGCTTGCAGGTCAGAGAAAACTCTAATTTAAAATTTGTTCTAAAACAAGTTGGCTTTTATGTTCCAAATCATTTTATGTTGAGGAACATTCATGGGTTTGAATACCTGCAATCTAAAATATCACCACTCAGCAGAATGTGCCTGCCTACTTTAATTCTATGTTGCTTTAGAGTTTAAAGCAAAAGGATTTTTACGAAGAAGCACTTATTTCCTGCTACCTTGTTAGTATGTTGCATCCTTTCAAAGCACTGATTTTTAAGTTTCCTACTTTTCAGAATTGTACTAATATCTTTGTCCGTTTAGGATCTTGTAACTGTCTATTGTCCAGCATCCCATTTCTTGCAGAATACTATAGAGGCTGGTGTGTCTTTATGGGCCTGGCCACATATCATTCTAAATACATCGAAAACCTTATATTTACTGCAGTGATACAAATACTGTTTTTCAGAAGTGCTCTAAATGGTACTTTGAAAACTATTTAGCTCTCAGTATGAATTCAAGCTAAAGATGCCAGTGAAGTTCTCTTGTGGCAGGATTGAAAACAGAAACTGAACTATTTTTTAAAGCATTCAACAGCTGCTCTAGATTGTGGTGCAAGTCAAAAATGGGTGTTGCTTTCATTTCATAAAGTTATCCCTGCCACTTTTAAAGCAGTTTTCCCAGATCTGGCCCTCTTCAAATTTATCGATTCCCAGATAGCAGTTGAAATTCCAATGTATCAAATTAGGCAACATTAACATATTGTTTCTCTTTCCTTTCCCTCTATTAAGAGGTAGGACAGTTCTGCCCCCCCCCCTTATTCTAAAGTACTATTGCATTGAGGGAAAGAGAAGAAATGATGCAATGGCAAAGTTGTGAAGACTACAGTTCTCCAAGCTTTATGGTTTTCCACCCACCCTGTGTTAAAACCCTCCCTCGCCCCACAAAAAAATTCCAGGAACTCTTGCCTATTTTTAATTTAGAGAGATTTCACCATGGTTTTAAAATATATATATTTTCCTTTAATTTCTCTCAGCTACTTCAGAGCTGTCATGTCAGCAGAATCCCCTGGTCATCAATATGACTGGAAAAATTACCTCCCACCAAATCACCTATGCCTTGTTGAACTTCTCCTCTCTCTCTGTGAGCATCTCTGCAGTGGCTTTGCGAACCCATTTGCCATTTGACACTTCCAACCCAAGTAATTGTCTCCCAGAGCATGAAAGTCATGGCTGCCAGAGACACAGGTAATAGATGTTGGGGATAACACATGGGCCTCTTAATTATTACTGCAGCTAAAATAAAATTTAGCACTTTTTTAAAAATCAAAGAATTGTGAAAATAGAGGTAGAATTTTGTTCACTTTGTTTCATCCCTATAATGTGAAGAATTATTAGAATATGAGAACATGCTTTTAGTCTAGCATTCTGTGTCACATGTTGGCCAACTGGATGCATTTGGAAGTCTGATAAACCCAGATTAAAAAGCAGTAGGATTAGGATGTTATTCCCAACAAGCAGCATTTAAGGCATTCTGTTTCAAGTAATAAATTGCTGTAAATATTTGTAAGCCACCAATTTCCTATTCCTTTGTGAACCCTTTTCAAGCCACCCACATTAGCTGCCATTTAACTATACAGTCTCATAAAATATTAACTTCTGATGGTTCTGAATCTCTGTGCATTTAGTTTGTGGATGACTTCAGTTACTAACATTGTGAGAGAGGGAGAAAAGCTCTCTCCATGTTATCTCAACCATGTGTAATTTTGTCTTCTCATTCACCCTTATTCCAAAATAAGAGCTCCATCTACTAGAGTCTTTCCTCATAGGAGAACTGCTCCACCTCCCCACAAACATTACACAGTTTTGTATCTTGTCTAGTTGAATAATATTGAGGAACAGTGACCATTATTGCAGGCAAATGGGCTTTCATCATAGATTTACATATGAGTATTATTACATTGGTGGTTCCCTTCCTAATGAGTGTACAAGTTGCCCTTTTTATAGTAGCTCTCAGCCAGTCCTTGAGTATTGAAGATTTGTCTTTAAATGAATCCAAACTCCAGCTTCTCTTTAGGACAATGTTGATTTATTCAGCAAACAACAAATACTCTAAGCAGGCAAGAATGGCTAAAAGCCAGGCAAGGTTAGCATTGGGTTTGAGTTTGCTCTCTTTCCTTTTATTATCATTATTATGAGACACCCCCCACCACACCCAGGCCTATACGCAGTTCTAGTCCTGGCCACCCCTAACCTATTATCTCTAAATGCTATTAACCCTTATAACATATCTACATTCTAACCTATTCCGACCCTCACTAACTGATCCCCACCTGGTGCCACCTTCACCATGTCTTAACTCAATGCTTAATTACCTTCTATATGTGCCCCAATCCGCTCTAACAATATGCATTACATCAATACATGGGAAAAAACCATTTCCAGCCCCATAGTTGTTTCAGAATCCATCCTTCAGCCTGCAGTTGTGTCAGAATCCATCCTGCAGCTCACAGCTCTGCTGAGTCATTCTAAAGCAACCTTCAGCACCATCTGCTAGCACACAAACAGCAATACAGATCTGGCATCAGCAGAGCTAAGGTGATATTCTCCACTGCCAACTGACTTGCTGTGAGGTGTGTTCAGAGCTGATGGGCTCAGTAGGGAACTTGGAGCCCAACAGTAGCTTCTGTTTAACATGGCTCCGAGGTATTCTTTCAGGTCAGGCAAGTGAAGTCTGGATTATTTGTTCAATAAATACACTGGTATGTACTATATGTACAGTATGTATTTATGCAAGTAGTTTGATAAATTTTGCCATCTATGCTGGTAGATTGAATTTGAAGTTCAATTCAAGTTAGAATAGAATAGAATTCTTTATTGGCCAACTGTGGTTGGACACACAAGGAATTTGTCTTGGTGCAAATACTCTCAGTGTACATAAAAGAAAAGATACATTCATCAAGAGCCAAGAATCATAAGGTACAACACTTAATGATAGTCATAGGGTACAATAAGCAATCAAATCATACCTGGAAACAGTCGTAAGGATACAAGCGACAAAGTTACAGTCATACAGTCACAAGGAGTGATGAGATGATTAATAGTAATAGTACTGCAGACTTTGTGATAGTTGAACAGTGTTGAGAGAATTATTTGTTTAGCAGAGTGATGGCTTTCGGGAAAAAAACTGTTCTTGTGTCTAGTTGGTCTGGTGTGCAATGCTCTATAGCATCATTTTGAGGAAAGGAGTTGAAACAGTTTACGTCCGGGATGTGAGGGGTCTGTAAATATTTTCACAGCCCTCTTTTTGACTTGTGCAGTATACAGGTCCTCGATTGAAGGCAGGTGGTTAGTAATATTGTCCCCATTTAATTGTACCTATTTTCTGTATTCTTACTCAAGTTTATACTTCCACCTATTATTTTGTAAGCGACTGACAAATCAAATAAATAAAATAAATAATTGTTTTTTCTGCAGTCCTAATTATCCTCTGAAGTCTGTGTTTGTCCTGTTGGGTTGCAGAACCAACCCAGACAGTTATAGAGGTGCAAATGATAGACTCAATAATTCCTCTGTAGAACTGTATCAGCAGCTCCTTGGGCAGTTGGAGCTTTCTGAGTTGGCGCAGGAAGAAAATTCTTTGTTGTGCTTTTTTGATGACGTTTTTGATGTTAAGTGTCCATTTTAGGTCATGTGATATAGTAGAAGCTAGAAATTTGAAGGTCTCTACTGTTGATACTGTGTTGTCTAGTATTGTAAGAGGTGATAGTATGGGAGGGTTTCTTGTAAAGTCTACCACCATTTCAATGGTTTTGAGTGTGTTTAGTTCCAGATTGTTCTGGTTACACCACGAGGGAGGGTTTTTTTTACATTTATATGCCGCCCTTCTCCAGAGACTCAGGGCGGCTTACAATTTTTGGGATGCAACCCAGTGTGCTCAGCAATAGCCTTCATTCCATTGTATATGCCTGCTTATTACTAAGCGGCATTTTTACAAGGTCAGCTAATTGCCCCCAACAATCTTGGATCCTCAATTTACCTACCCCGAGAGGATGGAAGGCTGAGTCAACCTTGAGCCTGGTGGGATTCGAGCCTACAGCAGTTGTAGGCAGCTGGAACTTAAGTGCAGGCAAGTTGTATAACCTCCTGTCTGTATGCGGATTCGTCGTTGTCTCGAATGAGACCAATCACTGTTGTGTCATCAGCAAACTTCAGTATTTTAACAGATGGATCGTTTGAGATGCAGTCATTGGTATATAGGGAGAAGAGAAGTGGAGAAAGCACACAGGCTTGGGGGGCCCCTGTGTTGATTGTACAGGTATCGGATGTGATTCTGCCTAGCTTCACCCGCTGCTTCCTGTCTGTTAGGAAGCTTATGATCCACTTACAAGTGTGTTCAGGTACCGCTAGTTGATTTAATTTACTTAGAAGAATGTCTGGAATGACGGTATTGAATGCTGAACTGAAGTCTACAAAGAGGACCCTTGCGTAGGTATTTGGAGATTCAAGGTATTGTAGGATGTAATGCAGAGCCATATTAACAGCATCATTTGTCGATCTATTTGCTCGGTATGCAAACTGCATGGGATCTAAGTTAATTTTTTCGGTATATGTATATGTATATGTATGTATGTATACACACACACACACACACACACACACTCTGTACCACTCTTCCTTTGGGATGTATATAGTCTCCTTTTCAAATGCTGACTAGATTTATATCTGCAGATTTTCTGTAGGAACCTGCATTTATTACAAATACTGCTGAAGATGTTCATAATATAATAAATTCTTGAATAAGTCATATTAATTGCAAATAAATTTTAAGTAGCTTATGGCAACCTACACATTTTACTGTTTTCCTCAGGTTCTTGTCAGGACTATGATTTCAGGTGTGGAAGTTTTGCCATACGTGTAGCACTCTTAGACTTAGTCAACTGAACTCAACACGTTAGGAGTTTACTTCTGAGTAACAGGCAATGATGTCAAAAAGTTGCATATGATGAGTTTTGCTCCTGTGGTTATAGGATATGCTCAGACAGTAATTCCCATCCCGACAACATATATGGAAGGCTAGCTAATGCAGTGGAATCAGTTCTTGAGGTTGCAATTGCTGTACTTCCTTACTCTATATTTATTAAATAATATTTAATTGGAGATCTGTATCTCACCTTTCAATCAGGAGCTTAATTTGGGTTACCTAGTACTCCCTCCTCTTTCTCCATCCAACCACAGCCTCTGAAGTAGGTTGGGCTGAGAGAGAGCCTCTGGTCTAGAGCCACCCAGTGGGCTTCATTGGCAGAGGATGAACTCAAACTTGATCTCCTACCTGTAATTCAACCCAGTTAAGGACTAAATCATACTAGTTCTCTTATCTTTTAACTTTCTTCTTAATGTTATCATTTTAAACTGTGGGTAGTATTTTTAACCTGCTAGAATGTTGTGTGAATTTCAAGGAGGGCACATTCACAGGACTTACTATAGATTAGATTTTGCATGTGATGTCTTTAATAATATTTCAACCTTCAACTAAGATGCTGCAACAAAGGTCTAACCATTTCGAAAGCATTTGTTACAATATAGTATAATGTTTGTAAGCTCATAGTTAGTTTTGGGATGCAGCTCAACATTTAATTTTTAAAATTCTTAATATTTTAGGATCATGAACCCGAAAGATTAATGTGAACATAATGTTGACTTGATGATAAGATGTAGTCTCATAGTCTGAAGCAAAGACACTGTCATTGCTCAAAACAACTGAGGGACTAGCTGTGAGGCTGGGCTTTGAAAGAAGCTGTTTCATAAGGGAAATACAATGCAGGAAGTGTCCCATTTTCAGATCTTTGGTTTAAAGAATTGCTGTCTGAGGTCTGTGATTTTTTCTTAGTAGCTAGAATCTTGAGAGCTACAGCTAAGGATCCAGCTGAGTCCTCCTGGGACAGAAGCAAGAGAGAGGATTTTATATTGTGTAAGAAGCTATGGTGCGTGTCCTTGCATTATAAAAATGGCTCAAGGAGATAAAGAAAAGAGCATTTTCATAGATATAGCATGATCTCGGTGCATTTCATTCTAGGGAGTGAACGTTCTGAAAACTGAAATCATTAATCCATATGCAAGGGCACAGAGTCACATTGACAGGTCAATCCTTCATTAAGAAATTGCACAGGTGTAGATCCCAATTGCAATGTAAATGTATTTCTATATTGTAAAGAGGTGTACTCTTGCTATATGGCTGGTCTTAATATTATCTGGATGTTTAAAGGAGAAGTCTAAAAGGATTTTAAAAGATTGATTGCATCTAAGATTGACTTGACACATTTCTCTGATAGAGGAGGAGATCTACATCTTATCTAGAGCAGGAATAAGAGAAAAAACTGTAGTCATCTATAAAGCATATACAATCAGTAATTTAAATGAGTTTAGTAAAATTTGCTGATGAAGTTTTGGGAATGCTAAACATATTTTCATTTTTTTGTACAAGAATTTTTACACATCATGTAATAGGACATTCTGGGTTCTTACTTACTTTAGTGGTAAACCTGTCTCTGTGCTACCCTATTTCTGGCTGCAGCTGGAAGTTCTCATGGTACACATTAAAAAAAATTACAAGTATAACTGTCAGGAAGAAATAGCTTTTTCATAGCCTACTTATTGGCTGGCTAATTTTCTATGTATAATTATTTAATTGCAGGGATTGGCAACCTTTTAGTCTCCTTGGATTACAAAGTACTTTTTGAGGGGCTTGGGAATTGCAGAGTAATAGAGTCACATTATCTGGTGGTGGAACTGCATTTGGGGAGGAAGATTTTATTTGTTTTATTATGATATTTTATGCTTCAGTACAGTACTGTATGACTGTCTGATTCCTAACTCAAAGTAGTACAAAAATGTGCAGCCATAACAATTTTTGTCAGACCATTAACCATAGATTTATATCACTATTAATAAATAAGCAATTTGATATGTTTATATATGGAAACAAAACAAATTTCCTTGGAATGGTTATTCCAAGATACCCAAGATATTAAATACACAGGAAACCCAAGTTAAACCCCAAATTTCTACAAATTCTTCCCTAGAGGGTAAATATGAAATTAAGCTCCATTTGTGTAGAACAATAGTGTGCGGTATGTACATGTCTATAATAATTTCAGTATAGGATACTACATACATAAATACACACTAGACATACTGTAAATCATCAGCATGTAACAACTATCCAAATATATTCCTTGTTTTATTCTGTTTTTATAGGTTTTTAAAATATTTTTTATAATTACAGTAATAATGATAACTGTTTTATTAGCTGTTTTAGCTTTGTTGTACACTGCCCAGAATTGCTTTTGTTGAGATGGATGGTTATACAAATTCAGGTTGTTTTCTGACAAATCTACGAACAGTCCATAATGGCTGCCATTGTGGTATAGTACTTAAGGTGTAAAATTAGGAATTGATGAACCCTGATTTAAGTCCATCATTAGCTGTGAAAATGTGCTGCATGCTAGCCATTGTTTCTCAACTCATCTTACATGATCCCCATGTAAACTTTCTTGAACTCCTGAAGAAAAGGTGGGATAGAAATTGACCAAATAAATAAACTTATTTCTAACATGTATATCATTGTCCAGTCTTGGAGTAAACCTTTGTGACTATTAATATATGCTTTCTAAGAGAGATGATAAAACAGTTCAAGGACATTTATAGCATAACTTACAAGGCTTAGTGTAGGACCTCCAAAAGAGCAAACAAAATGATTTTTTTTGCATTTTTTTTCATGGACATATTTAACTATGTCATTGTTAAGTACATGAAGGAGAGGATACCATCCATCTACTCAGAACGTGATTTTACAGTCTTGGTAAATACTCAAGAAAATACTAAAGCAGTGCCTAAATGGGTATTGAAAAATCAGTTTCAGTCCTATAGCCTACATCTAACATTTTTAAAACCCTAACCAGATTATATTCACTATTCAAGAATATTAAAATTTTGTCAAGATTTTTTCTTGCAGCCCACCATTGGTAATACCAAGTACCACAGGGAGTACCAGTGGGAGTTTTGGGCTATGATGATATTTTGCTGCCACCTGAAGAGTTCGCTCTTGTCTCTGGCTATGGAATTTTGTAGACTCCAGTTACAGCTATATTAAATTCTTAACTATTAATTTTGTTGTAGTTTATTTTTCTTGTTTGTACTCTACCTCCTAGGAGTCATTGTGATAGGGCAGATGATTAATATTTAAATAAAATAAAGATCTGAAATCTGGGTTCTGGGCATAAACAATTGAAGAAGAATGTTGTTTTCAGGAATTGAATCTGTATTTCTTGGAAAAAATGCATGTAAATTGCCCAAAGAAAACTTTTTGTTTTAAAGAATGGCTCATACATTTTTCAAGAGAGTAAGTGAAAATAAATTTTGATGGCTGGTTTTTGTTAGAAGCAAATGCTAAATTAAAAAAAATATGGAGAAAATGTTGAAACATTGTTTTAATCCAACATTATTCATTATGTTAACTGGCAAAATGCTCAACATTATCTGTTTTTTCCCTTTGTTTCATTATTTTTTTATATTTCCCTTCCACCACATCATTTTCTTGTTTATATTTTATGGCCCTTTTTCACAAATAATCCTTTGCTTTTCATTTTAATTTTTCTAATTCTTCGATCTGTTTTTCTCTTTTAATGCTGTTCCTCTTTAGCATTCAGTTTCAATAACTTTTTGTAAGCATAGAGTTATTGAAAGTTCAGTGAGCTCTAGCAATTTGTAACTAATGCCGAAGTATGAAAAATCATGCATTTTATGTCATGAGATTTGTTATGTTTTTTGCCTAGAATCAATGGTTTGTGAATAAGTATTCTTGATGTACTGTTATATTTAAATAATGTTTCTTTGACAACTGAATAGCTGATACAAACAAAATACTTTTCATTCATATGCTAGCCATGCAGATGAAATTTCTTTAAATCATTTTTATTAGGGACACAATGGGATCTTTAAATACAACTTTTATGCAAGATGGGGTGTTGGAGGGGAGGAGGTAAGACAAATGCTCACTTAATACAGAAAGTTATTAGCAGAAGAACTATACCTTATGAACCCAGCCAGCCAAACCAAGCCAAAAAAGGAATATTATGTGTCATTTCGATTCTTACTATGTTACAGAGCCCCTGATTATGGCATCGAACATGTAAACAAGTTAAATTCACTACTAACATGGACAACATCCTGCCCACACGCTTTTATCTTCCTTGGTGACTTCAATCTACCTCATATTAACTGGACCCTAAACGAATGTAAAACTGAATCCATACATTCAGCCTTCTACAATGTTGTTACAAATCTGGGACTGGAATAACTAGTAACCAACAATACTAGACTTAACAATCGCCTCGATCTCATCTTCTGCAATAGTTTGAATTCAATTTACGGAATACAAATTAAAGAATCCTTTTCCAACAGTGACCACAACATGATTGACTTTTGTCTCAACCTACGTCCACACAAAAATCATCATAACGATGGGATCCCCAATTATAACTTCAAAAAAGGCAACTATGATCTTATAGACAATGATCTCTCATCTCTTGATTGGCAATTTCTATTCACTGGATGCAATACTGTTGAACTCCATTACAACATATTTTTACTTGAAGTCAAAAGAGTCATCAAACTATATGTACCAATAACAACTCCCAAAACCAGAAAACACAAATTACCCATAACAATAAGGAAGCTTCAATCCAAAAAGAAAACACTTTGGCGGAAAAACAAATCTGTCACGTTGCCAACTTCAAAAGCCGATAGAAAAATTTATGCCACCAGATAAAGACTGAATGCACCAATTATCACATTAAACAAGAGGAAAACCTTCTATGCACCAATTCCACCCCCGCTTTCTACAATTTTGTAAATAACAAACTAAAAGACTCAAGGTCCATCCCACCCCTGAAAGGACCTAATGGTAAAGACTGCAATGAAGACACCATTAAAGCCAACCTCTTTAACACATTCTTTGGCTCAGTAAACAGCAATGGATTATGCCCAGTATTTCCTAGTTGAACCACTGACAACTACAATGATCTAATACATATCGATTTTACAGAACACAGTGTTGAAAAAGCACTACACAATCTAAAACCATCTCTATCTATTGGACCGGACAGAATATGTGCCTACTTCTTAAAAAAGTTATCCACTGCCATAGCCAAACTTCTAAGCATAATCTTTGAAAAATCTTTCAGGACCAGCTCCTTGCCAAACTATGGTCACTAGCCACAGTCATCCCCATCTTCAAAAAGGGAGATCCCAGCCTAATTGAAAATTACAGACGAATCTCTTTATGCTGTGTCACCTGTAAAGTCATGGAATCAATTGTTAACCAATCCATTATCTTCCACTTAGAGACCAACAACCTACTCTCTAATAAACAATTTGGTTTCGGAAAAAAAAACTATCCTGTAATCTGCAACTCTTACACTGCAAAAACGTAAAGACTACACAACTCGATCAGGGCAAAGCAATAGACGCAATTTACATAGACTTCTGTAAAGCCTTTGATTCAGTGGTACACGACAAACTACTCCTAAAACTAAAATCTTATGGTATCTCTAGACACCTGCATAACTGGATAGAAGCATTCCTGTCAAACAGACAACAAATGGTCAAAATTGGGAGTGTCCTACAAAATTCTGTACCTGTCAACAGTGGTGTCCCCCAAGGCAGTGTTCTAGGACCTACTCTCTTCATACTCTACATAAATGACCTCTGTGATCATATTAAGAGCAACTGCGTTCTTTTCGCTGATGATGTAAAGCTATTCAACACCACTGACAATATTGCTACCCTTCAAAAAGACCTCGACTATGTATCAGAATGGTCAAACAAATGGCAACTTCAAATCTCAACAAATAAATGCTCTGTCTTACATATTGGCAAAAAAGTCAGAAAATAAAATACAAGCTGAATAGTCAAGACCTTGTTGATGATCCAAACTCCATCAAGGACCTTGGAGTATTCATCTCTAATGATCTAAGTGCTAGAGCCCACTGTAACTACATAGCCAAAAAGGCATTAAGAGTTGTTAACCTAATCCTACATAGCTTTTTCTTTGGTAATATCACACTACTAACTAGAGCATACAAAACATTTGCTATACCAATACTTGATTACAGTTCATCAGTCTGGAACCCGCATTACATATCTGATATTAATATAGTTGAGAAAGTCCAGAAATATTTCACAAGAAGAGTTCTCCACTCCTCTCCTCATTGCAGAATATCTTATACCACCAGACTTGAAATTCTAGACCTAAAAAACCTAGAACTACGCTGCCTTTGGTCCAATCTAAGTATAGTACAAAAAATTATATATTGCAATGTCCTACCTGTCAATGAATACTTCAGCTTCAACCATAACAATACAAGAGCACGCAATAGATACAAACTCAAGGTAAACTGCACCAATCTTGATTGCAGGAAATACGACTTCAGCAACAGAGTGGTCAATGTCTGGAATATCTACCTGACTCTGTGGTTTCTTCCCCAAACCCCAAAAACTTTAACCTTAGACTGTCTACTATTGACCTCACCCCTTTCCTAAGAGATCTGTAGAGGGCGTGCATAAGCGCACCAACGTGCCTACCATCCCTGCCTTATTGTTTCTTTTCATTTTTCCTATATGTATCCATTTCATATATTCATAACTATGTTTATACTTATACCTGTTATCTTATAATCGCTTGACAAATAAAATAAATAAATACGTAATTAAGAGAAAATATAGAGTTTCAGGGAGATGAGAAAGACAAATGTTTATGGTTATTCAGAAAATAGTGGTTTACATTTGATCCTGAAGTTAAGAGGTCGGGATTCTAAGCCATTTGATCTGGGGAAGACTTATGAACTATCCAAAGGTATGTGAACAGCTGCTGTTGTCTAATAATCTGCCAAGCATTTGATTTTATCCATTGTTATTTTCAGAACTCATGTCAGCCATCAGAAAAAGAGGTGTCAAAATGTATATGTCTTTGGATTGTATTTCCTTGAACAAATTACCTGTGGTGCAGGCATTCTTCATTCTGCAAACGGTCATCTGTCATCTTTAACCTAATAGCTCTATTTTGCTTAAAAAGGCAATCCACTAATCTTTGGTAGCCCATCAATGACTGATAAACTTTCCTCTTGGATTTTCTCTCTCTTTATAAAGTGATAACAGGATTTTCAAACATCTAGTTAGTTAGGTTGGTGGTATCACATTAAATTGATCTGATTCAGGCTTTGATTAAATCAATGCACCTGGCTTAGTTGGTTGCAACTAAAAGAGAGTAAACAGTAATTCATCACATTTTCATTATGGCAACTTCTACAAAATGACTCTTGAGAACAGTGCTAATTCTTCAACATAAGGAAGTTTATGTGGCAGTCCAGCAGAATTGGTACTAAGTATATTGTCCTAACTATTCAAATTATTTCCCTGTTGTGGAGTCCTTGCAAACTCTCTGACATGTTTTATTACCAGAGTACACAACATCTGCAATGCTAGAAGGGAGTGAGGATTGCTGTCTGTTTATAAATGGTTGCTTGCCCACAATATTATTTTTTTCATTTTCTTCCCATTTAGGATCACTAAGAGTAGCTATTATTTAGACTCTATTTCTCTGCAGTCAGGTTTATACTAAAAATAATGCTTCTTGTCCTTCAGTGTAATAGATGACCATTTGTAGCATAGATATACAAAAATAGAGAGGTACTTCCTTTGGATGAAGATTCAAATAAAGCAAGTCTTCATCTTTGCTTTCTGAAGCAACATGGCTCCCTTCCTTCTGAAAGCAAAGCCAAGTGACCAATTTGCTTCACCTTGTTCAATGCTGGAATCTTTTCAGATAGGTCATGCTAAAGGAAAAAGCCAACAGGTTCCTTTTCCTACAATACTGTTCATACTGCTTTGAAATTCTCTGGCTTCAGCAGGCACAGTAGCTGTAGTATTTTAGCTATGTTCAGGTTGTTCCAGGCTGGGTAGTTTCAGTACTCATTACAGTTAGACCTGAAAATTCTCAGCCTATAGCTATTTTGGCCAGAAATATTGGACTAGAAGACGAGAGTCTTCAGCATTATCCTGAAGTGACTGAGGGCCATTTGTATTGCTTCATCATGGTGAATCTGATCACCTGTTTGCTTTTAGTAGGTTGATTTTAATTATTGTTTAAATGCTTATATTTATTTATATGTGTTCTGTTTTTCTTACTTTTACAAATAACCTGTGGTGGCTAACATATCCAACACATCTTCCTCCTTCTATTTTCCCTACAAGAACAACTCTGGAGGTAGGAAGAGAGTGACTGGCCCAAGGTCATCCAGCTGGCCTTCATAGCTACTGTTCAACTCACAGTATTCTACTTTCTATCCTGGTGTCTTAACCACTTGACAAAACTGGCTCTCATTTCATAGCTGAGAAGAAATCTGCTCATATAATAAAATAGCTCATGTTCATTTAGGGACGTTTGCTGTTTACAAAACAAAATTTATGTCAGTGCTACAAGATTCGCTGCTGTTGCTTTGGAGCACTATATACTTATTTTTCTCACTTTCTCTATGTGTGTATCTGTGTTTTGTTTGTACATGTTTCCCCTTTCTCTTCCCAGCAGCCGCACTCAACATACCTGTAGAGAGCAGGGAAACTGTGTGCTTCCACAGATCCATCATGCGACTCTTGCAAACTGTAGTTCCAGTAGTAGGGGCCACCTAGAATGTGCTATTTCTTGTGAGAAAGGTTTTGTTCTCCAAGTTAAACATGGACAATTGCTGCGCCCAGCACAGGTAAGTACATTGGAGTTATGACTGTCATTATAGATGTGCTTCATTAACAAATCATTTTTCCCATTATATATCTAATATTTGGGGAGAAGAGAGCAGTGGTTGTAACATTAGTTACGTATGTGGCAATGATGCAACCTTGAGATTTCTTGCCTTAAATTCACAACATAATTTGAAATGTTCAAAAATAATACATTACTTTCCCTAGTGGTCTTTTAATTATAAGTCAATGATAAAAGAAAACATAATGGAGGGAAAAATACCTGAAGGAAACATAGATGTTTGAAAAATAAATCTCCACAAATATGCAGAAGTTTTATTATTTTATTCCATCCATTGTTCATTTTTGATGAAGAGAATTCTGTGTGGTATGGGTAAGATTTTCAATACTTTCAACAGTGAATGCAATGTAAGGCAAAAATGAAATTGTGACTGTACCAGTTTCATTCATCCATTTGTTTAAAGATACATTCTTCATAGTTTTCCCATCAATATGGCTGTTACAGTGGAGAAATTAATACATGTATTTGCTCCAATTCTCCATTGAGCTGCTCCGAGTATCCAGAGAGAGGGAGGTTCAGCATAGCTTTTCAGTTTTGTTTTAAAATAGCCTTTAGTTTTGATACCTGGTTGACTTATGCCTTGATTACATTCCTGTATTTTTCCTCTTAACTCCCACATTGCTATATGCCAAAAAATATTTTAACTATTGGCAAAAGTTTAAAATCCTGGAGATGGAGACAGAAAAATTATCTGCAAATAATAACTAGCTTCAAAATTTATTTTCAGTGAAAAAAAGTTTTCATTATGTCAAACTTTAATTTCTTTGGCACATTGCGCTTACTTACTCATGGAATAGGTCAAACTGATCTCTGATGTAGGATTGAGTCAGCTAGTTTTCCTTTGTAAGTTAGATAGATAGAGTATAATATATTGGAAAAGAAACGCAGTTGTAAATTGTAAATTTTATTTCCAGGTATTTCTGGCAAGCTATTGTGTCTCTGTGACATTGCCCTCTGTTTCTACTATGGAAGTGATAATAGTGCTAACCAATTTTATATAATGTCAATTACAAATGAAGTACTTTGAAAGTGTATGGAAATTAATAGTAATATTAGTCATTATAAGTGAACATCAACGGATATTCCCTCTGTGTTACCTTTTTTTCATTATTAACCAATCACAAGAACTATATATATGCAAATTAAGCTGACTGCCCAATCATTTAGTTAGGAACTGTGATTTCTATCCTGTTTTAATTTTTTTTACATTTTATTTTATTTATTATTAAACTTTTATGCCACCTATTTCTTGCCGAGGCAACGGTAAGTTTCCTAGCCTGTATTTGAACACACCTGAATTTGGCTCTAGTGATTTTGAAGGATTAAAAAACTATACACAAATTGCAGGGAAAAGTATGAAAACATCCAGGTGTGGAGTCTTTTTTGTTGGGGGCTGATGGAGAAACAGAATGTGGTAGGTAGGTAGGTAGGAAGGAAGGAAGGAAGGAAGGAAGGAGTATTCAGCACTGTTTTCCCCCCTCAAGGCACTCTGAATAAAAGCAGGCATAAGAACCAATAGCAATCTCAGTTGTTTGAATGCAACCAATGAAAACTTACTTAATTTTCTCTTTCCCTTAATTTCATACAATGAATCCTGAAGATAAAACAAAGGCAACAGATTAAAAAGAGTGATTGAAGTTCTAAAGAACTATATTATGCCTAGCACATTGTGTTTCAAGCTTTAGTTGCCTAAAACTATGTTCTTATTAATAGTAAAACACTTTTTGTGAAAAAAAGACTGCTAAAGTATTTCCATTCAGATATTAAGTGTATAATTCATTATGTTCTTAAAGCATGAAGAGAAAAAAAACCTAGATATATTTTCTTAAATAATAGAGCAGTAATATAAACTGCAGCTAATTTATGAAAATGGTAAATAATTCTCTTTTTCCAGTTTTTAATGTTATGGCATACGAGCTAACTTAATGTGTACTGTGCAATCATGATTTGTAACACAACTTTATTAATTTAAACTAAAAATAGTCCTGAAGAAAGATTAATTGTAATTATACATTCTCTCTTCACTGGACCCATGCTATTTGTATTTCTTTTTTTGTCCAAATACTTGGTTCTCCTCCAGTTTGCTTCAGATTTCCTTCAGAGATCTATAAAAATATACAGTGTATACTGTATATGTGGAAAAAATACTTAGCTGCCTTAATTTTTTGGAGGGACAGGGATAAACAAAGGGCATAACTAGATCAAATAAATAAATAATATACAGGCTAAGTATGGGAATAATAATAATGATAATAATAACAAGAACAACAATTACAACCTTGACTAATTGTGTGTTCCTTACATTAGTAGCGGAAGGCCTCCTGAGCTGAGCAAATAAAGATGCATCATTACATTGGATAAGTGACTCTTATTTCTGTTTAGGCAAGTGCACCTTGGATTGGGAAAAGAGTGTTTTAAAGTGCACTTTTTTGCTTTAAAATATATTTAAAAATTGAACTAAAGTTAAATTTGCCACTTTTAATGTTTATATGCTTGGCAACCCAGCAAGAAACATTGGTGGAAAAGAATTCTTGGCCATGAAACCTCCTGTTGGATTGTTTGTTTCTTTTCTACTGAGCACAATCAAAAGACTTTTGGCAGCTTACTATAGCATCAAGTTACATCAACAATTTGTAGTAGAAAACAATAAAAATACTAAATTATAGACTCTAGCATAATGCATTGAAAAGTCCTTAGAAATGCCAAATCATCAGCATTAGAAGCTTTGCTAATGAGACAGGAGAGTTGAAAGGAAGAATATGGAAGGCCGTCATGACTACCTCCTCTTTTGGATGGTGGCACTACTATTACAGAGTGAAGGAGCTGAAAGAAAATACCCTGATCTCGAAGAAGTACTGGTTGCATGTTGACATCCTGTTGTACCTTGGTAATAAAGCAGAGTAGAGATTCCTTCTATACCAAAAGCAGGGAAAGGGGAGTGGTGGGGAGGGTACATGTCCTTTGGTGCCAAAGTTGGGCAACTGAAGACCATGGATCTCTATGGGATTGAAAAATTGGTGTGAAAGGAGCAGCCAAGAAAACCAACAAATGGATTACAGAACAAGTCAATCCAGTATCCTCATTACAGGCATTAATAACTAGGCTCCAATTATCCTACTTCAGACATACTATGCAAAGATCTAGTTCTCTAGAGAAGCCCTTAATTTTGGGAAAGGCAAAAGGAGAGAGAAGAGGCAGATGAAAAGCAGCAGGGTGAATGGACTCAGTTACAGTGTCAATGAGTGTACTATTAGAAAACCTGAAATATCACATTAGATTGCCACAGAGAAAATGTATTTATGTGGTTGTTAAGAGTTGTTGTTAAGACCTGATGGTACATAATTACATGAAATCAATATCAGAGGAACTGCTCTACTTCTCCCCATTCAACTGCCACAGATTTGGATCACAATTTTCTTTGTACTTGCACCAATGGTCAACTTGCACCATTTTAGATACACAAAGGTAAATTCAACATTTGCTTCATGTAACTCTCATGTAGCTCTCAGACTTTTTTTAAAAAAAATATAGAAATCCACATTGATGGACTTTTCCTTCAGGTATCATAATAGTGCATAAAGTGTATCTATTTGCAAATTTTGAAGAACAAGTATGCCTCTGATCATCTCATATTTCATTGCCCTTAGAGATGTCCCTCCCCTAATCTCCCCTACATTTTTACAGATAAAGTGGTATACATCAAACAAAATTCTGATTTGCCCTCTGAGGTCAGATAAGTAGCTAATTTAAGTCATAGGGAGGATAGGGCTTCAGGGTTTATACAGCTCATTTATCTGCATGATTTGCAAATTCAGAATGAATTATGAAAAACAAATGGCGCAGTCCATTATGCAAAATGGGGATGTATTCACATTTGTTAAAAACACCTTGTTTGTATAGGGTTGCTGAGAGCTGCTTTTTGAACCTGGAATGTAGATTTCATAAGAACAGAACATTTACTGAAAATCTTGGCATTTCTGCTTAGCACTGTCTTAGAACTAATCAGTATGGACTGCCCTGTTACTGCTTTTCCTCCAAAGGATGTGAGATTTTCCTCTTCACTCCCCATCCATTGTAATTCTGTCATTTTGGTTTATAAGCTTGGAGTCAGGAAACTATTTTTATTTTGTTTTTTTGGATTACTAAGCAGGTTTGGAAAAACATTTTTATATTGATTCATTGATATGATTTACATACCACACATTTGTCACACAAAGAACTTTGGGTGGCTTACAAGTTTTAAAGTACAGAAACTCACAACATATAACCCCAGATGCCCAAAGATAAACCGCCATCCCACTCTCCCATCCCAAAAAAGCAACACAGCTGAGCTCATCTATCCAACTGTCCCAAACGACTAGAGAAGCAGTCAAGGTTCAAGACCTAACAAAGGCTAAAACGCTTGGGGCCATCTGAATCTACAGGGAGATGCTTTGCAGAGGGCATGTGCTATCACTAAGAAGACCCAGCTCAAGGGTCCAATAAGATGTCATTGTGACAATGTGTGGTTAACATGAAAACAGAAGAATGGCTTTTTTCAAGGCCAAAGGTAGATAAATTTCATTTTGCCTATGTCTTAGGTCAGATTTAAATAAACTAGCAGATTATCTGTTAGGCTCTTGAGCCAGTTCTAAACTAATCTCTTGATAAAAGGAATGACTAGACACAACTGGTAAGTGAACACTACTTTCAATAGTTCTACCAATATTGAAATTAGGAATGACTATTTTTTAATTTTTTCTTGACTCTTCCACTTTTCTTTTCCAGAAAGAAATCTTGCTGACTTGTATCTCTGGTCACTGGGACAGATCAGTGACATGTAACCCTATTGACTGCCAATTTCCAGACCAATCTCATGTTCTTTATGCAGAATTTTCCTGTCCCAAAGGAACTACGTTTATGAAGCGGTGCTTCCTTTCCTGTATCAAGCCAGCAAAACTCCAAGGTAGGATGGATTTTCTCAGGATAGACTTGGATGGTAGAACAAAGTTCTGGAAAATTTCCTCTTGTGTCTTTGCTAATCTTTTGCCCGCACAAGATCAGAAGAACATGCTAAATATGTGGCTTTTGTTATGTATCTGCATTTGTAGACGTGGCTCCTCCACTCCTCCAGCCAAAAACCAAACTCTGCTGGTCAGCTAAATCAGCAAATAATTGATCAACCAGTGGCAGGGGCTGCTAAAAATACACCCCTACCAATATTGAATATTGGTCTCTTCAGCTGCATGTGCACATTCAGGACAGATCTAAGATCCTTAACCAGCTGCCCAACCATTCTTCAGCTGTCCAGAAGATTACTTCCAGGGATCCACTTCTCACCAACCCTCATCCCCAAACTGTCATCACTAGCATTTATTGTACTGCACGAGACTCTCCATTCCAACCCTGGTCATGAACACTATTATCAGCTATTCACCCATCCATCTTCAACATGCTACCACCATCCAGCCACTGGAGCTCCAGCAACAACTATCAGACCTTGACTCCATCTTAAAAAATGAAAAGCAGTGTCTGCAGCAAAATGCAGTATCAATATGGGGATATAACATCATGCATTTTGTGATTTATATACTTTTGTATATATAGTTACAATGCAACTATATTAAGACATAATATTTCTAGAATCACTTTACATAGATTTTATCATTTGTTTTCCTTGCCCTTCCTCCCATGGATGGTCATGATATCACACACATTTTACAAAATTTCGTATTGGGTTTTATTACTTCCAAGACATCCTTTTGAGGTTTTATCTAGTCACTTCCACTCTGTTGCCAAGAAAGCTATATGGATTGCCCAGAAATCACCACAAATTTTGCTCAATGTAAGGGATTCTTTACAGTGATAAGATATGCTGACAACAACATAATTATTTTGGGAGTGGTCCACAATTTTCTTTCTTTCAAAATATCTTTGATAAGGCTAAAGTATGGGGTAGGAATTGTGACTGCAGTGAGAGGCATATCGATTTTAATCTGTCACAAAACAATGGCAATTTTGAAATTCTGAGAAAAATAAATAAATAAAAGCTAACTACTTTAGGGAGTTCAGCTGCCATCCACCAGACGTTGTAATATATCCCTAATCTCCATTTCCCCTTCTCTGAATTTGACAGCTTTGAATAAGGCACTGAATTATCATGTGTTTGCAGTAAATACTTAAAACATTCCAACGAATATAAGACAAAGTGTAATAATATGAAATACATTCATATTTCACTTGTGAATGAAATATAAAATTAGCTTTGGAGCCTGGGAATTATATGGTTCTTTGGGATTTTCTAGGCCAGGGATGTGAAACTGGCAGCCCACAGGTTAGATGCATTATGCTCAGATGATGCCCACCCCAGCAAAGGGGAAAATGTCATGATATGTCACGTGATGACAACGTGACATGACAAGTTTGACAGCCCTGTTCTAGGCCCTTCAGCACAGGCAAAAATCACTAGGAATCTTCGAATGGAATCCCAAAAGCCTGTCAGAGTCCCTCTCTACTTCAACTTATACCCATCACAATCAAGGTGAAGTTGTTTTTAGTTTCTTCCTACCTTCATAGAACTCAGGTATCTTTTTCTGTAATGGTTTAGCATTATAGACAAACTCACATTCCAGCTATGAAGGGCATCTCGCCTCCACAAGCATTAGCCATTATGGTGGGCACTGAGGATGCCTTTTCTGTTCCCAATTATGAATAAGAAATGCACTATGACTGTTGGCATCTTCCAGAAAATAAATGTGGCATTTGCCAAATAAAAGCTGTATTTTGTATTTCTGTATTTTTATAGTCTTTTATTAACATAGTTTTATCTTTTTAATATTGCAAACTGAGTTACCCTGTGACAAGAAGAACTACCAATGAATTTAATAAATAAATAAATACATTTCATACTGCCGAAGTACCAGTGCTGGTATTCTACCAGTTCGGCCCGGTTCTGCCAAGCCGGTAGCAGCAATGAGCAGCAGAGACCGAAACGGTTCTCTCCGCTGCTCTGCTGTTGCACCCGGGCTCCCATACTCACCTTTATGCTCTGCTTTTGAAGTGCAGCTGCTTTGCGTGGCTGCTGAAGCGACCAGGAGAGTGCAGGCTTGCAAGAGGTTGGAACACCTCTGCGCCTGCGCAAAGTGTGCATTTGGCATGTGCGCGCATGCAGAGTATGTGCATGCGTGCAAAGCGTGCCCACCAAGCCATGCTTACTGAACTGGTGGTAAAACTTTTTGGATCCCACCACTGCAAAGTACTATAGAGAAATACAGTGCAGATGGCTTAGCGTTTTCTATTTTAACTACTTGTTGCTATTGTATGGTGTGCGTATTACTTGGAGACTGCCAATCAGTCAATCAATTTGATTAGAGCTTGAAAGGAATTTGGAGGTCTTGTAGTCCAACTCCCCGTTCAAGCAGGAGACCTTATACCATTTCATGACTTCATTCCAGTCAGTCGAAAGTGGCATAAAAAGTCTGTGCAAATAAAGAAATGGTGAAGGTAAAGAAAATTGGATCAGAGTAAAATTCAGCCTAAGGTTCAAAAATAACTAGTTATGTGGTAATTTGAATGGGTTTGTTTCTTTTTCTTTCTCTTGCTTGAAATCAGGAATTAATCAGTGGATCACCTGCCTGGAAGATGGACTCTGGTCACTTCCAGAAGCTTACTGCAAACTGGAGTGCGACTCTCCAGGCCCAATTGCCAATGCCGAACTCTTGATGCCTCGATGCAAGCAAGGGAATCATGACATGGGATCTGTCTGTCGCTACAAGTGTAAGCCTGGATATCACGTAGCAGAAACAAAAGAGGAAAAGCCCAGGAAGTGAGTAGTAAAATGTCTCGTCTGCTGTTGGTATTTCCCCTATTCTCTTTCTTCCTTAGCATCGCTGCTTTAATTCTTGACAATGCCTTTTCCAAAAATATGATGGATTTATTTATTTTATTTTATTTTATTTTATTAGACTTGTATGCCGCCCTCTCTCCCTAGGAAATCAGGGCGGCTCACAGTATAAAATCACAATACAATAAATTAATTTAAAAATAATTAGATCACATGTCCAATAAATCTAAAACCCATAAAATACAATTAAAATCCCTTAAAAAACCCCACCCCAACTCATTTCAGTCCAGGCCGGCCTGCTGAAACAGCCAAGTCAGTTCACGGCGGAAGGAGCGGAGGTCAGGGGCCAAGCGGAGTCCCAAGGGGAGCTGATTCCACAGGGTGGGTGCTCCCACAGAGAAGGCCCTTCCCCTGGGCACCGCCAGCCAACATTGTCTAGCCGACAGCACCCTAAGGAGGCCCTGTCTGTGGGAGCACAGGCGTCGAATGCGATGCTGGCAGGAGCGCCCCGCAAGTACCCGGACCCAAGCCATGGAGGACTTTGTATGTTAACGTCAACACCTTGAATCTCACCTGGAGGGCAACCAGCAACCAATGCAGCTCACGCGGGGTGTAATATGGGAGTATCGGATACTCCCATCACAACCTCGCATTCTGCACCAGCTGTAGCCTCGAGTGGTCAAAGGGCAGTCCCATGTAGAGAGCATTACAGTAGTCGATTCGGGAAGTGACAAGTGCATGGGTGACCGTCCGTAGGGCATCTCGGTCCAGATAAGGGCGCAACTGGAGCACCAGGAGAACCTGGGTGAATGCCCCCCTGGTCACAGCTCCCACCTGCTCCTCCAAACTGAGCTGTGTATCCAGGAGGACACCCAAGTTGCGAGCCCTGTCCACAGGGGCCAACACCTCTCCCACTATGACCAAAGATGGAATATCCTGGATGTTCAGTTTTGTCTTTGCTGGCATGGTGCAGTGTAAAAATGGCAAGAGGAGACTGAAAGAAATCAGCGGAGCAGATTGCAAAAGCAGCCTGACATCTAGAGTGCATTGCAGTATCTAAAGAAGTAGTGATGAAGGCACAGGGCACTACAGCATGTCACTTGTGTAGGACCACAATTTATGTAAAGATTCAGCTACATATTTTATGCTCTATGTATTTATTTGTACTATTTACAAAGTATATAACTGATCCATAAAATAAATGCAATTAAATAAAACATTAAAACCAGTATACTGAAAATATCAAAAATGGAATTAACAGTTAAGTTTGGTGATAAACATTATTTTTGTTTTTTTTCTAAATTTTATGCAAATAGGAGCCTAGCCTTCTCCTTGGGGTGGGGTGCAATAGGGAGACCTTCAAAGATTTCCCTCTTGCTGATCCAAGTAATCGGGCAGATTCATAGTGGGAGATCCTAAAATCATTCAGGGTTTGAAAAGTCAACACAAAGATCTCTATTTGGATAGTTCGTTCTTTCAGTGCATACAGTACATGTAACCCCCCGTATCTTGCACTGGGCCAGCAGCCTGACTCCTACATTTTCCAACCTTCCTGTGACTTCTGGGCACTGTTCAGAGGTACATCTGGGTAAAATAAGTTGCAATAATCAAGGTAGGTTGTAACTACGTAAGTCTAGGAAACCGTTACATATATTGAATGTAATATATTCAAAAAAGTGTTCACAAATTGTATATGAATATATACACAAAAATATATGCATCAGAAATGATGCACATAAAAATACATATGAATGTTCATCGGGTGGGATTCAACTGGCGTTACTACCGGTTTGGTGATTACGCGTGCGTGTAAAATAACCTTAGGATGTGCCGCATGGACAGCTGACAAGCGTTGCGCGCAAGTGCGCAGCGTTCAGAAAGCCTCTTTTTCCCTGCTTTTTCAACCTCAGCTGTGCCGCGCAAAGCAGCTGAGGTTGAAAAAGCAGGAAATAAAGGACAGGTAAAAGCCTGGGCAGGCAGGTGGGCCAAACAGCAGCAAACACAGAACGGTTCTGTGTCTGCTGCTCTTCAGAGCTACCGGTTCTATAGAGCCGGGCAGAACTGGTAGCATCCCACCCCTGATGTTCATGTGCAATGTGTTACAGAAATGCTCTGAAGTTGAACTTAATGCTGAAAAGTCCTTGAATAAAACCAAAATTGAAAGTTGCGTTCCCTCTGTGGAAACCACAAAGATTCGTGGCTTTCAATTGCAACACATTTGGAAACTATTTCTAAACAAAAGCTTAATCAGATAAATGGAAGCTGCTCTGTGAAAATAATAATAAAAAAGATTGATCACTTATAGAAAGAGGTGGAAATTGGTGTTACTTTTTGAAACAAACATTGACATTTGAACAGCAAAATGGAGGAAGCTATGTGCTTCACATGTCAAGAAAGACAACACTAACTTTCCTCCTGCTGCTCCTCCTCCTCTGGTGTGCAGGGCTTCAATTATTCAGAAATCAATTGCTGCACAATTCATTTTTACTGCAGATTTTGCTATATGGCTGAAGGAATGCAAATGCTGTCATAGATCTCTATTGCAACTAGAGGTCATATGTTTAAAATGCCCTTTCTGTGTTTTAAATGCAGAGGAATGTCTATGCCTTCATCTCTAGTTTGTCAGATTAGGGCATGTCCTTGGATCTTCCATCAGCTCCAGGCACATTGTGCTGTATGCTTAATATTCTATGAGCATCTTTCTGCTAGTGCTAAATTTCTTCTGATTAGATAAATTTATTTTTAATGTTCCAATTATATTTACAGCAAGATGTACACAGATTTCTGCTTCGTGATCTTGTGATTGGGTTCTTTGAACAACATTGATTAAATTCAAAAACATGAAAAATAATTAGACATGAAATATGGTTATAGGATTGCTGTAGGTTTATTCCTGTTTTTGGCTAACAATGTGTTTGTGAGCCTATGACACTTTTTTTTGGATAAGCAGGAATTCTAAAGACTTAGCTGTTATCATGGCCAAATGACAAAAATATTTCCTTCTTCCTGCACTTAGGAGTTATAGGACAGATCTTTGGTCTAGATGGGGGGGGGGAGACTGTGGCCCCTTTACGACCTGTGGATTTCAACTCCCAGAATTCTTGAACCGCCAAAAAGAGTTGAAGTCCACAGGTCAAAAAGGGGCTGTGGTGTGGATAGAATCCTTAGCTGTTTGGATTAGAACATACTGACATATTGATATTTTATGACATCCTTTATAGTAGCAGCCTTTCTGTTTATCACTACTTCTCAATTCTACAATATCGGACTTTTCCAAATTGTCTTCATTATCTTTTTCTTGGCATTAAATCTCTTATATGTTTAAAATAAGGCTAATTTACAAATGACAGAATTGCAGTAGTTAAAATGATATTGTTTCTTAAGTAATAAAATTTACATTGCTCATCATAAACAATATTATATTATTGCTTAAATATAAACGTAAATATAATCATTGTGTTTGGTACATAAGTTCTTTCCCTTAAGTCTATTAGTTAGGGAATGAATCTGCATCACTATCTTTTTTACTATCACCACATTTGGTTCAGTTTCTTTGAGAACTTAATTCTTTTTATTAACTTTTAAATATTTGCCAAGTCCAGTTCACAGACTTGTCATCTGAGAACTCAGAAATATGCATGTTCATATTTTAAGAGTCAGATTTGGCTGGGTGTTTTTTCAAATCATTGTTGACTCCTGGGGTCTGCCTGGACAAGTCTCTACAATTTTTTTGACAAGGTTTTGGGGAAGTGATTTGCCATTGCCTCCTTCCTAAGGCTGTGAGAGAGTGGCCAGCCCAAAGTCACCAAGCTGGCTTTGTGCCTAAGGTGGGGCTAAAGTTGTTTCTAGCCCAGTACATTAATCACTACACAAACTGACTCTGTAGAGACAGAATAATAGCTAAAGGCAAGATAAATATTGACAGTGGTTCACACGGTGAAATTAAATGTGCTGTTTATGGATCCCTGCTTGTCTGACGGTCTGTCTATCATCTGGCCTTTTCCCTTGAAAACTTCTCTTCACAGTCACCCTCTGTCTCTCTTTTCTTTCTTGGTGAAAGCAGGGAAGATGTCTGATTGCTTTCATATCCTCAGTTCTCCCAATAGGCATCCTATTATCCAAACAGGACAACTGAATGAGTTAGATTTCAAAAAAGTAAAAGGAGGGAAATAGCAAGTGGAAATAAAACAGCAGAGCAGAGACTGAAAAACTTTCAGAAAGGCCAAGGTGGGTGAATTAGGATATAACTAGGATGGTCAAAATGTAGTTTGGCAGTAAGATATCTAACATTAATTGGAAATGCATGCAGACTGTTTCATGTTTTTGCACCAAAAAATTCCAGGGAATGTGCCAGATAAGCCCATTTTTCTGTCAAATAGCTACATTCCAAATTATGAAAATAATATTCACATATGCTTGCTTTTACAAAATAAACTTGCTCATTTGGCATGACTTTGTTGAAGGTGTCTGAATCCTGCCAATACCATACAAAGTTACAGATCAAATGAGGATTTGGTCACTGTATTTCTTGCCTTGGCAAGAGAGACTTAATTTTACAGCACTGAAGGATAATCCTAGATGCAACATGTACAAAGGCACCTCCCTTAACATAATGTGTACAATCAAGCAGAAAAGATGTGGGCAAACTAAAAGTGATGACTATGGAACAACTATAAAATCAATTAGTTTTTAGCTATATCATGCATTATAGCTAAAAAGGAAAAACAGCCAAAGAAATTGGGGACAGAAATTCTAGTTTTTGAAGAATGCAAGTGTTTTACAATGCCAATTCAATTGCAACATTTTCTTTAACCAACCTACCAACATTTTTCTTTAAATAACGTATTAAGATCTTTGATATTTTATCCAGAAATATTAATCCAATGGACATTCATGAATTTTCAGGAAATTACCAAATCATAATTGGCCAGAATTTAAAATATTAAAGAATGTTACTCCATTCCCCCTGCCCCAAACCTTTAAGGCAAATTTTTAATCTGGCAAACTTTGTCCTTGCATCTCCACAGATTTGGCTTTATATTGTATAAGAGTAAAAACTCTATAGCCTCAGTGGACATCTTGCTTTTTTAGAATTCCTGTAGGAATCCAGGTGTATGGTCTCAACAGGTGAATATGATTAAATGGCTATAGACTCACAATACCTTCAATCCAAGACTAACAGCACACAATTGCAGTGTTCCCACAACATGGTATGGATTAACAATTATACTATATTATGTCATAATGTTATAGCACACTATATAAACCAGACTAAAACAGTGGCTTGGCTCATATCTTGCTGAATTATTCAAACTTTTTTTAGCCCTAATCTAGCGTGTGAGATGAAGCTGACCATTTCGTTCTTGTTCGTGAATGAATAAGTGGAGTTTATAGAAGGCATACTGTGGATCGGATGGTGCAAATTCTAATCCCTGTTGCTGTTTTGACTCTCTTAATGGGAATGCTAGGACTAGTATTTAAGATTTTCTTTTAAAATAGCAAACTGTGAAGACCCAAGAGTTTGATTCAGAGTAAAACAAATCCTAGAATTTAGATTAACAGACGTTAGTGCAATATATGTAAAACAAAAGCAAACAGTAATTTAAAGCAGCTTCCGTTTTTATCTCCTTTATACTTCTAGACTTAAAGTTTGAGCTAGCTGTCTATGTCTGTTTTCCATCTGCTCTGTGTTCCTATTTCTATGGTGGCATCAGCCTTTGGATTTAAACAGATGGCTGTAATAATGTGGATTTTTTTCACAACTCTATCCGAACTAAACTTTTTTGATCTAATTATTTGTTATCAAGTGTTCTGTTAACTGGCCAGCAATATTTAAATATGAAAATAAATCAAAAATAATTTGTCAATTTAGCAAGTATCTCTTTGGAATGAACATAAACTGAGCTTGTATTGCCCTCTTTCTTGGCACTAAGTTCTGGCCAATGTTACATCCATTTGGGAAATAGCCAGCCATTTGCTGTATGGGTTGTTATGTTTTCAAGATTGATCTTGAGGCCTGTGTATCAAACACAGCCTCATACATCATCATGTGGCTTCCATTATTACTCTTTCAGTGTTGGATGGATTTTTAAAACTATTTGATTTTTGTTTTGGCTCCATTGCTAATCCTAAATAATGTCTGTTTTTAGGATCAGAAGAAATGCTAATGGCTCTGTTACAAAATAATATTTAGAGTGAGTTTTAAAAATCTTGTTCCCACTTCCTTATTGCTTGATCTTTTCTTGGTGCCTCTCGGTAAACTGGATGCCTAGTTGGCTATGTGAGCAGATGCTTAATTCCTCTGCACACACATGGACACACACAATGTTTCAGGGTTAGGTAAGGACACACAGATTTTTCAGGCACCTGGTGATTTTCTTTAGAGGATTTTGCTAAGGATTATTGTGTCAGAGTGAGCTGCATAGAATAGTTCCTGCATCAAGCTTTACTTTACGTACAAAATTACCAGACATTGTAAACTAACTTCTTTTTGTTGTTTGATAAATAAACTTACTTATTGGTGGCTGTTGGGTGCTAAGTAGTGATATACTCTGCTCAATAAGAAACTGGCAGTTTAAATGAAGACAGTGGGAAATAAGTGATTGTTTTGTAGAACTGGCAAATAACAGTTTTGATGAACAGCAGTTTGTTGTTTATGGATACTAAGTTAGCTCTAAAGGCAATCTCTAGGAGAGCTGAATGCTAACCCTTCCCTATTCAGTCTATTACCAAGTAAATAAATAAATCAATATTGTATATACTTCACTGTACAGACAAATAGTGATTGTTCTTGGAATTTCCAGGTCAGTGGGAAGTACAAAGTGTTGTTTCCTTCCACCTTGGATCTACCACTAAAGCTCACTGTTCTATTTTCTAGAGCTACTACTGTATTGAGATTACTAAACCAGTGTTCCTGAGATTACTAATAATATAGTACTTCACTAGTGCTACTGTCAGGCTTGCCCCAGCTTGGATATTTGGGGGGGAAACCCTTGAGTTCATTTGTAGTAAAAAGTATACTATTACTAAAGTCAAGTGGTTACAACATAAGCAAAGCTAGACCTGAATATTTCCTCATAAACCCTGTTCCTTTCCCCTTCCCCCTTGCCCTCCCCCATTAACCAGTGCACGGTGTCCAATAGTATTCAAATTTGTTGTTTTGGCAACAGTGTTGAGGTTTGGTGCCTCTTTGATTGGGTTTCACATTCCATTCTCACGCTCATGTCCTTGGATCTGCTGGTCTGTTCTGGATTGGCCTGGGTTCCTGTTATCCTGTCAACCTCCCTTTACACTCCCATTCTCCCTTCTCCCCATGTTTTATGGCAGGATGCTAGCAAAGTGAAGTAGGCTTCAGCATTTATGATGGCAGACCTGACAGCTACAGTCCCTGCTGCTTCCCTGGGTTTTGTGTGCGTGTGTGTGTGATCCCTTCCAGTTTTCTTGCCTGATCAAAACAATCAGAGTCTGACTTACTTGTAGATATATTTACACAGGGTGGATATATCTTGTCATCAATATGCTATGATAGTCATAAAGGGAATTGGGTGAGCTGTGGATCTGCTGCACTATAGAAGTAAAGGCTACGCTTAGAATTGAAAGGAAGAACACAGATAATTTGCTTCAAGGACTTTCTGTTTGCTTTGCCTTGAGAGGAAACATTGAGCCTGGCTTGGAAACAGAGATACTTGAGGAGTTTGATCTTTGTGAGTTCCAATAGAAACTGCCCCTTACAGGCTAACAATTCTGCTCTTCTCCAAGTGTTGCTGCTCAGTGCTTGGCTCAGAATTCCATATCAATTTATTTTTTAAAAACTTGGCAGTTGAATTTGGGAATGGAATTGACCTCTGTCCTCTGGAATCAAATGGTTTAAATTCATTCTAAAAGAAAAAAAAGAGTGAACTCAAGCAAAAATATCCTAGATTGGAAATGAATTCATGCATTTCTACTGATGGTGTATGTATTTTAAGATCTCACATATATCAGTGTCCATTTATCTTCTTTGATGTTTCATTGTCATGGAAACAGAACTAGGAAAGAACTACAGGGTCAACTAGTGGTGACATCTGCATCTCCAGAAAAAGTGTTTCAAATAAGTTTCTTTCTGGTTTCATACATCTGAGTGGAACTTTTAAAACTTTTCCAGTCCTATCTGTTGAATTTCCCTACCTTCTGTTCTACTCCCATTGTGAAATGTTTACTATCTAAGATGTAAGGGCACAGAAATCATTTCCCTATAGTGTTGTGTGGATGTTGCTGCATACAGACAAAACCAAACCAGTGCACAGGTGCAAAGAATTCATTTTTCTTTTAGTAACTCCATGTCTCCCTCTTGCGTGCTTTTACTGGAGATACAACTAGTCAAGTATTTTATTTCCCAAAGTGGCCAATAATATATTTTGGAATTTTCACAGTGCAATATAAAATTATTTCTTCTCACCAAGTATTTGGTGCTGTGAGCATACTAAAAAAAAATCTGGACTGCCAGATTAAAATGAATGTAGCATCCTATACCCTTCTGAAGCTTATCAATGCAATTGCTTTCTTGTATATTTTATATCTTGGCACATTCAGTAACACCTAGCCTAAGGAATAGAGAGTGGGTAATAATTGTTGATGGATTTATTCTTTATAAATCTGTAAAAACCTTCTAAGCCAGTGGTTATGACTACATCTTGTGATAACAATTTCAGTAAATTAATTGAGTAGAGAATTAATTCCCTTTTTCCTGCCAATCAGATTTCATTTAGGAATTTATGTACAGTCACAACCATAACCAAAACCTAATTTTGGAAATTTAGCGCTTACAAAAAAAATGGCGTGGAAGGGGAAATCGGCCACAGGGAAAAATTGTTTTGGTCGGAACCTGATTTGGTGGTGGTCAGAAGCGTTCATGACCAGAGGTTCTACTGTATTGGCTTTATGAAACAGGAGAATCAAAATCTCTCTATCCACATAAGTGTCTCCTCTCTCTCCTCAAAACCTAGTTTTGAAAGTCCACTAGAAAAAAGCTGCTGAAAAACAATTAAATAGATAAAGTTGACTTGTTTCCCATGTTTCATTAAAAATATGTATTCACAATTATATAAGTTGCAGTAACATCTCAGAGCAGAAGAAATAGTTGAATATAATGGTAAATCATATGTGCTGAATATTTGGTGTTTATTATTCATGATACAGCTAGTCATCTATTATCATCTGCTATCTAGAATCTAAAAACAGATTATGTTTTTTGTTTGGGGTTTTAAGGAGCGGGACAAACCAGGAATTTTTGGTTTTTGGTTAGTTTCTAGTTAGTTTATTTCTCTTGGGTAATAGTGAAAAAGTAGTACTTCTCAGGAGTAATATTGGGATGCTCAACAGTTCTGGTTTATTTTTATATCCATAATATAAATCCCCACAGGGGTCCTATACCAAGATCTAAATCTGTAAACGGAATGAAGAGATATCTGAAGGGATTTCTATTTTCTATTTTAATTTCATATTCTTATTTATACCAAAGTGAGGCAATGATAAATCTGTAGTTTCAAGGATTTATTTAAAAAAAATACAACAAATTATGTAGCACATGAAAAGACACTTACAGTTAGACGATCGCATATATTTTAATCTTAAAATATGAGATTAGCAGCTAGAGCAAAAGGCATTTGCTACTTGCTTTCATTAGCTTCAAGAATCAAGGAATTTCCTGCTTCTATCCAGAGAAGGTGACAATTCAAAGCTGGGTAGCTTAATGAAGAGCTGTCTGGGGAGCTCATAAATTGTGGAATCTGGATTAGGAAGAGATCAATTGTTTTAATAGTGCAAATTATTAAAAGGCAGTAAAAGCAAAAGTATGTTTTCCTTGCAATACCTATTTTTTTACATTTTATGGTTAATAACTACCATGTTTATTCATACTAGAGTTAGCTTTATAATAATGTAAACTGTTTCTTATTGCTCTTCAAAAACCATAGTTCACTATCTGAAGATGGTTATATAGTCAGTGAGCAGATGTCTTTAATTACATCCACCAAAGAGCTGCTGTTTATCATCATCTTTCAGGGCTTCATAGCCAGGCCTTCACCAGGTCAGAGTGCTTCTGGGCTGTCCTCCTTAGTAATGCATTATATAAGACTTCGACAAGACTAAGAGAGTGAACGGACAGCTTTCCCACCCCTTTTCCTAGTATAAAGTAAAGCAATATTGTTTCAGCAGCACAAGTTGTTGTTTCTGTATTTCTTTTTATTTTTATTTTCTGGCAACAGGACCTCTTTTCTTTACCAGAGAGATATTAACATGCTGGACAGAATTCAGAGAAAAGCCACAAAAATGACAAAGAGCTGGAGAGAGAGTAACTTCACAGAGGCCTCTGTGCCAAGCCAAAACTGTATAGTTTCAGGATGATGAAGAGAAAGGGGCACAGGAACTGGCTGTATGTTTCCAAATGGATTTGAATATGAATCAGAGAAGGGGGCCTTGTTAGGGAAGTTGCAAAGTGGAATTGTTTCCTTGTGGGAGAGACTGTAAGAGCCTGGAGAAGCCTGAGGCTGAAGCAGGGCAAGCAAACATTCTTTTGCATTATAGGGAACATTGGGGCACAACCAGAGGTGGTATTCAAGCAGGTTCTGACCAGTTCTGGAGAACCAGTAGTGGAAATTTTGAGTAGTTCAGAGAACCGGCAGATACCACCTCCGACTGGAGATTTTACAGTATCTTTCCCCTGCCACGCCCACCAAGCCACACCCACAGAACTGGTAGTAAAAAAAAATGGAACCCCACCACTGCGCACAACATACCTGGCTGTGCTGCTGGCTAAATAATCATCCATCTGTACAATTCAAAGGCTGATATTCCTCCCCCTAAAATAATGCTTTGATCCAAGTGAAAAAGTTGATGCTCAGGTGTGTATAGTTTTATTTTCTAAATTATATATATCACTTCAAAATACTTTATTTTGATTTGGTAGGCATGATTACTACATATGATTATCCCAACAAATTCTACAAATATTGCAATGTTTAAGATGTTGCACTTCTGTGTCGGAGTCACTATATATTCTTTGCCTAAAATAAAATCAATCCACATTTTCCAAAAGTATCAGAGTGCAAGTTCAGAGAAATGATGCAGATCAAATGTTGTTTATAAGTAAAATTATTTAGCACAATAGGAGGTTACTGCTGTTTAAAATAACTATGCATCAAAATGTGCTGTTAGAAAATAAAATTCAAGTTAACAAGACATTGTTGGTTTGCTAATTTCTAAGTGCCAATGAAAGATTAGCATTTTTTCTGATACATTGTTTTGTGCTTCTGAGTGACATACTAAGAGTTTTCAGTCCTAAAAATAGCTGGATTGAATTAAAGCTTATTTAATTTTAATGTTTCTATGTACTTGATGTCTCTTTGTAGTTACATTAAACATTACATTATGGATCAAATTTGACATCAGCTCCAGAGACTTGCCCAATGTTTATGCTTCAGGTTCTCTTCTTTTATGCCAGCCTAAAATCTCTTTGTAGAACTAAACCATTTTTCCTCACATCCTACTATAATTGACATCTTAATTTTGTGTATTATTTTTGCTACTGAGAGCATAAAAGTCTTGCATGACCTTTCAATAAGTTATTGGGGAGGAGGGCAAAGTTTCCCTACTATTCAGAGAAAGTAGACAGTTTGTTTTTCACCCAAGTTTTGAAGGACTTTTCATTTTTTTTGTTTAGCACATAAACAGATCATGGAGCTCTGAACTCAGTGTGAGTTTAGGATAATAGTCTTACTGGCTGACACTGAGTCTGACTGAGTCTTGGAATGCTCAGTTTGGGTATTCAAGTCTTCCAGTGCTCCCTGCCTGGTAGATCTTTGCCAGCACAAATTTGTGCTTCCATCGTGTTGCTACTTAGATGCCTTCACATGCTAAATATCCTTGTTTCCCCTCTCTGTGGTGTGTTTTCAGATGAATCACAAGGAAGTAGACAATTGTGCTATCTTGCTCATATTCCATTACCATTTTTTCTTTCTTTTCTCACTTTGCTTCTTAATTTCCCATCTTCATCTTTTTGCAGACCGTTGAAGCATCAGCATGCAACTATCTCTAGTACATCGAATCCCTCCTTTCTTTCATTTTTTTGGCTAAGATTTAAGTCACCTTGCAAATAAACTTTTATTTATTTTATTAATAAAGTTCATTTTTCAAGAGAAGTTCTTAACTTTATTCCTGTCACTCCTATGTACTTTATGATAGCATGCTATTACTTATATTAAAATGTCTAAAAATGTGTGCTGTGCATCTATGGAGTTTGATAAGCATGCTGATTTATATTTCCCATCAAAATATAGCCAGGGCTGCAATGCAAAGACATGTTCCAAATCCTCCAGTTGCTGTTTACTTGGAGAGCTTATTCTTACAAATGTGGAAAAATAACCTTAGTTATCAGAAGAGACCTGTGCTTTGCAAATGAAGTGTGGAATAAAAATATGCTAAATAAATAGGCTGTTCAGATGGTTATGGTGTGGCAGTACAGCAGTGTCTTCCAGAAATAAACAGCCATGTTCAGAACATATCCTTGGAGGTTGTGTAATTTCTTAATAGAGCTGAAAAAAGCAGAGAAACCACAGGAAAGAATTTACTAAGGAGGGGCCCAAGATGCTGATTCTAAGATATTTTTGTCTACCTGCCTGAAGTAACCTGTCTAGATAGCAGAGGGGAGGAGAAGGTGGACTCAACAGAGTAATTTATAGTATTTGATCAACAGAAGACTGGAATATGAATCCCAAAAGTCATCACAAAATACTGAGATTGGCTTAAGTTTGCGAACTGTTTTGATACAGAGTTGCAATGACGTAACCACTTCCTCTTTTGTTTTTTAAATCCCCAGAACATTTTTGAATATTCACTGCCTTGAAACTGGCTTTTGGGAGGAAGGGAGCTGTGTTCCTGTGGTTTGTAAACCTCCCCCACCAGTCTTTGAAGGGATGTACAACTGCACCAATGGCTTTGAGCTTGACAGTTGGTGTGTTCTTAGCTGTGGTCCACAGAGTAAGACGGTAAAGACAACTTTATGGTCAGTTTGCAAATAGGCCAGGTTTCCATTGGATTGTGAGACTGAATCTTGACCCACATGGCAGCTCCAGCTTCAGTTTTACCAAATGTTGATTGCCATATTTTGCTCTGCTTGCTGGCACCTCTTGAATTTGGTTTTATTGCGTAATAAAAAAAGAATGACCGGGCCTGTCCAGCAGAATTTATTTTCCTGCTCCTTCCATGAATTCCTTATAAAAATCATGCCATTGTATGATTAATGAATATAAAAATACCAGTAGCCCTTGCTTACCAATTGCCATTCAAATTTATGACATTGAGACCTGGGCCTGGCATGTTTTTTTTGTTGTTGTTCTCCCTCCCCTTGTAGATCAGAGAGTTTGGAAGGGAGGGAGGGAGGGAGGGAGGGAGGGAGGAAGGAAGGAAGGAAGGAAGGAAGGAAGGAAGGAAGGAAGGAAGGAAGGAATGAATCACAAGAGAGAAAGCAGGCACACAATACACATTGAAAGGTGACCCTTGGGGCTGGGATCTGCAAATGTGCTGTTCATACAGCCCAGTGTATTCCCCACTGTGTGCCTACTTGTTCTGTTACCCCTCCAATCACACTGTTCTACTCGTGGGGGAGTGGAAAAGCTCCAAAACAGTTCAGACACAGGAAAGATTGCCTACAAAAATCACTTGAGTTTCCCCCCCCCCCTTCCCAAGGTGGAAAGATTGTAGAGGAAGGGATTACAAGAAAGTAAGCCGGCATACAATGAGGGCTACACTGAACTATCTGTGTAGTTTGTTTATGGCTGCCAGTGCCAGTGTATTACTTTTGATGTGTATTCCCCATTGTGTGCCTGCTTAATCTCTTGTAATCTCTTTCTCTATAATGAATGTAAATGCATTAATTCCCTTCTTGCTAATTATCCCATTGCAAATGGTGAGGGGTGGGGAAAACAAAAATTGCAGTCCCATGATTTTCCACTTAGCAACCATTTCATTAAGTAATGGAGTTGTCAGTTCCAATTTGTAATCACTAAAGAAAGACAGCCTACATTTATTTTCCTTGATATTGAATACATAGTAAATGTTAAATCTCCATGGATTACATCAATATGTGTGTTGGAAGACTGAAGAATACATAACACTTGTTCAAAAATCTTACATTAGAAGATATTTGAAGGACTTCCAGTAAACACCATGGCGAACTGATACCCCTAAAGAGAGGAATAACATTATGGCTGAAATCAGCATCTGAACACTGGTCCAGACTGCCAAACTCTCTCATGAAAAAGGAGAGATCACAAAATTACTTAAATGTACTATGGATGCTGGGGTTTTTCTTTGTTAAGGAAGAAACCAACATTTTTGCAATTGGCTTGAGATCAGCAGGAATCACAGGATTCCATCCAAGTTATAACCATTAATGTAACCTATATGGACTATATGGGTGACATTGACTATAGTGAATATGGTAACAAAGAGGGACTTTAACTTCTGTACAGTTCATGAATTAATCTGGTTCTGGTATGTTTCAGCTTTCTATTCTTTGCACTAAAAGTGGCTTGTGGACAGAAGAATTTAAATTGTGTGAAGAATTGCAGGGAGAGTGTGCACCGCCACAGGAGCTTAATTCAGTGGAATACAAGTGTGAGCAAGGTTATGGAATTGGTAAGGTATACAGTTTCTGATCATCCCATTCACCTAAACTCTCCTATTAAGTTCTTTGGAGATCTGTGGGACAGGTTATATTTAAGGCTTCAGTTTTTAATTTTATTTTTTTTAAATTAAGGGTATATGCCGTTTACATTTTATGTCACTGTGAGAGAGGCTGTACAGGTGAAACTTGAAAAATTAGAATATCGTGCAAAAGTTCATTTATTTCAGTAATGCAACTTAAAAGGTGAAACTAGTATATGAGATAGACTCATTACATGCAAAGCAAGATAGTTCAATCCGTGATTTGTCATAATTGTGATGATTATGGCTTACGGCTCATGAAAACCCCAAATCCACAATCTCAGAAAATTAGAATATTGTGAAAAGGTGCAATATTCTAGGCTCAAAGTGTCCCACTCTAATCAGCTAATTAAGCAAATAACACCTGCAAAGGGTTCCTGAGCCTTTAAATGGTCTCTCTGGTTCAGTAGGAATCACAATCGTGGGAAAAACTGCTGACCTGACAGTTGTGCAGAAAACCATCATTGACACCCTCCATAAGGAGGGAAAGCCTCAAAAGGTAATTGCAAATGAAGTTGGATGTTCCCAAAGTGCTGTATCAAAGCACATTAATAGAAAGTTATGTGGAAGGGAAAAGTGTGGAAGAAAAATGTGCACAAGCAGCAGGGATGACTGCAGCCTGGAGAGGATTGTCAGGAAAAGGCCATTCAAAAGTGTTGGGGACTTTCACAAGGAGTGGACTGAGGCTGGAGTCAGTGCATCAAGAGCCACCACACAAAGACGGATCCTGGACATGGGCTTCAAATGTCGTCAGAAGCGTCTTACCTGGGCTAAAGAAAAACAGACCTGGTCTGTTGCTCAGTGGTCCAAAGTCCTCTTTTCTGATGAGAGCAACTTTTGCATCTCATTTGGAAACCAAGGACCCAGAGTCTGGAGGAAGAATGGAGAGGCACACACTGCAAGATTCTTGAAGTCCAGTGTGAAGTTTCCACAGTCTGTGTTGATTTGTGGAGCCATGTCATCTGCTGGTGTTGGTCCACTGTGCTTCATTAAGGCCAGGGTCAACGCAGCCATCTACCAGGAGATTTTGGAGCACTTCATGCTTCTTTCTGCAGACAAGCTTTATGGGGATGCTGACTTCATTTTCCAGCAGGACTTGGCACCTGCCCACACTGCCAAAAGCACCAAAACCTGGTTCAATGAACGTGGGATTACTGTGCTTGATTGGCCATCAAACTCGCCTGACCTGAACCCCATAGAGAATCTATGGGGCATTGCCAAGAGAAAGATGAGAGACATGAGACCGAACAATGCAGAAGAGCTGAAGGCCGCTATTGAAGCATCCTGGTCTTCCATAACACCTCGGCAGTGCCACAGGCTGGTAGCTTCCATGCCACACCGCATTGAGGCAGTAATTGCTGCAAAAGGGGCCCAAACCAAGTACTGAGTACATACGCATGCTTATACTTTTCAGAGGTCCGATACTGTTCTATGTACAATCCTTGTTTTACTGATTGCATGTAATATTCTAATTTTCTGAGATTGTGGATTTGGGGTTTTCATGAGCTGTAAGCCATAATCATCACAATTATGATAAATCACAGCTTGAGCTATCTTGCTTTGCATGTAATGAATCTATCTCATATATTAGTTTCACCTTTTAAGTTGCATTATGGAAATAAATGAACTTTTGCACGATATTCTAATTTTTCGAGTTTCACCTGTATATAAATTAAATAAATATTTGTAGCATATTTCCGTTTTCTTTCTATTGAACCTTCTATTGCTGTTTTAAAATCAAATATTCTGCATAGACATTTGTATTTGCAAAACCTATGAGTGTTTAATATGAGTGAGGCTGTAACACAAACAGAGCAGAGCAATCCTAATAGAAGCAAGAAAAGTATTTATGATTTTCTTTTTCCAATGTAATGTTCAGGTATTCACAAGTAAGTCCCAAAGACAAACAACAAAAACATATTTCTCTCTTAGATTCATATTAAATATTTACTCTGGAAGCCAGAAAGAATGGTAGGTGTTGTTGATTGGAAAAGAGTTGATGTAATTCTCAGAAGGAAAAAAATGAAATAATATGCAAAGGGATACACAGCCTAATCCTTACTCATGTCTCCCAACTGTAAACTGTATTCTTAAATCAAATAGTATTAAACCTCTGAATTTTCCTTCACTGAGATTAAGCTGATGAAAAAACATCTTCCTATCCCTGAAGAGGCTTTTCCAGGAGATTAGTACATGCAGAAGAATCTTAAATATAAAAGAAGAATTCATTATTCATAAAGTCTGGAAAGATTAATAGAGCTGAGAAGCTTGCTGTGATTTGTTAAGTTATCAGAAAGTGACTTTGGGAAAGAAGACCAACTCTATATCAACCATAAAAAATGATGAATCTCTATTTAGTGTACAAAAAGAAGAAAGAAAAATAAAAACTAAGGAGAAAAAGTAGAAAGAAATTCTGTTTTTAATCATTAAGTCTTAATCCAATAGAATATTGATCAGTTTTGCCATTATGTCAGTAAAGATATAGTTAATGGAATCAGAAAAAAAGAGTACCCAAGATAATAAAATCAATAGCCAACCCTTTTTAAACATTATCTGGGATATGCTGTAAGCATGTAAGGAAACTTCTGTTGAATTAATATTATCTTAAGATCATAATAAACTTAACATTGATTAACTGATTTAGGGTAATGCCATCTAATGATTATGTGTTGATATTTTTCTAGTCATGCTTGTAGATTTTTCAAACAGTTGAAATTGAAGTTGACAAAGAATGAATAGCTGCAATAAATACTATAACTTTGAAACCTATACTCTGTGATATTTAACAGTCCATTAATTATTAATGGATTTAATAATCCATTAACTATGGATTTTTAATCTAGGCTAATTTTATTCTTTGCATATAACTGATATACATTTCCAATGCTCCTTTTAAAAATACTGTAGAATTTAAATAATCTAAAATGCTTCTCCATATTGATAACAAATCAGGAGCTGTACATGAAGCTAATGTATCTGTATCAAACCATAAAATTAAAACAAATGTTTCAATTGAACATACTGCTATTGCACAAGTTTTAATTGAAGGATCCTGGTGCTCTGTGAGCTTGCTTGTTTTCTTGCAAAACTTTCATTACCCAAACTAGGTAACATCAACAATAGTCACAGATAGTCACAGATAGAACAATAACAGATAGAAATCTCTTATTTCCTACCTTGTTTTCATCTGAATAAGATCAACTTTTAGTTTCTGTGCCATGATCTTCCATTATCTGCTTTTCATGCTGAAGTTACAGTTACAGAGTTTTTCCTAAAAAAAGGAAATCAGGCCCATTGTACCCAGAGAGAGTCTTGATTTTGACCACTTACATCCCAAAGTAATGAAGGTCAATATGTATACCCACTAATAAAGCTGAATGCCTGTAAAATTAAAAGCTTCTCATCATGTCCATAATTTAGATAAAGGAAATCTAGAGGTTAGTCCTCCCCTTAAACTTTCTTAATGTTAAATTACTTAAACTACATTAAAGATGGAATTCCTCTGAGTATATAGATTAGTCTTTATTTTGCAAATAATTTTATTGTTATACATGAAAAGAGTAAAAGTCAATAAAAACTACCAAAATTACAAGCAGAAAACTGCAAAAAGGGTGAGTAGGCGAGTGAGGGGGTAAAAAAGGGGAAAGGAAAAAAAGAATTAACTTCACAGCTAGTAAAAACAATTTTAATAGCTTACCATTGTCTGTACAAAAAAAGAGAATAAAACAAACTTTCTTTTCCTCATAACTCATCTCTTAACTGAGGTAAAATCAAAATGCTACGTCCACCATCTTTGTCAGCAAAAGTCCAGTAAAGGCAACCATATAACTGTTCTTTTCTTTTAATCTCAGTCCAACATGCCAATGTTATAAATCTTCCCTGATTTTTTAAAAATATTCTTTAAACCCCTTCAAAAACAAAAGTCACACAGGTAATTTGCTGCTTGTCAGTATTTCAAAACTTCAAAATGGTTCACTTCAAAAGCCTGTTCACTGAGGGCTTCCAAAAGCTTGTAAAGTCTTTGGGTTCTTCTGTAGCCAAAATTATTTGAGGTTTCCAAAGAACAGAGCATGTTCACACACAGAATTATATAGGATGAGTGGTGGTGGTGAGGAGGTAATACTGTGCACATGCAACTTTTGCAATGCAGCACATTTTGCTTTTTTTTTTGCTTAGACATTTACTTCTTCCAGATTGTCAAATGTAAACATTGTAGGTGGCAAAAGAAAGCAATGTGGCAGGGGACAACTTTAGTTACAGCTAATAACTGCTGTGGAGTGGGGCAGAGGGGAAATAGCCTCCTAAATCCTGGTATGTATATAAGCCCCAACCAAGCAATCTAGACTTTCTCTCTCTTCCTCTTGCTTTTTCTAAATAAAAAATTCTCACAATTGTTGATGAATTTTGAAAGTACCAGAGTAAGTAATATGGTCCTTATGTTCTCAAATTGGAGATCATGCAAATCCTTATGGAAGCCCATGGCATTTGCACATTTCTCGATGGATATTATAATCTGCTACTTCTCTCTCTTTTTTTTCCTGTGCCAGGGGCTTCATGCACACTTTCCTGTCTGTTTCTACCTAGAGATCCTGTGACATTGCCTGAAAATGTCACAACTGATACCATGGATCACAGACTGAAACCTACCAAAGTCCAGGTAAAAAGAAGGGGAAATGCTGCAACTTTGAAAGAGGAATATATTAGCTTTTAGTCTGCTCACCTAGAACTGTGGAAAGTGCTGATCTAAGGTTATAGTTTCTTCAGTGATCTGATGTACATTTATTTCCATCTTATAGTCCAGTTTCAGTAGGAAAGCTATAAGAGTGATGAGCAAGTATGACTAGGAGCAAAAAACACACAGAAAAGGAAGTTGTTTTTGAAAAGAGCTTAAAGAGTTACCATGTGCAAAACTCATCTTCCTTCTTCCTCTGGCTGCAGCTTGGTGGATTTCTAATTAAAGGGGCAAGCTTTTTCTTCATGCTTACTTAGACATTTCCTCTTACTTCTCTCATTTTTGGGGATTCTAACATTTTTAATATTTAAAAAAGGAGGCTTCATTATCACAATCATCATGAACTGGAAAATCAAAGCTATATTTTTATCTGGTGAGGGAATGTAAATTATTGTTTCCCTTTTTAAGAAATCCAATTTAGACCTTGTGTTTGAAAAAACATAGGTGTAGCTGCAGAGGGTAAGAACCAGTAATGTTATTGTCATCTCGTGGTCATATGGGCAGCAAATAAATTTAATAAATAAATATTCTGTTGTTCTGTTTTTGACATGTAAGAGTAATGACATCCCAACAAACTATACCTATGTTATATAGATCAGGACCACTGCTGTAACAGCTCTAGTAACAGAATCTGAATGTGACAATGTCAACATGGGGAAGTCAAAACGTTATAGCCCCCACTGTGAGGGAGATGGGCAGTTTCTAAATGTGATAAATAAGTGTAATAAATAGAATACTAACTCTTATGGCAATATAGTGCTTTGAAATTGTTGCTTTTTATAATCCATGATGAAGTTATTATGGAACAAGCATCCAACAAGACTAGGAGTGGGAAAAGCCAACAATGAAGTATTAATAGCTGGAAACAATTGGAATATAGTTTTAAGAACAACACTTAATCATGATTTTTAAACAAGGAATATAGACATATCAAACACCTTTCATGCTTGGTTGATGCTTGGGAAAATACACTGGTTGAGTCTTTGCCTGGCATTCTTTCCAGCTCTTTCTGGGAAGAAGAAATGCATAGGTACAGAGAGAGAAAAATAGGAAAAATGATCTGGAAACATCTATGGAGTATCTGTTTGCATTCTAAGTTATCATGATACACTCTGGTTTTGTTACCCTGAATCTTGACTGTCGTTTAGCTTTTTTCTAGTTGCATTCTTATCCCTCTCAGTGGAGTGGCTAAAACACCTCAGATGTTATCATTCTGATGCTTCATCTAACTTGAGTTTGCCTGAAATTGAAATAGAAGATGGTATTTTTAAATGGTATTTAAAAACATTTTTTAAAAAACCAAATCAAGTTGTTATGGAGCTGAATAAGATTATCTATCTTTTACCCAAGATTATCTTTCTCTCATGGGAATTTTCAGGATTATCTAAGATTCATTTCTTTAGATACTGTTGTGTGTTCTATTATATAAACACTGCAATTGTGCTTGTTATGTTCAAACAGGGGAAAATGGTATCTATGCCCCTTTAAGGTCTGTAATTCTGAAGTGAAATGCTCTTGGGTTGATTTTCTCCTATTGTTGGTTTTTTTGTGAAATGTTTTCCCTTCCAGCTGAAAACCCCTTGCTACATAAAAGTGTTCTCCTGGGAATAGGGAAACAGAAAAGAGAGTAATATAGGGAGGAGGTTTTGTTATTGTGAAACTAAATTATTCCCATTGCCAGGAGCTGTCACTAAACATTATTCTCTTTTTTGTTCATTTCTTGATCCTTCTGTATATTTTCAAATCACTTCTCTTCCTCGATTTGATGGTCGACTGGATGTTCTGTGAACTTTAATGGCATTGTTGAATCATTGTCTCCAAGAGGTATCTGCCATACAGATCAGGGTGAAGTAGAAAGAACAGTGAAGTGGATTAGGGACCTGGGCTAGATTGATTGGGGTCAAGCAGACAAATCTGCCAACTGGAGTCATCAGCTATAAACGCAGTAATCTAAATGTATTTATACTTCATTCAAAGAAGCAAAAATAGTTATGTATGTGAGTCTACTTTTGTTCACTTAATTATATGGAAACAAGATGGGTCTTTTCAAGAAAAACCCTTAAATAAGTTGAATACAATGAGAACAGGGTGCTTCAGAAATGTTTGTGGCAAAACAAGAAGAGATAATAGTCAAGAATGAATTAGTGTTGAGTGAAGGAGGATAATACAGAAGGGTATACATGTTAAGAGGGATTGTTTATATAGAGCAAATGAATAGGAATTCAATTGTGGAGATCAATGGTGGTATGCTACCAGTTCAGCCCGGTTCAACTGAACAGATGAACGGTAGTAAAACAAAGCCTCCGATCAGCTGAGAGGAGGCAAAAAAAGCCTCCGACATCCAGCTGAGAAGTTAAAAGACCGAAAATCGCATGGGAGGGTGGGAGGGTCACTCCTAGCTTTTTGTTTCTTCATCCTCCCAGCTGATTGGCTTGATCGATGCACGCGCATTAGGGCACGATCACCCACCGAACCGGTAGTGACTAAGGTAGGATCCCACTACTGGTGAAGATATGAAAGATTGAAAAAGTTGTGGTGGGAAGGAGTTCTTGAGATCCTCAAAAACAGAGAATTGATAATTCCAAAGAAGAAAAGAATATATAAAAAAGGTAAATGGAGATGGTAAAAGCAAGGATGCAAGGATGCTAGAATGCTTAAAAAGCAAAGATGCTTTTAAGTATAGAAAAATATGGAAGGATATAGTGAATAGTATAAACTAGTTTTAGCTATGTTTCTTTTTCTTGTCTCAGGGCTTTAACCTGCTTGGTTTAGAATTTCACTACATATTTCCATCATATATAGAGTAACCTTGATATTATAGCAGTGAGGTAAATTAACATAAATGCTTCTACAATACTTATCAAAAAGTATAGGCATGTTTTGAAGTTAGCTAAGAACAATATTATTTTCTTTGTTTTGTGGGGATTGATAGGTTTAAAAGTCAAATATTTTTATTAACATCTTTCAATGATAAGCCTGCAAATACTGTATAAGATTCACAAATCAAGATTTTTTTTAAGAAAAAGGATGATGCAAAACCTAAAATTATCTGGAATCAAAATTCTTTACCATATAGGAGATTGTGTATAGAATTTGTAATTCCATTTGCACAAAATCTTTAACATTACATAGAATATAATAGGTCTTTGGTGACATAAGATATATATCATCAATAATTTTTTTGCTTGCTGTTATCCTCTTGACTAATGCAAAACTCTTTTTATGTCTCTTCAGAGTATCATATGTACTGGAAGACTGGAATGGTATCCTAACCCAAAATCTATTCATTGTATTATTTCTTGTGAGGTAAGAAATATTCTGTCTGTCTGTTTCTCTCCTCCCCACCCCACTTTCTCTCTCTTCCTCTATCATATGCCAAAGGGAAAAACCATTGTGCTTTTGTGCAGAACCCCCCCCCCCGATTTGTCTCTAATCATCTCTTTCAGAATTGATTTTATTTAGATGTTTTGTATATAATGTACTTTATTGCACTCAGAAGGATCTTTAATTTGCTGTGTCCTTTTTATTTCCACTCAATTGTAAATTGGGATTATTGTAACCAGTTCCCAACTTTTGAGAATGTACCCTGCGTAATCAATACACATAGAGAGAGTCCGTTATGTATAATTCAATGTAAGCAATTCAGGAAGGATGCAGTCACTGGGAGAGGCTTTTCCACTGTGAGGGATTCAATTAGTCTAGGCGCTTCGAGAGGTGGGTCACCAGCCATTTAGTATGACCCACTCCAGTGATATTCACCAGATTGGACTCAGGGTTTAGAGCTCAAAAGCGTTTGTCATGTTTGTACAGGAACTTGATCAGCAGGTTTCCTAACAGTTTTCTTGAGACCTCAGTTGTAACTTCCAAAGAGTGAGGGTTTTTTAACTGACTTGATTAAAGTCTGTCAACTGTCAGTGGTAGCTTTGTCCATTTTACTATTCAGGAGGGCCTCAGAGATTAAACATTGTAGTGTAGAGCTCTTCAATATTCCTACAAATGTAGAATGAATGAATGAATGCCCCAAATGTTGATCTACCCACTTTGAAGGGAGAACTGTCAAAGCCACCAAATGGTTGTTGACTGGGCGGTACTTTTTACATCCCTGAGCTTGATCTAAACATGTAGCAGAAAAGTCTTCTGTTGTTATCAAACAAATTGTTCCTCTTCAGACTGAAAATAAATCAATTTTCTACTGTTCCTGTAATCCATATGGAAGAAGAAATCTGACCTCTGGTGTACAGGTAATCCTCGACTTACAACCACATTCAGCCTAAAATTTATGTTGTTAAGTGAATCTTGCTGCATTTTTCTACCTTTCTTGCCACAGTTGTTGAGTGAATCACTGCAAATGTTAAGTTAGGAACACGGTTGTTAAGTAGCTTCCCCATTGACTTTGCTGGTCAGAAAGTCACAAAACAGGATCACATGACCCTGGGACACTGCAGCCATTTTAAATATAAGTCAATTGTAAAGCATCTGAATTTTGATCACATGACCATGGGGATGTTGCAATGGTTGTGTGAAAAATGGTCATGAGCAGTGGTGGGATTCAAAAATTTTTACTACCGGTTCTGTGAGCGTAGCTTATTTGGTGGGCATGGCTTAGGGTGACTGGGTGGGCGTGGCTTTGTGCCATGTGATGGGTGGTCATGTGACTGGGTGGTTGTGTGACTGGGTGGGCATGGCTTGGTGGTCATGTGACTGGGTGGGCCTGGCTTGGTGGTCACATGACTGGCTGTGTGGCTTGGTAGTCATGTGACTTGGTGGGTGTGGCCAACTCAATGTCACTCACGTCAAGGGGTGCCTCGCCTGGTCCCTCCCCTCCCAGCCATTCCTTGTCACACCCAGCCTCAACATATCTATAGTTCTGTAAAAATGTTGTTCACCTTCTTTTGACTTTATTATCTATGCACTATAAATGTACTTTCATGGGCCACTGAAAGGAGGAAAGGGCTCCCATGCTTTGCCCAAGAGGGTGATAGGTAACAGGCTTTTAGGAGGCAGCCAGAAAGAGGGGGGGTGTATTTTACAAAGCACCAGAAGGATGGAAACTGAACAGAGAGAGAAGCAACCTAAAAGTAAGGAGAAACTTCCTGCCAGTGAGAACAATTAACCAGTGGAACTGCTTGCCACCAGAAGTTCTGAGTGCTCCAACATTGGAAGTTTTTAACAAAAGACTGGACAGCCATTTCTTTGAAATGGTATAGAGTTCCCTCCAAGGTCCCTTCTAAGTGTTATTCTGTTATTCTGAAACCTTTCCCAGGACCTCTGTTCAGATTTTGGCATCCTCAGAGTTTTCCTGCCTGAGCAGGGGGTTGGACTAGAAGACCTCCAAAGTCCCTTTCAACTCTGTTAAACGCATCTGTATTTATGCTCTGGACTATTTTTATTTATTTTTATTTTATTTTTTATTCATATTTATATGCCGCCCTTCTCCGGAGACTCAGGCTTACAACGTTGGAGCACAACCCAATGCGCTCAGCAATAGCCTTCCTTCCATTGTATATGCCTGCTTATTACTAAGCGGCATTTTTACAAGGTCAGCTTATTGCCCCCAACAATCTTGGGTCCTCAATTTACCTACCCCGAGAGGATGGAAGGCTGAGTCAACCTTGAGCCTGGTGGGATTCGAGCCTGCACTAATTGCAGGCAGCTGGAACTTAAGTGCTAGGCGTTTAATAGCCTGCACCACATGTAAACCCTGAAAAATACCTGGGCAAAAGAAAGGCAGTAAAATCACGCTAGGTGTAGGGACAGTGCAAAATATTAATATATGATAAATAATGGAACAATTAAAAATAATAGCACAGAGTTTTCTCTCTCCCCCCTTCCTTCTTTTTTCTTTCTCTCTTTCTCCCCCTTCCTCTTTCTTTCTTTCTTTCTTTCTCTCTTTCTCTCCTTTCCTTTCTTTCTCTTTCTTTCTTTCTTTCTTTCTTTCTTTCTTTCTTTCTCTTTCTTTCTCTCCCTCTTTCTTGCTCTTTCTTCCTATTTTTCTTTCTTTCTCTTCCTTTTTTCCTTTTCTTTCTCTCCCTTCCTCTTTCTTTCTTGCTCTTTCCTTCTTGCCCTTCCTCCCTCCCTCCCTTCCTTCCTTTCCTTGTCTCTATCTCACACACACACACACACCCCTTTTCTGGGAAGAACTTATTGGGCGAACTCCAGAGCAGTGAGCGGCGGGACAATGAAGAAAGCAGCAGCCCCAGAACATCCATCCGCCCTCCCTTTCGAAGCACACGGGCAGCGGCAGGGGCGGGCAGGGGCAGTGTGGCTATGAGAAGCCCTGGGAATTCCTGGCCTCCCTTTCAGGGCACAACAGTGGTGGCGGCGGAGGCAGCAGCGACAGTGTGGCTATGGGAAGCAGCCCCAGGATTTCCCAGCCTCCCTTTCAGGGCACCTCCACTGCCCCTCTTGGCCCCAGCACAGCAGAGAAAGCGAACGGCTTTCCATTCACTTTCTCTGCTGTGCTGGGGCTGAGAGGGGCGGTGGAGGTGCCCTGAAAGGGAGGCTGGGAAATCCTGGGGCTGCTTCCCATAGCCATAGTTGCGCTGCTGCTGCCACTGCCCCCCGCCCTCTGGACTGGCCGAAAAACGGCACCCCACCTTGGCCTCCTCCTGCCCGGTGGGGGGGAGGCCCAGAAAGGCCCCGGGTGATGGGCGAGGGCCTAGCACAACTCACAGGCTTACCTGTGAGCAGGCAGATCAGGGCTGCTCAGTTGGGGCATAGGCACCACATGGGGAAGTTAGGTTAGGTGAGCCATGAGGGCCCAGCGTGCCACATAGGAAGGGAGGAGTGACTGGGCGGGGCGAGTGGCGGGCGGGTGAGCTGTGCAAGCAAGCAAGCATTGGGTGGGTGGGGCAACTGAGTGACCAGTGACTGGGGAACCGGTTCGGGGGCGTGGCCAGGCAGAAGCTACTACCGGTTCCGCGACCCACACCTAATCACCGCTACTGATTCTCCGGAACCGGTGAAAACTGGTTGAATACCACCTCTGGTCATGAGTCACTTTTTTCAGTGGTGGTGTAACCTTGAACAGTTACTAAATGAACTGTTGTAAGTTGAAGACTACCTGTAGTTCATTCCCTGCTGCACTGCTTTTTAACCTGCATAGGATTGTTAAATGTAATGTTCAAATATGTAATCTCACATTATGATTTGAATTGGTATAACCCATGCTATCATGTCTGGAAGTTCACCTAGGTCTTTCATTTTGAAAGTAGAATCAATCTGCAGTTACTTGGGTCATTTCTGGATCAAAGTCTAATGCTGATTTAATTGCTGAATAAAAAGCCTCCTTCCATGTTCTTTCATCATTTAGCATGTAAAGACTTCCTAGCACATGTGGGCATGAGATGTGAAAGCAGTTAGCACCTTATCACAAGGTGTTAGGATATATTATACATGTATAATACTTGTTCCTAATTTCCCACCAATCTTGGGAAACACAGTTCTTTGAGAGAAACTATGGAAAGGATTAGTAATAGAGGTCTCTATATTTCATCAAACAACATTGAAGTTTGAAAAATGCTATGATAGTTAAATTGCTATAAATCAGATGCTGGTGTACATGGAGACTTGCCCTTCATGTTGTGCTCCAACAAGACTTTTTTCCTAGACTTAAAAAATGGCAACTTTATGATGTAATTTGGATTAATTCTAACTCTAATTTCTTCTTTGTCTGATGCCAGAATAGCTAAACTTTGTTTTTCCCTTCTGATCATTCATCTTTCTTTCTGACTTTTTCAGACACTCAGTGCCAGGAATTAAGTGTAACGAGGAGTAAAGCATTTGTAAATTCACAAGGAGGGTGCAAAAGGGGGAAAGCATTTGGAAAGTTCATCAGCAATAATGATGGCAGTGCAATAAACTTTGAATTACAGATGCTCCAGGTCACTTTAATCTTGTGCTATCATGAGAAGAACAGATGGCATAGAAAGCTGTTTCATGCTTCTCTTTTGGGGACTGGCCTTTTTCAAAGAACAGCCAAGTGTGCTTTCTGTTCCTTTTCTTTTCCTTGCTGAAAGCAGAATTTGTACAAAGCCATCTTTTTTTTCTAATTTAATACTTTGGAATGGATAGTTGTGTATCAAATATGACTAAGAATTTCAAATATGTTTGTTAATTTAAAACTTGCTCCAGTACTTCTCCTTTTGTTCCTTGTTCCTTTCTAAAAGAAATGTGGGATCTGCTTTTTTCCCCTCCCCTTCCGAAGATTTTTGCCTATGGTTCCCTTTCACTTGTAAGATGTTTCACGTAGGCAGATTATTGGTAACACAGTGGTTAGAATGCAGTACTGCAGGCTACTTCTGCTGACTGCCGGCTGACTGCGGTTTGGCAGTTTGAGTCTCACCAGCTAAAGGTTGACTCAACCTTCCATCCTTCTGAGGTCAGTAAAATGAGGACCCAGATTGTGGGGGCAATATGCTGACTCTGTAAACCGCTTAGAGAGGGCTGTAAAGCACTGTGAAGTGGCATATATGTCTAAGTGCTATTGCTATCAGATGCAAAATAGAGAACACTACCACAAAAAAGCAAAGCCAGTTGGAATACGGTTAGCCACCAATTCCTGTCCCACTCAAATATTTTAAATCAAAACTTTGTGATGTTACCTCAAGATATTACCAAATAAAGGAAGAGACAGACTGTGATTCTAATACAGTCTGGCAACTGTTCTTTTTAAATTGTTGAGAAATGGGAACTTTTGCTTACATCTCTTGGAGCTCTTTCTAGCTATCATTATTGAAAGCAGACAAAGTTTTCTACCATTTTTGAAGTGGGTCACAGATGCAAATTGCCACACATGCTCTAAATTGTCATCACAGTAAAAAAATAAATGAATTAATAAATAAATTTAAAAATAAATCTGGCCAAACCCATTTCTGGCAGCTTTGCAGGCATCCACTCCTCTCCTCCCAAAAATTAAGTGTGGTCCTTGGTCATAGCAGATTGCCATTCTGTAGAAAGCTTACTTGCAAGCATTTTACACTCTTGAAACAAACTTACATTAGGAAAGGAGCTTTGGGGTATTTCTGTGGGAACCATGGCAAAGGGCTTGTAGTTAGAAGATAGAGGTCATAACATGTACTGTAGTTTGGCTACCAGGCATAGGAATTTTTGGAAGTATATGGAAATGCAATTTTTATAAGCCTGGTGCAAATTAAATGAGGTAGAAAAATGGGTTTATAAAATATCCAAAATAGGAGAATTATTTTGTTTTTAAAATGATCTGTACGTGCTGTTTCAGTGTGTAGTAGTGAAGGAGCACCAAGCCAATAGTAGCAAATGTGGGTTTACTCCTTCAGCTCCACAAAACAATCAGTCATTTATCTGCAGTGGAGAAGAAAGCCAGTTTCCCTAACAGTTTCATTCTGGTTTTAAAAAAAGGTTCTTATCTACATGTGTATTTGCAGAAGGTTATGTAGGATTTGAATATGCAGCAAGCCCTGAATATGGAAGTTAACTGAACACCCCCCAAATAAAGAGAGGCTATACAAGGTCCTTTAGAAGAATTTATTTTATTAAAATAACCGATGACTTTAAATCACAGATCATGAATTTAGAATCACGTGTCCAAAGATACAACAACCGAATATTTTTGCAGTAGAATTAGCCTCTTCCTTGACTGCCAAGTTTCAGAGTCTTCTCCAATTACTCTTGTCTTTGCCTTATGTGTCCAAACTGTCTTAGCCTTATTATGAGTGCTTCAAGATGTTTTATTTTCATTTTGTATTATTTGTTGTTGCCATTCAAGGTAGTCTCCAAAATAATTTCAAGCATTACAAATGAAAGGAAGTTCATTTTTTCTTGGCTCAGACTTTCTGCCGGTCCAGGTTTTACAACTGTATGTTACAATAGGAAAGAGAACTGCCTTGACAGTATATATCTTTGTTATCTATATGATATCTCTACATTTTAATGTTGTGTGTGCATTTATCATACATACATACATACTTTTCAATAAAATAGTAAAATTCAGAACACACTAATGGTGAAAGTCTCAACAACAAATATGAGCTTTAAGCTGAAATCTAAGGATTTGGTTTGGTTGGAAATGTGTCCCAGCTAAAGCCAAATGAGTAGAAGTACATATTTTGTCTTCAAGACCTAATGACTTTTTCAAAAGTCCTATGAATACCTGTTTAAGAGTTAGAAACAAGTGTCTCAGCTGAACAACCAGCCTAACCATCCAAAATGTAAAAAATAAAAAAATAAGAACTGACTCTTATCTTTTATTCTATCCCAAAAATCAGGTAGACTAATTAGATGGTTGGGCTGAGCAGGAGTGGGATTCAGTTTTTTTAACAACTGGTTCTGTGGGCATGGCTTGGTTGGTGGGTGTGTCTTGGTGGTCATGTGACTGGGTGGTCGTGGCCAACTCGACATCACTGATATCAAGGGGGGCTTTTCCTCGCCTGGCCTTTCATGACAGTGGAGATGCTGCAACGGTCATAAGTGTGAAAAATGGTCATAAGTCACTTTTTTCAGTGCCATTGTAACTTTGAATGGTCACTAAATGAACTGTTGTAATCAAGGATTATCTGTACAAAAATACAAAAGCTTCTTTGCTTTCAGAAAGCTGCCCTAAATACCAATCATTAGATTAAAAATACCTGTAAACCAGAGTTACAAATCAGGCAGGGTGCCAGAGCACCTTGAGGAATGAAAATAGTTAAAATGCAGTTATAACTACCAAGCAGCCATCTCTTGCTCATAAAGTGAAACCCTTTAGCAGAGAGGTCATTTAAGCTCTCCAGAAAAAGCACACCCAGGAAAAGCAATCCTTAGATCCATTTGCACCACTTAAAGATACCAGCTAGTCTCACTCACCTCACAAAATATCCTAAGGAAATCATCCAGATTTAAGGAAGGGTCACATGTCCCCCCAAAAAGCAGTAAAAAAATCAGTGCCAAGCTTGCATCCTGCCTCTTGGAAGTATACCCCAAAAGGACAGTGCCAGATACCACTAAAGCAGTGAAGGAAGACCCCCTCCCCAGATAGAAAAAGAAACTATGAGGCAGGAAAAAATTCAAACACAATACAAATAATTAAATCACAACAGTAGCTGTTGCTTGTTGAAGCCGAATAGGGAAAATTATCCCATCAATAAACACAGGATTAAATGTCACCAAGCACAGAATTAACCTTCACCAAAAACCAGTTTTAGACCAAAACTCAGAAAGGGTATGTAAACTCACATTTGAATGTCAATCTTTCTAGCTAGGCAAGAAGCCTTGCTGAATGTCACTCATCTTGGTTCCCTGTCACTAAAAGCTTTGCTTCATTATTCAATTATTTCTTCAAAGTGCTGATTGTCCAGGGAAGTATTTCCTCCCAACAGCAGTGTAAAAATCTTAAAACAACCCTTCCCCTTTAAGAAAGGCAAGCCTCAGAAGCTCCAGAGACAGGAAGTCTAGGCGTTCTGGCAAGGATGTAATAAGGGTGGAAAAAAACAAAAGGAGATTGCTTCTAACTACCGGTTTTCCAAACTGCTTAGACAGTTAACAAGGGGTTCTATAGAACTGGACAGAACCAGTAGAATCCCACCCCTGGGGCTGAGGTCTCAGAGATCATCTGAGTTATTCAGGTTCTCCTCAGAGCAATCACATATGACCTCTTCTGAGATCCACAAACAACTTCTGCACAGCAAACAGCAAAATTAGTGGAGGTGGAGTGGAAGACTTAATTCTGATAAACCCTTGTAGACTGATTGGTTGGATCCAGTACTAACCTCCTTATTCAGTTACATTAACTGTTCTCTCCAAATTTCTATGGACTAAAGAGCTAGAAACAGTCCAGCTAATATCTGTCCAAGTAACCTTTTAAGTATTCTCTACACTAGTTGCTGACTGACTGACATGCTAATCCAATCATAAATCCAAACTCAATAATCCTGTTATTGAGTATATATGGTTGCTTACCCCAACCTCAACAAGAAGTTCAGTAGGTAAAATTGCTTGGAGTTTTTTACTTCATCATTTTGGATCAATCCATCCAATGTTTGGATGTCTTATTATTGAGAACTGCTTGGGATGTTGAACCAGATAGATTTCTTATGCTCATTCAGTTAATTATATTGGGCATTTGCTAAATTAAAGGGAAAATAAAATAGATCAGATTAGATCTGTATCAATTCCAAAACTACATGGTATTACTGAAATGCATGTAAGGGGTTTTGAATATGGCTTATTACCCGAATAATAATTTTAAGGTTGTAGTAATGAGACCATAAAAATTTCATGATTCATTTAATCCCTTCATATTGGAAATTAACCTTGCCTTCCAAATAAGTCCATAAAAATTATAGTTTTCTTGTTTACAAACATTATAAAAATCATTTGTGGGGCATTAAAAACCTGGAAAAGAAATGAGGTTTCATTTATATTTTTGGAAAAATGCTGTTTTGTTGGCATTGATATGTGGGAGTGGCTATTTATTTATTTGGACTTTAATTGGGAAACAAAGAAAAATGCTTTCTAGGCTGTGATGGAAATGTCTTATGCTTGTCAGGGGATGGAATTCAAACTGCGGAAGTCTGGGGATGATTTCCTGCTTTAACAACAGTTCAGGATCCGCCTTTCATCTCTTTTATTCTGTAGACCTGAATCGAAACTCTGTAACTGAAAGAAAATGTGTTGTAGTTCCTAGGTCAGAGAAAAGAAACAACTGGGTAAAAAGGTTTATCGAAAGTAATACCTGCTTGTTTGCCCTGAGAAACAAATTCTCATATACTGCAGTAAAATTTATCATGTTATTGCTTGAGATCATTTGCATGTGCATTTGATGAGTACAGGTAGTCTTCGACTTACGACAGCTCAGTGCTTGTCCAAAGTTAAAATGGCATTGAGGAAAGTGACTTATGACTTTTTCACACTTAACAACTATTGCAGCATCCCCATTTGTCACGTGATCGAAATTGAGATGCTTGGCACCTGACTCATATTTATGATGGTTGCAATGTCTCGGAGTCACGTGGTCCCCTTTTGCAACCTTCTGACAAACAAAGTCAATGGGGAAGCCAGGTTCACTTAACAACCATATTACTGACTTAACAACTGCAGTGGTTCACTTAACAACTGTAGCAATAAAAGTTGTAAAATGGAGCAAAACTCACTTAACAAATGTCTCATTTAGCCACAAAAATTTAGGGCTCAACTGTGGTTGTAAATCAAGGACTACCTGAACATAAAGAAGGGAAATATGAGACAGCTGTAGTCAAGCATTTCTGCTTTGTAAAATGCTAACTATTATTCTCCTGGAATGTTGTGCTCTGTCTTTTCCATATGTTGTTCATCTACAACCCAGATTTCCAAGAGCAAAATAACGTAATCACTTAATGTATACTGTATATTAGCCCTTAGAGTGGCTATTTTATTATAGCATTCCAAATATATCAATTATAATTTAGAGTCCATTCTGGCTTATTTTATGTTAAGTGATGGAAAATGTAACTGAATTTCCAAGCATGCCAGAATGCAAAGGACCTGAATTCTGGCTCCTTACAATTCCAAGTGTTCCACCCACCATATAATTCGCAATACTTAGCAGTAGTTAAGAGCCTATGATTTCCAACATATTTTATGTCCCACTTTGTTTCTTTCCTTTAATTTTTCCTCTCATTATTTTTAACTTACATTTTTTCGCTCATAAATATTTTTAATTTGAATATCATGGTTGCTTATAATTGTCATAGATGCCCAAATTTATCCCAGTTTGAATATATTTTGGCCATCTGATATGATTGGGAGAAGAGCAGTCAAGAGTCATATACCGTGAAGACAATTTATACTTTCTTCATCCCTCCATTTCCTCTCTTTAGACGCTGATCTGGAGGTCATTTTAAACAAGCACTCACTAGGGGGTTAGTAGTTGTATTTGTGAACTACAACTACTACTATGTGAAACTTGGCTTTATGCCAGTAACTGTGAGAGGGCTCTTGGAGTCCTGGTGGACAATCACTTGAATATGAACCAAGAGTGTGCAGCAGCATCCAAAACAACCGAATGCAGTCCTAGGGTGCATAAATAGAGAGATGGAATCAAGATCATGTGAAGTTCTAGTAACGCTTTACAAAGCCTTAGTAAGGCTACACTTGGAATACTGCATCCAGTTCTGGTCACCATTATGCAGAAGAAATGTTGAGACTCTGTAAAGAGTGCAGAGAAGAGAAACAAAAATGATTAGGGGGCTAGAAGCTAAAACATATAAACATACAAAGAACGGCCGCAGGCATTGGGTATGTCTAGTCTAAGGAAAAGAAAGACTAGACGGGACATGATAGCACTGTTCCAATATTTTGAGGGGGTCTTTTAAAGATGAAGAAATCGAACTATTTTCCAAAGCACCAAAAGGGAAGTTGAGAAACAATGAATGGAAACTAACCAAGGAGAGAAGCAGCTTAGAACTAAGGAGAAATTTCCTAACAGTGGGAGCAATCAACCAATGGAATAGCTTGCCTTCATAAGTTGTGGGTGCTCCATCACTGGAGGCTTTCAAAAAGAGACGGAACAACCATTTGCCTGAAATAGTATAGGGTTTCCTGCTTGAGTAGGGAGCTGGACTAGAAGAACTCCAAGGTCCCTGCCAACTCTATTCTATGTTGTGGCTGTCATGATTTTCTAGCTTGGCAAATGAACCATCATCTAGGACTAGGTAAACAAACTCTATTGTGTGGAATACAGCAACAAAAGTGGGAAGAGTCAAATTATCTCTCTCCTTACCTGCTATTCTCTAGGAATACAATAGAAAGGTGATGTTGCCATAGCATACTTATTGACCGTGTATCTTAAACCTCTCATGGGCACAATGTAATAAAACTTCCCTCCTTAATTACATAACTGTCAGAATGTTTGCAGCACATCTGACCAGCACACAAGTAAATAATTCTGCAGGATTCAGTTCATAATTCAGTTCCATAAGAAACTTCTTTAAATAAAATACCATGCAGCAGAAGTCAGCATAAAAATTCAGGAACACAGAAGAAATATTCACAGAAGCAAGATGTATGTGTGTGTGTGTGTATATGTATATATATATGTGTGTGTGTGTGTACATATGTATATCTGTGTGTGTGTGTGTGTATGTATATATATAATATATGTAGGTCTTGGTGTATTCGGGTCTTGTCCTGTGTAAGATTGAGAATACCTTGGCAACCCGATGAAATCTCATCCGTCATCTTCAGGCTGGTGTCTTCAGCTTCGTTCTCCTGGGAGAAGTATATATATATATATATATATGTATGTATGTATATGTATATGTGTAGGTGTTGGTGTATTCGGGTCTTGTCCCGTGTAAGATTGAGAATACCTTGGCAACGTTTCGACGAAATCTCATCCATCATCTTCAGGTTGGTGTCTTCAGCTTCGTTCTTCTGGGAGAAGAACACAAAAGGCTGAAGGACACACAGCCACTACCTCAGCCACACAGGCTCTTATGAAAAAGCCAACCAATCAGCAAACACCAATTCCATCAACCAATCAAGAAGCAACAACACAGCCAACAACACAGCCAACCAACCCGCTTACAGCAGAGCCAGCACACCACACCTCCCCTCCAGTATTTATAGAGAGAAGGCAGCTCAGATCACGCTTTGCTGGCACAAGCACAAAGCCGAAGACACCAGCCTGAAGATGGCAAGTGGGATCTCGCTTCGCTGCCAGTATTCTCAATCTTACATGGGACAAGACCCGAATACACCAAGACCTACATACATACATACATACATACATATATATTTGTTTTCGTAGATTTTCACGGGTAAAGGTATGTAGGTCTTGGTGTATTGGTCTTGTCCTGTAAGATTGAGAATACCTTGGCAACGTTCGACGAAATCTCATCCATCATTTCTTGGTGTCTTCAGCTTCGTTCTTCTGGGAGAAGAACTTCCCGCCTACCAGACATCTGGAAACTAGCCCTAATCAACAAACGAGTCCCAGCCACGAAAACCAACACCGGACCCAAAATAACACATGATGCCACCACCAATCTCCCTCACCAGACTCAAACCCAAGCCCACCCTACAGACAAAAGGCAACCACCGTCCAGAAACCAGACCATAGCTACAACTCCAGCTGCTACACCCCCCTCCGACCCCCAAACTAAGCAAACTGACACACACTATAAACACATAGCCAGACCTCAAACTCGGAGCCAAACCAAGGCCCGGAATGTCACATCACAGCCTTCCACCCAGGATACTACATCATGGAACTCAGGAGATTACCACACAAAACCTCAGGAGGTTGCAACACAGACAACGACCCAGGAGATAACGGCACAAGACCCAGGATGTCACAACAATAAAACTCAGAAGGTCATCACACAGCCCACTACCCAGGTAGCTAAAACACAAAAGGCTGAGGCCACTACCTCAGCCACACAGGCTCTTACGAAAAAGCCAACCAATCAGCAAACATCAACTCCATCAACCAATCAAGAAGCGACAACAGAGCCAAAACCACAGCCAACCAACCCGCTTACAGCAGAGCCAGCATACCACACCTCCCCTCCAGTATTTATAGAGATAAGGCAGCTCAGATCATGCTTTGCTGGCACAAGCACAAAGCCGAAGACACCAGCCTGAAGATGGTGAGTGGGATCTCGTCGAAACGTCACCAAGGTATTCTCAATCTTACACAGGACAAGACCCGAATACACCAAGACCTACATAGCTTTACCCGTGAAAATCTACGAAAACATATATATATATATGTAGGTAGGTAGGTAGGTAGGTCGGTAGGTAGGTCGGTCGGTCTTGGTGTATTTGGGTCTTGTCCCGTGTAGGATTGAGAGTATCTGGGCGATGTTTCGACGAGATCCCACTCGCCATCTTCAGGCTGGTGTCTTCGGCTTTGTGCTTGTTATATATTTCTAACATGTGAGTGCCAGACTTAACTGATTTTCTCTGTTGCTCTTCATTCACCGAATGCTTTTTTCTCCTCTTTTTTTATAGCCTTTCCATGCCGATGGCTGGTGTGATACTATCAACAACCGAGCCTATTGTCAGTATGATGGTGGTGATTGTTGTTCCTCCACAGTCTCCTCAAAGAAGGTAACTGATACGTTAGTTGTGCATTACAGAAAATGGAATATACCTCATATATTTGCAGATTAGCCGACAATTTTAAATGGCAAAAGGTATCCAAAAAATCAAGTTCAGCTTATCTGCAAAATACACAACATCTGCATTTCCCATATATACATATGGACAAGCTCATCTGCATGTTAAATTTTTAACCAAAATACCATGAAAATGTGGATTGGCTTATCCATGGGTGGTGCGTTTTTTAATGGTATTTTGGTTAAAAATTCAAGAGTCTATAATTTATTTACTTATTGATTAAATTGGTATCCTGATTTTATTATTTTACAATTAACTCAAAGTGGTGAACATATGTAATACCCCTTCCTCCTATTTTCCCCACAACAATAACCCAGTGAGATGAGTTAGGCTGAGAGAGTCACCCAGCTGGCTCTCATGCCTAAGGCAGAACTAGAACTCTCAATCTCCCGGTTTCTAAGCCAGCACCCTCACCACTACAACAGACTGGCTTGCTTATCCATGGATGGACTTATCCACAAGTACATATCATAAATTTATAGATAGTGTCTATAACAGGCTTCTGGCCTGTTTCACAATCCATATTTTGAATGTTTTTCTAAAAGAGAGGAGAGTCGAGGGAATTAACTCGCCCTTGCACATGGCACCTGCTGATCACTAAAGCAAGTCTTTTGCCATAATGCAATTCTTAAATCCAACTCAACTCTTTATTAGGTTTGTGTGGAAGTCTGGAAAAGAAAGTTGCTTTAGTGGATAACAGAACTATCATGCATTTTAGCAAATATCTTGAATTAGGCTCTCGAACTGAGCAGAACCTGTAAGCAGCTCAGAATTTAGTTCCTGCCCTTGTTGAATGAAGAAATGGAAATAATCTCAAGTCAGTGTTGGGAGATGGAAAATGATTTGGTTTTATTCTGTTTTTGTTGTGCCAGAACTTTTTATTTTGCTCTTAGGTTCCTGGTCTCTATAATATATTGGGCATCGACTTGGAAAATTTGGAGAATAAATAGCTGATAAATAGGATGTACTATCGATCCATAAGACTGGAGGGTAGAGGAGATGCTTCCCTGAGCTCTTCTTCCCTGAATTATTCTATTCCCTAAATGCCACTGTTCTTCCAATCCTTCAGGTTGTTCTGTTTCCCAATGGCTGTGATCAGGACGAGTGCACCTGCCGGGATCCAGCAGCAGAAGAAAATCAGTAGCCCGCTGCAGCAGCCACCAGGACATGTTGTGCTGCTGCCAAGGCTCAAATTGGAGGAAATTACAAAGGCTTGAGGGAAAGCATAAATAGGAGAACAGCAAAGGCTGAAGAAAAGGATTCAGGGGAAGTCTGGTCATAAAGGTCCTGCACTTGATGTGTAAGTGAATAAAGGAGAAATGAAATTTTGAAGAGAGAGATGGAGAAGAGAGCGAGAAAACAAAACATCCTTATCATCTTTGGTCAACTTCTTTTCCATCAGAACTGAAATACTGTATTGTCTTGTCAGCTCTGCTGGCAAACTGGATCTGAACCAAGCCTCAAAGCTACCTTCCTTGCCGCATTAATGGCTTGCCACCTAAACTGTGTATTTGCTCTGACGTTTTATTGATGTCTGCCTCTCTAGAGCTTGATTTAGCAGAGCGGGGAGGGAAATGGGATCTGTCTGCAAATATTTAAACATAATTTTATTACAAATCTATATAATGTTTTTACTTGCTGTTTAGTAAACTAAATCGTGCTGCTGTGAAATACACTACATTAGAAATGTGGGATCATATAATGAACATTCCCAGAAGTCCAGCAGAATTCCAATGAGGCCCTTATAAATATCTAAAGCAGTAATTGCTTCCCCCCACCCTAAATTATGTCACACTTAACTGCAGAAGTAAAGTCACATATGAGAATGCTCTATCAGTCATATCTATCTGCACTTCTACCACAAAGAAACCATGCCTGATTTTTTTTACTGGGCATATATAAATACCCATCCCTCTATTTCCTAAGCAACATTACAAATAGTACCCTAAAGAAATGAAAGGCATATGATAAAAGGAAACCCCCCAAAAAACTTAATGTATTTTAAAACCACACCAGTTATTATACTTCTTCATCCATTTTTCCCCTTCCAAATCACCCTTATTTCTGTGTCATACGCTGCACTCTTCTGCTGTCTTTAAGTGGGATGCTTGTTCTGTCATTCTGAAGTCTCACTTCCTTAATAACGAAGAAGACAGAAGCATTCTATTAAACAAAACCATTTTTACATTTGACATTCATTCATTCCACACAACAGACCAAATACTTGCCATTATCTTTTCATCTCTTAAAATTTCTCTATTTTCCATTATTTAGTAAACATTGCAGGGAGATACATAAACTCATTTACTTTTTTCTAGTTTTAGTATTTATGTATGAGCAACAAACATGCTCTAAACACAGCTCCCTTGACCTTTGATGCATCAATTTTAAAATCTATACTGTTAACTGTCAGCCTACCCATCTAACATTTGCTGCAAAACTTTCAAACATTCTGCCAACCAATACACTTCAAGGATTCCTCATACAGTACAGTTACCCATAAATACAGTAAAAGAAGAATGAGTCACCAGCTCCTATTTATTCTCACACGTACTTTTCTTTAATCACGCCTCTTACCATGTTCACCAATCAACTTTCAACTCCATACTTTCAAATCACCCATGATTTAAATATGATTTAACTTTGTTACATACTTTCTCTAAATCAGTGTACAATGTATTTCTTTTTTGTGTGTTTCTGTTTCATATCATGCATTTCTTAGTGACGTGATAAAAACTGGTTGCTCACTACTTGCCTGGCATAAAGTTGGATTGCTTGTTGTTGCATCTCCTAGCCTTTACATTAGAATTCTGCAAAACATTTCCCCAAATGCACTTAAGAAATCCTACCATATGTGTTGCTCAACCTTGCTATCTTTCTTTGAAGGAGAATAGTAATAACATTTATCAAACTCAGATGCAGCCTTCCCATTAAATGAGCCAGCCATTCTGTAGGCAAACTATACCTGTGTTTTAAGATTTATACCACCTATATTTGCAATTCTATCATTTCTCAACAGTGAGGATTTATGATAGCCTTTTTAATCATTTTTCTTCTTCGAACACTACTATTTATATTTTAATATATGTGTGATTTCATTAAGAATTTTGATTGTAATAATTTCTAATACAAACTAAAAGAAAAATGAATAAAAAGAAGTAAAAAGTGCAAAAAAGAAATAAAGAATAAAGAATATAATAAAGAGAAAAGAAATATATAATCTTCCAACTTTGATCACAAGTACAAAGAAATGTATAACTCTTAATCCACTCTAAGGCTATAAACATTTAGCTCTTTATCCCATATACCATCTCTTATCTATAACCAAATCCAAAAAACACCATTGTTCAATCCTCATGTCAACACTAAGTGTATAAAGGATTACTAGAAGTAATAATATATCTTGTGTTAACCTTATTTTTGAATCTTATATTCCTTCATTTTACTTCAAACAATTCTAATTTTTAGTTCATACAAGTATTGTTGGATTTGATTTCATTTATACTTTGTCCGATTGCTCAGAGTTGTTTTAAGGTTTTAACAAGCCTGTTTTCTAAGTCAAGTAGGAAAACAAAATCCATTCACTTCAAGTCACTCTTTTGGTTTGTCATTTGTATTTTCCTTTTACATTTTAAAATCTCAACAAGTGTGTTTTGTAGTGAAACATTGTGAAACATCCTTTTGTAGATCATTCTCTTGACCTGTCAGTTGTAAATCTACTTGAGATGCCACCTCTATTGGGTCAGATAAACTTTGTTCTACACCTATCACTTCCTCAACAACATATTTTGGACATAATATATCCATGGAAGCAGCCATCATTACTGATATTGTTCATATTGTGACTACCATTTTTTTTAAATTTCATTCTTCAAAAGTCTCCTTCAATATTTTATCTTGGTTACAACATGTTGCAACATTTTACAGGCTTGTAACTTTCCTCTATCCAAAAACTTTAATCCCCTCTAGTGCCCAGTTTTTGAAATCATGAAATCGTTTCTCTTTCTTTTGTCTTCAAACAAAAGTGTCTTTCCCATTAGCTGTGTGTTCAATATAGTTAATTCCAAAATCTTACTGCAAACGTTTCAATAGTCCAATTTTATCTAAACCGTTAGCCCATTTATTCCTTCTATTTTTCTCCATATGCACATTATACAGTACCTTATATCTATAATTCTGCAGCAGTCATTATTTTATGTGATTTTTGTTTGCCTTTGTAGCTTCTTAATTTCATTTAGCATTCCTCTGCATATTTCCATTAGCAGAACTCCACATACTTTTGTAGTCCTGTGTAATGTAGTTCTTTTCTCTTGGTTCCCATCAGCTTCTTATATTAGGTCTTTTTGCGGTTATTCTGTTTGAAGAGTAAGCTACCTTTCACACAGAACTTGTACTTCCTCTTCTTGCAGGTCAGAAAAGGAAAGGGTAAAGGACAGTGTTGTTTACTAATGATCTTTTAGCCAATTTTGTACTTCGATGTAGAAAAGTTGTATGTCTTCAGGGAATAATAGCTTGAAGAGATGCAATTCAGGGAAAGTGTTTGCTCACTGTATATATGGCCTCATCATGGGTATTCAATGTATGTTTCCACATTTCTTTTAAACTTAATATATGCACACACACACACACATATATATAAGATCTATAAAGGAAACTTGACATCAACACTCAGAAATTAGAAGTTTAGCTATCTTTACTATAACATCACAATATATATATATAAAAACAACCACAAAGCAATTCTTAACAATTAGTGACTAACGAACTTTCCGAATCCATGTTTTATCTATTTAAATCCAGAAAGACAACTTTATGAAAACTTTCTGAATGATCATTACTGATAGGCTTGTCCTCATTGCTAGCCATATTTGATCAGCACATTTAGTATTCACTTCGTGATGCAGAATTATAATAGGATAGTTATTGTGGAGTTTTCTTTTAAAGAGGTTTAAAAATGTCAACCTGGCATAAAATCTATACCAAAATTTATCATACATCCCTTGAGTCTGACATCTTAATTGCCTCATTTTAGTCTTCTTCGTCTGGGAATGATGACATTTGTACAGGTAGTGGGGTAATTTCATCTCTTTCTGGCCCATCTACAGTTTTTAAGGATGTTTGAATGCTAAATTAACCCAGGTACGGCACTTTAAAAGCACACAGGTATACTATTTGGTTAACATAGCTTAATGGGCTCAAAGACCTGAACCTACTGAGATGTTCACCATATGGAACCTTCTGTGTGACTTGCAACCATCTATCTGGGTTCACAAGGAATTGCTATGTCTCTGCAACAGTTGCTTTCTCCAAACAAAATACCGTTGGAACTCTAGCAGAGAGAGAAAGTGCTTGAAGTTATCTACTTCTGCAATCAATGATAATTTTCTTAAAATATCAAATTATGTCTTATTTGACCCAGAGATTTATAATCTGCATCTAAGTAGAAACAGGTGTTTGAAATGTCATTGCACCGTTGGGTAATCTGGAATAAGTTCTACTGCCTTGGATTTGTGTTCACTAATATGTATTTAAATCAATGCGTATATGAAGGGGAAATCATTTAAGGGCACAGAAGCATTGAGGTCTAACTCAGAAAAATTCATAGACCCTCTAGAATTATGCAAGTATGCCACGATTTGTTGTATGTGCACCAGACGTTGGCAATCACAGCACACATTTTTAATTGGAAAACTTCCAACCACCCTCTACAAATCAGACTTTTATTTCCTTTTTTAAAAAACAAGTTTTTCAGATAAAAAAATGGAAAGAGGTATATATTTATTGGTTATGTATGGATGAAGCATATATATTTAGGGACACGTGTGTTGCTACTCTCTCCAGAGGGTGAAATGAGATTGAATGGGATGGTGATTTCCAGAGCAGCACAATCCCTTTTATTCACTTTTGTGTTTCATTTGAAAGGATGTTATGAGAAACAAGATTCCCTTTATCACCAGCACTATGGAGAAGATGATGTTGTTGGGTGAGGAGGGGGGGAATCCAGAGGAAGGCTTAATCTCCTCTCCCCTTTGAATGCTGCTTGCCGGATCATTCTAGAGAATACAAAAGTCATCCAAAGTGGTCTTTTAGGAAACACTGGGGGCTGCTCAGTAAGGAACAGGTGCAAAGTTCATCTTGGTGCCTGCTAACCCATGGTGGTAGAGACTCTAAAGATTGGTCATAAGAAATTGGTCATTTTCTGGTATGTGGGGCAAGATAATCTGTACTCGGAATTGCTGTGTCTTTGACACCTCAGTCACATCCTGATACTGCCTGAGATTCTGAAATTCAGCTTCAAGCCTTATCAAATGTACAGATGTCACAGATTGGCAGCCTTTCACCCACTGACTGCTTTTTCTTAATGCTTAAAACGGCATTAAACTACCGGTAGCTAATTATGCCAAATTAGGTGCTGAAAAGTTAACAGTTGTATTTCTGTGAATAGAGCATTGAGGACAAAGATATATTACATTCCTCCACTAGAGCTGATTGAAAATATCAATTGATGAAAGGTCATTTTAGTGAATTGCTCATTTTTACAGTATGAGATATGGGATTGCCTTTAGCAACGTAGCACATCACGTCCCCTTTTAAAAGGACAGCTTTATTCACAGTCGACGCTGCTGCTATTTTTGTTTTTGTTTTGTATTTGATAATTATTTTTTATAAAAATCTATAAAATTAAATAATCTACTGATCCATCTGTGTCTTACTCCATCTTGTTACCTTTGATGTGAAATGAACAGCATTTCCAAAGAAAAAAAATCCATATCAGCACGAGTTCTCTAGGATAGTAGTTTGGCAAAAATAATGTATACATATCAATACATTGTCCCTGAAATTAAACATAAGCCTGCTGTGCTGCAGACCTGCCTTTGCTAGTAAAAGAAATAATTCAATAGCTGACTTACATTTCAGTCCTTGGAATTAACATATGGAAGTTCTTGGAGATCCAATGTATAAAGTTTCACATGGGCAGATAAATTTGTTCCCAATAGGAACCAAGGAAGAAAAGCCCAAAATAATGTTGAAGAGACAGCTGCCTTAAATAGTTCCCCCCAAAATGAAATGTTCATTTACTGTACAATGGCCATACTGGTGGTGTGCCTCATTGCACACATATACTATTATACAGGTTATATTTTTGTCTGTTTTTCACTTTAATATTTAATAAAAAATAAGGAATTTTGATGGAAATGGTGCAGTATTAAATGGCTGTCAGAGACTGAGGTTAGCAAATGTTACACTTGCTATGAAGAGGTGCTATTTTTCTTGTTTGGATCACTGGGCTTAGCCAGAATCCTTTTCTAATCATGTTTTTACAATTTGCGTTGTGTAGTAATGTCTTTCTAAAGTGCACACTTACCCTACAATGTACTATACCATAAATTTATAGTGGATAATCTGCCCTGTGTTATGTTGCAGCAGCTGGGAATGGTAAGTGCAAATGGCAGCATGGACTTGCACAGCATGCCCAGCCCCCAATTTGGAGATCTACCAATGTCTTGGACTAATACCACTCTATAAAGCCTTAGTAAGACCACACCTAGAATATTGCATCCAGTTTTGGTCACCACATTATACAAAAGATGTTGCAACTACAAGTGCAAAGAAGAGCAACCAGGATGATTAGGAGACTGGAGGCTAAAATATACAATGAATGGTTGCAGGAACTGGGCATGGTTAGTCTAGTGAAGAGAAGGACCAGGGGAGACATGATAGCGGTCTTCCAATATTTGAGGGGCTGCCACAGGGAGGAAGGAGTCAAGCTATTTTCCAAAGCACCCGAAGACCAGACAAGGAATAATGGATGGAAACTGAACAAGGAGAGATTCAACCTGAAAATAAGGAGAAATTTTCTGACAGTGAAAGCAATCAACCAACGGAACAGTTTGCCTTCAGAATTTGTGGGAGTTTCATCACTGGAAGCTTTCAAGAAGAGACTGGACTGCCAACTGTCAGAAATGGTGTAGGATTTCCTGCTTGGGCAGGGGTTGGACTAGATGACTTACAAGGTCCCTTCCAACTCTTATAATATCTGTTAATTATGATCTGGAGGATACTATCTTGTGAATATTAGAATTCTGATAAAATCAGTGCTATTGTTAGGTGTGTTTGGTTTTAATACTTAACAATTCATGCCTAAAAGACCTGAAACTGAGATTTTCCCTTACCCTTACCTATCAGTTGTAATTCAGATGTGTACTTGCATTCTTGTGTTGGTTGTACATATATAATACAGGAAGCTGCTTGATGCCTTCTTATTTCAAGGATCGTAGCATATTGAGGTAATCTAGCCTTGCCAGTTATATTTCTGAAAGCATCACATTGCAAATTTATGTCCTATGTAATCAGGTTCACCATTCTAGAGTCTTCACCAAAGCTGAAAGACATCTGTACCTGATTCTCCTAATGGTAATCTGTGCAGGCGTTTCATGCCCTTGCACTGGCATCTTCCCAATGTTCTAGAGCTTAGGTGTTCTTTGATCCTAAGAGTGTTCTCTTCTGTATAAAGGCATTATCACTGTTTATCACAGTCCCTTCAGCCCACCACTATGACAGTTCTCATAACATTGCCCAGAGGATAAGAGGAAAAGAGTAGCTTTATCAGAGAAGCTGTATGTTCCGAGGGACAGTGCACTGAGCTGTGAAAAATAATATCTCAAAAAGCTTCTTATTACAAAGTGTGTGTCTGGACAGCTGCTGATAGCCACTGAGAATGAAGGGCTGATTGCTTCCTGCTGAGCATGCACAAATTATAAAATATAAAGCAGTTTGCTTTCAAGGAGGAAGCTCACAGAGTTTGAATTAACAGAACTTGCTAAAATGGAGCTTCTTAAACCACTCCAAAACAACAACAAATAAAAAACAAAAAACCCAGAAAAGACATTGGTTCATTAAGTACATAGTCTTCATTGTCTATATAATGATCCTCAAGAGTTTAGGAAATAAGATGCACTTAACATCTAAGTACAAAATGGCAAATAAGTATAATAGATATGATTCCGATTCTTGAAATATAAGTTTAAGGAGATCATTTGTTCAAAAGGAATAGAAACAAGTGAAAGGGAGAAAATTGCATTATGGCTTAAAATGATCTATTCATGCTCAGAAAACTAGGCAATGCTGCAGATAGCATCAGCATTAAAGACACTTTAGAAACAAATAAAAGCAGCATGGTGGTGCCTCCAATTAAAGAGGCAATGCAGAGGGCTTTCCAAAAATTATTTCAAGAGGTATAGTAATTTAAACACTGACAATTATTACAATTCACTCTGTGCCAAGCAGGGTCTTTTCAGAAAATTTCTGACATTTAGATAAGAAATTTATCTTTCAGAGGACTGAAGAAGATCAGTTATCTTTGATCTCCTTGACAAACCATACTCAGCGAGTAGTCCTTAATGGGTCTAAGTCTACATGGAGGGAAGTAAGCAGTGGGTTGCCACAAGGTTCCGTCTGAGGCCCAGTACTCTTCAATATCTTCATTAACAACTTAGATTAAGGAATAGAAGGGGAACTTACCAAATTTGCAGATGATACTAAGCTGGCAGGAATAGCTAACACCCAAGAAGATAGGCTCAAGATCCAGATGGATCTTGACAGACTAGAACACTGGACCGCATCTAACAATATGAAATTCAATGTAGAGAAAAGTAAAGTCCTACACTTAGGCAAGAAAAAACAAAAGTACACATATAGACTGGGTGAAACCAGGCTCAATAGCAGTAACTGTGAGAGGGATCTTGGAGTCTTAGTGGACAACCAGTTAAATATGAGCCAGCAGTGTGCAGCAGCAGCCAAAAAAGCTAATGCAATCCTAAGTTGTATTAACAGAAGGATACAATCAAAATCAAGGGAAGTACTAATACCACTCTATAAAGCCTTAGTAAGACCACAGCTAGAGTACTGCATCCAGTTTTGTTCACATTATAAAAAAGATGTTGAGACTCTAGAAAAAGTACAGAGAAGAGCAACCAGGATGATTAGGGGACTGGAGGCTAAAACATACAATGAACAGTTGCAGGAACTGGGCTTGGCTAGTCTAGTAAAGAGAAGGACCAGGGGAGACATGATAGCGGTCTTCCAATATTTGAGGGGCTGCCACAGGGAGGAAGGGGTCAAGCTATTTTCTAAAGTGCCTGTAGGCCAGACAAGGAATAATGGATGGAAACTGAACAAGGAGAGATTCTACCTGGAAATAAGGAGAAATTTTCTGAGTGAGAACAATCAACCAATGGAACAGCTTGCCCTCAGAAGTTGTGGGAGCGTCATCACTTGAGACTTTCAAGAAGAGATTAGACTGCCATCTGTCAGAAATGGTGTAGGATCTCCCACTTGGGCGGGGAGTTGGACTAGACGACCTACAAGGTCCCTTCCAACTCTGATTATCTATTATCTGATTTGATACTAATCAAATGTGAGAAGGTGAAACAACAGTAACTTTGGAAGACTATGTAATGCTATAATTCTTGATTTTGAGGGAAGCCAGATTTAAGCAAAAACATTTAACTCGGACTTTGAAAAAGTAGATTTCAGTAATGCTAGAGTGTAGGATACCATTGCAAAATTAGGGTAATATAATTCAGCTCAAAATGTTTTAGAAGTGGATAATTATTTCAAACTGCCGAGTGCACCTTTGTTCCTAATAGCTGACCCATATAAAAATGTGAAGACTTATCTTTGCAAGCTCAGATGAGGTTGCAGTTTGAAAGCAAAAATAAGGACAATTTCTGAGAGGGGATGGAGATGACATCAGTTGGTGTGAAAAATAAACAGACATTGTAATTCCTCAATCTCACAAATTACTAACAGTGCCATTTAATATTCAGTTAGATGTTCAGTTCATCTGAATTTTACAGGGTGTAACAATGACTGTTTTGAAATATTTTTAAGACTAACAATAACACTGCTGTTTCAAAACACTTCTGCACAAGAAGAGTAGCAAAACTTTTGAGTTAGAATTAAAGCATCAAAAAAGTGAGAATCATACTGAATTTGGGGAAGGCATGAAATTGATCATATTAACCGCACAAGTAAAAGATAATTAGGCTAACACACAGTATAAAATCTTGCAAGGATAATAGGAAAAGTTCAAATCGATTCCATTCTTTCATCCTAAAATAATAAAAATATAGTCAAATGAAGGGCTTTTAAAACTGGCTCAATAACAAAACAATTCTATGAATTTCTACATTTGTAGGTCAGTATCCTAAATGTCCTCTTTTATTTCACAACACAGTAAATATAAGTACATTAACAGTTGGAACAAAATCTTCTTGTCCAAAAGTTTCAAGAATCAGGAAGATTCCTGAAATCCTCTTAGATACTCAACGAGTTTAGGTAGCTTTTGCTTTCTTCTTTTACACATGGTCCATGGCCCAAGTTAAGGGATATGATTCCAATGAATAGTACCATATCCAAGCTGGTAAAGCTCACATTGTCAATTGGAAAAATATAGTTTGAGATAGCAGTGGTCCTTTCTTAGTCTTTTTCCTCAGGCAGAGAGAAGGCAAAGTTAGATCAAGGATCCCTTGTTCATAGGATGACTGAGCATAATTGGTTTGACTTAGAGCAATCTGAAGCAAGTGGCACTATTAAAAAACAAAAACAAAACTATCACCGAGGGTACAATGAAGCGAAATTGTGGAAGAACTTGACTGAATTTTTGATTTAGTTAAAAATACTGTCAAATTCTTATTAAATAAAATGCAGATGTTTTTAGGATATTCTGACTTCAACATTGTTGTGCATTACAAATATAGGTGCTTGCAATTGATGGATGTGTTTTTGCGTCTATGTGTGCAAAGTATGTATAAAAATAAGAGTAATATTCCACTAATTCAAACATGAAACCTACATGTAGAAAAGAAGAATTCTGCAGCAAGGAAACCCTAAACTGAGATATGAGACAAATTAAGGAAACTGTTCTTCAACATAGCCAAATGGCTATAGCATTTTGGGAGCCAGGATTTGGGAGCCAGGTAAATGAAAAAAAAAAACCACTGGCAAAAAGAGCTGTACAAGACATTGGAAGGAGGGAGAGGCTTTCTATGTCAAGGAGTTCCACATGTGATTGAATCAAAAAATTGGGTTACCATGTTTAGTGGCTTATTTGCTTGCTTGCTTTCGCACCTCAGTGCTCTCCAGATGCATTCGCCTATGCATCTTCCTGACACTGGTGGGATTAGGCAAAAAGCATCTGTACCATTTAAAAACACCCACCTCTTTCTCCCTCTACAATCATCAGAAAGTGGTAGTCATCAGAAATGCAGCAATTTTAAACATGTTTCATTGACTAAGGCTTTTTTAAGGGTGTAAACATCTCTAGTTGAAAATATTCAACAGAAATAAGCAATTTGTTGTCATATTTCAGAGCATTCAGATAGAAACCCATTACCAATATTTTTGACATATAAAAAGTGAATACTTTAAGGGATTAAATTTTGTTTCCATTCCCCTTTGCTTATTGTTGAGCTAATGCAAGAGTATAATAGAAAGAGTGTAAATACCATCTTTGTTAAATTGTTAAATATGTTCCATTTGCATTCAGAATGGCAGTCACAAACAAATAAAGGATTTCCCTCTGACTATTTCTAGTGATTAGTCTCTCAGGATTACTTTCCATAAGAGGAAACCAATATTTCCTCCTAAGCATGGATATAACTACCTCACTAATCCTACATTCAGAGCCAAATTAGATAAGGAGGGTTGTGCATGCTTGAAACTGGTCACGAAGCTATACTTTAGTTCTGATGCAAGCACAGCATCTATTTACTATTCATTAAATCATCCTGGCATTTTTAGACCACTCCATGGGATCCCATATTTGAAGGAATCTTCTTTTAGAATTCTTCATGATTGGATAGTTTTTAATGAAGAGCAACTATGGGAAGTCACACCCACGAATGGGTTCACAGCAAGGCAGTAAGGAATTTCAGCAACTTTTAAGATATTACATGTAGACTCTACATTTTAGAAGTATATTCAGACATTTATAAACCGAAAGTGTCCTTAGGGTAGGCAAATATTGATGGGCAGAACATATATGTACTTAATTACCAAGTTTCCAAATATTTTGAAAGAAGCTTTACATTGTGATGGAATGAAAGGAAGCCAAAGCCTTTTGCAATAGAGTTGCCAGATGTTTGAGCTTCCCTCATTCCTATCAGAGTTATAAGAAGCAAGAGTATGTTGCATTTCTCAGAAGCTGAAAGTTTGGCTTCCGTAATTAGAGCTCTCACCTTTGGGGGTTTCTTTTGTTACCTCTGGCAAATAAAAAATTGCTGAGCTGAATTTAGTCATGCCTCATCTTATTGATTCTAGCTACAGTATGTTCCTGACGATCATTATTACCTGGTGCAGATAAAGATTTCTCTAGCTCAGTTTCCCTGAGAAGTTCTTGGCTCAGAATATTTGCAGAGCATGTACAAGGCAACAAGAAATGCCAGAACTGGACAGGTAGGTTTCTAGAATAACTGGACATTAATCCTACTGGACACCGCCTGGCTCTAAGATTTCCTGTTATCATCATCTTTGTGGGCATGTTCAGCAAGGGTCCACTGTTTGGGTGGCAGAAACATCTGGTTTAAATGACTCTTGAAGAAGTGACAGAAACATATGGTTGTAGAAGCCAAACTTGGCAAATCACAGACTCTCTCAGCCAACTGTTTTCTCGCTTAGCAGCAGCATTTGCAAGGAAGTTCACCAGGTATTCATACATTCGGAAATTATAAATCTAATATATCCTGATAACTAAATGCTGAGTGTACAGAAACTGACTGAAGCTGCATAATCCAGATGGCAAAGCCTTGTTCCAAATATAGCAACCCTATTAGATGACTTGCTTCTTAATTTCTCTCTTTCTACCTCTACAACCATGGATGAGCTTTTCTTCCCACTTATATTATTGCACTATTTGCAATCAAGTCTTAATAACTGCTGGTGCAGATTGGATGGCAGTGTGTTAAGATACTCTACATTCTATTTTAAATTTACATCTAATAGCACAAATATAAATGATTGGTTCCCCTATTAAATGACTTCAACTTCTGTACATTCTTCTATTTTCATTTTCTAATAGCAAAATTTAGTTTTTGATGCTATGTTTTTAGTATATGTTTCATATGAAGCATTTGAAGCTCCTAAATTATGTTGTGGTCTCGGCCGTTTGGCATCTTTGAAATCTTTTATTAAATTGTAACGTGTCTCAGTGATGCATATCCAAATGGAGACTGCAAGAAGAGATGCTCTGGCTACCCTAGGAAGAAATTCAAGAGTGAAATAACAAAGGAATGGCTGCCATGAAAGGAAATGAGGCAGACATCACATCAAGGAACTTTTCTGTGGAAGATATTTAGTTAATTCATTCTATTTATTTTATCCTTTCCTTTAAACATGCTTGCATTCTTCTTCTGTTGCTGATTGTTTAGAATTTTGTTAGCTTTGGTTATTCTGTCTATTTCATATCTTTGTGTGTCCTTGTATCAGTGGTGTTACTTGTGTGGAACAGGCTGCTGTTCTAGGAGTGTTTTCTTGGTGGATCACACACATGCAGTAATACCTCCCCACACAAGACTAAGGAATATCTTGGTAAAACAAACAGAGTAATTCCCTCATTCCAAAGATAATATCTTCCATAACCACTCTAGATATCACCACTTGCAAATGTGGCAAATGTGTAGAAAACTAAGTCAACAGAAACAACATTTCTCTCTCTCTCTCCCTCTCTCTCCATCTCTCCCTCTCTCGCTCTCTCAGCAGCACTATCATTAGAGATCTATCTGGTGTGTTGAATATCCATGTAAAAACCCCAACAACCTGCTCCTATGAACTCCCTGTCTTCCCAATACTGAGGAAGTTCTTTTGAAGTCTTTCCCCAAGCCTGTTCAGTTGTCTTTGTCTCCATAGTCATTGTAAAGAACGCTCAGCATCTGCTCTTCACATGTTTTCTTCAGGTCACGACTCAGCTCCAGCCAATTGAATCCATATGGCTTGATCTCACTGTAGCGGCAGGCAAGGAATTTGACTGTTGTACGCTGAAGACTGATTTTGGGCTCTTGTAAAAGGCTGTGGCACCAGCCACTTAGATCCCCCAGCTGGGAAAGGATAAGACCAGCTTTTCTGCAGAAAGAAACAATGGAAGGGTAGTGGGTTTGGATATGGCATGTCGGACAGCAATAAATTATAATGAGAATCGTGAACACTGAGGTACCCCAAAACTTCTTTTTTGAACTCTGGCTCTTCATCAATACATATGCAGAAGCTACACTTGACTACACAAACCTGAACAGCTGCTAGATGGCAGGCAAGGGAGGCAGATGATTCTGGCACTTTGCATCCGTTCTAGTGGTTGATAGCGAGACCATACATTGGCAAAAAAAGGCAGAGCACCCAGGGAGTAAAGTACTGCCCTGAAATATATTTTGTGGGGTCACCAAGGGCAGCTTTTCCTGTACTTAGTGATATTGTTCAGGAAAGGAATTTCTGATGAGAAGATAGCCAACTAATTTTATGGAGTTGCATGCTAGAGCGTAAGAAGAGTGGCATAGCATAGCACATTTCAGAGGTATATCCAGGGGCAGCATGATTTATGCCAATAGAGTTCCCTCCCAATTCTGGAGAAAGCATAACAAATTGGCTATGTGCATGACCCGGATATGTACAGCTCTTTGCTCCCTTTGCATTTAGAATAAGGGTGGAGATCAATTTCCATCTGAAACAAAATCTAATTTATCCTAGATTGTTGGAAGAGTAACAGACAGGGAAATTCCATAACGATCACCTTTATTTTGCAAAGAATGACGAGAGGAGATATACAATTTCAGATCCTTATCTGCTCACTAAGTTTGACCCTGAAAGAATTTAATTCTGTTTGAGGTTTCATTTTCTGCAACATAAACACTGAGTTCTTTTGTGTCACAACAATTCAATTAACTGAAGCAATACAAAAACCTGTGAACATGCTTGATCAAAGGCAAAAGTATAACGGGTACTCTCTCATGAACATTATTTCCTCTTGCAGCCATTTGGGGTGGAAGGGAATGTTTGTCTGCAGCTGGAGGAGAAATGCAACAGTATGAAAGAGAAAAATGTAAAAAGGAGAGCAATGATCCACCCTCTTGGTTAAGCAAGAATTTGTAAAAAATAGATCTTGACAATCATATAGCCTGATCATCTGCCTAGAAGTAGAGGGTCCATCACCTGATTTCTATGTTTTATTATGATCTTTTAAAGCAGGGCTGTCAAACTCCCGGCCTGTGGGCTGGATGCGTCATGCACTGGCCACGCCTGGCAAAGGGAAAAGAAGTCCCAAGACGTCATGTGACGCTGCCATGACACCATGAGTTTGACACCCCTGCTTTAGAAACTGCTAGAGCTAGAAAATAATTCCTTTTGAATGGTCCTAGTTGCTCAGCATATCATGACCATCTGACTCATGGTTAGGCAACCTGAGATCATAGGGCTGCTGGTGACCACATCCCTGCAGTGTTATGAAAATGGCCTCCTCATTTCTGTAATGTTTTAAGTGAGCCAAGTCTCATTAGAATGGCACATGAGGTCTTTTGGTCTTGGGTGACTTTAACCTGCCCTCCTTGGGAGGGGCATAGGGCTTGGCTCAGGAGTTCATGGCCGCCATGGCAGCTATGGGCCTGACCCAGATAATACAGAGCCCTACGCACAAGGGGGTAACACACTCAACCTTGTTTTTATCTCGGAGCAGTGGCGTAGTGATCTGGGGGTGGACATCTTGAATGCCCAATGCGTAGCATGGTCAGATCACTATCTCCTATGGCTGGTCTTCCAGCAGGCCACCCCACACTGCTGGGATGAGGAGCCACCGAGATGGTTCCGCCCCAGATGTCTGATGGACCCTGAGAGGTTCCAGACGGAGCTGGGGTTTCTGCCCGCCTCCTTTATCCACAGCTCGGCCGAGGTACTGGCGACTGCCTGGCAACAGGCTGCCACTGAGGCCCTCGACCGAACTGTCCCCTTGCGTCCCCTCACACGCCGCAGATTCCGGGTGGCTCCTTGGTTTACGGAGGAGCTCCGGGAGATGAAGCGGTGTAAGAGGGGTTTAGAGAGCAGATGGAGGTCGACCCGCTCTGAATCCGACCGAACCCAGCTAAGAGCCTACATTAGGACTTACCTGGTAGCTATGGGGATGGCAAGGAGGGCTTACCTCTCCACCCTCATAGCGTCCGTAGATAACCACCCGGCCACACTGTTCAGGGTCACTCGCTCCCTTTTACATCGGGAGGCGGGGATGGACCCTTTGCAGGGCAGGGCTGAGGATAAGATTGCTCAGATCCGGGAGGGATTGAGCTCTGATTGGCAGTGGTCTGAGGAGGGGGGTATGGGGAGTCTGGCCAATGTCATCTGGGCTGAGTTTGATCCTGTTTCTGAGGATGAAGTGGACAGGATTATGCGATGACTGAGTTCCACCATGTGTTTGTTGGACCCGTGTCCTTCCTGGATGGTATATGCTTCCAGGAAGGTCACGTGCGGCTAGATCCAGGCAGTGGTTAACGCTTCGTTGAGGGAGGGTTCTTTCCCCGTTGCCTTGAAAGAGGCGATGGTGAAACCCCTCCTGAAGAAGCCTGCTCTGGACCCAACCGTTTTAAACAACTTTCGTCCAGTCTCCAACCTTCGCTTTTTGGCGAAGGTTGTTGAGAGTGTGGTGGCTCAGCAGTTTCTGCTCTTCCTGGAGGAAGCAGACTATCTAGATCTGTATCAATCGGGCTTCCGGCCCGGGTTCAGCATGGAGAGAGCATTGGTCGCAATGGTGGATGATCTCTGGAGGGCACGGGACAGAGGACTTTCCTCTGTCCTGGTCCTATTAGATCTCTCAGCGGCTATCGATACCATCGACCATGGTATCCTATTGCAGTGCCTTGGAGGGTTGGGAGTGGGAGGCACTGTTCTGCAGTGATTCTCCTCCTACCTTTCGGGGCGTTCGCAATCGGTGTTGGCAGGGGGGCAGAGGTTGACCCTGAGGGCACGCACTTGTGGGGTGCCTCAGGGGTTGGTCCTCTTGCCCCTCTTGTTCAACATCTATATGAAGCTGCTGGGTGAGATCATCCGTGGTTTTGGGGTGAGGTATCATCAGTATGCTGATGATACCCAGTTGTATATCTCCACCCCAAACCAAATCAGTGATGCCCTCTCTGTGATGTCCCATTGTCTGGATGCGGTACGGATCTGGATGGGCAGGAACAAGCTACAGCTCAACCCGGCCAAGACTGAGTGGTTGTGCGTACAGGCATCTCGGGCCAGTCAACAGATTCCACCTTTGGTCATAGGGGGAGAGGTGTTGCCCCCTGTGGACAGGGCGCGAAACCTGGGAGTCCTCCTGGACTCTTGGCTCAGTTTGGAGGAGCAGGTGGGGGCCGTGGCCAGGGGGGCTTTTGCCCAAGTTCGACTGGTTCGCCAGTTACGCCCATATCTGGACCAAAATGCCCTTCGCACGGTCACTCATGCACTTGTTACGTCCCGACTCGACTACTGTAATGCTCTCTATTTAGGACTGCCCTTGCATACCATCCAGAGGTTTCAGCTGGTGCAGAATGCGGCCGCGCGGGTTGTGATGGGAATCTCCCAGTACTCCCATATTACACTGCTCCTGCGCGAGCTGCACTGGTTGCCAATTGCCCTCTGGGTGAGATTCAAGGTGTTGGTATTAACATTCAAAGTCCTTCACAGCTTGGGTCCGGGGTATCTGCGGGAGCGTCTCCTGCCAATATCGAATACCAATCGCCCTGTGCATGCGCACAGACGGGGACTCCTCGGGGTGCCGTCCGCGAGACAGTGTCAGCTGGTGGTGCCCCGGGGGAGGGCCTACTCTGTCACGGCTCCCGCCTTGTGGAACCAACTACCTCTGGAGTTCCGTTTGGCTCCTGCTCTCCGCTCTTTCCGCCGCAATTTGAAAACCTGGCTGTTTGAAAACCTGGCTCTTGGGGGGGGGGTTAAAATCGTTGTAAATTTTAAATTAGTTTTAAATTAGTTTTACCTATTGGGCTTGTTTAAGTTTAATTCTTTTTAATATATTTATTGTATTTTAGTAGTGAGCTGCCCCGAGTCCTTTCGGAGAGGGGGCGCCATACAAGTCCCATTTAAATAACAAAACAAAACATAAACCTGAATGCACGACTTTGACCATAATGTAGCTACTTGTTCAACACTTTTAACTTATTTTAACATCTTCCCTCCTCTTATTTTTTATTGTTTAAAACTTTTTATACATCATATTGTTTTATATATCAATATTTTATTGTACACCACCCAAGTCGCTCTTTGAGGGAGATGGGCATTACAGAAATGTGAAAAACGAACAAACAAGATTAAAATAGCAATTTCAGAAATATGAGGAAGGAAAAAAGGAAGGAAGGGAGGGATGGAGGGAGGGAGGGAGGAAGGAAGGAGCAACTTACCGAGGTCCCAGTTCATCCTCACAGCGCCAAGTGAATTCCCCAAAGCTTTCATAGTGCTGATTGTAGTGATATAGGACCCGATGAAGACTTGGGGAGCCCAAATCCAGTAAGGTATTATAAGCTGTTTGTTGCTCTTTTCCACTAGTATAGCCATTAAAGAGGTTGTAGATCTTATCAGCTATTTCTGGATCGGGGGGAAAGGGGTGGATAAAATATGGATGTACAGTATAAGGTTTCTGTACATGGTTCTGATTAATAAATGATAAACTTTCTCTAACACCTTTGAGTGAGGCTAGGTCTATTCATGCAAGGTGAAGAGAGAACCTTCACCTTGATTGGCTACATTTGCTTTATTATCTGCATTACAACCAGTGATGGAATTCAATTTGTTTTACTACCGGTTCTGTGGGCGTGGCTTGGTGGGCATGGCAGGGGAAGGATACTGTAAAATCTCCAGTCAGAGGTGGTATTTGCTGGTTCTCCAAACTGCTCAAAATTTCTGCTACCGGTTCTAAAGAACTGGTCAGAACCTGCTGAATACCACCTCTGATTACAACCCAATGTAATAACTTAATGAACCAATATAAATAGCAGTAAGCTGAACATTAGATGAACTCTCAGATTTCTTTCAGCCAAACTAGGAGAAACAATTTTTTTCAGAGCCTAACTACAATTGATGCATAATCAGTTTTCAGCCTATGTGCTCACAAGGCATCTGCTTCATCAAAACTTTTTGAGCCCTAATACATCCAATTGCTGAACCTAAGATTCAGAGAGGAAACTTCTAGAAGTTGCACTGAGATAAAATAAGAGATCACAGATGCACAGAATTAGAAAAAAGTGACAGGCTGAGGCTAAATTGTCACTGAGAAGGCAAATACAGGTCTGGCCAATAGTACATCAACATGCAGAACTCTAGAAGAAAACAACTCATAATTGGAAAAGGACAACAAAAAAAAATCTTAGACAAGATGTCTAAGATTACTCAGATGTCCTAGCTGCTCTATGTTCATGTCAGGGATCGTATGATAATGTAAAAACATTACAGACAAAAGTGTGAAAGGGATCATGTGTCTTCCATGGAAGAGATCTGAAGTTCTTTCCAGCACTTTCAAGTGTCCAAACCCCATCTTGTGGTTGAGACAAGACTTTTCAGAACTGTTCAGGAAGTAATCAGGCTCTTCAACCTTCCTAAATTCTGGAACTTATACTTTTCCAGAGGAAAATGCTGGGCATTTGGGATTGACTGAAACAAAACGTACTCTGCTCTTCAAATTGAAAAGCAAGTACCTTGTCCTCACATTTTTCATTTTTCCCACTGCTTCATCTTACACACTTAGATACCAGGGATGGTGCCACATAAAGGGAACTTTTTTTGGAAAGTCAACAGCAAGCACTAAGCAGCTCTCCTGAGAAGGAAGGCAGTCTAAGGTGAGTAAACTCAGCTTTTGAGAGAGTTGGTTTCAGACTTCTAAGTTTTCCTGGGTGTTTTGAATGGTGAAAGACAAAAGGAAAAGGTGAGAGGCATTCTAACAAGCTAAACTGACATTTAGTCCACAATATAACAAAGGGTCAACCAAAGGTATACAATGAATGATTCTTTGGCACTATTCAGCAACCTGTAAAAAATAAGGCTTCCTGTGGAAATAGAAAGCCTGCCCTAATAAGCAGCACTAAGAAGAGAGAGAGACAGAGAATAAAAGTAAGGGAATCAAGATGACAAAGATAACAAAAGAAGGTATTTTAAGAAATGTTGAGAAAGTACACAAATCAAATCAATGGATACTGATGGTGTCTATCTTTACATTCCTTTAAAGTATTAACATATTATTCAAAATAGAGTTCAGGGCTAAAAGCTAGAAGGTAGCTAGTGTGATTTCCATTTTTAAATGGAGAGGCGCCAAAAATGTAAGTTGTTCTGCTTAGCATCTCTTCTGGGCAAATTGGTACAAATGGAAAAACAACTAAAGCAAGCCTTGCTGAAGAAAACCGAGTGGATTCTGCAAAGGTAAAGCCTCTGGAGTAAATATAGCAGTTACTGAGATAAGAGGACATGTCATTTTCTGAATTACTAACTAGTTAAAAAAAGAGAAAGCAAAAAGTAGAAATAAATGGGAAATTCTCAATGGAGGAAAGTAACTAAGGAAGTCTTCAAAGATCTATACAGAGATTTGTGTTTTTTCAACTGATCAAGTGTGTGGATGTTACCAACTACAGAGCTTGGGTACCTGTCGTTTTTCCTTTCCTTTCCTTCCCCTCTCCTCTCCTCTGTCTTTCTTCCCCTTCTTCCTTTCTTTTTGCAAATACCCACCAGTTGATTCAGCTGCTCATAGAATATGCTTATAATTTCATTAATTCACTGTATTTAAAACACTTGATATCAATTAATATATACATATTCATTTCTTCTCTTCTTCTTTTAGAGCTGAAAATAAATGGGTATTTCTGCAAAAATAATAAAGTATTAAAGCCTCCCCATTTTGAGGAACAACATTTCCCAAAGGAATGAAATTTCTTCCTATTCAAAGAATTCAGTGCATTCGTAATTTTGTTACGTATGTAAAAGCATTTCGCTCTGTTGCCTTGGGAAATGATCCAATTCACTATATGTCACTAGATTCAAAAAAGCAAAAATTTTCATAGACTTTTTTTAAAAAAATAATTACATAAGATTCAGTATAGCTCTAATATTTGTGGGTGGAAGAATAAGCTTTTCACCTGAAGAACAATTTTGTTTAAAATAAGCCACTCTTCTTGTAAGTGAAAGCTTTTTCGTTTGTACTTGAAGTTTTGCCTTACTTACGAACTAATAAAGTTACCTTGGGCCTTGATATCATCCACGACTGGACAAGGAGTCTTCACTGTCACATCACTTGACCTTGAGCGTCTGCCAGTGTTATCCACACCCCAAAGTGTGAACCTGGAAATAGAACAGAAAAATATAACCAGATGTATGTTATAAAGATTATCACCTTAGAAATTTGGGAATGACCTTGGGGAAGGAGTGGGGGGAGAGAGAAGCTGCCTAGGAAACAATCAGAAAAGTGAGGCAAGAGCCCCCAGTGGTGGTCAGAGGAAAAAACCATTAAAAGGACCTACCCTAATGGATCAAGCAGTTAAAAGTGGCAGCAGGAAGTTTTGTAATTTCAGACGTGCAAAATTCTGTTAGCCTTACAATAAAGTTGATTCAGCTCATCTACTCATGTTTCTGGTCTGGTTTACCCAGGAAGGCTGACCCCTAGATTTACTTAGAATTAATGCCTTTATTTTATTGTATGATATTTCACAAATATTCCCCAATACATGCAATGTTCAGGTATTTTGCTTCCTTCTGTTTTAGTCAAATTTAAGTGTTCTTCTCCTTTAATTGTATCTTTAATTTCAAAATCTTATTTCAAATTCATCTAGAAGTTTATCCATTTGTAACTTTCCAGAATCAATGTTATGGTACCTCTTGCTGTTTATTCGCAAAAATATATTTTTAAATCCTTAAACTTATATTTAAAATTCCTTTCATTATGGATTGAAGAAAGCTGGAGCTTTCCAAACCTTGTTGATCCAAAGATTCCTAATAACTGAAAAGCAGTTAACAAGCCATTACCATAAGTGATTAGAAAAGGAAGCAGACAAGCTCATTGTCCTTAAAGGTGCTGACAACAGTCTGAACAAAGATGACCTTCCCTCAACTCCCAGAATGTTAAACCCGCTAAAGATCATTGTCAGGTAGTGCTCCATTCAAAATCCAAGAAAGAAATACTTAGACTCCATGAATTAGAGAAAAGATATCTTTTACTGGAATTCAAGTGGTAGCAACAACAGAATTCTGAATCTGAGAGAATGAGCGCGAAAATCACATATACAAAGTGATGGTAATGTTCCCACCCACAATAGTTCAAGTAGGCTACCCAATTATAAGTTGTGGATAACGTCATGTGGGCATCTCCAGGTGGTGATGAGGCCTCTGTCCGTTGACCTTGGCATATTTTGATAAAGAGCTGCGGCTGCGCATAGCATAAGACAGAAATCAAAGCAAGAAAGCCCCCCAACTGATATACTTCTTCTTAACAAAACCTCCAGCTCACTTCCCATAATCAAGTCCCCCCTCCTCCCCCCGTTACTTATGACAGCCAAAAGATGCAAAGCAAAAGAAGGAAATCTTGAAGGCTGACATTCATGGTCTTGTGAGGAACAACTGTCTGGGAGCATTTGTGGGCAATCTCAAGTCTCTCCTTGTTTAGAGAGGAATTACAAAGAGATGGACAAGTTCTTTATTTCATTCTTTTATATAGTCATTGCTAAAGCAGAGCCATCTTCAGTTTGCTGCTTTCTTTCCTGGAAGCTGTAAGCTAGAAAAATCAATAAAACCTCCATTGCTCAATCTTAAGACTTTAAAACACCTTGCCAACAAAATAAGCAAAGATTCACAATAAATCTGATGAAGAGTTTGTTAGATGCATTCCTCCTGCTCAAAATAAATGATGAAAAGTTTTCCCCATCCCCACAAAGCTTGCCGAAGGCTATTATTTAATCAGCTCAAAGAGTGCAAAAAAAAAAATCTATTATTGGCATTGTAACTTACATGTACATAATGTCAGATTCCAGGCAACGAATTATCAAGGAAATGGTTGTAGATAACTTGTCAGGCACCTGGGCTGGCATCACACAAGGCGATTTGGCTCCAGAGATTATGTCATCCACAAAACTCAGCACCGTCTCTAGGGAAATAGGCAAGACAGCCATTATGTGATAAAACTGGTAGGAAAAGGAGCAGGGACACAAAGGAAGTGGGAAAAGTAAAGCCATGTTAATTTACAGTAGCCCAAAATCAGGAGGTGTCAGATAGCACTTTTTATGACTAACAATTTATATCAAAAGACCTAAGCCTTTCCAATAGACATAGAAATGAGCGACAGGTAATAAAAGCTTATGTATTTCAATGAAATGTATTAGTCATAAAAATGCTATCAGATTCCTCTGATTTTGAGGAAAAGGAAGCGTGACCATGAGTTGATAGGCAAATAATGCTTGATACTGACACAGTACTTCTTAATTAATTAAAGTATTTCATTTTTTCTGCCCCTTTTAACGATAACCAGGATGACATTTCTCCTATGATCCTACATTCTTTCTTATTATCTTGCAAAAATATTGTTTAACAAGTTTCTTGGCTTTTCTCTTCTCTGTATACATGCCTCCTCTAAGTTTAGATCATGGCAACTTCAACCCAGGCCCATTCTCATAGTTCATTGGGCAATTAATTCCAAAAAATGGGATGTCAACCATAAGGATCCTAACTCAGAGGTCAGAACAGATCCAACTAGTGTTATCTGCAAAACAGAATCAGAGCTGGCATTCAGCAGGCTCTGACCAGTTCTGGAGAATCGGTAGTAGAAATTTTGAGTAGTTTGGAGAACTGGCAAATACCATCTCTGACTGGAGATTTTACAGTATCCTTCTCCTGCCACGCCCACCAAGCCACGCCCACAGAACTGGTAGTAAAAAAATTTGAATCCCACCACTGAACAGAATGCAAACTGGGAAATTTGGGGTATGCTGAACATATTTCCCAGGTATCAGTAAGTAAAGGGGCAGGGTCTATTCATTTGGATTAGTCCGCTGGGCTAATCCTGAATAATTACAACTTTATTGTAATGTTATATTTTTCCACTGAAATTATACACAGATATGAGAAAAGAGTCTGCATTTTCCATAATTTGCATTTAGCTCCCTACTAAGCAGTAAGATTTAAATTGAGATGGATGTTTGAAGAAAGAAAGGGCAACAGAAAGAAAACAAAATAGCCCTCAGAGCTTGAATATGTCAGTAGTTTATTTCCTTAATGTTATATTTGAAGGTCAGTCTAATACTAATGGGACAGAAATTGATTTTAATTAAATATTTTAATTGGAACTGCTCTAGATACAATTTGGTAAATATTTTTGTGTTTATGTTTACCGCCAAAGAAATAAAGGGAGACTAGTATAGATCTATTTCAAACTATTTAGCTCTCATCAGCTAGCCATACCCTTCTGAGATTCTAACCTGGGCTGCTTGCATATTAGGCAGATGTATTAACCTCTAAGCTGAAAGGCAAAAGTGGAAGCAGTATGCTCCATCCCATATTTGGATAGATCAGATTGCCCTGATAAAAAACACTTAATCTCTCCCCTGGTATAGCTGACAAAGGTAGGAGAGCCTGTGGCTTAGAGGTTAATACATCTACCTAATATGTAAGCAGCCTGGGTAGGCTAGCTAAGGAGAGCTAAATAGATCTATACTAGCCTCCCTTTATTTCTTTGTCAGTAAACATACATTTAACACAAAAATAGTTTGTCATGAAAGTGAATGCCTGCGAAAGCTCCTGGATTGGGGCTGAAAGGCGAAAGCGGAAGCAGCATGTTCTGTTCCATATTTGGGGAGACCAGGTTGCCATAATAAAAAAACACTTAATTTGGTGAACAATTTCTCATTTATTTCTAAAGTTTTGATCATTCTCCAAAAGGATCAGCTGCACTCACCAGTTTCCACCTTCGAATGGTCCAAGCGGTCCGTGATCTTCTCCTGGCGGATGAGGTAATCAACAATCTGCACTCCAATTGGTGGCTCCGAGTGCTCCCATTCCAGCACCACCAGAGAACTGCTAGGCTCATGAACTGTGGACAACCTTAACCTGCAGGGACAAGAGCGCAAAACAGAGATCAGGGGAAGAGCTTTACGCGAGAAATTTAGATTTATTTTGGGACAAGTCATGTGTATACAGGAGGAAGGGACTCAATTTAACCAGAATAAAACCACACTGCTAACAGTTAATCTAGAACGAAATGCAAAGTGGTTTTTAAACTGAACATGGATAAAGGCTGAGAAAAGCACATTACATGGTGCAAACTGACATTATCGCAAGCAATGGCAGAATATTAAAATCCGTTTGGAACATTTCTGGTAAGAGTCATGTCTAATAGTTTGTTTCAGTGTGTTGAGACAGTTTTTTCGGTAAATTGATTAATTTTAGCTGACTTCAACTGATTGTAGACGATTAGCCCACAATCAATTTCATGGAGCTTTGATGTACAAGTGGAAATTTGAAACATCTTATAATGTCATCTGAAATCAAAAGATCTTTTCCATTGTTGAATTTTATGCTTTTTTAAATAATAGCAGTAATGTATCAGTACGGTGCAAATAATATTCATCTTCAGTTTGAACCACCAGAAAATCAGTTTTTCAACATAGACCTTGCCTTTGGGGAAGAAACTTAGCACATTCTCCTGAATTCTTCCAAAATAGGCTAGCATTTGAGTAAAATTAACATGAGACAAGATTTATCTTTTCCAGTTTAATTTCTCCCTGCCTGGCTGCCCTGCAACTGAAAAGGGCAGTGACCCATTTAAACAGTTACCTAACTCACTCTCTTTTATTTATATTAAAATTATATTTCCTGGCTTTACAATCCATTTTGTTTTCAGCTTTTAAGGAGCAAGCAATTTTTTGTTCATCTTGTTTGGAATGCTGGAATACAAACACATGTCCCCCATCCCCCCCATCAAATCCTTAAGTAAGTAGCTCAAGTTATGAAAGTAGTAGATCAATCATTGTGGACACCAGGTTGAACACTGCTGTAATAGAGACACAGTGAAATTATTCACCTACAAGGCACCTCGGGTTATATACACTGCTTTTACTCCATCAAATTGATGTGGTTTCCCTATAACAATTTCAGTATGGTAGTGCAGTTAAAGTGTGGTTTAGGACTGAAAAGATTCAGGTTCAAATCTACTCTTCATTATAGAAGCTCATGGGGTGATTTTGGGCCAATCTACTTCCCAAGATTATTGTGGGAAAATACAGAAGAGTTGAGGGTTGAAACTGCATAAAGAGCAGCGAGAAAGTGTTTAACAAGAGAACGGGAGAAACTTCCAACATCATGTTTGGATCTACAAAACAAACTCTGTCTGATGAGCCCCCTTCCTCCCTCCTTTAATTCAGCCCCTCAGTGGAAGCACTGACTTCAAGGGACAAGAAAAACTACTTTTCCTTCCCTCTTTAAATTCAGTGCTCCTGGTGGAAGGGCTGATTTTAAAGGATGAAGGAAAGTGCGTATGCCAATCTGGGGTGAAGTGCTTCTTCCAGGCAATGCTTGTTACTCTGATGCAATGGAGCATACAACAGAGATGAATCTGAGGGAAATGGGCAGTTAAGAAATATGAATTATAAATAAATAAATAAAATGCAAGTGCATGTCATGTGAGTTATCTGTTCAAGCAGGGATCTGAATATGTCATTTTTCCTCCCATAGCCAAACATCTGATTTGATTCTTCTTACATTGCTAAATTGCTTTAAATTGCTTGCCTCCAGAAGTTGTGGGTGTTCCATCAATGGAGGTTGGTCCAAGAGATTGGACAGCTGAAAAAGTATATGGTCTGCTAGTTGAGTTGAGTTGGACTAGAAGACCACTAGCGTCCCTACCAACTCTGCTATTCTTTTAAATTATGGAGTAGTTCAGATCTCAAAATTCCAGTTTCATGGAAGATCTGGATCTTTATATTTGATCAACTAGTTGATGATAAGTTTTTATTGCTTTCTATGTTTTTTTAAAAATAGATAATTTGGTATCATGGGCATCTGGCTAGAGACTGGGAACCTGTGAGTTTTAATCCTGCCTTGGGAACAAAGCCAGCTGGTGATTGAGGGCCTGTCCTTCTCTCTCAGCCTTAGGAAGGAAGCAAGGGCAAACCAATTTTGAAAAATGATGCCAAGAAAACTACAGGGCCTAATCCAGGCCCTGGATCAAAATTGACATCAAAATTGACTCAAAGGCACATTCCCACTAACAATAATTAAAAATAAGTATTTATTTGGTATTAAATAACAGATAACAGATAATCAGAGTTGGAAGGGACCTTGTAGATCATCTACTCCAACCCCCCGCCCAAGCAGGAGACCCTACACCATTTCTGATAAATGGCAGTCCAATCTCTTCTTGAAGGCCTCAAGTGATGGTGCTCCCACAATTTCCGAGGGCAAGGTGTTCCATTGGTGGATTGTTCTCACTGTCAGAAAGTTTCTCCTTATTTCCAGGTTAAATCTCTCGTTGTTCAGTTTCCTTCCATTGTTCCTTGTCTGCCTTTCGGGTGCTTTAGAAAATAGCTTGACCCCCCCCTCCTCTCTGCGGCAGCCCCTCAAATATTGGAAGACTGCTATCATGTCTCTCCTGCTCCTTCTCTTCCCTAGAATATCCATGCCCAGTTCTTCATATGTTTTAGTCTCCAGTCCCAGTCTCCAGTATTTATGGGTTAGTTGCCATCACTGGAAGTGTTTACTTTTACAACATTAATTGACAACTTTCAATGGCATTTTCACTCTCAGAGATATCTATTCTATTAGACAGGATCATTAAATCCTAAGACCAAAAAGCCCAGGTAATCAGGAATGCCTATAATCAATAAACCAGAGGCCTCCATTTTGCCTCAACAGTTGGAAAATGTTTTAATGTCAATGCCAAAAACCTCACTAAAACTTAGATTATACAACAAAACGTCTTTCAGATTTATCAGACCCTTCTGCATTTGTACAGAAAGGCAACAAGTAAATCATTTTATTCATTGATATGATGATGAGCTTCAGGGCTAATAGGCCGTAGTGTAATTATTTGTTATCCTGTTGCTGGTGAAACATCAGGATACCAAATAATTACACCATGGCCTATTAGTCCAGAAACTCATCACTACTGGATTAATGCTAGGTGGGAAAGCCTGCATTGTTATGTAGTAAATCACTGTAATGTTGGAGATGCAACCAGACTAATACTTGATTTTAATACATAAATTTGTAATATCTTAAAGTTACTATGTTTTGGGAAGAAATGATTACATATATTGATTATAAAACAAAGTTTAATATTTCTCAATGCATGCATACTTTAAAACTATACAGCTAATAAATTAATACATGGAAACTGATGGCTGGAAAATGAAAATAAGACTCTCCCAGCCCATATTATTGCCAAAAGATAAGTTCTTCAACATTGGAAAGATAAATGTATGGCCCCAATTATTTGTTGGATTGTAGATCTCATATTACTTGCATTCTAGGAGCATGTTGCTAATAGATATAGATTATGGTTAATTACAATGAAAGTTGGTGAACTTTTGCTGAAACTGTTATATTAAAAAAAGTTCATCTACATACTTCTGTACATGCATGAGAAGCCCTTAAATATACAATTAATTTTGTTATACAATGGCAGTGCTTTTATCTTTGTTATTGTTTATATTTCCTTCTTCTCCTTCTCCTCCCCCTCCCCCTCCTCCTTCTTGTTTTCTCTCTTCCTCTCTCCCTCCCTGTTCTGTTTTATATTAAATAAAACTACTGTATTCCTAGCAGAACCAGGAGAACATAGGAGAGAACATTTTGGCTATAGAGCGAGTATCTGCCTTCTGCAGCAGTTAAAACAGAAATGGCAAGAGAGGGCAACTGAAGCACTGTAAATCATGAATTCTGCTCAGTCTCCTTCTTCATGTAATCAGAATTATTCCATTTTCTCACAGAAATTAGTCTCCTGTCTCCTTTGGATGTGGCTTCATCCTGCTTAAGCAGCAAGATGGCACTGAGATAAAGGCTCCATCACATCCTTCATAAGCAGTAAGAAGATCCCAGCACCAGAGCAAGGATGGCGAGCCCTTAAAGTACAAAGTCCTAAGACTGGGCAGCAAGTGAAGGTATTAAGTAGCTGAAGAAAAGTAGGTATTCATTTATTAATTTATATCCTGCTTTTCACTCTTAAACTGGTGATCCAAACAATTAGTCACTTCTTGATTTGTTTACTGCTGACCAGCAGGACCTTTAATGTCATCTGCATTAAGCATCCAGTTGTTTTTCTTTCCTGTGTTTATGATAGATATAAAAAACAAAGAAAGGACTTGAGAAGCATTCTTCAATGTCAAATCTAGAAAATTTTAATCTCAAGTAGAAAGATGTTATCTTGGCCCCAGATTTATCCACTGAAAAAACAGTTCTAAGTTCCTCTATCTTCAGTAAGGTCCTCTAACTAACTTGGCAGAGTTCCTACACCAGAAGTACTGAAAATGTAAGATCTGTTCCTCCACAGTATTAAGTTTTTTTCAATGTACAATCTGTCTGGGCTATAACCTCTACTTCAATATTTTTCCTTTGCAAGGTTCAAAAAATGCCAAGGTACTATTCAACCTTATTAATGTCAAGGGTGTGTCATATTCTGGCATTTCCTCTGCAAAACACACTCCTTACAGACTGTGAGTCTTTTAGAGAATCTTCAGCAGCGTGCTGTGAGCAAAGTCAATGGCAGAGTTCCTGCTTTCCACTCAGAAAGTTCCAGGTTGAAGTTATGGCCACTCCCAATACAGACTTCATGGTGGAAGCCTTAATAACTGTTATAAGCCACAAAACTGAGTTAGATGGACCAGGGTTTGAATAAAGCTTTTTTTTCATGTCCCTGTATGCAACTGAATGGTACTTATAGAAGGAAAATGGAATGGTCTGCTTTACTAGTAAACATATGTACTGTAATACATATATCCTACTATCATAAGATATAGAGAAATTAATAATATTTCACAGAAAGCATGGGTTTTATTTCCTACACAGTTTTATAAAGCCACTGCCCTTTGCAGAATATGAGGAACTGAACATATTTAATGGCAATTTTTCTTAAATTTCTTTTGGGCATTGTGGAGCATTAAGATTTAATAAGATTTTAAATATATAATATTTCTGTAGATAAGAAAAATCTCCAGTTGTAGCTCTAAAAAGTTTGTGAAAATAAAATATAGTTAAAAGTAAGAGGATTTTAAGACATCACACTTTCCAAAGTTTCTCTGATTGATAACCATCTCAAATTCTGACCTGCCATCCATTCTGGTTCCTTATAGCCAATATATTTCCTGGCTATTTCCATTCATTTCGCACTCAACACTCCTGTCTGTCAGGGAACAAGAAAGCCATTGATCATGTCCTCTTCCTCTGGAAATGCAGGTGTTCCAGGTGGCTCTGAAACATTGATCAGCAGTAGCTACACTATCTGTTACAAAGAAGAACGCTTAATATCACCACGTTTCCCTAGAGAACTTTTAGCATGATCTTAAGTCTGAAAGTTTGAAGTTGTACACCTACACAGGGTGTGGGAGTGGTGCACAGGCTGGAAGTCCATCTGCACCAAATGCACTTGAGTCACATCGACACCAGTCCTCAATGACATCTCCACTGCCTGAGCACCACAGGGAACTCATGGTGGCCTCTTGCAGCAGCTAGAAGGAGAGAAAGAAAAGCACAGAAGGAAATAAGGAATACATGAAAAAAAATCCTCATCAAGATCAGCCCTGAAACTTACTCTTCATGTTTATAGAATAAGAGAGCACAGGGCCGTCTTAACAGCATTATGGGCACTGGGCAAAGCAGTGTACTGTGTACCTACGACAATTACTCACAGGAATAAAAATGTAAATGGTCGATAAAATTAAACATATATTTATTTTATTGGCACTTCCAACAAAATCAGTGTTGAAACATTAAAAACATGCTGCGCAGCAACAACGAATCAGCATGATAAACATTTGAACAATACACAAGGCTTGAAAAACACAATAATACTCAGTTGCTGTATTTACATGATACAAGGTGTATTGAAGGGTTAACATACACAGATTAGTATGGAGCCTCTATGCAAGTGCCCATCAGGCCCTGAGTCAGGAAGGGAAAGAAACCCCTCCTTCTTTTTATTTCTCACTATGATGGTGGGGATGCGTCTTACAAGAAAGATTTCTGGTTTGGGCAGTAATGATAGCGTTCCTAGAGGCTCCTTTGGGCTATTTTTCCTATTTCCTTCAATAATATCAGAATGATTTTGCAATCTGAGGCATAGATTGATCAAAAAAGCCAAAAACCGGAACAGTTAAAGAGGAAGAAAACATCACCAGCTATTGCACAGATGCAATTCAAGGTGAATAAATAGAAAAAGAAAGGAGGACCAAGTCATTGTGAAATTTGCTATCCGCTTTAATTCCCCTGTTTGCACTTTAAATGTTTACAGCATCTGACTCGTGTGCATAGGAATAAATTGCTACATAGCAGATCAGTCTCACTGGGCATATTGAGCTTGCTCTAACTTGAGTCATCGTTTTTTCAACACACCTGCTCTCTGCTGCAATTCTTTCTACTTAATGTGTTTATAATACTTTTCCTTTTTTTTTCAATATTGCCACCATATATCACAATGATTTTTAAGTCATCCCAATATTGTTTCCATATTAGATAGTATGTGGTGGTGTACCAAAGGCTACATAATTAGTTTCCATTTTTCATTTCACTGTATTTATGAACCCAGACCAATAAAATACAAATACATAATTTAAAGCCTGGGGGGAGGGGGACATGAAACAATAAAGAGAAGAGGATCTGACTTAACTCCATATCTGAGCAAACATGCATACAGTTATTATATGAGAGACAAGCATATTTGCTTATAATCTCCATAATACACTTATTATTACATAATTAGTTAGTGGTTGATCTAAGAGATGTGCAAGAAATATCTTTGTTCTTTATTCACCACACAGATTTCTATGCAGTAGACCACTATGAGCCTGGTGAATATCAATGTATCCACTATGGGCCTGGTGAATATCAATTTAGCCATAGTGTTGTACATATGTTCTTTAGCATAGACTGGCAGCAGAAAAAGTACATGAGAAGGACAGGAAAGGAAGATTTGGCTCTCAGTAGACATGGCAGAGAAGCTTGGTATTATGGACTTGGTATTATTCACTTCCTGGCTTCTTCTTGTGGATGGGTGGGGGGATATCTTTCCAACTCTTGGTGACTTGAAAGCAGACTTCATTACATCAAGTACTTTGGATAGTCCTGTGAGCTGCTACATACCGTTTTGAAGACTCTGGGCCTATCTCAAAGCAATATGTACATTTGTATGCATATGGATATTACCAGCTGTATTATTTTCTACCCAGACAGAGAATCTGTTACAAGCAGATATTCCTACTTCCGTTTTGTCTGTACCATGGTTAGAAAACCTGCACATTTTCAGTTGGCCAAATAAATCTTAGAATAAAAAAAAGGAACAAAGTTAAGAAATTACTGCAGTTCTGCAAACAGGATCAATATATGGGAACTCCAAAATACAGGAGATTGAGGAGCATTCATAAATATCCCTGTGCTGAATCTTAAAATCTCACATTTTATGCTGTTTTGAGTCATTATGCTTTTAAAAAGAAAGCCAGAAATGTCATGGCATGCCTTACCACATGCTTCTTTTCTTCTAACTCTTCTTTTCCCCCATGCAAACCATCTAATTAATTTCAAAATTTGAGATTCTCAGAAAATGTCATGGAATATTTATTTCTTTTTATCTGAGACTCCACTGGAGCTAAAATCCTTCTTTTCATCACTACGAAATCACTCACCTTCTGAGTCTGATTATTGATGACCAACTCATAGATGGGGGCTGCTTTTGTGACTTCTAGGAGGATGGGTTCAGCCACGGCATCTGGGCTAGAGGTCACATGACATAAAGGACAGGAGGGGGGGCAGTGGCCCCTGCTTTGGCACTCCATGCGCACCCCAGCTGCCATACGTTTGGTCCCGGATTCTGACAAACTGGCAATGTACTCCGGAAAAGTGAGGACCCTGGGATCTCGCTCACGCTCTTCAGATTCATCTGATGGGGAATTACCTGCAACATATACCACTGGATAATGTCAGGAATCAACGAGGAAGAAGCAACCAACTTTTATTACAGAGCCCTGCCAATCCAAGAGAAACAGCACGTATAAGGGTGCGTGAGCATTCTCAGGAAAACTGATGTGGTTTTCAAATTAGGCTTCACCCTATATTTTAAGCTTCTAGTTGTTGTGTTGTTTTGTAATAACAAATTCTCTGTTATGCCCTTCCCCCTAATTTGGGAGCTGTACTTGATTAATGATACTTGTAATCTTCTGTTACATGTCATTGGTTCACATTTTTCTAGTATTATTGGAGCTATGTTTAAAAGTATCAGCTTATTTTCCTTCCCACCACAGAGTAAAACATGTATAATTATCTCAGCCTTTCCTCATGTTACTAACCTTCCAAAATCTTTGTACATCACCAAATTCCTCCTTAAAATGAATCCTTTAAAAAAAATCAGTTATTTCCTTACAGATTTTGGAAAGCAGTCCGTAAGCAGTTTATGAACATGTACTGTCAATTCAAAATTAAATGGCCAAGGCTATGATGTCATCTCATCCTAAAAGAATATTCTTTGCTGAGTAATTTTTGATTTCTCTTTACTTATCTTTAAAAATAAATTCAAAGTAAAAACAAGTTTTACAAACAGTATACTCCAGATAGTACTCATTCTGTTAATAGGATTTTCTCATTCTCTGTGGAACTGGATTTTAACATCATATCTTTTTAATGTGATAGCAAATTACACACACTACAAACTACTACAGAGAGGCATGAATTCTTAAATCAAAGATGGTAGAAACACAACACTCCTCAAATAGACTTCATGTTTCCACTTTAGCTCCTGTTTACACATGTAGTTAAATCTGCATTCCTCACTATCCAATCAGAGCTGAAGAAGCTTCTTGGATGAGAAGTGAAATGTCTTCAAAGAAAAAACAACAAGAAAGTCCTGTTGTTTCTTGAAAAAAGTACCTTTGGGACAACCACGACCTAATGACTGAGAATCTCCATAGACATTTTTTTAATTAATTTATTTATTTATTTATTTATTTATTTATTTTTATTTTATTTTGTCAAGCGATTATAAGATAACAGGTATAAGTATAAACATAGTTATGAATACATGAAATGGATACATATAAGAAAAATAAAAAGAAACAATAGGACAGGTAACATGCAGTTAAATCCTTCCCAATTGGCAAGAAAGCAAAATATGTAAGCTAGAGATCAAAAGGGAGGAATTCCATACCCATTGTTCTGGTCAGCCTGAGAAAGAGAAAAGTTGTAAAGATGGAATAATATCTGCTGCAAACAACTGTATCCAATATGTACAGAAATGAGAGATGTACTTTAAAACAATGACCAGTATACAGATCTGCTTTTAAAGTGAACTCGGGAGGAAAGCTAGAAAAAACTGGGGAGATAGATGGAATGTAGTCCAGGAGGTAGCGCTTTCCAGGAATAAGCACAAACTCAGTCCAGATATTTTGTGTGAGAGAAAGAGGGTGAAGACAGCCACTCCCTATCAGTTCTCAGAGAATATAGTAAAAGCAGACAGTAAAGTGCTTAATTTGTCCAAGATTCTATCTATAAGTGTGGAAACGTTAAGGAACTCAATTTGGAACAAGGATCTCATTCTTTGGGTCTGACAGGAACCTTCTATGCAAGCCAAATGTATAAAGAACCAAATGCACGCATATTCTAAATGATCCAAATTTAGATTATATAAAATTTGCTCATGAGTAGAAGGTGTTAAAGAAGCCAAAGAGTTGGAGGGAAAAAAAACAACAACTGAACTTGCTGATGGCTTATTAGCTGGAGAGGAAACTAAAGTGACGCAGGGCATGGTCTGGAGAAGTGTGCTGAAGAGAAAGATGAGATGCTCTGGGAGCTGTCTACCTTGATGGAAGTCAATGAAGATGGAAAGGGACAGGATTACTAGTAAAAAAAAAAGTCAGCTGCCAGCCTGACTCTCAGAGGGAAAAATGCAATCAGAATCTGTAAGGCCTCAACTTCCTGAAAGCACCATGGCAGGTTGAACCCTTGCTGGATTTTGCTGACTAGCAAGATAGCTTTTGGGGGGAATCACTAATGCATGTTGGACATAATCTCCCCTGACCAAAGGAGAGATCACTGAGATTGTTTATGTGACTTCAGATAGCTGCTCCTCATGAGTAGACAATAGAAACTGTTATTTTTATGGTCAATTTATATATGCAGAGGTTGAGAGTTGGAACAGTATCAAACACACTTGTAAAGCAGCCTTTGCAGACATTAAGCTTCACTGAACCTTTTATCTTAATCACTTTTTTGGATTTTTTATTATTTTATTTTTCCATATTAGAGAAATGAAGATCCTTAGAGACTGGAAAGGTTTTACTGTATTCATCGGGTGAGTGTCTGCCTGTTTATAAGATGATGATCTAAATTTGACTTTAAAAGTTTTAAAAATATATGATTTTTTTTTACTATGCAGCAAAAAGGTGCTTAGTGGATGGGTTTTGGAAAGTTAATAACAGATTAAGAGGCCAAGGGATTTGGGATTATAGTTTTGAATTATTTAGAAGATATATTCTAATGGGAAAATGGAGATTGCTTTCAGTTTTTTTTTTTAATGGTAAGGAGATCTTGAAGGCTGGATATTAGAGCTAGAGGAGAAAAATGGATCAGAAATCCTTAGTGCAAACTTTTGAATACTTTTCACTCAAGTTTTTGAACAGAATGGATCAAATGCTTGACAAAACCAACAAAACCATAATCTTCTAATGACAATTATGCTTTATTTAGAAACTGTGCTGTTAAAATTGTTTTTACCTCCTGGGATGAATCAGGAAGTTAACTTCTTCTTTCTGTGTACTTCCCCTTTTCCCTTTGCTTTTCCTGTTTCACCCCATTTGTGTTTGTATTTTTCTGTTTACTTTTTGTAGTTTCTATTGATTTTTATTCTTTTCATTTATATTTCTTAATAAAGTTATTTGAAAAAAGAACCCGTAAGCCCTTACTTAATTGTCAATTAGAAACTATGTAGAGACTAGAAATAGAACAATGCACTCAACATGATCAAGTAGTGAAAAAGGAAAACACATAGTATTCAGAAATACAGAAAAAAAATCACTCTCCAGTTCAGAATGGCAAAAATCTTTAACCCATTTTTTGAACTGGGGCTGGAAGATGTGGGAAAGCCTGGGTTTGCTAAGGAACATGACTTGAAAATCAAAATGAGATAATGAAGATGGAAAAAACGGAACAGAATTTTGCACCGAGTTTCCATTAAATCTTGAAAACCAAATATACTAGAGTCCCCATCATTTGAAATAAAAAATGGAATTTCTGTTCAATATTAGCCACCGTATCAGAATTACAGAATTATTTTATTTAACTTTGATTTCTAAAAATAGAATCTAAGAAGGATTTAGCATTATAGGTAAATTAACTTAATGTCTGTTCTATACCAATTCATGGAAATCGTTATTAAGAATAACACCAAGAGTAACTGGCATCCCAGGTGCAAAATAACACTATTTCTACCAGCCTTTTCACATCCCTGGGCAGTTGTAAGTATTTCAAAAAACAAGATTATATAAACAGATTATAGTTGAACTTATTAAATTCTAGATTAAACAGCAATCATAGGAGATACAAAAGATATTTTTATGGAGTTTTCATATATGTTTTATGGATTCCATCCTGGAAAAAATAAACAAGAAGCAAAGACTACAAATAAGTAGACAGACTTTAAAGTGTAGGAGGCAAAATTGTGTTTTCCCATTTCCCCTACACCAGATTTTTATTATTTTTAAACAGTTCATAAATAATCTGAGTAGCAATATGACCAAAATTTATGGATGACACCCTGAAAATTATTCTACTTTCAAGTATTTTCAAAGCAACCTCCTTAAACTAGATAAATGGTAAATATAATGCAGCAAAAGTAGTCCCTATTTAGCAATTGCCTCATTTAGCAAAGATGATGACGAAAATATAACTTTGTGACCAATCTTGCATTTATAGGCTTTGCAAATCTTTAAAGCAAATGAAAGCTAAAATCACATAATCACAAATGTTATTTCGCTTAATGACTACGTGATTTAGCAAACAAGTTGCAGGTACCAATTATGGTTGCTAAACAAGGGCTACCTGTGGTACCATCTGAGTTAAGAATGTTACGTTGATTATTACTGACCCCTGCAGTAATCTTCAAACAAGCATCCTAAACAGAGGAAGACCACTCTCTAAAATCCAGAAAGAATTGGAAGCCTAAGATAGAGTATCAGAAAATACCCCTAAGGTGTTCAACTCTTGACCCTACAGTCCCCAGTCACCATCAAATCCTCAACAATGCACTTCAACCAGTTAAAGTCAGTCCAACAGAACTACGTTTTCGCTCAAGCTGCATTAGGCACGCATACTGGAATTCTACTCAAGAAGAGGAGCATTACAACAAATATCGGGATCATACCCCAGTACAGAAGGGCATCCAGAAAATATTTAAATTCAGTTGGCTAAACATTTCTAGTACAACAGCTTCAATAAACTGGCTGCTAGCTTAATAACAGTTCTTCTCCAGCTCTTCTTCAGCCTTCTGACTAGTCACAGCTAAACCTTCTTTGTCTGATTCAAAAGACCAGACATGGATTGGATAAGCTCCATGTGCAAAATCTGGGGTGGGCCGAGTGCTAACCTGGCCATTGTTTTCCAAAAATTAACTAGCTGCATGGTGAAGAAGTGAACATGGTTAAGACAATAACTTAATTTGACTGGGTATCATTTAAATTCACTTAGATGAATCAAACATAATTAACACAATTAACATTATTACACTCCATTTAGTAATATCTCCCAGCTTTTCTCACATTAAAAGTTATTTAATGATCGCATGGCCCTAATGGCATTGATTATGCACTTCCAATTAAGGCACTACTATGAAACAATAGTAGCTTAGAATGATTTATGTCACTGCTTCACAGAAATAATTCACATTCTGCCAGAAATTTACACCTGCTTTTAATGAAGCAAATCATACTAATTTCCAGGACAGAAAGTGAAAAGGAAAAATGATTTCAGTAGAAAAGTCCACTAATAATCTAGTGAACACTAGATGGTGCTATGAAGTCACAGAACACACCAAGTTTGAAATCTTTTACCAGACATCTAAAATGGGAGACATGCATGCATGTTGCAGTTACAGCAATGATCCATAGAATCTGAGTTAATAACAAAGGGGCTATAAGTATGCACTCTAGGCAGAAAAAAAAGAGTATTCAGATGTTCCATAACTACTAAATAGTGTATTCTTCTACAGAGTAGGGGGTTGGATTCAATAATCCAAGTTAACGATTCTCAAGAATTCTGTACTAAAAATGTTGCATATGTGGACTAATTTAAGTTCCAAATAGTATTTTTCCATTCTCTGTTGAAGCCCCATAATACTTTGAAACAATATTGTACACCTGTGTTTTGTACTCCCATGGAAAGAGAAGGCAGCAGCCTCAGTGAGAGCTTTCAGGATTTGTTGGTTATGATGGGGGAGACCCTATTGTACTATTATTTTTTATCGACCTTGCAAGTGTTTGCTAGCAATGCAGTGGCTATCATCATGTTCACCTTCATCACCAATATGATTATTATAAAGGAAAGAAAGAACAGGGGAAGGAAGTAATCTCTTCCCCAAATTCCACTCAGAATTCTTTTACTAAATTTCAATTAGAAGAGAAACAAAATGGAAAGAAATCTCATCACACTTCTCTGAGTAAACAAGTGCTTAGCCATTTCTTCCTGTCTCTGTCTCTGTGTCTCTGATTTTTAAACATCTTTCATCCTCCTTTAGGAATTCATAGAAAAGAAATCCAGTCACAACCTGGGAGTTAATGAGAAAGATAGAGTCATTATCAGTGTAAAGATCTATAGTGCTAGGATCAAGGCTATATTGCTGAAAGGGTCTGGGCTAAGACCAACTTGAACTTGACTCTCTGGATAAATGCAAGAGGTATTTTGATAGGGTTTGTATCATGTTCTGGCATCCTATATGGTCGCCAAAACCCATTGCATTTTTTACAACTACAGAAAAGTTTGTAAAATATTAATCCAGAGGGCTCTGAACCTGATATAGTAGATTTCTTAAGCAGATACTGATTTCTCTTACTAATGTCTATCCTTGGATTTATTCATACAATAGAGGCAGGGAAGAGGCAGCTCTAGAGATTTGTTATTTACACTCCTTCATGGACATTACAACAACTGTTGGATGTCAGGTTGATATAGTAGAGAGCATTACTCTTAGGTATAGTGGTAATCAGAACATAGAGCACGGAGCAATAATACAGAGTGTGTATTACCGTGTTTCCCCGAAAATAAGACCTACCCCGAAAGTAAGACCTAGCACTATTTTCTAAACCTGCCCTAATATAAGACCTACCCCGAAAATAAGACCTAGTGTAAATCTCCAGTTCCAGGAAGACTTTTCAGGGAGCAACCGTGCACCCGCGAAACACCCCCCCTACACACTCACACCCACTATTTAACCCCATAAATATATAAGACCTACCCCGAAAATAAGACCTAGTGTGTTTTTGGGAGCCAAAAAAATATAAGACAGTGTCTTATTTTCGGGGAAACACGGTATTTAAAGACTGAAGATTTACGAGGTTTTTTTCAACCTCCTGGGCATCTTTGCTCCTATGTCAAGTAGACCCTTCCACTAGTCATCCTTTGGCTTGGAGCTGTTGACAATGCTGCAGTGCTGAGATTTGGTAGGCATACGTCGCTCACCTATAAGGCACCATCTCTAGAAAGCGTAGTCCTAAAAAACCCACCTAAAATGTCATTGGTCGGACGACACAAGCAGCTTAATAGAAATGAAGACACAACTAAAAGTATCACACAGCTATAAGGCTCTGAGGCACAACAGAAAGACCATTTGTCCATCTATGTAAGCCATTTTTAAATTTCAAAAGTAGATCCTTAGATACATAGTAGGGAAATGTAACCTGGTCCACCAGCACTCTCCAAGAAAAATGGAGAGTGACTCTAATTTTGTTAGTGAGGAGGAAGATATTAGGAAAACTTAGTTGTTTGCTTGCTTGCTTGAAGAAAGAGAAGGCTTTCATTGTGACTGCTACAGGAGCTGAAGGGAAAAGTGGGATCTGAGCCTTTGCATAAGAGAGAAGAAATATAGCTTATGCACTTCATAACTGTATATGCACAGTTGTACTAGCCATATATTCAATGCACATAGACCATTGTGTGTAGTGATTGCTATGGAAGGAGGCTTCTGGAACAGGGGAATTTGGAAGATACGTCTTCACTCTGGGATTTTGCCAACAGAAGGTTCTCTGATGCAAATGGAATAGCAGCTGATACTGACATAAGAATTTTGAAGTCAATTATAATAGGTAACCAAATAGTTAAGCATTCCAGTTCTATTTCAACCTTTTACTTTTGCCCATGTTTCCCTGCCTACTTTCTTCTCCTTCCCAACCTTCTTCCATATCTTGTTCAGATTACAAGATAAAAAAGTGCCATATGGTTTACTTGCGGCATTTAAATTATGCACATTTGTGCAAAAATAAACCTGCTTACAAAGTCATGTGTGCAATATATTTTGTACATAAAGTAGGACTCTTTCCCAGCACAGACTTTGGATTTAAGTTAGTGAACATCATTAAGACCCCTTCTCCGGATTTTAAAGATCTTTTTACTTTGACTCCTGCTCATTAATATAAATTGCCTGGCCAAGGTCAAAGCAGTGTCCAAAAGCCAGAAACGACTGCTTTGGATTTCTTTTGTAGGGATTTTGAACAATATTTAAACTTCCCCTGTGATAGCTGGAGGTCATGGTTTGTTTTTTTTAAAAATTAGATTCTTGCTATCACGAGCATATGTTCTCTTATGTTCGCTTGTTATCTTTTAATTGGTTTCTATTCTAAATTTATGCCAACTGTTCCTGCTGGCAGCAGAAGCTGCTATTGAAGCTGGGATAGTGCCTTGTCAACTTTATTGATGCATGTGTGAAATGTATATTACCATTCCCATTTGCCTCTCTCTATAGCTCAATTGCTTGCTGGGCTGTTGAGAAAGATTTCCCTATCATTATCCATTTATCCCTCTTTTGGAAGTGGCTAGTTCGGGAGTCTTTGTAATTTGGCAAAAATGCTCAAACAACTGTGGAATAAAAATTGTACAAAAAGAAAAATCTTGAAGCAAAATGAGAATAGAGACTATTCTAACTATTTTTTGCCAAAATAAAAGTAAAACCTAAAATAAAAGTAAAAGGTAATATCCTTCTGTGGAGCAGACATATATGAAATTATTGCTAAAATCCACTCATTCAGATTTCAGTCTTTCTTCTTATATCTTATGAAGTATTCCAAAAGGCTTTGTCTTAGCAATTCAAGAATCCATATCTGAATAGAATTCTTGAATATGACAATACAGAATACAAAATCACCTACTCTTCTCAATGGGATATAAAGGATAGAACCAAACCTCCTTTAATATCTAAATCAGACACTGGTTACTGGGAGAAAAGAGACATAATCCTGTATGTTCGGTCTTGAGTTTCTGGAAATAGTGGAGACCAAAATTATTGTATCGCTAATAGTAAAATATTTACCTGGGAAGACTCAAATCAATCTCCTGATCCCTCTCACAAAAGATCCTGGATATTACTTGTGCTGTATAGGAGCCAGAGACTCTGCATGCACGAAACACAATCTGCTAGTAGCCTGAATAGATGAAGGCAGCTGCCTTGAGTCACAGGGAGACTCGAGGTCTTGAGGCATAAAGAGCCCATCATGTTCTCCTTGCCTCTCAATCCTTGTCTAACATCTTCTACCAATTCATCAGCATAGATTAGGGCTGCCATATCTGGATTGCCAAATGTCTAGAAATCAGTCAATGAGATGCAGAAACAATTAACTCTTTTATATCTCTATTCATATCCCTGCTATCAGGTGCCACAGAGCTGGTATTCAGCAGGTTCTGACCAGTTCTGGAGAACCGGTAGTGGAAATTTTGAGCAGTTCGGAGAACCGGCAAATACCACCTCTGACTGGAGATTTTACAGCATCTTTCCCCTGCCACGCCCACCAAGCCACGCCCACAGAACTGGCAGTAAAAAAATTTGAATCCCACCACTGCAGTGCTACATAAGGGCTAGATCATGAAACAGCTTTCAGACAACGGAAATAGAATGATGAGAAGTGAGAGGTTTTTCTCACCTTTCCTGGCTTTGGGACTCTAGGAACCTAATCCCAGGAACTATCTAACAGTTGTAGGACCCTTGTCTTTTAGTAGTAGAAAGACTGCAACGTAGACATCAGTCATGAGCATTCCCAGGGGAAGATGTTCCACTAGCAGGCCCCTCACAGAGAAACCCTTGTAAGTCCACCTGCTTAACTTTATTTGGAAAGAACATTCAGAGTTCAATCACCAGGAGGATAGATGGTGGTGGGGGAGTATTTCTTTACATATTCTGACTTCTAGCTATCCAGACATTAGATCAGAACCAACATTTGCAATGGCATAGAAATGAATCAATAATTAGTACAATACCTAAAGTACTCATGTAAGCATTTCTGCCATATTAACCAGTCCCAGTTAATCCCTTTCATCTTTATATTGAAGATGACATTAACACAGTGTAATATATGGAACCAATCAAGAGGCTATGAGGATATTTATAACTGACACATGGTTTTATCAGGCAAACCTGACACATATATCTTCAGCTATTTGTTTCTCCAGAACCAATGATGGATTAAGAAAAAAAAGCCAAACAGGTTACCACTACTTTTATGTTACAACAACCAATCCACCAAGAGTATTTCTGTATGGACTGAGACAATATTTATTAATGCAATCAATGACACGTTGAAGGCACTTTCAAAGAGAGAACCAATAAATCAAGGACATGAGAAATTAGAATTACCTAATAACAACCAGAAAGTCAGTTGGTAAATTTTTCATCCCATTTCAGATCATCTTGGAATAGCAGGACAACGAAATTGGAAGGGACCTTTGGAGGTCTTCTAAGCCCAACCCCTTGCTCAAGCGGGAGACCTTATGCCATTTCTGACAAATGTCTGTCCAGGCTCTTCTTCAAAGCCTCTAGTGATGGAGCGCCCAGAAGTTTGGAAGGCAAGCCGTTCCACTACTTAATTGCTCTCACTGTGTTTCTTGCCTTGCCTTCTGGTTCTTTGGAAAATAGGTGACACCCTCTTCTTTGTGGTTGCCCCTCAAATATTGAGCACTGCTATCATGTCACCTCTAATCCTTATTTTCATGAGACTAGACATCAACTTCACCAGGAAACTAGGACAGAAAATTAACTCTACAGGAGGACTAGAATGACACTTTATTGACAGAAATTCTAATAATAAAACACTGCAAGTGTTTTAATTGTGCTATACCTCTCCTCCTTTTTTTACACCCCAGTGAATCAAGGAGGTACCTGCATGAATCAGTTCCAAACATTATGTTGTTTTATAGGACGTAAGTAATGTTTCTGCCATCTTTGCCTAGATTCTGGTTCTTGCATATCTCTTTCAAGTTTATCTTCCTTAGACTCTACAAACAGCCAAAATTATTTGGATCCTGCAAACTTTGAGGACAGGAAACACAATCATAGGGCTGCAAGGTACCTTGGAAGTCTTTTAGCCCAACCCCCTGCCCAAGGCTGCAGTTCTTGTATCATTCCAGGCAAATGGATGTCCAACCTTTTCTTGGAACCCTTCAGCAATGGAGTACCCACAACTCCAGGAGGCAAGTTGTTCCATTGATTAATCATAAATCCTTCCTTATTTCCAGGTTGGATCTCCTGTCAAGCTTCCGACTACTGCCCCATTGCTTTTTTCCCCTAATCTTTTCCCCCTCAGTTAAAATACTTCCCCAACCCACCATCTAATGTCCATGTCTGTTTTCCAGATGATAAGCTAATACCAGTAACTGATCAAAGAAAATACCTCTGTTACACAGGGAAAAAAGCAAAGAGTGGGACTATAAAGATATAGGACATTTTTTAACCTTCCCATTGTGCTAGAAATGGACCACGTCTGGCTGCCTTTGAATTGCTGCTTAGCAGGCTCAGGAGAGAAAGAAACAGTGATCGAGAACGGTTTATCTCTTGCCATTTTTCAATCGATACAAAGCTCCTGACATGCACTAAGGGGAACAATAAAGAAAGAAAGCAGAGCAGAGCAGAAAATGTGGCAGGTGACAGGACTGAAGAGAACTGAAATGAGAAACTTGGTGCAAGAAAGAAACTCAAGATCTGAAGAAACAAAGGGGTTGCAAACAGCATTGCCTGAAACATAAAAGGGGGAAAAAAACCCACTGTGTTTTAGATTTAGGTCTTTGATACATGGTAGCAGAATGGGTGGGCCTGTGGAAAAGGTAATTTTTCAACCACATCAAGCTCATCACAGTTAATGCCAAAGTAAAGCTTCCAAAGTAAAATTGTGGTTAGGCCAACTGCAACCATATGCATTGATCAGTCCAAGGTCCCTTCACTCCTATGATTCATTATCAGGCAGGCATTGCTTAATTTCTCCCTAGACAATAGCACTCCCCGGAACTGGCTCTCAGCCATATCTATGCTGTACTTAAGACTAGGCAGAGTTTTGAATTTACGTTAGGTTTAGAATACTATCGAAGTGGGCAATTGTAAAAGGAGGAGGGAGATTTCAAAAGAAAAATAGTTGGCAGGAGAAAGAATTAAGCATTCCCTTTTTAAAAAAAACATCCTTAGAACAAAATAATCCCCTCTCCCCCAAGGAAAGGACTGTTCAATAGAAGAAGATAGTTACACATGGCCAGTACCACTAAGTCTTCAACCCACAGTCATTTGTTTAGCAACCGTTCAAACTTACAAAGGCACTTAAAAAGTCTCTTACAACTATCCTCACGCTTAAGACTCTCGTAGCATCCCCACAGTCACGTGATCAAAATTTGGGCACTTGGCAACTGGCATCTGTTTATGATGCTTGCGATGTCCAGGAATCATGTGATGGCTATTTACGACCTTCCCAGCTGGCTGCTAATAAGCAAAGTCAGTAGGAGAAGTCAGGTTCACTTAATGACCATATAATTCACTGAACAACTACAGGGATTCATTTAACAGTGGCACAAAAGGTTGAAAAATTCGGTGTTACTCAGTTAACAACCACCTCGCTTAGTAGCAGAAGTGATGGTGCCAGTTATGGTCATAAGTCAAGAACTACCTGTATAACATGTCTTTTATCCTAAATCATTATTAGATGGAAAATTGTATTTAAATCAATTAAATAGTCTATACAAAGCCTTGCAAAGGGGCCAGTTTTATAAAGCTGAAATAGTGAAGCCAGTGATAAAATCAGGGAGGTAAGCCAAGAAAAGGTAAGAATGACAAACTTTTCTCATTTTACTTATTTGTCAAGATTCAGAATATATTACTTCAGACTTTCCACAAAGAGTTAATAGTAATGCACACTGATTCTGTTATTTCCATAATAAACTTCAGCTTTGGATGATTAAAGATCATGTTTTAAAGATCAAGTTGGGGTCCGGATTTAATGGCCTAAATAGCAATTCCTAGCTCTATAGTTTTTATGAAGCAATGCTTGGGTGCAGAGGAAAACAGTATCCAATATATGGATATCAATTGACAACAACTAATCAATTTTTCTCATCAACTTATGACAAATTTAATAAAGCTGCCAAATTGGCAAAATCTGTCTTCCTGATCATTGGGATTTTAACCTGGACATGCTTGTTGTGGTCTATCCATCTTTGCCATCTGGCTTAAGGACTCTAGTAATAAAAATGGGCAACTCCTGCTAACCCAAAGACTGTCACTTCTAGTTCAGAAGATTAACGAATGAGTTGAGAAATGGTCAGAAAGGAGTAGGAAGATATGGCCATCAAGCGCAATCAAGAATTTTGCTATTGAAGAATGAGTAGGCAATGGGGCCTCATAACCTTTGAATCCCTGGAGAAAATTAGAGGAATATTGCCTTCCCCAACCCACTCAGACTTTCTTCATGTACTCCAAGCCACAGCCAAAAACATGTCCTCTACACACACACACACACACACACACACACACACACTTTATTTCATCCCAACCCATGAGGGAAACCGGTTTCTTGTTTCTACCGGTGTTAAACTGCCATTTCACCCTCATTTTGATGCTGTCCTAGGATAGCCTCAAGATACATAAAATCTGTTAGCCTTTGTCATCTTGTACCTCCTTCTTTTGGGGGAATGTCAGCTGACTGCAGTGGCTTGTAAGAGAAACAATAAAGACGTGATAGGGATTGTCAATAGGAGACAACCAATTTCACACCTTTGTGATTTTTCTGGTGAGTAGCACATTCTTAAGGCCAAAATATAGATAGGAGAACTGAGGGCAGCCCCAAAATCCTAGTTACCCCCCCTGTAGTTCTACTACAACAGATCAAATAAAGATATGGAAGTGTTGAGCTGCACCCAGCAGCAGTATACTTCCCGAGTCTTAAGATAAATGATGTGTCCACTAATAAATTTAAAATGGCATTTTGCCATTATAATGTCTGTTGCCTCATGTTCAGTTTGTTAGCATAAATAACCATTAAATCTTTCTTGGCAATGCTACCACTTTGTTAGTTATAGCCAGTAAAACCATTCATAGATTTGTGTTATGACATCCATAATTACAGAAATAAAGGGCATAAAAAGGATAATTCATCAAATCCACGGTATATTGCAAAATTGCTCTTTTTCCTCTTCAGATAAACCAGCAGCCAATTTATCAAGTCTTCAAAATAATTTTTTTTGAAGGAAATTCCAAGAATAAAATAAAATGCTTCATGGGTTTAATAAGATTTTAACCTAAGTGATGAACTCTCACAATTAATATTTGTTGATATTTTACATAATAGGCACAACCCTTAGATTATTCTCCTCCATAAGATATAAACAGAAGCTTTAGAAGGGCTTATGCATGAGAACATTCTAGTTAATTTTGCCTATTAGCTTCTATATTTTATTCATATAAATCTCTTGCTCTTTATAGTAACCTATCATAGACCATTTCCATAAGGATAATGCTCTGTTATATGACTCCCCATGGATATCTAATTGTCCTTGGGACTAATTCAATTCCAGACCAACATGTCCTTGGTTAACTTATCTAAAGGCTTTAGAGTTCCTATATAATCCCATCAGATTTCTGTTATTTACCCCCAAATCCATCCTTCCTTCCTTCCTTCCTTCCTTCCTTCCTTCCTTCCTTCCTTCCTTCCTTCCTTCCTTCCTTCCTTTCCTTCCTTCCTTCCTTCTTTTTCCTCCCTCCCTCCCTCCCTCTCTTGTAGTTTTTATTTTCTCTAATCACATAGTAAGGTGTTCATATGAAAAAAGTGGTCCTGGCTTGATACAGATATATACCATTTAAATGTACATCTGAGCACACATTTCTTATTTCATATATTCAATCCATTTGGGGGTGGGAGGATTAAGGGGGCTGAGGATTAGCTTAACCCAAGGACAGCTGGTAAATTAATGAGCTAGGTGAGATTTGAGTCCACATTGTTACAACAGCTGATCACTTTGATATTGCAAATGTGTTACCATTTACCTGTATTGCATCACTGAAAAGTGTGCATGCATATGTGTATGATGTATGCTTGTGTTTCTGCATGTATAGCACTGTAAACTAAATTCTCACAGTCATGCCCGCAGCTTTTATGATGGTTGAATTAATGCTCAAATGGAAGGAAACTGGACAACAGTATGAAAACAACTGTCAGGCTCAGGGAGCTTGTTGTTGCCGATCAGGATTGGAATTGCTACAATAAACCTTTGAAATTCACCTACAAGCCTGTGAATAAAGTGTTTTGTCTGCAAGACTCTCCAGTACCCAACTGAGGCTGACAACACCAGGATACGAGAAACGTTTTCACAGTATTGTAGCGTATCCTTGATATCTAAGCATTACGGCACAGAGCCTCATGTTTTCTACTTTTAAGAACCATACTTCAATAATCCAACAACACTGCAATCCTATAGACGTCTATTCAATAGTAAGCCTTGCCAGAATTTGTTTAGCAAGACCTATTCCCAAGTTAGTGAATTTAGAATTATTTTGCTATATTGCAATAAAAATGCCTGAAAACCACAGGCTAGACAATTACAGAAAATTTGGTCCTTGATTGGGAATAAATTGGCAATCTTTGTCCTTAGCTAGAAAAACACCCTCAATACCTTGTGAAAGAGCATCAGGGACATGATGACCAATTTACAGGTGAATGGTGAGACAGAGTGCTTTTAAATAACAAGCTTTAGAGAATTCAGCAGCCTCTCCATCTCTTGGCCTTGCACACTTCCTTTCAAAGAAGCAACAACACATTCTGCCATTTTGACTCTATCCAAAGTTTGTCTTGTGCATGGGAAATTTCATGTCTCACAAAACTAGCCCAAGTTTCTATAGCACAAAATTATCTTTTCAAATAGTTCTCTTGAATGCTGAGAAGTCCATGGATTGGTTAATTAGTATATTTATTTATTATTTCAGCTTATATGATGCTCCATTTCCCAGGATTCCAAACAGTTTATAAATAAGAACCCAATGTTAAAACATCAAAAGTATTCACATAAATATAACAAGAGGCCTCTGATGTATCACCATCTGGGCAGCAGAATCTTCAAGTATGCTCAGATGAAGAGTTATGTTTTCCCAACTCCTCAAAAGTATAAGGAGAGACTAGACTGAATGAATAGGGGTAGGCTGTTCCAGAGGCAGTAGTCCAGTTGAGAAGTAATTCAGGCATGAATGACCACAAACAGTGTCTCCCAATCTATCCACAAATGTAACTGACACACAAGACGAATTTGTGCAAAAACTTTCCAGGTGTGAATATGATGAAATGTCTACCTGCAGGAGCAGTGAGGAAGAATTTTGACAACATAAAGCTTTCCCTGAAAGAGGTCCAGATTAAGAGTCTTCACAGTCCTAAGCTGGATGGGGAAAGGAAGAAAAGATTCAGGGTAGCCCTCAGGATATATCTAGTTAAGTTAGGGATAGAGTTTATAGCTTTAGTTTAGAAAGATTCTGTGCGCTGAGAGTAAAGGATTAAAATTGATTGTTTTTCCCCCCAGTGTTATCTCTTGTGCCTAACAGCTACCAAGGCTCTGGGGAAATATTACCTCATCCAGAAATAACAATGGAAGGTGTCTAGGATAGGCACTAGTGTTGCTAGAGATGAGTTGAAGCCTATTTTTCCCCATCCCGATCTTCATAGCATCCAGATGCTGGAAAGCGACCTTGGTAGCATTCTTGGTCAGTTCTAGGGCAGAGGTCCTTATAGAACTGAGTATCACGTGTACTGCTGATTAGTGATGCTCCTAGCAGCATTATGTAGATGTTAAATAGAAATGAGAAGAGAAATGAAGAGGATGAAGTAGAGATCTTGTGCTAGACCTCTCTTCTTCCAACAGCGCTGACTGGGACCACAAACCAGCCTTGGAGGAAAGAGACCCACCAAATGCCCCTTATACCCAAACCCCTTAACCTTTTAGACCAGAGTTGATAACATAACTGAGGGTATCAAAGGCTGCCAAATTTCTTTGCACAATATCTGTGCTAGGATGTACCACCCAGATCCTGAACCCACCAAATGTCAACCATAAGCACAATGAATAATAACTCCATTCTAATAATCATAATAACCAGATAATGATTTGACAGTGAAAGGGTTTGATGAAAATGTACGTAGATACTGTAGGCCAACTCACAATTGCCATGGTGACTGTGAGGTGTTCCCCACCCCACAGTGAAGCAAATTGAAACCTTATAGCTTATAAAAAAACTTACAAAACTTATAGCTGATTCCAGTACCAACCAATATCAAGGTCAAGAAATTCGAGTAGGGGTGGTTGTATAACATGGAGTAAAGTAAAAGCAAAGCCCTAACTTTTTCTCTGGAGTTCAACCTTGAACAAACAATCTCACAAATTATTTAAACAACAATACCCTTGATTGCCTGCAGACGACAATTACAACTCTACTTCCCTGCCATGGAGTTGTACCTGATACAACTCTTGAAAAACAGGTGGGCACATCTCTGAGGCTGGAACAGTCCCTTGTCACAGTCATATCTGCTCTGACAACCAGCCTCAAGTAAGATTTCCAATCCAGCACAATTTTCTTCTTTGCCCAATACTTTCTGTCCTTCAAATGTTCTCCTTCCTTTTCATCCCCTTTACAACCCCTGAGAGCCGTTAAAATGCAAACACTGAAATCAAAGTTTATGATGCAGATGAAGCAACCTTTTGAAAATAGTTCCAAGTGCAGAATTTTCCCGGCCACAACATCACCTCTCCACATTACTGATATTTGCCTTTCTCTACCATATTGTGTCTCAGTGTAAAGAAGGTAGCAGAAATGAAGCTTACCTTTGCTAATATCTTCATATTCCAGCCAGAGCTGTTTTTGGACTTGTTTGTTGGGATACCAGATAGAGCAGGATTCCTCAAATCCATAGACAGCTTCCTGTATATAGTGGTTGCCAAAGTGATCCAGCAGAGCTACAAAATCTCCCCGAGATGTTGCTCCATCCAGTGAATGAAGGGCATTGCCAAATGCTGCAGAGAACAGACGTACAGCAAGCAAGAACTTAAGAGAGAGAGAGAGAGAGAGAGAGAGAGAGAGAGAGAGAGAGAGAAAGAGAAAGGCAGGGAGGGTAGACAGACAGACAGACATTTTTCTACCACATTTAGATGCCAGGTTAGTAAACCTTGCTCTCTCCAGTACCTGACAGTCCACGTGTAAAAATGAGGTTAACTGTACTTAATAGAACTAATATTTAAACAAGGCCAGTGGCTATTTCCAAATGTTCCAGGACCTGATTCAGTGTAAAGAAGTAAATTGCCTTGTTTTCATGTGATAAAAATGTTTAATTTTAGTTAAAGGGTCTTAGCTGTTTGTGGGGTGATGAGGAAACAATAAGAATTCCTCACCAAAAAATTGTTACAGTATCAGTTATCAAAACTTAAATTGCTACCTTTGTTTGAATAATGTTATGTTTCTAAGGAACATTGTATATGGAGTTGCTAAGAAAATATCAACACTCTATAATGAATGGAATAGGTAAAGATTTTTCTCTATTAAAATACCTCTTTCAATATTCAGATAAACTGTCTTTGCTCATTTTTATTTAAAGTTGAGCTTCTAAGACTGAAAACCCTGTGTGAAGCCACAGCAATATCTGCAACAGTGCCATCCTACTTGACCTCCTGGTCTATTTCCTAATGTTTTTCATCAATCATTTGGGGGGGAAAAGCTTAAATATTTCTTAAAAGGATAAAAAAAATTACATGCTCAACAGACAATATATGACACGGAATTTTGGTAACCAGTTTTGGGTCTTTTCCAAGCTGCTCCTAGAGAAGATGAAGACATCCAATTTGCTTCGTTTCATCTACATGTTTTAAAATGCATAGGAGGGTCAAAGGGCACCAAATATTTAAGAAGACAAATGTGACAGAACTGTGAATGAAGACACTTAGAATTTTATTTAGTCTGCCTTTTCAGTAAACTCATTTGCACTCTCCAGACTTCTAATGTCAGGGTTCCAAGTAACATACTCACAGCAAACAAAATTCTGAGGCAAGTAACTTCCTCAAAGAATAGTTTACTGGATGAGTCACATTGGCACAAGCTGGTAAAAACCAACTCTGAATATTCCCGTGGTTTTCATCTAGTTAAAAGTTAAAGTTTGTCACTTTCTCAAAACAGTCAATCACATGGTCCAATCAGGATGCTGTCCAGTTGTTAGGTGACTCCAGTCCCCTCCTTCCGAGCACCTGCAGGAATGTTCTTGGTTCCCACGAGAAAGCATTTTGTTTTGGCTACAACACCCCAACTATCTCTATTCCCTCCTCCTTATCCCTCTCCTCTGGAGTGTCAGCACTGAAGCCCCAAAATGGCCTCAGTCAGACCAGCTTCAGGGATGACATCCACTGTACACAATTTTTCTGCTTTTATAATTCTTTGAATTGTGCAGCATGATTTTCAATGGAAAGAAATGTAAGCTGTATACAAAATGCATACTTTAGGATAAAATGTCATGATTCTAGTATGTAATATAAAAATAAAAAAGCATTTTCCAGATCTGCAACTAATAATCACTAAATTGCCATCCAACATTGGAAATGGGATTCAACAGATCTTTTGGGTATACAGATCTGTCTTGTATATTTGGCTCTTGCATATGAAATTGCTGATGACTGACCAAAGAAAACAGTGATGTCCAGGTGAACAAAAAGTTAGAATGACTGGCTTTTAGGCTAATATCCCCCCCTCCTGCTGTGATACTATGGCCAATCTAAAGCCACCCCACCAAGTAATGGGCATAACTTACACTGAGAGGTAGTCATTTGGTTCAACCGAACATGGTACATGACAGAGCGAACCTTCCAATGTTGTAGCAAAGGATATCCAGAAATCTCACTGAAATTCACCATCCCTGTGGAAGGAAACATGGGCAAAATAAGAAAGGCAAAGATGCACGGCATAAAACATTTGCAACATAGCGGAATTCCAAATCTGACATAGAATCTGAATTGGCTTCCCCATTCAGCAGAATCACAAGGGAAGTACTTTCCTCACGCTGAGCTATTTTAGGTTGCAGATGAAAAATCTGTTCATTAAAATCACCTTATCCTGAATTTATAAAGCAGATTCAGAAGAAATTATCTGTGTGGTTTATTTTTCCTATGGATGTGGCAAAGAAGAGGTAGTGCATTATGGGCCTGTCACCCATAGCCTGCCAGACTTCACCCTGGGGTTTCAATACAAGTAGAACAATACAAGTACAATACAAGTACGACTTACAACCATTCGTTTAGTGACTGTTCAAAGCTAAAAATGTTACTCCTGTCTGTTTTTCACACTTATGACTATTGCAGCATCCCCATGGTCATGTGATCAAAAATTGGCAACTGGCACATATTTATGACGGTTGCAGTGTTCTGAGGGCTCACCTGATCACCTTTTGCAACCTTCTGACAAGCAAAGGCAATGGGAGAAGCCAGACTCATTTAACAACTGTGTTACTAACTTAATAACTGTAGTGATTCACTTAACAACTGTGGCAATGGAGCAAAACTCACTTAACAACTCAGCAATGGAAATGTTGGGTTCAATTAGGGTCGTATGTTGAGGATTACCTGTACTTGCATGCCGTCTACATGAGTGGTAAGATATATGGGTATGAATCTATCCCAAGTGGAAGAGTCTTCTGTTACCATCTGTTCTTATAACGGGAAATGCCCCTTATCTGGATGGGACAGAACCGGAAATCCTCTAAACCAGGGCTGTCAAACTCCCAGCCCATGGGCCAGATGCATCACGCATTGGCTACACCCATGCCCGATTTAGCAAAGGGGAAAAAAGTCCTGATATGTCACATGACACAGCCGTGACGACATGGGTTTGACACCCCTGCTCTAAGCTGTCTCCTTTTAATAACCAGGACTAGGGGGTATTAGGCCTGATTACGAACCCAACCCAAATCAGAACCGATGTAACACTATCCAAAACTGAGTGAGCAGCAGCAAATAGAAATAAATCCTTCTCATATAGCTCAACTATACATTCCCAGCTAACTTTACTTCAGTAGTCCAAGCTCTCCCAGGAGATTCTGATATCAGACTGAATTCTTCAGCTTAGTCCTATAAAATATGTTTTCTTAAGGTGCTCACTCACTGCAAGGCCTCCAAGCAAGATCAGAGAACGAAGAAACACTCTGTTTCTTCTTTCCTAATCCAATTTCCTTGCCCCTGACTGGAGAAGACAGTGGCTGTGATTGGAAAATAATAAGTCCCCCAGCCAAGGAAACTATTAATTCAAAATTACAAGGCTCTAGTTATAGCTAGCGAGCAGACAAGGAGAAACTTGAGATTGCCCACAAATGCTCCCAGACAGTTGTTCCTCACAAGACCATGAATGTCAGCCTTCAAGATTTCCTTCTTTTACTTTGCATCTTTTGGCTGTCATAAGTAACGGAGGGAGGAGGGAGGACTTGATTATGGGAAGTGAGCTGGAGGTTTTGTTAAGAAGAAGTATATCAGTTGGGGGGGGTTTCTTGCTGTCTTATGCTATGCGCAGCTGCAGCTCTTTATCAAAATATGCCAAGGTCAACGGACAGAGGCCTCATCACCACCTGGAGATGCCCACATGACCTTATCCACAACTTATAATTGGGTAGCCTGCTTGAACTATTGTGGGTGGGAACGTTACCATCACTTTGTATATGTGATTTTCGCGCTCATTCTCTCAGATTCAGAATTCTTTTGTTGCTACCACTTGATTTCCAGTAAAAGATATCTTTTCTCTAATTCATGGAGTCTAAGTATTTCTTTCTTGGATTTTGAATGGAGCACTACCTGACATTATTCTGAATCTCAGTTTACCAGCCCACCTGGAGAAATTACAACTTCTTCCGAGGGGGTCTGAACGCAATGTCTGAACCAGCCAGCGACCACGAAGACCTGGGAGCGACTGGAGGGCAAGAGTCGCTGCTATTAGAGGCAGCAGAGGAAACCGATTTGTTAGCAGATTTAAGTATTGATGAAAACCCAGTTGTAAAACCTAAATGGTCTCTGGGAGTCGGCTGGAAGGATCCTGCAGGAAAGCCTGCTCCAGGAGTGACCACCACCCGCCGACGTGGAAGAGGAGAGCCATGGCAAGAGAAGGAAAGGAAGGATTTTTCTACTAAATCAAGCCCTGCATCTCCTCCACGAAGTAGCCGGAGAAACTCAGGCTGATCAAAGGTATGCGGGGGAAGAAGGGGGGGCGGCTCCAAGCAGAAGGATCAGAGCAGCTACCCCCATAAATCAACCTGAGCCAGTGCAACAGGCAGCAGCCGGCCAGGGGCCCCCGGCGGGAGCAATTGCCAGAAGGCGTAGAACTCCAAAGGTGCCTCCGTTGGAAGTAAAATATGGGGGGGATCCCAAGGAATTAGGATTCTTCCTGGCCCAAGTTTGGAACCATATGGAGGAATATGGGGAGGATTTTTCCTCTGAAGCAGCCAAAGTCAGATGTGTTACCAGGGCTCTTGAGGGCACAGCTGCTAAGTGGATGGTGACTTTGCATAATGATAATGATCCCTTGCTGATGAATTATGACCTGTTCATGACTGCGCTGCGGGCCAGGTTTGAAGACCCACTAGCTGAACGTAAGGCCAGAATCAGGATGAAAACCATAAATCAAGGGAGGAGATCAGTGGCAGAGTACACCCAGGAGTTCAGAGAGCTGGCTTACCACATTCGAGGCTGGTCTCAGGGAGCTCTGACAGAGGCTTACAAGGATGGGTTGAATGAAGATATTTATCAAAGCTGTGTGGCCAGAAGAGACCCCAATGAGCTGCAGCTGTGGTACGTGCTGGCAGCAGAGGTGGAAATTGATCTGACCCGAAACCGACGCTGGGGGGGCTCTGGTTGGAGCAAGCCTTCCCCCCAACCCTCGAGAAGCCTCAAACCTGAAAAGGTGGGGATTGACGGTAAAACCCAAGACCACTGCCTGCTTCCGATGTGGGAAAGAAGGTCACCGGGCTGCCGACTGTCGTGTCAAGCTAGAGCCAAAGGGGGCACCAGGAGGAGGAAGGAAACCTGAAAAAACTCCGGCAAAGTCTCACGAAACTGCTAAAAGCGGAGGAGGTTGTAGAGATCGCCTCTCGGAAAGGAGAGGAGCTGGGAACTCCAACCCCTTCAGAAGAGAGTGAATCCGAATTGGAAGATGACTCGTTGGTAAGTCCAAACAAGGGCCCTATGATCATTCCAGTGGGATTAAGGGTACCCACGTCGGAAGCCGAAGGGGAAATGTTGGCCTTGCTAGACTCTGGGTGCACCAGGTATGTAATCAGTTCAGAAGTAATAGAGAAAATGGGCCTAAGGCTAAAGACTTTAAAAACGCCCATAGCCTTTTGCCAATTGGATGGATCGGTAGCTGGGGGCGGCCCTGCACATTTCGTAACGGAACCAGTAGAAATGACGATGGGGAAGCATAGAGAGACTTTGTGCTTTATTGTGGCTTCTGGGATGGAGCGCCCCTTTATATTGGGGCTGCCTTGGCTCCGGAAATGGAACCCTCACATTAACTGGAGGAGGGGATTGTTGCGCATACGAACCGACCAGCCCCCAGAAGGGGAGGGCCGCTTGCCACCAGAAGCTGAGAATCCCACAGAGTTGGCCTCCACGGGCACGGAGAATCTGAAGGGGGAGGAGAAAATTCCAGAGGAATATTGGGACTTGAAGGAGGTTTTCAGCGAAAGGGCCTCGGACAAGCTCCCCCGCCATCGTTCAACAGATTGCAGTATTGAAATTCTGCCAGGAGTGAAACTCCCAAAACCGAAACTGTACTCAATGACCCCGCGGGAACTAGAAGAGCTGAGGTCATTTATTGATAAAAATTTGGAATGTGGTTTTATACAACCTACTAGGCCTCGAGTAGCGGCCCCAGTATTGTTCCATGAGAAGAAAGATGGCTCCTTGCATCTCTGTGTCGACTATAGGAATCTGAACGCCATTTCGGTGGAAAACGTGTACCTCCTTCCCCTTATGAAGGACATGTTGGCCCACTTGGCCAAAGGGAAAATTTTCACGAAACTTGATTTGAAAGAAGCTTACTACCGAGTTCGAAGTTAAGGAAATTCTAGACTCTAGAAAACATAGGGGTCGACTCCAATATTTAGTTGCTTGGAAACACTTCCCTCCTTCCCAGTCTGAATGGGTGTATGAAAAAGATGTTAGAGCCCCTAGAGCAATCAAGGCATTTCATACTAAATATCCTGATAAACCCTAAACTATATTATTGTGGTGTTATATGTATCTTTCTCCTTTACCTTTTATTTTTCTCTTTTGCAGGACTAATGTCTCTTTTGCAGGAGGGCCGAATGTCAGCCTTCAAGATTTCCTTCTTTTACTTTGCATCTTTTGGCTGTCATAAGTAACGGGGGGAGGAGGGGGGACTTGATTATGGGAAGTGAGCTGGAGGTTTTGTTAAGAAGAAGTATATCAGTTGGGGGGGTTTCTTACTGTCTTATGCTATGCGCAGCCGCAGCTCTTTATCAAAATATGCCCAGGTCAACGGACAGAGGCCTCATCACCACCTGGAGATGCCCACATGACGTTATCCACAACTTATAATTGGGTAGCCTGCTTGAACTATTGTGGGTGGGAACGTTACCATCACTTTGTATATGTGATTTTCGCGCTCATTCTCTCAGATTCAGAATTCTTTTGTTGCTACCACTTGATTTCCAGTAAAAGATATCTTTTCTCTAATTCATGGAGTCTAAGTATTTCTTTCTTGGATTTTGAATGGAGCACTACCTGATATTTATTATCATTTTTATTGAAATTCAAAACTGATGCATATTACTTTCTGCAGACATGAGCTCCTACCCATATTCATATACGTGCCCGTTTATTTATTTATTCAATTCAGAGGCTACCTAATTCCTCAGCACCTCTAGGCATTTTAGACCAAGGCACCAAGAGCCTTGGTGGTGCAGGCTGTTAAACGCCTAGCTGCCTGCAATTAGTGCAAGCTTGAATCCCACCAGGCTCAAGGTTGACTCAGCCTTCCATCCTCTCGGGGTAGGTAAATTGAGGACCCAAGATTGTTGGGGGCAATAAGCTGACTTTGTAAAAATGCCGCTTAGTAATAAGCAGGCATATACAATGGAGTGAAGGCTATTGCTGAGCGCATTGGGTTGTGCTCCAAAAATTGTAAGCCGCCCTGAGTCTCCGGAGAAGGGCGGCATATAAATGCAAATTTTAAAAAAAAACCTATAACCATTAGTTTATCAATGCTTCTTTATGGTGGGAAATTGCGTACTGGAATCAAACTCTATAAGAAAAAAATACAATCATACCTTCTTAGAGTCATATTCTCTACATTAGAGAGGTGTCTAGGGCATTTCTTAGATTAGAGACTGTGCTGATTAATATTAAAACAAGAGTTTAGCTCTGTCTCTCTCTCTCCCTCATCTGTCTGTCTGTCTGTCTGTCTGTCTACCTTTTTATCATCTATCTCATTCATAGCCCTCAACTTACAACGGACTTCCCAAAAACTACTCATGATCCAGTTTTAAAGTTGTAACCATTATAGCACCCCTGTAGTCACATGGAAGAAATTCAGATGGATTTGCCCTTTCAATTGACTGCAGGGTTGCTACAGCGCTCCCTCCTATCTCTCCCCCGTCCTGCCCCTCCAGTTCATCTCAGGTGTGATTGGCGACACAGGAATAGGTAAGAAGGAGGTTGAGGGATCCAATGGGGCATAAAGAAGGCCTGATTGTCTTAAAAATATGGGTTATAAGAAATCCATGGAGATTATTAAGAAAGCATTAGAAGATGTAACTTAGCAGCCTCCAGGTTACATCAAGGCCTCAGCAACTGAGGGTAACACAATCCCCATGTTATTTCAGTTATCCTGTATCTATCACCGATAGGATTTTTCCAGAGCACATTTTAATGTCGTACATTTTGCAGTTATGGATCCCAGATGTAAAAGAATCCCTGTAATGCTTCAGCAATGCCTTTGGCCTCTCAGGGTCTTCAAATCCTAGTGTCAGGATTCCAGCAGTTACCCCAATTAAATCATGAGTCTCGAGCCAAACTTCCAAAACTTCAAAAGGATTTATTGGGAGTTAACATGTTCGGCACTGCCTGGGTGTAGCCAACTCTGAGAGACATAATTCATTGTCACCCTTAACCCTAGTTCCCCACCCCCACCTCCTGGGTGTATCATAATTCATATTCTCCAATAAGACACATCCATAGCCAAGAGTCATCAATCATGTTCTCCAGTTAGATTTTTGCATGGCAGAAACACCTAGTTACTATCTTTGAAAAACTATGTATGGAATGCACTTTTGATTTCCAAGCTGCCACACTGCTCTTTCAAACCCCATTCCCCCCTCCCTTTCTGTTGGCAACTCTAAAAAGACCATAGAAATATTTTATGAGTTGACATAGAACATGTTTTTCTAAGGTATACTATTTAGGTGGAATTGCATTTTTAATTAATCTATTCTAGAAAGACTGACTGGCACTCCAATCAGCATTATCAAGAAGTTTTCTTAAATGACCACTATCCTGAAATCATCTCTTAATTGCTAAGTTTTGTGCCTTGGCCATAAAGCTATGTCATACTCAGAGGTTTTTTTTTCTCCCAAGGAATTGTTTTATTGCATCATAAGAGATGAACAATACATTATAAAATAAAGGTATTAGCAGGGTATAGACGTATTTATGCAATTCAAACAAGAAATGGTTAATACTATGATGGTTTAGATAAATAAGTATTATTAGATAAATTAAACTTCTAAATATGAGAAGAAAAAGTAAATCTTAAATATAATTTCTAAAATGTTAAAAGAAAAAAAACAGCTGCTTGGAAAAGTAGGTATCTGATTTCTAACACCCGTCTTTTTTATACAGTGACTGATTGGAAGTATTTATAATCATGTAGACCTCTGCAGAACCCATATGCTTATATTTGCCTTGCTGCATGATGTATTGTATACTGTAAATGGAAAGCATTCTTGCTTGAATTTGGTTAAACTTCTGTTGTGGATGTATGCTATTAGTTTTGTCACTGTTACATGTTCTCTAACTTTAATTTCCCAATCAGACATCATCAGTGTTGCATTTTTCTTTCAAAGTTGGACAAACTTTATTCTCACATCCAAAAGCAAATATCTCAGTAAATTATCTCAATATGTTCTGGAATTATATCTATTAAAATTGTGATTTCATTTCAAATGTAATTTCTAAGATTCTATGGATGGTATTACATACTTCTGAGATGTTTTTTCTTTTTCTTTTTCTTTTACCATATTTGTTATAATAAGCCTTCTATTTCAATGTATTTCCAAAGATTTGTTAATTGAAGCACACTATACTGTAAATTGTACTTGGGTTGTTTAAACTTACATTGCATTTATTTTAGACTATAATAAACAGACTACTATTACTATATGTGTTTATTTATTAAAAACAGGAATCAAAATATTTCAATGCAATCAAATATATGTGGTGCAAGTCAAGTTTAAAGTTAAATTCTAACTTAGAATCTGGTTTCAATTTTTTTTTGTCTGGAAAAAAACACATTTGACTCGGAGTCAACATTCTTGTATCAAAATTCTTTATTATATTCTGAGAAAAATGAATAGTGGTTCTATTTCCGTGAACCATTCATAACTGATCACATTCCAATAACATATAAATCATCCCCCTGCAATTGTTTTGAGTTAATTTTCTGCAGGTCCTTTGAGATTATACTTATACTTCTATCTTTTATACAACTTGTACCTGAGCCAAGGAAAGCAACCATTTGCTGCATAATAAATTATTGTGTCCAGTTTCCCAGGCACAATAGTTCAAACTGCAAACTGGCCTACATACTTACTAATTAAATGCTCCCTCAGAGAGCAAAAAATCCAAAGAACAGGTATGAAGGAGGCAAATATATGAAAGAAGGCTTCAGGAAATAATGGCTTTTTTGTCTGGAAATTCTATGGTAATTATACCAAAGAAATGTCTATAGTATTTACAAATAGCTTGGGAAGATTTTTCTCCCTGTCTTAATATACTAAGTCTCTCCTGCTCCTAGTGTCTCACTGTAGTTCTGGCTATGAGGTCAATCACAAGACATTACCTTATAGTGTTAATTATTCTACTAATTACATTTCAATGAGCATTTTTATATGTGCTGCCATGGGAAATCACAATTTTAGTTGAAGTCATGGGATTGTGGATACAGATAGTTAGAAATCTCAGAACATGTGCAGTAGTGACAAAGGAAATAAACAGATCTATGTCTACACAGTTAGACAGTGGTTACCTCTAGACTTTGTCCTGGGCCCAGAGCTCCACCAAATTTTTACAGTTGTCTTAAATGAGAAGATAAAGAGAAGTTCATCAAATCCTCAGACAACAAAATGCCGGGAGAGATTGGTAATATCTCAGAAGACAGGCTCAGTGTTCAAAGGGACATTAGGCCCCTCCCTACAAAATACTGTTCAATGATGAAAAGTATCTGATTCTGCATTTTGGGCAATACAAGATATCTCAACAATAGTATTTCTGGGCAGAATCTTTGCAGACCATAAATTAACCACGAATCAGCAAAGAGATTTCTTAGACTGCATGAAAAATATAATGTTGAAATCATGGGAAATGATACTTCCACTATATGCAGTAGCAGTTACACTACATCTGGAATACCTATCCAAACACCCATCCAGTTTTGGTTGCCACAATACAAGAAGGATGCTGAGGAAAGAGTGCAGAAAAGAGCAACCAAGGCAATAAACTGCTTGGAGAAAAAAAATATTATGAAAAACAGTTAAAGAATTGGGGATGTTCAGCCTAAAGAAGAGAAGCCTAGGGGAGACAAAATAGAAGTCTTCTAATACTTTAATGACGTTGGAATTATTCTCCACAAGCCTGCAGATAGGACAAAGACAAATTGGTGGGAACTTTACAGAGAGAGATCCAAACTCAAAATAAGGAGGAATTTACTGACCATGAATGACATCAAGCAATGGAACAACCTGCCTCCTGGAGTTGTATTAATCCATCACTGGGTGTTTTCAAGCAAAGCTAAGGATTCCTACTCTGGGCAAAGGACTGGACAAGAAGGTCTGAAAGGTACCTGCCAACTCTATATGTTCTGTGATTGACCCAGATTTTTTAAATGAGCACCACCAAGAGAGGCTGATTAGGTAAGATATTAACAGAAGTAACAGAATTTCCAATTATATTATTATTTTCCTCTTTTGTCATAGTAGGACCCTATACCTACTAGACACTTAATCCTCACTAATATGTAGTTTCCCTTTTCTTATGCCTAAACTAAGCAGCTTTGGGGGTGGAAGGAAAGAGAGATTGAGGGGCTATAAAGCTTGCCTAACCAAACAACCCCTTTGTGAGTCATGACCATGGACTACCTACATTGTCATAGTCCAGATTTACCACACTGCTCTGAGACTCTCAGATATAGTTATGGAGTCCATTTGAACAAACATTTCTTAATTGTAAGCATCCTGGCATCTTTCCTAATGTTCACTTTTTTTAGTATCTGACCTACAATTGCACTAACTGGCAACACGGTAATTATTGTTCTTTGACAACCTGGAGTATCTCACTAGCACCAAAATAATGTATCTCTTGTTCTTATTTTTCGTAAAATTTGTTTGACATTTTGGAATCTATACTATCATTAAACTAACTGACCATAAAATATTTGCATTTTTTCCAGTGAGTCATATCTATATTGCAAAACTTTTAAGACTGGACAAATGACAGGATTCAGAAATGGAGATCTGGGAATTTATATACCACAAGCACTTCAACCCCTTATCTTCTTTCACAAAGCACCAACCCACTACTCATGTCAGCACAAATCCTGGCCTTTCATCTTTGCACATATGTAAATTAAATGATTTGTCTCACAATGCATATTTTGATTATCCCCTTGCCTCCTACCCAAAGAACCTATGAATTTAAGGGAAAATGCTAATTATAGTAAACTAATAGCTTCAGATAAACTGGAACTAAAACAGAAATACCTTGACTCAATTCCAAAACAGATGATATCATGATAGCAGTTGGAGGACTGACCCAAGACCAATGCAAAAACTAGTGGAAATGACCTCTGAAAGGGATCACTTACCAGTGAGAAAATCTGGATCAGGAGTAGGTTCAGACAGCTCCTCTTGGCACTGATTCTCTAGTGGAACAGTGGCCAACATTAGTCCATCTGGCAGCTGTTGCTCCAAGCCACGAGCAAAGTTATTCATCCTGAAAAGTGCCAAATGAGAAGTTCAAAGCAAAAGTCAGTTCACAAAATCCCAGGAAATCTATCTATAGCTATTCCCTAAACTAAATTCAGCAGAATACCAATATTCCTTTAAAACTTATATAATACTGTAGACATCTTCCAAGGCTTTGAAGGTTCTGCCATTTTTTATTCAAAATATATTTGTGAAAAGTAGACTGCTCAGTGCAATTTGAAACCAGATCAAATTATGACAACAGATTGAGTATTTCACCCAACTCTAACACTTTTCTAAATTTCATTCCAGATGTTGAAATATGTCACCATATGCAGGCTCACAGATCTCATTAAAATCTATAATCAATGTATCAAGGTTAAATAGATATAAAGAGTATCATGAAAACACGTTATTTCAATTGTTCCTTTTATTGTTATTATTTTTGAAAGGATGTTCTTCAAAATTGTTAAAAACTGTTTCAAAACCATACATTTTAAATCTACATACAGTGTCCTCAACATCATGACAATTTAATACTGCCAGTTGAGCCTTTCTTTGGGCTCCATTTTTGTCCAGCAGCTCTTACAAATTGAAGGATTAAAGAACTGTGTGAATGCAGAACCAGCATGTGTAGAGCTTTTCTTCAAAAAAAAGTTAGGCTTGTTGAAATTTCTTTTGCTCCAATAATAAACTTCACCTACAGAGAAAAGAGCCCTTCACATGTTTTAATTTTTGACTTAGTAAGTAAATGAGGATGTGCCAATCACCTATAAGAAACATCATTAAATCAGAACTCTTGTTTCTCCAGAATGTCATCATCTATCTAGAAATTGTGATAAAATTTGTGATAAAAAGACAACCAGTGTTTTTCAAAAGAAAATCAAAAGGTAATGGAATTGGATAACTATAAGGGAGACTTCAAGGAGTATTTCTTCTAATCCCATTAAAACTCCTTTATTATACACCTGCCCAAGATATAATATTTTAAAACATGCAATCGTTCCATGGATAATATGTTCTCTTGGTGGACAGCATAATTGCAGAGGGCTCTGCATGAATATTAGTATCTTCAGAAATTGGGTGAATAGTACTAGAGAAAGGTCCTTCAACAGAAGTCATCCACCTCTGAAAGAAATTCACTGGAGGTCAAATCCCAAGTCTTACTGAGGGGAAAGTGAGAAAGTTTTGGGAAATTTTAATTTGCAAGTTGCTTTGAGCAGAGCTTTTTTTGCTTAAGTTTATGATGCAAAAAAGCACTATGGATAACTCAGTGCAGATAAAATACAAAGAGCAGGACTTTTGTTCCCACAGAACAGCAAGCTTTTCCCCCCAATATAATCATCACCTGAATGTCCCCTTCAGCACTTGCCCAGGTGCCAACTCACGAGTTTGATTGTTGTAGCCATAGAACATTTCCCCAAACAGAGTTTGATTCATGGGCAGCTCTCGGCTCTCTTCGCAGGCAGCACCCCCTGGACAGGACTCCGAAATTAACTGACAAGATCGGCCATCCATACCTAGCTTGTAATCTTCAATGCATCTGCCAATGTATACAAGAAAAACTATTTAAACTTTTTACAAGATTTCTAAAAAGAAATATCTTTTGTGTTCAAGGAAGAACCTATATAGCAAATATAGTCACACAGGTGAAAAACACAGTACCACTCTTACAGATTTGTAAAATTGTGTGAGATTAATGTCCATGCTTTTTCATATTTCTGACCTTCAGCAAAACTTTTTCATGCATGACTTTTGTGCCAAGTAATGCCTGATGCTGGAGTATTTCTTAAAATGCCCCTACCAATTTATATGGAGATAAAAAGAACCACACTGACATTGGTATGTAAAATTCAAATGAAGAAATTATCCCAGACAGAACAAAATCAGTGAATAACAAAACCACTGAACAACAGTGAGATGGGCAAAATCTGTTAATCCTTAATTGCAGAAACTTCTACTGAAGAAATTACTAAATCTAGAATGTGAACTGCAACTCAGCAACAAAACAGGTTTCCTATTTTTTTATGACCATGAAATGTCTCAACCTCTGATTGCTAAAGATAACTCCTTATCTGCTATCAGGAACCCTGTTATTAAAAGTGTCATGGTAAATAAGAGTTTCTCTCACTGCAACAAAATATATTATGATAGGATTGAACAAAAGATGTTAAATATTAGTGGTATGCAATACTTTGATTGTCATTCCAAAAGGATATTTCAGAACATGATTAGAGCACCTGTCCTCTTTAAATTAGCTGTATCTTAGGATCATACAGCAACTGCAGAGATAGCTGTGTGATCTTAAGAACCAACATTGTACATAGCTACAGATAGGTGCTACATTCATACTCTCATGGGCTTTCTGGAATTGAATCTAAGGACTGTGAATTGTTAGTACTTTTCCAGGAAAAAATGATGGAAGGGTTTATGTGCATACTCCAAATGACCCATGCTATATATAATTATTGCTGCAATCAAGGAAGCATATATTAATTAATTAATTAATTAATTAATTAATTGGACTTGTAGGCCGCCCCATCTCGGAAGACTTGGGGCGGCTCACAACTGAAAACAACAACAATAAATAATTAAAAAGAATTAAACCGTTCACAAGCCCAAAAAGTTACAAAACTAAAATTTACAATAATTTAAAATAATTTAAAAAACCCATCCCCCGCAGGGAGGGGTCACAGCCCAGATTGGTCGAACAACCAGGTCTTCAGATCATGGTGGAAGGTGCGGAGGTCAGGTGCCAGGCGGAGCCCCAGGGGCAATTGGTTCCAGAGGTCAGGGGCCGCGACAGAATAGGCTCGCCGGGGACCGCCAGCCGGCATTGACTTGCCGACGGGACCCCGAGGAGTCCTTGCCTATGTGCTCGCACAGGGCGGTTGGCGCTCGATATCGGCAGGAGTCGCTCCCTTAGGTATTGAGGACCCATGTCGTGAAGGACTTTGTATGTTAAAACCAAAACCTTGAATCTCAACCGGAGTGCAACCGGCAACCAATGCAGGCCGCGCAGGAGAGGGGTAATATGGGAGAATCGGGAAACTCCCATCACCACCCGCGCCGCCGCATTCTGCACCAGCTGCAATCTCCAGATGGTATGCAAGGGCAGTCCTAAATAGAGAGCGTTGCAGTAGTCGAGTCTAGAGGTGACAAGGGCATGAGTGACTGTGCACAGGGCACCTTGGTCCAGAAATGGGCAAAGCTGACGAACAAGGCGGAGCTGGGCAAAGGCCCCCCTGGCAATGGCCCCCACCTGCTCCTCCAACCGAGCCGACATCCAGGAGGACCCCCAGATTCCACGCCCTATCCACAGGGGGCAACACCTCTCCCCCTATGGTCAAAAATGGATGTTCCTGACTGGGCCGAGATGCCGGTATGCACAACCACTCAGTCTTGGCCGGGTTGAGTTGAAGCATGTTCCCGCTCATCCAAATCCGTACCGCATCCAAACACCGGGTCATCAGGGAGAGGGCATCACTGATCTGGTTCGGGGTGGAGATGTACAGCTGGGTGTCATCCACGTACTGATGGAATCCCACCCCGAAACCATGGATGATCTCACCCAGCGGTTTCATGTAGATGTTAAATAAAAGCGGGGAGAGGACCGACCCCTGAGGGATCCCACAAGAGAGCACCCTCGGGGTTGACCTCTGTCCCCCTGCCAACACCGATTGCGACCGCCCCGAGAGGTAGGTGAACCACCGAAGGACAGTGCCCCCCACTCCCAACCCCCGCGCCGCAAAAGGATACCATGGTCGATGGTATCGAAAGCCGCTGAGAGATCTAATAGGACCAGGACAGAGGAAAAACCCCTGTCCCACGCCCTCCAGAGATCATCCATCAGCGCGACCAATGCTGTCTCCGTGCTGAAGCTGGGTCGGAAGCCCGATTGGTACGGATCCAGGTAGTCCAGGTATTAAGGAAGTTTAAAGACAACCATATATTAATTGGTATGGGCTACATTTGGCAGGTTTCTTCAGGAAGGAATACTTATTATTTAGATACCATATTACAGAACAGAAAGCAATAGTTAGACAAGATTTAAATAGTAACAGGCATCCACAGGGAAAGAAAAAAAAGTCAAGATGGTAGTCAAAACAGTGTAATTAAAGCTCTACCTGCAACCCACAATTTTAATTGCACTATTACAGCTGCCACCTTAACTTTTTTCTACCAACAACCTTGAATATTAAACTTATTATTATATGAAATAGTCAGGAATTCATTTTTTGAAATGAATATGGCTAGAAGTGAAAGGAAGGGTACTATAAAGCAACCTTGAAATAACACAACATTTGCCACAAATGTGCTACCACCATGCATGCAAATATTGAAATATATATTGAAATATATATACTGTATCTGGCTTATTTGCCTGTCTGGGTATGGTTTGGAGTAAGGTCTCACCCTAGAGAATACAGGAAACTTCTGTGGAACTCACCCACAAAACATAAGTATATTGTACAAGGAAGGATCTTCTGGTAATGGCATCATATGTTGTAGACAGAGTTGCTCGCAACCACCATTGAACCCATCTGAACAGTCCACTCCTATGTGGCGATCGTAGCAGCCTGTGCCATCTTTCATGGGGCTGAGGCCAGGAGGACACTAGCAGAGGAGGAAGAATAGCATCATGAACCAGGTGAGCACTGCAGTCACAAAAGGGTTCATTACACCCAACTGCATTGCTTGTTCCACATGCTCAGTTCATCCAGTGAGAAGAAAAACTGAATTAGTGGTATTGTTTCATCTTATCATCAGATTTGTGGTAGCTTCTTGCAAGTTTTCTAGTCAATTTCTGCTAAATAATACTACAGTATCATGCACACTTTGCTCTCACAATCTGTGTTGCAGTTCCTTCCTGTTGCAAAAATCTCTCCATTTTCATCTTTACGGTTTCTGCAACCATTATTAAAGAGTATAACCTCAAGTAACGCCAACCAGGGTGATTAACAGTCCGAGCCAACACTCTATTCCCTCCAGTCATTTTCAAGAGGAAGATGTGTTTGCAGAGAACTCTGAACTAAGTTATGCCTCGGGCTACCTTAGAAAACAGCCACACTCTGGCTTATATACTCAGCCATGAAATAGACGAGATCCAGAGGCTCTCATTAGGTAGAAGCTACTTTTTCAACTTGTTTTAGTTTTGAAATTGCCCAACCCATAAACAAGTCCAACTGAAGTGAATTAAAGGGCTATAAAGCTGACTGATAATATCATCAATAAGGCTTTGCTTTCAAGTGGGACATTTTGTAGGATAAAGTAGGAAGAGCTGCAGGCTTCCCCATTTCTCCTGTTTTGGTGCATGTGGATTTAATAGAGGACTTCCATCCGAAATGTTTTTCCCCTCATGATCCTGGTGATGAAACTCACACAATAAAACACAGGTTGCTCGATGACATTAATTCTGCAATTTCCAGAACAAACGGTCCCCTGTAGGCTCACTAGACTCTCATTCTGCCCCATGTTGCTCCTCCTCCAGCCATGCCAGCTGGAACGGCTATGCACAGGAGAATTCTAAATGTTTGCATAATGCCAGCAGTCAATGAGAAGACCCAGATGTTTGGGGTGATGGCAAACAAACAAATGAGGAGTCTAGGAATCCTGCCCAGCACCCATCCTCATCAGAGTGACTTCCCATCTGGCTGACAGGATGTGCTTCAAAGTTAGGGGTAGACAAAAGAGACTTGAGTATATGTGTGTTTTCTACTGATTAATTGATTTCTTTGCAACTCATGCCTTACACAAGGGCTTAGAAAATTACAGAAACAAGAATAATCTTTTTATAGTAATGCTTTTGCACGACTCCCTATTAAGTGATTTGGCAGGAGACTTTGCAAGTGAATTGCAAGCTCAGCTTGCACAGGTAAAAATATAAAATCCACGCCTTAATGTGATGTTGTCTCAGCTTTCCCCTGTATGCCAGACACAAATTCATGTGTTAACTATACTATAATTGCAGTAATATTACAGGGGGTGGGCTTGCTGGGAGAGATTTGTGGCTTTGTTTGTCTGCTAGTTTATTCCTTACAGCAACATTTCTTAACAGTGGCAGCTTTAAGATGTGTGAACTTCTACTCATGCTGGCTGGGGATTTCTGGAAGTTGAAGTTCATACATCTTAAAGTTGCCAAGGTTGAGAAACATATACCACTGCAATTTATTCCACGCTAAAATTCAGAAAGACCACCTCCTGGGCCCCTTTTAGGAAAATTCTATCAGCGCCTGACAAGCTCTCCTTATACCGTTGTTAAGATTGGGTATGTTTGGCTTGTTCTTCACAATTTATTTCGCTTAAAAGTCCAAATGGACTTTTATAATTCTATGCTTATGGAATTACTTTCTTACAGAATAGATAGCTGGATTCTCCTTCCTTTTCAGATCCCTTTGGTTACCTTCTTAGTTTGGGAGCCAGTCTGATCTAGTGGTTATGATGTAGAATTAGGACTCAAAAGATGCAAATTCAAGTCAGTCTATAGACTTGGCAGCAGACTGGGTGACTTGGGGGCAGTCAGGGTTATTGTTATGGGGGGAAAAGAGGAGGAGGAGGAATGTGTGTCCATTCATGTTTGCTTCTAAATATATTTGCACTTGTACAAGTATGTTTGTATATATATACATTTATTTAAACAGTCTTGTGCACAATCTAACAATTAAAAATGAATTAATATCCTTCCACAATGATTTAGTGTTTAACTCAGGTCAAATCATATCGGGAGTCATCAGCAGAAAATTCCAAGAATTGCATTTTCTGCATCCAGAAGTCCCACCATACTACAATATTTCCAACCTCTTCTGATTTGTAGCCCAATGCGTCTGAAGGAAAGCAGGTTGGGGAAAGCTGCAATATGTATTCCTATTGTATCACATTTGTTTCCTTCCCATATGCTATTTCTCAGCAGTCTTGCCAATTTCTTAGTACCAAACCTGATGACATGGTAATTCAAGAGAAATAGAAATATCCTCTGAAAATTTTAGTTTTGTCAAACAGTCATATTTATACAGACCTCTACTTTCTCCCAAAATTTAGTTAAATACAGGATATTGTAAAAACTTATGTCTTAAAGAAGCATCATTCATATTTCATCACCAATAAAATACTCTCCTATTCAGATGTTATGGCGTGCAATAAATTTTATATATTATGTTTTGTTGCATAAGTCATAGGTTACAATTCGCTGACATTCTAGATATAGAAGTTAAGACACTCTCCCATTTGTCTAGACAATGTAAGAACTTTATTCTTTATTCTACTCATCTCTAATCATCTGCCTATCAAGCTGATTTATCAATAACAAATACCTAGTGTAACTATTAGTAGTTTTTTAATTTTAAAAGTTTTAATCACTTGTTCTAATATTCTGTGTATCTCAGAAACTGAAAATGCTACTGGTCCAAATAATGTTAACAGATATTGTAGCTATAGATATTTCCACTGAATTACGTCTGATAGATAGTATTTGTCTCTTAGCAGAGTGTATGTTAAAAATTCATCTTTATCAGCTATTAATTGATCCAAAATCACTATCTCCACTTTTATCCAAAGTTTCCTTGTCACCATTCCCCCACCCTCCATTTTTAATGTTTGATTTCTTCATAAAATCAATTTAGCATGGAAAAAAGGATTGAATCTTTTTTTTAGGTATTACATTCCATAGTCCTCAACTTCCAAACACAATTGAGACCAGAATTTCTGGTGCTAAACAAGGTGGTTGTTAGGTGATTTTGTTAATTTTACAAACTTTCTTTTTTGCCACAGTTGTTAAGCAAATCATTGAAATTGTTGAGTGAACCATGTGGTTGTTAAACAAATCTGGCTTCCCCTATTGATGTTGCATGTTGGAAGCCAACTGGGAAGGTCTCAAATGGTAACCACATGATCTCTGGATGCTGCAACCATCGTAAATATATCTTGGTTGCCAAGTGCCCAAATTTTGCTCACAACTGTGAGGATGCTCTGAACATTGTTAAGTACGAGGAACAATTATAAGTCACTTTTTCAGTGTTGTTGTAACTTTGAACAGTCACTAAACGAATGGCAGGACTGCTTGTATTCCACCCCCTCTCTCCATCATCTTCCATTACATACCCATTACATGGAATTTGACAGTTAGACAATATAATGCCCTTACTATAGATATAAGAGTGATATTGCAACATTGGAAAGGTAAATGTGTGGACCCATTTACTCAATGGAGTGAAGATTACATTGCTACCTGTGCATGGACTGCCTATATACAGAGACTGGATAAATATTTATGAAATAGGAGACTCATTTATACAAAGTTCAACAGGTTAAAAAACATGATAGTCATATATGTATATTAGAAATACAACACAGACACACACATGCACTTGATTGTGTGTGCATGTATCTGTGTGGCACTTCTAATATACTATATATGTTTATATTTGTAACTTATTGTTTTAATAAATTATGTTTTTTTGTATATTTTCACTTATTTTAAGCACTTGTTATGTATTTTTACCACATATGTATTTGTGTGTTTGTTCCTCTTACTTTTTTCTTTTTCTGTTATTATTTTAAAAGCAATGAAAGTATTATTGGGGGGGAAAAAACCCTTGTGGACATGGTTCTCTCCAACGGCTGCACCTGGGGTTGAAACAGCCACAGGGTCTGCCTGCTTTATCTCATTGCACCACACCAGCATTGAAACTCAAGAGAAGAGAATTTAAGATTTGCAGATATAACACGTTGAGATATAACATGTTCAAGACCATGATTTCTATATTACATGTATTATTTATATGTCTTGTCACATCTTCCATGAATATTTCTACCTCACAAAGAGGCACATTGGAAATTATAATTATAGATTAGCACTGGGATGAACAGGTCTGCCAGTTCTGCTTTCTCTCACGTGTAATTTTCTTTTCTTTTTTCTTTTCTTTTATTCAGTTTCAAGATCTTTCTATAAGATAAATTCAGGCATCTCAAAGGAAATTCTTAGCCATTCTTGCTTGGTATTATCTACATTGACTGGCTTAAATCTTCAAGGTTCCAAACTTGAGGCCACAGAAGGCCTTTTTTGTTCTCTCTAAAGATACCCAAGATTAAACTATGGGCCTCCCGCTTATAAAGTAGTGAGGTATACCCATTACCTTCAAGAATGAATCTGGACTTTCAGATCAATAGGTAAGCAATGCTGTTGTTACACATATACACATCTCATAGGTATAGGGAGATGTTTGTGAAAGATACACAGATTTAAATGTACATGAATTATTATATCATAGCATAATACAATAGTTCACTTTCCAATTTCTCTATATTTAGAGAGGCTATGATTTTTTTTACCCAAAATTGCTCTTGTTGGGAAAGGATCTTAAACAAGCAAGGAGTTTCCAGATCGTTTTCATACAATTAGAGGGGTGAGAAATTACAAGAGAGAGAAGACATTCCACTATTAAGCCAAAACACAAGAATGCTTGCAAAACGCATTCAATCTATGCTTAAATGGAAAATAAAATACAGCTAAATTATATGCAAGAATGTGCCCAACTGCAAGACTGCAAAATTTCCCAAACCCAATTCTGCACCCTGACCCCAATCTTAAACATTCATCTTCAGACAGCAACAATGATCACCGAATTGCTTTACAAGATTTTAGCCACAATAGCAACATGTATTACTTTGTGGATTTAAGGAACAGAAAGTAACACCAAGAGGGTTTTCATAAATGTATCATTCTGATATATCCCTAATATTAATTCATTGTTTAAAATAGATATAAATTTGTTTAAAACTGTCTGCTACTGACTAAAATGATTATATATTATCAGTTTAGGGTGTGTACTTGTCTATTATATATCTGCATTATGAAGCAAATGATAATGTTAAGAATGTTTTATGTATGAATATATGAATTATGTTATTAAATGTTGTCATTGTGCGTGTTGTCTAGCTTGAGTGCTACAGAGAAAGGAATTCTGTGCACAGATTCCTCTTCTTAATCCATACTTCTGCTGCTGTCAACACAGACTCTCTCAGCAGCTATTTTAGAGGTAACTGTGTAAAAATATTTCCATTTGCTGATCCCTTCACTAATTCTTTTACACATCCATCTTTGGCACAATGCCTCTCCCAGCATAAAAGCAGGTGAAAAGGGAAAATGTTAGCACTAAGACATATTCAGCAGCTTCACAGTCAGAGTATGAAGCAGATGGATTGCTTTCCACCTATTTCTCATGCCAGCCCTGGTGTAAAGGGGGGGCAGGAAGATGTGCTGTGAGTCAATGAGATACAGTGCAGAGGTGGATGAAGGGAACATCTGCCACAAAGCACTTAGCATGTATTTCCTCGTAAGAAATGAAATTGGCAGATGCACAAAGACAGCAGGCAAGGAAAGAGTACACTCTAGAGAAAGAATTAATTTCTTGGTTCAGTCCCCATGTTACTGCTTAGTAGGAGAATATCAAAGCAAAAACTTGAGGAAAGCATTGACATTTTCTGATCCACAATTCTTTAATGACACTCTGTATAAGCACAGAAGCTTTCTTGTTCCCATAATAAGCAATCTCAGCTAATACAACATGTAGAATTTCTAAAGGTTAGAATTAAAAGATGCCTAGCCCACAGAGGTTATCCTACAACTTTCCTTTCATAGTTCAGTGCAATGATCCATGCTACTTTTCATGTTTGTAGGTTCTCAGTTTTCTTTCTTTGAGGATCTTATAAGCTCCATCCAATTAAGACTTTCTCAGTCTCCCTATTCCTTTTGACTTATTCACACTTCCTTTAAATATTAACCATGCAATCTGATCTTCATTCTTCTCTCTACATAACCAAACCAGCTCAACAAAACTCTTTTATACTGGTTCACTTCTATATTCAGTCAACATTCATTTATTGTTCATTCATTCTTGACTACCAATCTATCACATGCATAGCTTTTCAATGCATTCAACTTACATTTTTTCTAACGTAAGTACCTACTGTGGCTGGTCAGTATGTCTGCAATGTGGCTCAATGGTAGTTCCACTTCATCAGTCTTAACTACCTTCTCTCTCTTAATTACCATTCATCCAGCCACATTTCTCCAATCCTAATGTCCTCACTATAGATCAAGTAAATAAGGGCTGTCAAACTCGCAGCCCAAGGGCTGGATGAGTCACACTCTGGCCATGCCCACACTTGGTTTAGTGAAGGGAGGAAAGTCCCAATACCTCATGTGACAAAGCTGCAACGTGAGTTTGACACCCCAGAAGTAGATCAATGAGTTGATGTCTTGATTATTCTTAGCATACAGTTTGATGTCTTCCATGGAGAGGAGGTGGATCACAATAGTTGTACTTTTAAATGCCTATCCGTATCCAGCCCTTGTGATTATTTGGCTGAGAAGGTTCAAGCCTATGCAAAACAGCAGTAGGGACAGTGCATCACCTTGGTATATGTTGCAGGTTTTTTTTTTTAAATTACATTTATATGCTGCCCTTCTCCAAAGACTCAGGGCGGCTTACAATTTTTGGGATACAAGCCATGTGCTCAGCAATAGCCTTCATTCCAATGTATATGCCTGCTTATTACTAAGCAGCAATTTTACAAAGTCAGCTTATTGCCCCCAACAATCTTGGGTCCTCAATTTACCTACCCCGAGAGGATGGAAGGCTGAGTCAACCTTGAGCCTGGTGGGATTTGAGCCTGCAATAATTGCAGGCAGCTGGCACTTAAGTGCTAGGCATTTAGCAGCCTGCACCACCCAAGGCCCTATTTGATGGTCACTTGTGTTTTGAGTTGACTTCCAGTGTTGTCTTCCACAGTCCCATTATATTCTTGAGGAAGGTCCTTTGTGTTCTGTTGACTTTGTATAGAGCCAGGCATTATAGATCCATGTGTGTGGCACTGAGTCATAGGCTGTCCTATAGCCAAGCCAGGCTGTGGTCAGAGTGGTTTGTCTAGACCTTGAGTTTTGGCCAATGTCTGCATCTATGAACAACTGGTGTTTTGAACCTCTTCTGTTGTTCCTAATGTGTGAGCTTGATGGCTATGATGTCTGAGAGGACCTTTCATGTTGTAGGGAGTGAGGTTATTGGATGGTAATTGGACAGTGCTGTTCCCTTCTTTTGTTCATGGTCTTTCATGATCAGCACTGTCCTTTCCTGTGTCAGTCTGGGTGCGAATCTTCTGTTAGCAGCTGGTTCATCTGTACCGCTAGGCATTCATGCATAGCTGTTAGTTTCTTTAGCCACTATGAATTATGTCTGGGCCATGTGCTGTCCAGCTCTTCATATTCTTGACCCATTGTTGCCTGTCTGCTACTGGGGTGGTGATTGGTTCATATTTTGGGAGTTTGTTGTGGTGTGCTCTCAGATCCTGCACCCACTGGTGTTATGTGTCTTCTCTGTCTCCCATATATTTTTCCAATGCTGTTCAATTTATGCCAAGAACCAACCTTCAATTCCATATTCATGCAAAACACTGCATAGTTCATGTGTATTCACTTTACTATCCACTTTCTCCAAATCAATAAATATTTATTACATTTTTCTCACATTTACATGTTTCTCAATAATTGCTGAAGAGCAACAAGCTGATCTGCATACCACTTGCTCAGCATCAAGCTGAAAAGCATTTCCCATACATATCTTCTTCCCCAATATTATTCATTAAATCAAAATTCTGCCAAACCATATTCTCAGGCACATGTAGCAAACGAACTCACCTGTAGTTTTTGCATTTACTCTTGCTATTTAAAAGGGAACAATAACTGCATTCTCCCAATGGTCAAGCACAGTTGCAGGCTTCGCACAACATTAAACAAGCCATATACCAATCTCTGTCAAAATTACACCCATATTTTAATGTTTTTCTGTTAGATCTGCCATTTTACCAATTCTTCAATATTCTCATAACATTTATGATTTCCTTTCTATCATTTTTTTCTCATGGCATTTATAGCATTTGTTTCAATTCCACTGCTAAATATAACACAATTGTACGCATCCAAAAGTCTGCAATATTCCTTCCATAAATCCCTTTCTTCAGTTTGATCCCAAATCACATTTATTTATTTATTTATTTATTTATTTATTTATTTATTTATTTATTTAATCCATTCACTTTGCAAAATCCTCATACTGCAAACAGGCTATTTTTTGTATGGATTGGTAGACATTTGAATTCATAGGTTCTCACCTAAAAGATGATGCTATGCTATCATACAATAAAATGATATCAATTTCCCCACCAAGGGATTTTATTCTAACACTTCAGAATCCATTATCCAAATCTGAATGATAAGGATTTGTAGACTATGCAGTGGTAATCTATATATTCCTCGCCTCTTTGATGGCAAAATATCCTCAATCTGAACTGTACTCCATTTTGCATTCTGTAGTCTTCCTATCACTTTAAGGTCATGTAGTAGAACAGATAAATAAACTTTGATCTAATGAGAAGCATTATACAAAGGACATTATCTCTGAAACTCCAGAACATTTTTTCTAATGGTAAAACAAAACTGTAACATATTATGCTAATAAAGAAATGAATCACCCATTCTCAAGTACATTCATTTAAGGATCTCTTTGTAGATTAAAAATACATCTACTGAAAATGTAAACTGCAAGCACACAAACAGATGTTTGCAACATTCTTATCATGCAAATACACACATTAGGATGTGAAGTAGAAATGCTTCTTCCTGCCAGGTGCATAGAGAGCATCAAACTCTCTATGTTAATTATATAGCATGCAGTTTCCTTTCTAGGTTTTCTTTACTCTAAAAATAAATTAATAGAGGTTCCCCTCCGCCCATTTCTTTAACTGGAGGTGGTTGAGTGGGAATGGAACAATTTGGCAAAGTCACCGGAGAGAGAAGTATTATATTTCCTATGTAGATCATGATCTAGATCAGGGCTTTGAAACTTTCTTTAGAGCAGGGGGGAACAAGTGTATTCCTCCAGGAATAATTTGTTAGAGATTGCAGAGAAATAATTGGGAGGGGGGGTTGAATCAAGGAATGATTCAAGGGCAAAGTTGTTTATCTTTCTGTCATTACCATCCCCCCTCTTTTTCCTTTTCTTTCTGACACACTCAAGTTTCCTCAATTTCATTTTTGTTCTCTTTTTGACAATATCTTCCATCTTATCATAGCAGGGAATGAAAAGAAAGCACTTACTGGAAATCTGAACAAGACCACGTAATAGGATAGATGAATAAACTTTGATCTAAAGAGAAAGCATCATACAAAGGACACTATTTCAAGTTACATTTACATTAAGTTTGTACCATGCATTTTGTATCCTCTTTGCAATTCATTCTAAGCAGAGGTGAACAGCCTACAGGATGGAAGGCATGAGCTTTTGAAATTATGTCGATGGCTACATATATTTGGCCATAGGCTCGTACGCATGCCCTCCATCCTGTAGGTTGTTCTGCTTAGAATAAATTGCAATGAGGATGCAAAATACATGCTACAAACGTAATGTAAATGTAAGTAGATTCTCAGGATAGCAAGCCTAGTATATTCTCAGGATAGCAAGCATATCATGCGTAAGGCAGCCTTAAATACATATTTACAAATGTAATAGAATAAAGAACAGTTACAGAATTCAATGTTCAAGACAAAGCTGGAGCATGGCATGTTTTCCATGGTTTTAGCTTTCTGCTGTGAGCAGAAAACTGTAGTCATCTTAGAAAAATAAAACACTGAGTTATGCACAAGCTTCTTTGTGAAAGTTATCATAATATACAATTTGTGCTGATCTGCTGTCTTAAACAAGGCAAAGTGAGGATCTCAGAATTAGTCTAAATCCTGAGATCCTCAATTTGCCCTGGGTAAGATAAGAGATTTCCGTATGTTGCATGAGGATGCCATATAGCCTGAAGAATTGTAATGCTCTGCATCGAGAAGCTCAAATCCCAGAGAACTCCATGTGTCAAGGAACATTTTTGTCTTATTCTTATTTCTCCAAGAGGTCCTTTCATAATTCCGTATCAAGCACATACGAACCATACATCCAGTGGAGTCCAATTTTCGATCTGCGATGCAGCGGAAATTCTTGCTGCAACCCCCATTATCTTTGGAGCAGTCCCGAACGGGGCCAAAAGAATCCAGGAGGACTTCCAGGTTATCAAAGGAGGAGGAAGTCATAAGTTCCTCCCTGCAATGTAAGAAAATATATTTGCAATTATAGTAATAGTTATAAGTTAATAAGACAAAGAAAAAAACAACAACCAGTAATTCAGAACACCAGTGGTTCAAAGATCACTGATGAGTAATATAAACAGAAAAGAGCCTGAGGCTGATGACCTGTAATTCTTCCCATTTTTCACTACCTCTCTTGAACAAGTGTGATAGGAGTCAATCCCACAAGGAGAGGGGCATACAGTTCTCCATTGTTTGACTGAAAAGCTTGCAATCTAAATTGTTACTGTAAAACAGAACGTGATAAAAGGCACAGAACAGGCAAAAATAAGTGGCAGAGATAACGTGAGGTTAACAAGTTATTAATGATCAAATAATGATTTGTACAAAGAAATCTGAATATATATCAGATGACTTACAATACTGGGCTCCAACTTTAAATCTAATTGACTGAAGACTGTGTTTCTCCATAGATTTTGCACATTTATTATTAGAAGTACACAGAAAGTACATTTGTTTCTTTAGTATGCATATTTCTCTGACAGATCACTGATAAAATGGTTCAGAACTTTCCTTATTAACCATAAATTTGGACTGTTTGATTTCAGAGTATAGGTCCTGAGAGTTATGGTAAAATGTGTACTGTGTAAGTTTAGAGCGGAGCTTTATTATGTTAAAGCTCTATGATTATCTCCATACTCAGTCCAAGTACTTTTCCCCCTTTCTTCTTTTAGACAATCATAAAATACTAGTCCATTCTTTTTGCAACTGATGCATATAAGGTTGCAGAAAGTTTTCAGAGCTGATGTAGTATTTACAGGGCTATCACCAAGATGGGTGAGAAATTTGATTGATTCCCATTTGATACAAGCTTGCCAATTCTGCTATTTCTGAAATAAGATGAGAGTGGAGTCTTGTGGAGAAATACTTCTTTCTCTGAACTTTGCAATTTAATATCTTCCCCTCAAAATATAAACACAAAAGGATTGCTTGGGGAATATGAATATGAATACATACATACATGTGTGTATGTGTACAGTATGTATGTATATACATATATAAAATGCTAACAAATATTTAAGCAGTGTTATATTTAAAATAAAACAATCAAAATGCAAAAATAAATGGCCAAGATCAACTTAACAATATAAAAATCAATACTAAAGCTGAAGTGAGCTTTACAGATTCATTCATTCCCTCTCAACTATATTATTAATGTGATTAGAGAGAATATAAAACTAAATCATTCTATATGAATTCTGGCTTGCTTTAAGAAGTGAGGTAGGTAATTAGGAGAAAGAGAACTTCTAAAATGTATGGACCTTAAACAAAGAAGTACTTATGCTCTTCCGGCCAGTGTAGCAGATCCATACATTAAGGTCATAAGTCAATAATGTATTTGAATTGATAGTAGCTTCTATTTTAACTGAACTACTTTTCTGGTTTTGCTTTTAGATTACTCCATCTTTGTCACATGATATATGCCACAACATAGTTTTAGGAGGATTTTTCTAAAATGGTAAACTTTCAGATTGTTTCAACAGAAAAGTGGCATTCTATATATAAATTTTGCATAACTTTCCCAGAGGATATTTCTTATTAGGCAGGTTAAAATATTAATACATTTAAAGGTATCAAATAAAAGCTTTAAAATAAATCAGTGAATTATTCCCTTTTGCTTATTTCCTAGCAGTGAAACAAACTTGACATAATTCAAAAGTTCCCTAAATAATTTCTCTGCTCCATTATCTCATGTAGAACTAAGGAGGAGCACTGACACTTTTCAGATGTTCCCCTCCTACCTATTACATTTTTCCAAATGTCATACTCTAAATGTAGACATATGATTATTAGTATAGGAATAAAATGGAGCTGGACCAGCAAAAATGGCCATCTGTACATAATTTTATATAATTTACAGCATCTGGAACTGCACCATTTCTGCTGGGCAATCCTTTAGCAGAGACTCATTGCTAACAAGAGTTTCTTTCTCTGCCATTCATAATTTCCAGGCATTCCAAAGATTTGTCTGTGAAAGGAACATACCTGACCTCTACAGCATCCTCCATCACTGTCATATCAGTTTTGCACTTGGCTGATGGATTGATGGCCAATTCAGCAGGTGGGATCACAAAGCTTTTGCTCAGTGGCAGCCACATCCCTTCCCCAAGGGTGTAGGTAAATCTGCGTCCACAGGAGAGAGTTAATCAGTTAGAAATCTATATCGAAAAACACAAGAATTTAGTATTTATTTCTGTGCTTGCAGAGAGAGGTTATTTAAATTATCTTTATAATTCGGTTACTTCTTTCTCTCCAATCTTACTTATATATCCAACCCAAATATGGTGACTCCTTCTACTCCTTCTAAATAATGCTATTTGATTTGATATTAAATGCAATTAATATTATCTAGACAATTTTTCAGTTCTACCATTTCAAGGTAGCGAAAAATGTGCCATTGAGGACCCATGCATCTTTCACTGATACTCCTTATTAAGATAATTCATTTATCTTTTTTTTCCAGTAAGGTGAGAATTCTGCCTAGAATAATTTATAAGATTTAGGGGAGGGAAGAAAGAATAGAAGTTTTTTTTAAGGAAAGAGCAATGTTTTTTAATTAGGAGGAAATAGGCATTGCCACATGTAGTGACTGCAGGAAGGGGTTCTTGTTTTCCCTTTTTCTTGTATTTTTGCTGTCTTCCCTACAACAGAAACCTTCTCCCTTATTAGTAGGCAACTAACCACAATTACTTTCCTACAAACCATATAACTCCACACCAGGGGAAAGAGGCATGAATCATGTCATCAGTCCAGGAGCAATTGTAGTACGACTGGAAGCTAATACGGAGAAGGCTCAAAAAGAGAAATTTTGTGCATATATTCTTATAAAGCCTTTACGACTGCTATTTTACCCCAAATTGTTGTTTTTTTAAAAAATAAATTTGAACTGAAAATCCAAAATATTGAACTTTGCAATCAGTTCTTCAGACAATTACTGAAATTTTCATAAGGCAATAGCAAGCTGTATATGGTCATTTGAGAAAACCTAACTTAGAATTCATATCCATACTGTCTCAAGTTTAATTTAAGCAAAATCACATAAGTTGCTGGGGAACATCTCTAACTGAAATCTGACATCGTCTTAAATAGATGCTTCCCCACAACCAAATCTGATGTTGAATTCTACCTGAATATCTTGTCAGAAGGCTGTTCTCCCATCACCAAATCAAATCCCCGCTGGAATATGGTATATGGCCATGGCCTGGAGAAAGGCAACAGCACAGGAACAATTATAAGTGGACCAGATTTTCCCCATTATTGCATGTATGGTTATTTGAGAACCTAATAATTGACTCAAGCAGTAAACCCACTACAGGTTTATTCAGAACAGCTAAAAACAGAAATGTAATATGCAATTATTTCGTACATTAGAACTTTACAAATACACATATTTAGTTTAATAATTTTACTGTCCCTCACAAAAAGGAATAGAGCTGAATTCTTGTAATTGCCTCCCACTCTGACACTATATAATAGCAGTGACATTTTAGGCAAGGAGTATGAAAGTCTCCCCCAGATGGAAAGGGAGGATTCACCATAGTAGACAGCACTGATATACTTCAACACTGCCCAGGATCAAGACTTGTGTTAATAAAAATCATCTTGCAACATGCCATGTCCCACAGACGTCTAATGCTAAGGCAAGAACTTTTTATTATTTCTTCATGTATTTGAAGGAGTCAGATGTCCATCAGCATCAAGAAACATGCAACTAGGTTTGCAGAATATAAAACTGAATTTGTATATGTTATATGGTATATACGTATGCACATATGCACACAAATACATGTAAAAGTATTTCCATATTTGAACATATTGTGAAATTCATTTTCATTCATTTATGCAATATCTTTACAATTTGAAATATGTACTATGGCACTGCATATTAAAAAGAAAGCACTCCTATTTTTTTCTATATCATTAGCTTACAACTGAATCAAGAACATTTTTAAAAGCACTGTTAAACACAAATGTGTTAATATGCAAATTAGTTCCTTTTATTAGAACTGTAATAAAAATGCATCTAATTCCAAAGGATCAGAGAAATAAACCAGCAGCTGCATTAAAACATATGTTTTGCCAATTTTTCATTTTTTATTATTTATTTATTAATCAAATTAATTTAACTATCCATCACCAAAGACAATGCTGAGCAATGCTGGTTCTTAAACTATGGTTTTAATAATGAAACTAATCTAATTTACATTAAAACAAAAACTTTAAGGAGAAAAGATTTCAACTCCAAAATAATTGAAAAATAGTTAGGCTACAAATCTTAGCTTGGTTTATTTGAACAAAAATTATACAATTTACTTTGCAATAAACAATTATATGTTTATGCTTATAAAATCTGGCCCAAATCTGACTCAAATCTGGAGACCACTTACTTATTAGTAGTCTATATAAACAAAAAGACCTTAGTTAATACATAGAAAACAAATTGATTGCATTACTGCTAAAAGGAGAAGGAGATTAATTATAATATCAAAGACATGGCCAGGTGTTGACTGTGAAATTGTGGTTCATAATGAATGAATGTATGAATGGATAAATAAATAAATAAATAAATAATGCTTCAAAATTAAGTCTCATTGAACTCACAGCGATGAGCAGCCTGACCCCACTGAAATTCAAAATCCGTCAGTGTAAGTCCAATTGCAAAACCTGTCCAAACAGGATACAATCCAAAGCAACTTGGCGGAAAAACTACCATTACAGATGTTGGTGTTTTTGGTACTGACACATTTACTGGATGGAACTCACAGGATAGAAAATGGAAGAAACAACAACAGTTTTTCTATAGTGACTCTAATACTCTAAAATTGTCCTGTGCTTAGAAACTCTCTCCAACTATTATCTCTGCTATCATTCCTCAAAAGAAACATTGGCTTTTCTCCCTGTGCACAATGAAAACTTAGGGACTATTATCCTTGTGCTCTTAGAGGACTAATAGAAGAATGATTATTCTTCACTTGTTCCATCTTTTCAGTCAATATATTTCTGCCACCTGTCGTTTATGCCACTTTGTTTGTCTCCTATATTCTTCTCCCCTTAGTGCTTCTCCTCTTTTCCTTTACGTTCCCTGCAGGTTGCTTGGTAAGATGATTCTCTGCCTCTTGGTGAGTATTTTAGCTGGCTTCTCTTTATAGTTCACAAAGAAAAGCCGATCAGATGCAGTTCAGGGTCTAATGAGGCTAGTTTCATATTTTACTCAAGCTATACATTCAATCCGTATATGAAATTGGTGACTAATGGGGTCATGTTGAACAAAAGAAACCAGACTAGTTTTTCCATGAATTATAAAGCAAAATGTGAAACTTGGGATTTCAGCATCTTAAACATTATTTCTATTTAACTATATACATTTTAATAGTTGAAGAAATGGTCTGCAAATGTGTTAAAAAGTATTTTTATGTTGGAAAAAAATCCCTATTATATTCCTTCCATATGCACTTTTCATAGCACGCTATCTCTAGATTCCTTGCCTTTAAGCCTTTCTCTTTTTTCAGTTGATCCTCCTTCATTCCACATTCCAACACTTAGTAAAATTATTTGACATTTTAAAGAACAATTCAACTTTCAAGTGAAAGTTATAGCATGGTAGATAGTCTTAAAATGTAGTCCCTGGAAATGTCAATGAAATAATCATGATCAAAAGAAAAAGCACAACTCTGAAACAAAAATGTACATGGGAATAGATTCAGTATCTCCTTAATTGGATGACAACAGGTGAAAAAAACAGTGGAACAAATTGTTTGAAAACAAGACTGAGCAGAATTACACAGAACAATTCATATAAATGTATTTTAAATTTAATTCACAGGATTTATTCTAAGTTTAGAACCTGGCTGTCTGGGACAAAGAGCATAGGAGATTCTGAATGCAGAACTGGAAGTCTTGGTGCTTATTCATTTATCCATAGCTGCTTGGGAAGTGTTTTACAGTACTACAAGCTGATTTCACAGCCTTGTATTTGGGTTCCTGTTTGTGGCCTCCAGTGCTATGGTTTGTTGATTTGTTGTTTTTAAGGCACTGTGCACAATCCAGAATCTTTCTTATTTATTTATTTATTTATTCATTCATTCATTCATTCATTCATTCATTCATTCATTCATTCATTCATTTATTTATTTATTAGGCTTATATGCCGCCCTATCTCCTGAGGGACTCAGGGCGGCTTACAATTAAAACAGTCCCAATACAATTACATAAATGTTAAAGGACATTAAAAACCAAGGTCTCCTTTGTCAATTAGAATATTTTAAAAATATATTTAACACCCTCCCTCAGTCCCCATCAGTTTTGGAAGATCACTGGCCATATCAATTGTTTAAACAAAAATTAGATGAATATAAATATGCCTACTGTTCCCAAAAGCTTGAGGACTTTATATTAAATTAGGGGTGGACAACTCTATGAATAACAACAAAGCTAGGCAAACTTTCTTTTGCAGAGCAGCCTACCTTCTCCACACCCTATAGAAAAGGTTCTGTTGCTTATATGTACTACTACAGCTCTGGCAGGATGGAACATGAAGGGATGTGTCAGTAAACAGTGGAAACAATCTGAAATGAGAGTAGACAAGTCTTTGCCTATTCTAGTTCTAAACAATTCATACCTTAAGGATGCACGACAATTTGAACTGAGCTCAGAAGCAAATCACACACACACACACACACACATATGCATACATGTATGCATATATGTATTAGAGTTTTATAATACAATCTGTGAGCATTAATCAATATTCTGAGAGCTGCATTAGGAAAGGAAGGTGTGTGTGTGTGTGTGTTGAACAATTATCAAATGCATATCTACACAGTATGCATTACAGTAGACTAATTGAAAAATTAATAGCCTATTAAATAATATAGCTGGGGCCAGCATCTTGAAATGATTAAAAAAAACCAGTTAGCAATATCAGATAAATGATTAGAAACAGAAAACTGCCTTCAAAATACTGAGGTCTTGCAAAATGAGTACTCAAAATATAGCAAACTGGAAGAGCAAAGACAATAAAGATGCAAAAATGAGCAAACAAAGGCTTTGAGGAGCAATGTGTAAGGTATAACGTGTAATACAGCATGTTCTGTTTCCACATACTGGTGTTCCTAGAAAAAAGTAAATTTCAAATATTCTGAGAGTAGATGCTTCTGGAATAATCATCTGGAAAAGAAAGTGGTTCACTGTTTTGTGACTTAGTGCAGACTATACTGTTCATACCTCCAGCTTGTTCTTGGACTATGAAGATTCAAAAGATGTGGTGATGTGATGAAGGAATACTCAATAATTGTAAGGAAACTAGGGCAGATGCCTGAATTGATTTTTTTTCAGGAGAGAGAACCAAATCATTATATAGCAATAATATAGCAAAATACTATATTATCGTTTAATTATTTATTTTTAATATTTTAGCATGCATTTTATGGATTATGATTCACCATGAGGTCCTTAGGCTTGTGACCTGTCAAACTAAATATTTCAGTCAATCAGTTAATCAATCAATCAGGCATTCATCCTTGAGGATGCCAAATGTTGAATCCATTTCTTAAAATGTTCTGTTCTGAAGATTTTGAAGTTATATTAAAAAGTAAAGTTCTAGCAGAAGAAATAATACAGTTTCTAAAAGGACAATGTTTGTCTAGTTTTCTATTTTTTTAAAGATGGTGTTAGTAAGCATATCAATGTAGTGGCCATATATGGTATTTTTTGAATTTTTCCAAATGTCTTTGACAAAGTGCTACATCAAACATTTCTAAACAAACTCAGCAGCCAAGTGGCAAGAGGGAAGCTATTCACAGAGACTAGTAAGTAAGTAAGTAAGTAAGTAAGTAAGTAAGTAAACAAACAAACAAACAAACAAACAAATAAATAAATAACAGGAAGCAGAAAGTAGGAGTTGGGTTAGAGAAGTGAGCTGGTCACATATGAAGAATGGTTACAGGAATTGGGTTTGGCTAGTCTAGTGAAGAGAAGGACCAGGGGAGACATGATAGCAGTCTTCCAATATTTGAGGGGCTGCCACAGAGAGGAAGGATTCAAGCTATTTTCTAAAGCACCTGTAGGCCAGACAAGGAATAATGGATGGAAACTGAACAAGGAGAGATTTAACCTGGAAATAAGGAGAAACTTTCTGACAGTGAGAACAATCAACACCTTGAACACCTTGCCCTCGGAAGTTGTGGGAGCGCCATCACTTGAGACCTTCAAGAAGAGATTGGACTGCCATTTGTCAGAAATGATGTAGGGTCTCCCGCTTGGGCTAGATGACCCATAAAGTCCCTTCCAACTCTGTTATCTGTTATGTAGAAGATACCAAGATTGTGGAGGGCTTCAATAGGATCTGTCTGAGCTGAATAAATAGGCTTTCAAATGACAATTGTAATCTGATATAAGCAAATATAAAGGGGAGAGTGAGTGAGTGAGTGAGTGAGTGAGTGAGTGACAGTGAGAGAGCCAGGGAGGGAGGGGGGGAGAGGGAGGAAGAGAAAGAGAGAGGGAGAGAAAGGGAAAGAGAGGGATTAAACTGGCAATAACTACCTGGGTTGGGAGCTTGGACTGATATTGGACAGCTCAGTAACTGTTTATCCAGTGTACAACTACTGAAAAAAGATCTATATTAGGAATCACTAGGAAAAAGTTGAAAGTTAATTGGAAAAAATAATAATGCATTTAGATTATTAAAATATTGTTGATTTGTGGTTACGTTCTTATGTACTATTTCAATCAAAATAATCGGGGGGGGAGTGGGTCAAAGTTCATGATGGGCAACAATGTGATTTTCCAGAGAATGTTTTCTTGATCAGAAAACCGTTTTTACTCTACAATATACAATAGTATAGGAACCTTTTGAACATGTCATATAAGCAGCATCTTCTATTAGTCAAAACATCTTCAGAAGCATTCTTATGCTCATGCTAAACTAATATTATTTTAATCCAAATTTCACAAGAGCACTTTTTTATAAGCTGATTAGAGTATATAGCCTAGATAGAATAATGATTCATTATTATTATTATTATTTGAGGAACTTCAGTGTAAGTATCATTTACAAAAAGGGCTGAGAGGCAATGTTTTAAATGACATCTACATATAACTGACAGCCCTCAAGGGCTTCAAAATGTCTCTGTTAGCAAGTAGCTTGATCTTTTCAAAATAATGTCTATAATAGCTATTCATAAATAGCCATTGAATTATATGAGATTAAATGTCCAAGTGCAAAAGCAGATATGAAATATGGATTTCTTTTGGGAAAAAATTGTTCTTTCATATAATTGAGAAGTGATGTTGAACATTCAAAGTTAATTTGTTTGATCTGATAATGAGCCACAGCAGCATCTTTTCAAACCTGATTTCATATAGAATTCAACACCACATGTATATTTGTTCACATACTTTTGAATTACGAACTAATTGGGGATGAAAAGCAAAGCAATGGAAATGGAATTCTGTGCTTTAATGGTCATGCTACAAAGTTGAGAAGATAATATTTGTTCTTTATTAATTATATACTGGTCTGAAAAAATCCTACTTCATTTGAAAAAAAAATACTTTACATTCTAGGGTGGACTACTTAGAAATCTGGATGATATATACTGGTACTAGCCTATATGCTTGATTCTGACCTCCCTGCCACTAACTTAACCATTAATAATTTAATTGAATAACATACAAATAAATATGTAAATAAGTTAATTCTTCCTGGTGTTGAGCTCAAATTCTAGTGGCTTATTTTACTTCATGTTGTTTCTTTGGCAAGTGGTGGGAAAATGGTTTAACAGTGCCTTTTCCCAGGATTTTTTTTTAATTTCTTGGTATAATCTATAGCAAAGTTTGTCCTTATGGTTGCCACCCAATTATTAACCAAGCCCAATCTTTCCTAGATTGTTTTTAGATCAACCAAGGCTGACTAACTGGGTAAAACTATTTTTCTATACTTGTGAAACTGGGTCTTTCTTTAGTTCATAAGTTTCCCTCTCTTCTAATCTACTTAAACAAAAATTAAAAATAAACTTACATGTTTATTTTAAAAATTTTATTTTACTGCCTTGAAAGAGGCGGTGGTGAGACCCCTCCTCAAGAAGCCTGCCCTGGACCCAACCGTTTTGAATAACTATCGTCCTGTCTCCAACCTTCGCTTCTTAGCGAAGGTTGTCGAGAGCGTGGTGGTTCAGCAGTTTCCGCTGTTCCTGGAGGAAACTGATTATCTCGACCTGTACCAATCGGGCTTCAGGCCCGGGCACAGCACCGAGACAGCATTGGTCGCACTGATGGATGATCTTTGGAGGGCTCGGGACAGGGGTTTTTCCTCTGTCCTGGTCCTTTTAGATCTCTCAGCAGCTTTCGATACCATCGACCATGGTATCCTTCTGCAGCGGCTCTGGGGGTTGGGAGTGGGGGCACCGTTTATGGTGGTTCTCCTCTTACCTTCGGACCGCCGCAGTCGGTGTTGGCAGGGGAGCAGAGGTCGTCCCCGAGGCCCCTTACTTGTGGGGTGCCTCAGGGGTCGGTTCTCTCACCTCTCCTGTTTAATATCTACATGAAACCGCTGGGCGAGATCATCCGTGGTTTTGGGGTGAGGTATCATCAATATGCAGATGATACCCAGCTTTATATCTCCACCCCAGACCGGATCAGTGATGCTCTCTCGGTGATGTCCTGGTGCCTGGAGGCGGTGCAGGCCTGGATGGGGAGTAACAGGCTCCAACTCAATCCGGCCAAGACCGAGTGGCTGTTCTTACCGGCATCTCGGTGTTCAGTGGAAGTGCCATCTTTGGTCATGGGGGGGGAAGGTGTTACCCCCCGTGGATAGGGCGAGGAATCTGGGCGTCCTCCTGGATACACAGCTCAATCTGGAGGAGCAAGTGGGGGCTGTGGCCAGGGGGGCTTTTGCCCAGGTTCAGCTGGTTCGCCAGCTTCGCCCTTATCTGAACCAAGATGCCCTTCGAACGGTCACTCATGCACTCGTCACTTCCAGAATCGACTACTGCAATGCTCTCTGCTTGGGGCTACCCTTGCGGATTACTCGGAGGTTGCAGTTGGTGCAGAAGGCGGCCGCACGGGCAGTGATGGGGGTATCCCGATACTCCCATGTTACACCCTCCCTGCTGACTTGCACTGGTTGCCGGTTACCTTCCGGGTCTCCTTCAAGGTGTTAGTAACAACTTATAAAGCCCTAAATGGCTTGGGTCCAGGGTACTTGCGGGAACGCCTCCTGCCAGCATCACATTCCGACGCCTGCGCTCCCACAGGAGGGGCCTCCTGGGAATACCGTCGGTTAGGCATTGTCGGCTAGCGGTTCCCAGGGCTAGGGCCTTTTCTGTGGGGGTGCCCGCCCTATGGAATCAGCTCCCTGCGGATCTTCGTTTGGCCCCTGATCTCCGCTCCTTTCGTCAAAACCTGAAGACTTGGTTGTTTCAGCAGGCTGGCCTGGATTGACCCGGGGGTGGGTTGTTTTATTGTCTTATTGTAATTTTAAATTGTTTTTTAATATTTTTAGTAATCTTAGACTTGTTTTGTTTAATATTGTTTTATTGTAAATATTCCTCTTTTTATATAAGCGCCCTGAGTCCTTAGGGAGAAGGGCGGCATACAAGTCTAAATAAATAATAATAATAATAATGTTCTTATTTAAATTTATGGTGGAACTAGATATGTCCCTGCTTGTTTATTCTATGAGGCCTATGTGTTCTGTTGAACATCAAAACAAAAACTTGGAAAAATAATAGAACCTGTAAGAAACTACCTTCAGAATAATTTGTAATCTGAGTTTAGTTTACCTTCACACTGCCGGAAACAAGAAAGTTTATGAAAACTACAGTATAAATTCATGTTCTGAATTTATTCTAAATGTTAATAGGAGCATTTACTTTGCTGTTTCCTTGCTATCTGCTTATTAAACTTTGCATATGAAATATCTGTTTTCTAAGATTAGGATTAAGATTCATTAGCATTGGCTAGAAAACACAAAATGTCTTAGGTATGACCCTATAGTGCAGTTTCTGTCTGAAAGGAATAATTCAATCATGTACTTTATAGAAGCAAATCAAACATTCAGCTTAGATTCTTAGAGAAAATGTAAACCTCTCTGCAAAGCCATGAGAGAAGCATAAATACTGACAGGGAAGGTCAGAAAAGGCACAGCAAAGGGGAAAAAAGAATTTAAAAACAGCAAGCTCTTCTGGAAAGAACAAACGTTCTATAGAATCATGAAACTGGAAGGAGAGGTGATTTTGTATCTTAAAAGAGAAGATGATGTGATGAGACAGTTTAAGTGTGACTTTTTGCTGAAAGAAAATAAAACTTTAATCAAAATATAAAGATAAAGCATTTTAGAAGTGCTCCCCAAGTGTCTGAAAAACTGAGGCTGTTTTGTTTTGCCTTAAAAAAGGGGACACTTGTACCTTGGGCATTTTACTTTTTGAATATAATAAGACTAAGAATGGTATGGCTTGAGGAGCCAACTATTATATATATTCTCTGTAGGTTTCTGCTCTGGAGAATTGGAATGTAACAGATTGCAAATGTGGGTAGGTGCTATGTAACCCTCCTTGAAAATGGGTAAGTTTTCTGTGACTCTGCATAGACTTATCCAATCACTTCACCTAATGAAAACAGGAGAATTATCCACCTTAATAGAAAAAAAGCTCCAGAAGTGAATCAAACATAGTATTTTAATTTTACTTATTATCTAACTTGTACTGGATTGGAAGTTTCTATGCGATCACTAATTATGTAAACCAGGCAAATCCTCTTTCTCATGCCAAGCCATGACATATCCTTTATACTCATTCTCTCTCCAATTATTCCAATTGTTATGGACTTTTGACCTAACACCCCAAGGAGCTGAAAGAGTTCACAACTGCCCAACCCTCTGGTTGGCCAGAAGCAAGGTAGCAAATCACCCACCATTCATGACAGATGTGCCAGCTTTCCATTTTGTTTCCAATTAAAGACTTCCTGAAGAATAACACTGCTAATGAGTCAGAAATGTACCACTCTACTCCTCAGGGATGATTATAACAGAAGAAAAGCATAGGAAGGAAAAACGTTGAACTATTTTAGCAATCTTTTACTGTACTATCTTCTCTTTTTTTGCACAGATTAAAAAAAAGCCAAGAAACATGACATAAAGAGCCAATTCTTTGATGGAGGAACTTTTGACAGTAAAGGCTAAGCCTATGGATATAGAGGTGACCAAAATAACAGAATAACAGGGTTGGAAGGGACCTTATAGATCTTCTAATCCAACCCATGCTCAAGCAAGAGACTATATCATTTCAGACTAATAGCTATCCAGTCACTTCTTGAAACCTTCAAGTGATGAGGCACCTACAACTTTTGAAGGCTAGCTTCTACTGGTAAATTGCTCTCACTGTTAGGAAATTTCTCCTTAGTTCTAGGTTGCTTCTCTCCTTGATTAGTTTCCATCCATTGTTTCTTGCCTTGCCTTCTGGTGCTTTGGAAGGTACACACAAAAGTAAGTAGGAGGGGGAGTTGTAGGGGAGGAGAGAGACATAGACCAAATTCCACTGAGGTGAAAAACCTTCAATGTTCAGACCTCAGTTCACCAAAACTCTGGCTCATGTACTTTCAAGGCCTTCTTCGGGTATATAAACTATGAGTTCTCTCCTTTTTTCCCCCCTAGATAGCAGGAATACTAAAGAGCCTTGGTGGTGCAGGCTGTTAAATGCCTAGCACTTAGTTCCAGCTGCCTGCAATTAGTGCAGGCTCGAATCCCACCAGGCTCAAGGTTGACTCAGCCTTTCATTCTCTCGGGGTAGGTAAATTGAGGACCAAAGTTTGTTGGGGGCAATAAGCTGACTTTGTAAAAATGCCGCTTAGTAATAAGCAGGCATATGCAATGGAATGAAGGCTATTGCTGAGCGCATTGGGTTGTGCTCCGAAAAATTGTAAGCTGCCCTGAGTCTCCGGAGAAGGGTGGCATATAAATATGAATAAAACAAAAACAAAACAAATACTTCAAAGCAAAACATTGGCTTCCAGCTGCTGCCATTTCTATCTTCAGAATGCTTCAGGGCCCTACATGGAATAAAGATGCCATGGTGAGCAGAGGTCTATCTTTGCTATGAAATGATTTCCACTTCCCAAGAAACAAGATGTATTACAAAAGGCGTATCATCATCCTTATGATGATCTGGTTTTTTTAAATTTTTTTTAAAAATATTTCATTAATTTTCCAAAGTTTAAAAACATAAAACTATATGCATTGTTATAAACATCAAGACATCTTTTACATTTCCTTACATTTTTCAATATGATTACTTATTCCATTACCATTACATCTTACTCTTGTTACAAATCAATATATTTTATCTTACACTTCAATCTTTTCTATAACATATATACATATTTACATACTTCCCAGGCTCTATAGTATATTGAATCTTCTTTGTCTTTTAATTTCAATGTTAGCCTGTCCATCTCTATACAATCTATTATTTTCTTTATAACCATGCCCTCTGATGGTATCCTTTTCTCTTTCCAAAGTTGTGCATACAAAATCCTTGCAGCTGTTAGTATATGTAATATAATGTACCTATCTTTTTTACTACATTTTTGTGTTATTATACCTAATAAAAACATTCTGGATTAAATTCAATTTTCTGATTTATAATTTCCTCTAGCCATTGTCTGATTGTATTCCAGTATTTCTTCACTTGATGATCTGTTCTTATTTTACACCAAAACAATAACTAAAAGAAAATATAGTTAAAGAACTTGGCTCTTTGAAAACAAAGTTCTTTCAGATTTATTTTCCCCAGTGAGATGTTTCTAATCTAGGAGCAGAAGGAAATTAGCTGAAACAGAAGCTGAAATGCCGAAAGTCCCTTCCTATGGAAACCACTGTGCACTGTGGAAACTAGGTTTCAGAAACCAATAGTGGAACTGAGTGGCTCTCATAAAAAGTGAAATATGGGGTCAGTAATGAGGTACTTCTCTTGCTGTCTTGCTTTCAACTACCCCTATAAATAGTGAAAGCTTCAAGAAAAAAGAGAGGTATTTAAATTAAATATCACTGTGCTCCTGCCTCTTTCTGAAATGAAATCTGAGTACTTCAAAGGGGGAATGCAAAATGACATTCTCCCACCACCCTCTTTAACTTTCAACAGCCATGGCCACTCATCCAGAAAGGAGATTGGAGAGACTGGGGAAGGCACGCACCTATTAGATGTCCTACTGGTACTTTGGTCATGGAACTGATACATTTCTTCCATAAGAGACTTGTCTACATTTGCCCCACAGGAAAAGAAAAGGTCAAAGTGAAGCAGGCACGTACTAAAATATTTATAACATTTTAAAAAGGCTGCCTCGAAAGTGAGCCTGCACTGCTGCTAAGAAAAGCACATAGTGGAGTTAATGAGTTAAAGATCAAGAAAGACATAAATAAGTCAGATTTTAACCTGGAGAGAAATCATAATTCTTGCAGGATGTTTCAAGGAATTTGAAAGAGACACTGCAGCACAGATTCAAATAGATTTTGTGTGCTTCCTAGCATATATTAACAGAAGCAGAGTCAGACACCTGGTGCTCTTGACAGCTACATACAACATCAGATGGCAAATTTGGCATTACACTGGCAGCACACACAGATATAGGTCCACATCAGCAGAAATTCAATTTTCTCTTTGTCTCTCAATTCAGTCTTTCCCCCAATGGTGTGAAATGTTTGAGATGGGGTAAATGTCTAGGATTGAAAAGTCATAACTTCAGGACCAGTTCATGTTTTATAAAACAAGATAAATGCACCCAAATGCGATAAACAATATGTGTCATAAATTGTGAAGAAAGATCTAATTATGGGAAATACACAGGGATTTTTGTCATTGGCCTTCCAAATTTCATGATACACCAACATAGGTCTTCCCCCATGCTTACATTCTATTATTTATCTCTAAGCAATAAGGTATAGATCTATTGAACTAGATGCTAAATACTTGCAGATTCAGAAAAACATTTTCATTTTGCATGTATGCATGTAAGGTATTGGTTTAGCAATACGTTTTGAGCATGCAACCTTTTTTGGAAAATGTGTGACTTCTAATCAAAAAGCCATTTGTGGAAGATGGCCAAATATCTAATGGTCCCTACAGAGCAGCAACAACAAAATTTCTAGCAAACCAATGCTTTTCCTTGTCTTTCTCAGAAGCTGAACCTAGGACTGAATACACACAAAACAGATGCTCTGCTAGTGAATTGCATTCATTCACTTCCCAATGAGAATACACAAGCTGTTTTAACTCATAAACATTAATATCTATATCGCAATCATAACTATGTATTAAAAGATGTTTAAATGTTCATTCCATTATTAATATCTAATAGCTCTGTTGTCTCTTTACAAAAATGCTAACTTGATATCAAAAACTTACACAACGGAAGGAAAAAAGAACAATAACCCACAAGACATCACAATATATTAAATTGGTTCATTAATAAATTTTAAAACATTAAATATATATCTACCGTGTTTCCCCGAAAATAAGACCTACCCCGAAAGTAAGACCTAGCACTATTTTCTAAACCTGCCCTAATATAAGACCTACCCCGAAAATAAGACCTAGCGTAAATCTCCAGTTCCAGGAAGACTTTTCAGGGAGCAACCGTGCACCCGTGAAACACCCCCCCCTACACACTCACACCCACTATTTGGCACCATAAATATATAAGACCTACCCTGAAAATAAGACCTAGTGTGTTTTTGGGAGCAAAAAAAATATAAGACAGTGTCTTATTTTCGGGGAAACATGGTATGTATGTGTGAAATAAAAATATATCATTAAAACATTGGTGGCAATTTGCAAACAGCATTTGGAATGTGAGCATGTGCTAGAAAACAATTTTCAGTTCAACACAATTCATATGAATCCTACCTGCACCACCCAATTATTATCAAAGAGATGTCAACTGTGATAGCAAAGAGTAAGCTTTTCCATATTTAAAAGCTGTTACTGAAAACATGTTAATCAGTTCTATCTGCATTCTTACTTATCAACAACCTCTTCTCTGCTCTGAATTACTTTTAAAATGAAAGAGTTTGGGGATAGTACCTCTCCCCAGGCCCCATTTCAAAGACATGTCTACTTTAGGGTCTAGGAAATTGAACAGCAGATTTAACGCAGCAGATGTAACACTCTTGCTCAGGAATCCTCTGGTGCATAATGGCACAGCAGGAGTTGCTGGGATACAGAGTCTTTGATGAACTTTTCCTCCTACTGAGAAGTCTAATGACTTCAAGAAAGGCATCCAGCCAATGATAGGGGTGTATTGAAAGTATAATTAGACAAGTAAAGTTTTTGCTCACCACTGCAAAAATATATTATTCTTTCCTCAAGTAAATGCTAAGCAGAGTGGTTAAGGGTGGCAATCAGGAGAAGGGAACAAGACTCAGTAGGAGAAACAAGTTCCCTCACCTCAGGCACTTACTAACTTCTTAGAGAGAAGAAAGAGGATTATATGTTATCTGGCTAACAGCAGCCTCTTTTTGTCCCTCTTCTCCCTTCCCTTTAATCTAGTTTCAGAAACATTGGGAGCGCCAAGAAAATCTCCTTGGCCTGACAGTTGCTTATCAATACTGCGCTCCTTTTTATTTTCTCCTTTTGGCTGCTATCTCCTTTAAGTCCGAAAACTGCAAGAAAGCAGGCTGGCATTCTTTCTCAAGCTTAGTTCCAGGGCTATCCCAGCACCAGCTACAATACCAGATCCAATGCCAGATGCAAGTATGGCAGCCTATCTTATCATAACAATCTATAGTATTCCATCTCGATCCCATCTAGACTACCATGCAGAGATACTGTTTCATCTAGAAAGATGGACAACGGAACAAATCATTTAGGTTTTACTGAACTGGGGTTCTCCCCCCACTAGGGGGGTTGGTTTAAAGAAGAAGTCAGGGAGGATAACCCATGTGCTATGAGCTTGAAGGTTTAAAAATGTGTGTTAGAAGAAGGGTTTGATCTCAATGGTTTAGATATGCTGGATCACTACTGGTATGAAGAAACTTACGAGCAGTGTTCTGGCAAAGGAAGATTCTTTAGGTCATTGGAAGAAATTCCTTGGCCTATTGGTGGTTGTGGGATCTGACAGATGGTGGGAGATATCAGTGGGAATAATAGATGAATGGAAACATTGGTGATGACAATAGCTACTTCTGCTGCTGCGTGGCAGCTGATTGGTACTGAAGCGGTAGCAATTAAAGTGAAAGCAGATGGATTATACACTGAGCTATTTTCCATTGCTGGAGGTATCTCAACAATGGTGGGACCTGGTGCACTGTTGGAGTAACTGATGCATGGCAGCAGAGAGGCATCACTGCATCAAATGATCACTGGATGAACTGAAGTGGCAATAGCATCTGGGGCAGGGACAGGATGGGAGTTTTTTATTTCTATTTTCAATTATGCAGGCCTGCAACAGCAACTATAGAAGGAAGTGCTGGTGCCAGACTCAAGCTAATAAGAGTGTTTTTTGAGACATTAAAGATGGGACTTGAGATCTTCCAAGGAGACACCAGATGATGATAACCACAGTGATTGAGTTTGAAGGACTAAGTAGTGACTGATAGGTGGGAAATCAGGAACTATTTGTCCACCTTAGTGAGAGAGACACCTGATAGGTGGCCTGTTGATAGAAAGCAGAATGTAAGGCATTCAGGCATCTGGGAATCAGGGGCCATGGCCACTGGAAACCTGCCTGGTTTTGCAAGGTCTCAAGTTTGGATCTAGAGGGAATTCCTATGATGCCATTGTCCTATATGCATTTGCTGTTGATATCCAGTAATATATTCAGTCAAATTAAAACAACTGAATGTACTAGAGGAGATGGAAATTAGCATATGTTGAGTCGAGGGTGGAGGTGGATAATGTTGGGGGGGAGGAGTTGGAATCAGTAGTTCATGAGATAGTTGATATTACTTAGTGACAAACTACTTTTTAAAAAAATTACATTTATATGCCGCCCTTCTCCGAAGACTCAGGGCGGCTTACAATTTTTTGGGATACAACCCAGTGTGCTCAGCAATAGCCTTCATTCCGTTGTATATGCCTGCTTATTATTAAGCAGCATTTTTACAAAGTCAGCTTATTGCCCCCAACAATCTTGGGTCCTCAATTTACCTACCCCGAGAGGATGGAAGGCTGAGTCAACCTTGAGCGTGGTGGGATTCGAGCCTACAGTAATTGTAGACAGCTGGATCTTAAGTGCAGGCATTTAACAGCCTGAGCAACCAAGGCCCTATATGGCCCACTTTGGCCATTATATGTAGTAAATTAGAATAAGACAGAGATTCTTGGAGCAAGCTGTAGACTTAAGAAGAAGAAAGGAGAATGGATGAAAGCCGAAGAAAAAGTAAACGACAACTAGATAGAAGAGCCTGCTGAAGACAAGAATTTTAGATAATACAGGGACAGAGATAATAAATCTAAAATGACTGGGATTATAGGAGTTAAATTCAACCCATCTAGAAAGCAGTAAATTGAGAAAGGCTGCCCATTTTATTTTTATTGAAAATCTTTGATACAGCTACTTGGAATTCTCAAGTATCTTTTTTTTTTAAATGTCAACTTTTCGAGGTGAAAGAGAAATATTTAAGGAATGCAATCCCTCAGGGGGGAAAACACTGTCTTTTCTAGCAGTAGTACTTAAATATGTGTGTTTTTTCCCTTTCATTCAGCTGATTCTTTAATGCCACTGGGCAGGGGATGCTATTCACAAGTAAATAGGAATCACACAGGAATTCAGTTGTGACAAACTAGCATGCCATCTGATGTGGTCTGATGACAATTTCAGGACAGAAAGGAATGAATTGGGGCAGCTGAACCATGTTAGCCAAATTTCTTTCACAAAGAGAATATGCTCCCTTGTTTTCACAAACTTGGCTATAGTTTCTTGAGACACAGGGGAATGAATTCTTGGGATTGATCAGACCAGGAACAATATGCAAGACTTCTTGTGAACTATTCTGGTTTTCACATTACCCTTAGTTAGTACAGTAAGGATAAAAAGACATCAATTTCTTTGAAAGTTTGACTTTTCCAAGGAGAAACAAAGCCAAGTGAAATTTGGTTAATGCACATATAATCCATCTCTCCCTTCCTTTGTTTGCTTTCAAATAGAAAACTATTGCAAATCACTCTATGCCATAACCACTGTACTGTTTGGTTCATTAACTATCTTTCTGCTGCCAACAATTAACTCTGTGAAAATGACAGTGTGCCATCTTAAAATGTGGTTGCTTCTCTACAAGGCCCTAGTTAAAACTTAGCTGGCAACCTGTTATGGCCAGCAAAATGTCAGTCTTCCTTCTTACTCTAGATAGTTGCATAGGGCAGACAGGTACTTTCCCCTCTGCATATCTGCACAAAATAAACAAAATAGACACTATGTCTACTGAAAGTAAATTGATCCTACATTCTGCTGTCCTCACCACATAACATAGCAATGCTTTTGCTGATTGCTCTTTGAAAATTTTGAATCACTTTTGAAACAGCTTTTTTTCCAGCAGCCCAAGACTACCAAGACTCCCACTTTGCTCACTAGCCCATTACTTCTAATTTCTACACAGCCCTTCTCCTACCACCCTCTTAGCCCATTTGAGCTTTCTCTTCCCTTCATGAGGCGCTCTCTCTCTCTCCCTCTCTGAAAATCTCATTTTGACCCTTTAACCTCCCATTCTAGTTATAATATGCATAAGTACTGTTTGTATGTCTGAGCAATTACAGTATGTGACAGGATCCATTCTGTCACAGGATCATATTTCCATGAGAAGAGCCTTACAGCAAGTTAAACTTCATGAGCATTAATCTTGACAGCTGCATTTCTTTTATTCTGAATGTAATTGTTGAAACTTTAAGTTACTAAAACTTAAATATTTTACTAAAATATTAATGCAGCTACTCCTCTAGAGTCTTTTCTTCAGTACCAGTTAGCAATGTGCCAGAAGACAATAGGCTCCAATTTGTAAAGGAAGACTCACAAACTATTTGTAATCCAAGAACTGCTGCAGTTAAAAGCCCAGTTAAATCCCAAACTTTTTAATATTCTTTACGGTGTTTAAATTCCAAACTTTTAAATATTCTTTATGGTCTCTGGGAGATTGTGGCAAGAGACACTTACTAGTGGGAAATTAAAAGACTATAACCCACCAGTAGCTTAATAAAGCTCATGAATAATACCCCTCAGAAGAAAAAGGAAATAGACCTGTGGTTTCCCATTTCTATACTTTCCTTCCCCAATTTGAAGTCAGCATATGATGACCACTACCTCAGATTTTGAATGCCATTAAAGATACCATGAAGACTTCTAACACTGATTTGGTTGAATACGTGTCCCTAAAGCTACACTGGATGAAGTACTAGAACAGGCCATGGAGTAAAGAAGGGAAGTTGCTGTAGTCTATAGTAATCTTTTCTGTTTCTCCACATAGATCAGTTCAGAGTGTTGGTATCTTGCACTGGACACATAGGACAGACTGGAGGGCTTTCTAGTGTAATACGTATCAGCCTCCTAGCCTGAAGTGATGAAAATGGTCTTGAACTCATCGTCAAGGACTTCTAGAAGAATTTTTAATCATAAGGAGAAAAGAGACAGCTTGAAATTGGGAGAGTATATGGTACATTTGTACTGTGCTCAGACAACTTCATGGTGAGATTTGGATTTCTGATTCGCGTTCCCTGTTTGTAGGTGCACTGGATATTTATATTGCTCTATGACTCTATGGGGAGAATGGCAGAATTTGGGAGCAGAGTTAAAACAGGGATAAGTCTAGAATGAGAATCTCTACATATCCATGAGTGAACTAAATCCAACTCCCTCTTAAATTCCATTGACCCTTATCTTAACAGGTATTAACTGTTAGTTGAGAATATTCCTGTGCATAGGCTTGGGTAAGAATAAATCAATTTAAATGGACCTTCACATATAGGCCTGATATTAACTGATAGTGCAGTTTCCTTTTCTAAGATGCCACCTTTGGAATCTGTAATCAAGTCTTGGAAGATTAAGATGCTCTGATAGTTTGTCCTTGTTTTAACCCTGATGTTAAACTTGTGTGCACTAATAATAAAATTACTGTTTAATAATTGAAATAAAAATCAGAGCCAACCTCCTTCTCTAGAACTGGGTTGATAACTCCTTTAGAGAAAATGGTCATCTTGAACTAGAATAAAAGTCACAAAAAATCAGGTGGGACATAGAATAAGAGAAGCACCCACATTTGATTTAATATCCTCTATATATAATAGTCAATGTCATGACATCTATTATGATTGCACATTTCCCAAATCAGGTTAGCTGGTCCCAAATCCAGAAGCTGCAGTTAATCGGACATCATAGCACTTTCTGGGCTAAAAATAGAGCGTACATGACAGATCACTCAATCTTAATACTGGAAGGAATGATTTCTTGAGTGTCTAGTAGAAGGGTTGAGAATAAAATGCCCTTGAGGGTAACAGTTTGCAGTTCCAATCTCTGTCCTAGTAAAGAGGCTGGTCAGAGGAATGAAGCTTCAGCTTCTTAACAGTCTTGGGTTAGATCACCATATCCAGCCTTCATCATGTCTCTTCATTGAAAAGCCCCTTTTAGGGTTGTCTGTGCAATGGGAAGATAGGAATTAATCCCTGTTTATTCCTCTGCTCTGTTAGGTTATGGGCTCTTATTTCATTACTGGATGTAATCTGGAATATTTTCTTACCTCTAAATGGCATGTTTAGACCATGGGGACTACTCCAGAAAGGGTGATGCTTGTCAGAGTAGGAACCTGCATCAAGAACAATTAGTGGTCACCATCTTACCTCTCCTTTCTTTAATGGAAAAATCCTGTAATCATATAGGTCAGTTGCCTGGAGCCAGATGTGAAGTTCAACTATTACAGCTATCTTCTTTGTTCTGCATTCAGCTCTGGGATGCATAGTATTAACTTTACATGACATCTCACCCAAAAAGACATTTCTCTTGTCATTTGGTAGACACATAATCTAACACAAATAAGATCCTATACGTGTTGTCTGTCTTCTTCATCTTAAACCAGCTCAAGAACCAGCTATCCATATCTTTTAAAATATCTTGAATGAAGCTTGATCAGCATTTATGGAGGACACAGAAGTAGCTTCTAAATTAAAAGTGAAGGAATCTGATTCCTGTCCCTGAAAATCTTTCAAAAATTAACACTTTCTACCCCCTTTCCAGACTAGGATGATTATTGAACAGAAACTGTGACGAGGAGGTGGGGTGAGGAAACAGGTAGGGTTCTGTTATATTAATTGACTAACTTCTTGAGATAGCAATGGAGACAAGGGATTAGGCACTATAATCATGGTTGTTCAGAATTCTCTCTAATTGGAAGGTGCTATGACTACATATGTCCATAGTAGAATGAGTTGGTGTAACAGTCCCTAACCTAACCTAACTTAATCTGACTTATAAATATAACAGCCAAATAGAGAATGTAAATTGTAATTGCTGGATATGATGTGTGTTATAATCCTGAAACAGGTTTATAAATAGCAATAGCATTTAGACTTATATACCGCTTCACAGTGCTTTACAGCCCTCTCTAAGCAGTTTACAAAGTCAGCATATTTCACCCCAACAATCTGGGTCCTCATTCTATTGATCTTGGAAGGATGGAAGGCTGAGTCAACCTTGAGCCGATGAAATTCGAACTGCCGAACTGCTGGCAATAGGCAGTCAGCAGATTTAGCCTGCAAAATTGCATTCTAACCACAGTGCCACCAAATGAGGATTGTAAGAGCTGGGAATAAGGACACTAAAGGAGTTAATGATGGGTAATATGATGCATTGTTGTTGAGAATACTAGCTTTAATAGCTGTTGTCTAATAAGCTGCAAGAAGAACCATCCCTAATCACATCCTCTAAAATGGATTCTGTTTTCTGGTCTCTGTGAAATAATTGACTTTTCCCTTATAGGAGGTTATCCAATTTAATTTCAGAAGACTAGATAGTGTAGTGCTGTAGAGTCAATGTGGATATAAGAATTGGTATTAAAGACTCCTTTAATTACACACATCTGCTATACTGGGAGAGGAATCCTCAGACTGGCTGGCCTGTGGTGTTCTTTATCATTTTTAAAACCCCTTGGGTCTAGGACCAACCATATAGAAGCAAGTGGTTCATTTAGTCTGTAATTTGCAATTTGCAGACAACACCAAGCCGGGGGCAGTAGCCAACACTTTAGAAGACAGGCTCAAGATCCAGAAGGATCTTGACAGACTTGAACACTGGGCCCTATCCAACAAAACACAATTTAATGGTGAAAAAAATAAGATTTTACACTTAGGCAAGAAAAGCCAAATGCACAGGTACAGAATAGGTGATGTCTGGCTCAACAGCAGAAACTGTGAAAGGGATCTAATGGACCACCACATAAATATGAGCCAGCAGTATGCTGCAGCTGCCAAAAATGCCAACTCAGTCCTAGGCTGCATCACCAGAGGGATAGAATCAAGATCAGGTGAAGTGTTAGTGCCATTTCATACTGCACTGATAAGACCACATTTGGAATACTACATCCAGTTTTGGTCATCGTGATACAAAAAAGATGTTGAGACTCTAGAAAGAGCGTAGAGAAAAGCAAAAAGATGATCAGAGGGCTGGAGGCTAAAGGATGTGATGAACAGTTGCAGGAACTGGGAATGTCTAGTCCAGGGGTTGGCAACTCGCGGCTCTGGAACTGCATGTGGCTCTTTCATCCCTCTGCTGTGGCTCCGTCACTCAAAATATGTGTCACAACCGCCAATGTGTGACACCCGCCGGCACGCGACTTATTGAGCTTTTCAACCCTTGATAGGTTTGTGGCTCCTGGTGTTTTCTTTTCTGTGGGAAACGGATCCAAACGGCTCTTTGAGTGTTTAAGGTTGCCGACCCCTGGTCTAGTCTAATAAAAAGAAGGACTAGGGGGTGACATGATAGAAAACTTCCAATATTTGAGGAGTTGTCCATCTATTCCCCAAAGCACTTGATGCAGGACAAAAAGTAATTGATAGAAACGTATGAAGGCTACTTAGAACTAAGGAGAAATTACCTGACAAGGGAGCAATTAACAATCAACCAGTGGAACTGACTGCTTTCTAAATTGTGGGTGCTCTATCACTGGAGGTTTTTAAACAGAGATTAGACAGCCATTTGTCTGAAATGGTACAGTGTCTCCTGCTTGAGTAGCAGATTGGACTAGAAGACCACCAAGGTCCCTTCCAACTCTGCTATTCTTTTATTCCATTATTCTGTCTTGCAATGCACCATGGATGCCTTGAATTTGCAACATTAAAACTGGGGAAACTGATATAGCTTCAATCTTCAGAGGTAACATATAAAAAGAGGCTAAAGAACTAGAGGCTGACATCTTCTGGTTTATATGAAGATCTGCCCAAATGCTCAGTACATGCCCCTCATTGCAAAGACAAAACCAAAATCCCAAGAAGTCAGTCATTCAAAAAGCTTTGTCCCAGAATATCATCTAAGAAGCAGCAAGCATTTATGTCTGCCTTGTTTGGTGAAGGCTTGAGAGCGGGGTACAAACTGTCACTATATAAAGGTAGCAATTTACTACTCTAGTGTGTTATTTACCAGCCGATATGACATAAGCCATTGCAGGAAGAATACTAAACACAAAACTAACAAGAAACATTTTTTTAAAAGTTATTTTAAAAGTCAGATATTCCTGGGTGACACTCAAGAGAAAAAAAATGAACAGAATAGCGAAAGCTTCACTTGTGACCCAAATCCTTTAACTATAGAATTATTTCAAATAGTTTCCACTCTTTATTTTGAAACTGGGTTTCAAAATCCAGTTTTCAAAATCTATGTAGCTTACTTACTTCAAAATCTCTAGTGATGTTCAAAATGATACCTGTTACCTTCTGGTTTACTTTCTGCATCAGGTTAATTCTAAACATGCTGTACTTATTACTTGAGCATGTCACTCCAAGACAGAGGCATGATGAAGAGCTTTAGATACGGGTAGTCCTCAACTTAACGGGTTGCCTAGTGACCATTCAAAGTTATAACATCACTAAAAAAGTGACTTATGACCATTTTTCACACTTCCAACCACTGCAGCATCCCCATGTGATCAAAATTCAAGCGCTTGGCAACTGACTCATATTTATGAGGATTGTAGTATCCTGGGGTCATGTGATCACTTTTTGCAACCTTCAGACAAGCAAAGTCAATGGGGGAGCCAGATTCATTTAGTAACCATGTTACTAACTTAACAACTGTAGTGATTCATTTAACAACTGTGGCAAAAAAGATCATAAAATGGAGCAAAATTCACTTAACAACTGTCTTGCTTAGCAATATAAATTTTTGGCTCAATTGTGGTTGTAAGTTGAGGACTATCTATAATTGTATAAGAAGAGGAAGACTGTATCATGTAAGAGCAAGAAAATAACAGGCAAAACAGGTAAGCTAAATGAAGACAAAAGGCCACTTAAAAGTATCTCATTGCAAGGGTTTGGAAGGAAAGACAGATAAAAATTGAATAATCACATTTGCAAGTAAAGCATAACGACAGGCTAGAATGTTATCTTGCTAGGCTGGTCAAAAATTAGAAAGCTTCCTTAACAATAGTAAAGATTCTATAGGTTTTGTTGTTTGAAGATCTGTGAGAAGATAGAAGAAAAAAAGTCCAAATAACTCAAAAAGAAGAAACTTCAAAGGTACTACAAGTAATGACCACAAGCAAAGAATTTGCCTACAAAAGGCTTAGAATGACTCAAACCATCTGGAAAATCAGTTGGTAGTGAAAATTAGAAGATTCTGAACTGGGAATTCATGATTTGGAAGGACTAAAGGTTCAGGAATAAAAAAAGCAAGAACCATTCCCCAACCTCTGGGCCCACTACCATGGCCTATTTGGAATGAGGCTGGCATGCATGCATGCATGCGTGCACAGCAATGGGCAGGTGCGCACACACATGAGTGCTCCAGTCTGCTGCTCATTTGGCTGGTTCCCCCTCCCCAGTCAGACCACCAAGCCACAAAGGTTGGGGACCACTGATCTAAACTATTCATCTGTACCAGACTATTTTAAAACTTAGTTGTCAACAAAGGATCATGATTTTTTTGTCTGACTAAATCCAAGTATGTTGCCAGATATTTGAAGAACATTATCATAACTAAATCCTTTAGTCTCAAATTTAATATGCCCAATGCCCTCAATCTTACATCACATATTAAGTTTCCAGTAGCCTTATCATTCTCAATGCCCCTTTCTGAAGCTATGACAATTTGTCTAAATCTGGTGGCTGGTTGATTTGATCCTAGTCATTCAAAAATCTTCATTTAGTGATCAGGCAACGGGGAAATGGAGGGGTATATCTCCATTTATACAAATGAGATACACATAAGTTTTGTGCCAAGAAGTTGCTGGTCTATTATTCCCATTAATTAACACAGATTACAATATTTTTCTCCCATAAACCTCCAGAGGTAGGGATGAAAAATCCAATTTTGTCCTTTTTTGACATCCCTTAACTACCATAATTGTAATTATAATACAGTGGCTAAAGGGTGTAGATGGAGAATTAGGATTCTTATATATGCTGGTATTTCTAGAACCCCTTTGCCTTAGCACACAGGCCATTACAATGATTAGGCTCCAATTCAAGCAATTTTCCATACTCTTAGTCAGTGGTTCTGCTCACTGGTAATTCTGCTGTGTTGGGAATACATTTATTTGTTAATTAAGAGTTAGGGGAACTTATTACAGAAGTCTGAAGTATAAAAATAAAATGTGTTGTATATCTACCGTGTTTCCCCGAAAATAAGACCTACCCCGAAAGTAAGACCTAGCACTATTTTCTAAACCTGCCCTAATATAAGACCTACCCCGAAAATAAGACCTAGCGTAAATCTCCAGTTCCAGGAAGACTTTTCAGGGAGCAACCGTGCACCCGTGAAACACCCCCCCCTACACACTCACACCCACTATTTGGCACCATAAATATATAAGACCTACCCCGAAAATAAGACCTAGTGTTTTTGGGAGCCAAAAAAAATATAAGACAGTGTCTTATTTTCGGGGAAACACGGTAATACACAAGATTTAAAAATATTCAACTCTGATTCAGAGATTAACTTAAATATCTTAAAAGTATATTGCATAGGCAATATGATACATTACTAAATACTGGTAAGGGCTTTCAAAACAGATTTAAGTTGGAAATAATCAAGAATGTTCTTAATTCTGTCAGTGAACTGAACCCTAACCTAACACAATTTCAAATGTGCATGTCTTTGGTTCAATTACACCTACTGAAAAATTTATGTAAATTTGTAACTTTATGTATAAACTGAGGTATTACATGATTAAAATGGTAAATCACTGACAGCACAGCAGGCCAGTTATCTCATCTGTGTTATGGTGACTTATATACGTACTATAAATCCAGCAGTTCATAAGTTGTGAGTATTAATTAATACCCACTGCATGTTGAATTCCTAGTGATTCCTAGAGTGAGAGTACCTGGAACTGATAGAGAGCTTCTACAATTCCTAGTGATCAATCAGGAGAGGGCTATGCTTTGAGACATATTCTATGGAACTAAGGCAAATAAGAAAACTGTTCTGATGAATACAGACTTCTGCTGTTCAGTCTGAATTCTTGAACTATGCTTGCATACTCAACTGGAGGAGAACAATTCTTAGGCCGGAGGCTTGGAATCTTACGATTGGAAGGGCAAACGAAGAACAAATATACATCACCATAACCTTTCACTTATTATTATCACAGCCCAATAATTATGATCAGAACTGTAGGTGATGGCTCCCTGGGAGCCTAATTCATATTGTACAAGTTGCATCGTGACATGTAAAGAAAAGGCAAGCAAGGTAGACATGTGAGGTAGTGCATCCCCAGAGGCCCTGTGTACTCAAGAGGATTCCTTTACACAACTGACATGTGAAACTTTTATTTTTGGAAACGTGCATGAAATCATGTTTATCTATGTAACCTTTAAAAATTATAGTTAGGCTGATACACATACACACATATACACATCTATATGTAACAGCTGGTCCTCAAATTATGGCCACAATTGAGTCCGAAATTTCTGCTGCTAAGTGAGATACTTAAGAGAGTTTTGCTCCATTTTACGATTTTCTTGCCACAGTTGTTAAGATAATCATTGCAGTTGTTAAGCTAGTAACACAGTTGTTAAGTGAATCTGGCTTCCCCATTGGATTTGGTTGTCAGGAGATTGCAAAAGATGATCACATGATCCTGATCACTGCAACTATCATAAATATGAATCAGTTATCAAGCACCTGAATTTTGATCACAATGACCAAGGGAACACTGCAATGGTCGTAAATATGAAGAATGGTCATAAGTCACTGTTTTCAGCCTTGTTGTACCTTTGAATGGTCACTAAATTAACTATTAAGTCAAGAACTACCTATACAGTGTGTGTCAGTGTGTGTATACAGGGATACTTCTATTTAAAAATCTTTTTAAAAGTTGCTTTTTAGCTGCTTTTCAGCTAACAGGAATCTTTGGAATGACAAGTTTTATAGTACTGGGTGAGTTTCCTTCAATCTCTATTGAAAGAAGCTTTAAATACAAGTTTAAGCTTATTTTTTTTCTTTTGGAATAAACAGCAATAGGGAGATTAGAACTGATTTTAGAAAGTTACAGATGGATTAAGGGAATTAATTAATATAATATTTCTCATGGAAAAGTGTCTTTGTTTTGAATTCTGTTAAAAATATGATAGGATGAATCATTGAAGATTGGACCCGAGAGGTAACTGGAAGGAACTAAAGATTACATTTAAGAAGGGGAACACTTACTAATGATTTTACTAATACAGAATGAAGTTAACATTGAACCTACTAAAGGATATTTTTGAACAATGGATCCAGGAGTTAATTTTAAGAATGTCTATCTTGATAGATAATGTTTCAAAGATGTTATGAATGAAGAAGAGTTTTATCTGATAAGATTGAGACTGATCTGAAAGTAGAGTTAAATACAACAGATTATAAGAATGATATTGAAAAAGATACTGGACATAACCTGTTTTCCCCAAAATAAGACCTATCATAAAAATAAGTCCTAGCATGTTTTACCTGTGCTTAATATAAGCCCTACCACCAAAATAAGCCCTACTTAAAAGCCTGCACAGCTGGCTGGCCACCCATTCCATCTGGTTGCTTGCAGTGGCACAGCCATGAGGCAAGGCATGGTGGTGATGGAGCTGGCCCATGTGTCCTGCACCGGCTTACTTCAGGGACCCTGCAGCCAGGCCATCCATGCCCTGATACCTGCCTTGTGGTACCATGTGCAGCAGGAACCCATGTGGCTGCCGGCCCACTTCTGCTCTCTTATGGAGGAGCCTGAATGATGTGTTGGTGCTGTGGCCATGAGGCAAGGCAGGTGTCAGGGCATGGATGGCCTGGCTGAGGGGGAGATAAGCCGGTACAGGGTGCATGGGGACAGCTCCATTCCCCAGGAAAACAGCTATTTCTCCACAACTGTTGGTAAGAACAATGATCTTGCTGGGAAATTAGGGAAGATTAAAGCTATATATGAACAGTAATAAAAAAAACAGGTAAAATAAGGTTCTGAGGATCACATGGCACCTTGTTATCCCTTATGTGATCTAGCCTAGTATCACTTCCTTGTACAGGTCACAAATAATGCTGACATACTGAAGTAAGACCTCTCCCAAATATTATTATTATTATTATTATTATTATTATTATTATTATTATTATTTATTGGACTTGTATGCCGCCCCATCTCCGAAGACTCGGGGTGGTTCACAACTAAAACATACATTAACAATAAATAGCTAAAAAGAATTAAACAAAAACAAGCCCAATAATACCAAATTTAAAATAAATTAAAAACCATCCCATTCCCCGAGAGGCAGTCACAGCCCGGCTTGGTCAAATAACCAGGTCTTCAAGTCGTGGCGAAGGTGCGGAGGTCAGGGGCCAAACGGAGTCCCAGGGGCAGCTGGTTCCATTGGACGGGGACCGCCACAGAGTAGGCTCGTCCCCGGGGGACCGCCAGCCGACACTGGCTTGCTGATGGGACCCCGAGAAGCCCCTGCCTGTGTGCTCGCACAGGGCGGTTGGCACTCGATATCGGCAGGAGTCGCTCCCTTAAATATTGTGGACCCATGTCATGTAGGACTTTGAATGTTAAAACCAAAATGCCTTTACTATAAAACAGGGATGTCAAACTCACATTGTCACGGCAACATTACATGATATATCGGGACTTTTTTCCCCTTCGCTAAACCAGGTGTGGGTGTGGCCAGTATGTGAGCATTCCAGCCTGTTGGCTGGGAGTTTGACAGCCCTGCTATAGAATAAAACACCCATTCACCTATCCTCTTATTGATAAGACTGAGATTTATCCAGGGGAAGAAGTAGTTAAAAAGGGCAGGATATATTAAATACACTTATTATAACTATTTTGAGATTAGATAGACAGGCAGGCAGGCAGGCAGGCAGGCAGGCAGGCAGGCAGATATGATAGGAGAAAGAGAGAGAGATTATACATATTTGTGCTACACAAAAAGACTTCTGCTTTGAAATGTTTAAAGGCAAATGTTTTCCCAAAGATCTGGCAACTCTAGGATTCATAATTGCTTCTGCAAGTTTTATTTGCCATTAGTAGGCACTAAGCACTAGGGGGCAGTGTAGTCTCTCTCCTTTTTGGTATTTTTTTGCTCTTAAATATAGAAATATACCAAGAGTGAAATAAGCACAGTAACAAAATAAATACACATTTTCTTCTATAGTCTTCTATAATCAAAGGATGCAAGCATAGAGAGATTAATAATTCTTTGAAATTCTGTCACCAAACAACATAAATTTGTTGCCTTTCAGGTGAACTACTAAATATAGGGAAAGTGAGATCACTGCACTCCGAGGTCTGATTTCACAGTAATTCTATAAACAGGACTAGATTGTAAAAAAGAAATGAACCTCTATCACCTTGTGCTGGAGTTTAATGGAGTTGAGTTCTGTAATCTTATATCAATACTGAAGAGTTTCTAGAATACATGGAGATAATGGTAAATTTTTTGACTGTCCCTTCCCTTTACCTCAAACAATCATATTCTACCATTATAGTACGTTGTTTCAACTGATCAGGGCTACATGATAGAGTGTAATGCAAAGACAAGCACAATGCCCATCCCAATGTATTCATTAGTCAGAATTATATCCACCTATCCGTCCTCAAGCTCACAATATATGAAATAAAAATACAATGTTTTAAATGCAACAATAAGTAAGCTTTAAACATCAAATTACGATTAAAAGCCTAGAAATAAAGGTCTACTTTCCCTTTTCCTATACATTTGTGGGGGGGAGGGCCACATATTTCCCTCTGTACCTAACAAGAGTACAAGGGAGCACAGGGACATTGTCAAAATTGTCTCTTTTTTAATTTAAGTGTCTAGCAAGTTCACAATAAAAGAGACATCATTAAAACACTTAAATTGTCTCTAGGAAGGACACAAGTCCTATGTCTTGCATACCTTAGGGGCTAAGTCCCAGTCTTTTACAATTTTGAAATACTTTTCAAGGTAAATTCCCCATAAAGTTCACTGCTGTAGTCATGAGGGGATAAGGAGAGGACAACTGTCACTAAGTCCAACCAGCTTACAAAAGGTCACCACTGACATATTGTCTCCTTAGGGCAATACCAGAAAATAACCCAGAAAAATGCCATAATTGGTTTTACGAAAATCTGCCAAGACATTCGAGGAAACTAGCAAACAAGGTGCACTTTTTCCTATATAGGCATAGGTGATTAAGGAAGATCCCAAGTTCCAGTCCCAAACAAATGACAATGAATCCAGATAGTCAGTTTAATCAAATGAATCTGGATATTCTCAGCTACTTAAACCAAAAATGGAATAGTTTAGTGTGACTTAATAATCTTCTTAGATCAAGTAGGGCTTTTTCAAACAGAGTTCTTGTAAATGTTTCCTTGAAGCGGAGAGGAATACATCCCATCCTGGAGGAAGTATTAACTACGTTCCATGATGGATTCCTTTCAGTCACATTCTGACTGAGAAGAATCCACTTGAACAGAACAAGCAGTTGCTCACTGTGATCCGGCCCAACAATGGAGTGCAAGATGGGACAAATTTATCCAACATTACAAAGAACAATCAAAATAGCGCACATGAATCTTCTCACAATCTCTGTTACTTTCCCCCACCAACTGAATGGAGGAAATGCCACACAGCGTGGAAAAACACTGCCAGCCTTGCCTTGCTGACGCAGCAGCCCCTTCTTTTCCATTTTATTTATTTATTAAAATTATATGCTGCCCATTTCACGGTTTGAGGCGTCTCTGAGCAGCTTTTGTATGTATGTATTTTTTCATCTTTTTTGTCCCTTGGTGTCAGGGTTGATTCTTGGTGGCTGGCTGGACAAGGCCCTGCAGTTTTCTTGGCAAGGGTTTTTAGAAGTAATTTGCTATTACCTCCTTCTTAAGGCTGAGAGAGAAGGAGCGTTGGTAGACTTACCTGTGAACGTGCCTTCTCAGATGGTGAAGACAGGATCCATGCATGGGATGTATTCAGCTCTGTTCGGCTATAGACTGAATACAAAAACTGAAGACACCCCCCCTCCGGGCCACCATCTCCAGTTCTGCATGAAGTCGAGGCTGTCCTATATATGCTGCAAGAGTCCAATCTTTGTATAGCATTCATGATTAGTAACAACTTAAATTTTAGTCCAATACACAACATAATTGCCAGATTCTAATAAATGGGTGGGGCTGGATCCTGTCTTCACCATCTGAGAAGGCGCGTTCACAGGTAAGTCTACCAACGCTCCTTCTCCAGAATGATTTCGACAGGATCCATGCATGGGACATACCAAAGCGATGTCCGATGGGAAGGATTCTAACCCTAATGACTCTGATCTTCTGGCAATACCTTTTGGAGTACTCTCCTTCCAAATGCTGCTTCCACGGAAGCGAAAGGGTCAAGTTTATAATGTCTAACAAATGATGAAGGAGTGGACCAAGTCGTCGCCTTACATATTTCTTCCACTGAAGCCTGAGTACTCCAAACTGCTGTAGTGGCTGCACTACGTGTTGAGTGAGCCGAGATGCGAGATGGGACATGTAACCCCTATGCTTTGTAGATATTAGCAATGGTTGCTCTAATCCATCTGCCTATGGAAGAAGATGACACCCTTTGTCCTAAGGATTTCTGATGATAAGAAATAAACATTGCTTCCATCTTTCTAAAGGAAGCTGTCCTTTTTATGTAAATATGGAGAGGTCTCCTTACATCTAAGGTATGCCGAAGTTTCTCTCTAGGGTGTGATGGATTTGGACAAAGTTTGTAAAATGAGTTCTTGCATGAAAATGGGAATTGACTTGGTATAAAGGTAGGATCCAATCATAAAACAACTCGATTGGTGTGAAAAATACAGATATCAGGTCTTATTGATAGAGCTGCAAGCTCAGATATCCTTCTGGCAGACGTAATTGCCACTAGAAAAATTACTTTATACGATAAGTGCTGTAGGCTGACAGTTCTCAAAGGCTCAAAAGGTGAAAGTGTAAGAGCTTGCAGTACCTTGGTAAGGTCCCATGATAGAAATCTATGAATGACCCCTGGTCTTAAATTTGCTGCCCCTTTAAGAAAACACCGAATTAAAGGCTTTTGTGACAATAAATCTGAACTTGTACATGAAGGTACTGATGAGAGCGCTGCAACCTGTCTACGGAGAGTAGCTCGGGCAAGACCCTTGTCTAATCCTTGTAAAAAATCTAAAACCTGGGAGATCGAAGCCTCTCCAGGATCTGAACCCTTATCCTTGAACCAATTACAGAAAACTCTCCCAAGCAGTCTCAAAATCCTAATAGTAGATTGTCTTCTATCTGCCTGTATAGTGTTAATAACCTATGTGGAAAGATCCACCTTTTTTAACAGTCTCCTCTCAAGTGCCAGGCCGCCAAGTGAAACCATTGAGGCTCTGGATGTTGAATTAGTCCCTGGCTGAGAGACACCCTTTCGGGAGGAATCCTCCATGGACATGACACTGACAAACTGACCAAGTCTGCAAACCACGGCCTCCTGGGCCAATACGGTGCCACAAGGAGAATCTCTGCTTTCTGCTGTTAAGGTCTTCCTGATGACTGCCAAGATGAGAGGTAATGGAAGTAAGGCATAAGGGAGTCCCTTTGATCACTGACAGCGAAGGGAATTGACTCCCTCCGCTCCCCAGGACGGTAACCTGGAGAAGAAAACAAGGCAGTTGATGATTCGACTCAGATGCAAACAGATCCAATATTGGGTGACCAAATCTGTTGGAAATTTCTTGAAAAAGAAGCGGGTGCAAAGTCCACTCTGCCTGATCTATTGCAGATTAGCTTAGCCAATCTGCCCTGACATTTTGTGTCCCTGAAATATGTCCAGCTTTGATTGAGAGAAAAATTTTTCTCTGCCCATCTGCAGAGACAGGAAGCTTCTTTTTGTAATCACTTTGACTGTGTTCCTCCCTGATGATTAATGTGCACCTTAGTGGCCACATTGCCTGTTAGGATTAACACATCTTGTCTCCTGCTTATTGCCTCAAATTCCTTGAGAGTTAGGTGGACTGCTCTTAATTCTAACCAACTGATATTATGCTTGATGTCATTAGCATTCCAAATGCCCTGTGCTACCTTATCTCGACAATGGGCCCTCCATCCAGAGAGACTAGCATCGGTAGTTATTGTTGTAAACTCCCTGTCGTTAAAGGAGCATCCTTTATCTAATGCTGAAGAGATCCACCAAAGCAAGGATATTAACACCTTGGTTGGCAATCTGACTCGGATGGGAGAGATACCTTTCATGGACCTCTGAAAAGGTAGTAAGAACCACTGCAACTCATGATAATGCATTCGTGCCCATGGCACTATATCAAGGCAGGATATCATTTTGCCTAATAATTTTGACATTTGTGCTGGGGATGCCCTTCTTATGCAAAAGAAATGGGCTGCTAACACTTTAATGTCCTCTCTTCTTTGTTGAGACAGGAAAACTAAATCTAATTCAGTATCTATTATTGCTCCTAAATGTAAATGTTTGGTAGATGGTTCAAACTGACTCTTTTCCTGATTAACCGAAAATCCATGAGATTGTAAGGTTTGTGATGGTGATGGTTAAGTCTCTAATAGCTAACTCATGGGGGACTGATTGTATTAAGATATCGTCCAAGTAGGCCAGTATCCTAATTGGAACATTTCTAAGATGGGCTGTTACAGCCGCCAGGATTTTGGTAAATGCTGTGGGTGCAGATGCCAACCCAAAGGGGAGTGCTCTATACTGAAAATGTCGACCTGCGTAACAAATTCTTAAATACTTGCGATGGTCAGGTAAGATTGGAATATGCAAATACTCTTCGGTAAGGCCAACTGAAACTAAATAGACCCTATGTCTCACTTTCTTCAAAACAGACTGAAGCGTGTGCATCTTGAACCTACAATAAATAACGAAACAGTTTAGTCTTTTCAGGTTTAAAATAGCCCTTCATCCCCCTGATGATTTGGGAACAAGAAATAACATAGAGTAGAAGCCTTGGCCCTGTTGTTTCTCTGGGACTGCTTCCACAGCTTGGATTGTTACAAGGTGCTGCATTGCCTCCTCCATCTATCTCCTTTTGTGTATGTTTGAAGATACTGGACACCTGATAAAAAAATCTCAGGGCCTGGCTCGAAATTCAAGTGCCAGACCTTCCCTTGTTGTCTGTCTGAGCCAAAGATCTGAGGTTGTTTTCTCCCATTGGTCTGCAAAACTTTGTAATCTACCACCAACAGGAGTTTACAAGTACCTATTTGTATTTTCAGAATGGCCTGTTTGATGAACCACGGAATGACTGTTGGGTCTGTGGTTGAGCTCTTGCCTTGTAGTTGCTCCCTTGAGCCTGTTGAAAATGTTACCTCTGCCCAAAGTTTGCTTGATTTCTTTGGCTGGTAGACGTTTATCCCATGATTCGATGAGAATGGGATCTAAGGGTGCCCCAAATAGCTTTCCACCTTTGTACGGTGTGGATGCCAGCTTCCATTTCTTCTTGGTGTCGGCCTGCCAATACCTGAGCCAGATTAACCTGCGTGCAGCAACCGCCGAAAAACATGGCCCACTTAGTCTGCCGTATATTCTGATGCAGCTATAACTTTGTTAAAGTCTAAGTGGGTTCTTATATTGTCTGTTGGAACCTGCTGCTGCATTTGTCTTAGCCATATCACCGTGGCCCTAGAGAAAAAGGAAGCCGCTGTGGTAGTTTTGACCGCCCATGCAGCTGCCTGGTGTGTCTTTCGCCACATTAAACCAGCCTTTTTGTCCTTTCCTTTTAGGGCATCATCTTCATTGTTGAGATTAGTTGAAGAATATGCTAAAGCTAGCACTGGGTCATCAACCCCGGGGAGCTGCAAAGTTGCTGCTAATGGTGTGTCAAAGACCATTACCCCAGGACCTGAACTGGGGACATCTAGCTGTCTCTGCACCATATTAAAGAATATTTTGTAGGAAGGGAAAACCTCTGCTTCCACTTTTGAGTCTATGAAAAGGGCTTCATTGCCCCCTGTTTGTGAGTAATACAAGGTGTCTCTTTGTTCAATTCTAGGTTGCTCTCGGGGCCTTGGCTAATAATGCTTTAAATAAATGTGGGTTAAACAGGACTTTGGTATCAGATATCTCTGTTTCTGTCTCCTCTACAGAAAGAGATTCTATTTTGCCTTCCTCTACTGAATACTCAGATTGTTTATCCTCTGAAATATCAGGAGACCGTGTTTTGGTCATAAGTGTTTGTCTAAGGGAGTGGGAATGCCTCCTATAGTGGGAGGGACCTACTCTAGATTCCGTCTGATTTGGACTGTTAGTTTGAAGTTCTCCCATCATTCCCTGACCAATAAGTTACATAAAACACTGCTGAACCACCAGTGGCATTAACTGCCATCCTGTTTCAGTGTGTTGCATTTGCCCTTATCTAGTTAAAGGAGAAGCCATTGGTCTTGGATTACTCAAATAAGAACACCCTGGAAGTTCAGAATCCTGCATGTTAGAAAACTACTTGGCCCAAATTGTCCATGTCTGATCCCACTTGGGATAGAATAGATTGACTTGTGTGATCCCCCTTAGGAGTACTCAATTGCAGTGATTTCATTTGTTCTTTTGAATTCTCCTCTACTTACTTTACCAACGCATTATGTAGTCTACTCTCGGCCTGCTCATCAGCTTTGGTTTTCCTAGTAGCTCTGGCCTTGGCCCTGATTTTGTCAGCTGCCTCCTGAACTGATCCTCTGGTCTTACAGGTTTTTTTACCCCTACCTTTTTGTTGATTGGAAGCAATCAGATGTGAAGACATTGTGTTGGTAGATTCCTCGACAATGTCTATAACTGACTGTAACATTACTCTGACTATATCAAATAAAACAACAACAACAATTAATTGTAATGTGTCTTATTAAATTCTTTAAGAAAATCTTTTTCTGAGACTTTGACCCTCAGGACAGAGTTTCACCATTTTCATGACAATTAAATAGCTCAATAACCAGAATATTTCAAGGTTAACTGTCTATAAGCAGTATAGCTCTAGTCGTGAGGCACACAGCACACTAGGGTAGAAAAGCTGAGGGAAAATACCTCTTGTCTTTTTTCTGAGGCTTTGCCCCTCAGGACAGAAATCCACCAATTTGATGACAATTAAATAGCCCAATAACCAGAATCTTTCAAGGTTAACTGTCTATGAGGGGTATAGATCGGGTCATGAGGCACACTAGAGCTGGCTAGAAAATGGCTGCTTTTACAAAATGGCGCTCCCGTCAATTTAAACCATCACCAAGTTAATTTTACCTTTGCTGGAACCTCGTTGCGGCTAACACAGCAGCTCTGCTTAGACTGCGCTCCCTTATTTGGGCAGGCTGCCTGACAGGCTTTCCGAATAAAGGTGCCTTCTGTGCTTGGACTGCTTAGCACTCCCTTATATGGGCAGGCTGCTCAGCCGGCAAAAGGTGCCTCTTCAATGCCCCCAAAACCCTATTCCAGGTTTTTGGGAGCGATCTCTGCAGACTCCAGACTGTGGAAGTCTATTTGCTTGAAAAAGCCAATGGAATAGAGGCTTGTGATCGTAATAAGCATCGAGGCTTTTGAAAGGCCTAAGGTGCTATTAGTCTCTTAAGGACTGTTGTGTGGTTAGTCCAAAATAACAAATCTAAATTAAAAATACTACAAACACCCCTCTATGGATAAAATATAGAGGAGCAAGATTTAAAATGTCTATCTCTGCCGAGACTGAATAGAACAACTGGAGACGGTGGCCCGGAGGGGGTGTGTCTTCAGTTTTTCAGTCTATAGCCGAACAGAGCTGAATACATCCCATGCATGGATCCTGTCGAAACCATTCTGGAGAAGGACTGGCTTAAGTTCATCCACTGGCTTTGTGCCTAAAGCAAGATTAGAACTTAGAGATTCCTATTTTCTACCTTAATGCCTTCATTACCACACCAAAATGGCTCTCTATTTCTTTTAATGTACCTATAACCTATCCTAATGCCAATGGACATATGGTGATGTTCAAGATCTAACAAAAAGAAAACAAGAACATAATAACAAATTCAGACCAATATCCAACTGGCAAAATAAACATAGAAAGAAACATTAAATGATCCAATAATGCCCCAACCCCCACCCAAGGGGTGGGATTCAAATTTCTTAACAACCGGTTCTGTGGGTGTCGCCTAATTTGTGGGTGTGGCTTGATGGTCATGTGACTGGGTGGGCGTGGCTTGCTCACTGGGCATGGCTTGGTGGTCATGTGACTGGCTGGGCATGGCTTGTATGTAAATATTATAAATATTTATGTAAATATTAATTTTTTTATAAAAACAAGAGCAACTTTTACCCAAAATCAGGCAAAGCAGGCAGGCAGATTGAGTTGCTCACAGAATCACAGATTCACTCAGAGATCTATCTTTCTGCAATTGAGTCTGTCACATCAAATTTGCTTGCAAGCAAACTCATAAAATTTGCTAGCAAGCAAACTCACAAAATTAACTCACAACACACTATGTATGTAAATATTGATTTTTTTTATAAAAAAGGGCAACTTTTACCCAAAACCAGGCAGAGCAGGCAGGCAGATTGAGTTGCTCACAGAATCACAGGTTCACTTAGAGATCTGTGTTTCTGCCATCTGCTACCTGAGTCTGCACTGAATAATAGAAGCTTCAGGCTCAGTTCTGCTTTTAGATTAGCTAGAAAGCAAGAAATCCATCAATTTCCTGCTTTCTAACTAATCTAAATCTCCCGGCACATCAGAACAGCTGATGGTCGTGAAAAAAAAGGAAAAATAGCAACTTAGCAGGCAAGTTTGATGGTGCGCATGCCAGGTAAGGAGTGAGTGGGCAGGGCGGGGTGGGGCCAGCCAGTGGCACGATTTGCCAGCGATTTGCCAGTTCTCCGGCAGGTAGAATCCCACCCCTGGTGAGAGTGCATTATGCACGTTGCATTAGACCATTTCCTAAAAACCTCAGCTGTGCCACCCGGACAGCTGACAAGTGTTGCGTGAGGGTACGCAGCGTTTGAAAATCCTCTTCTTTCCTGCTTTTTCAACCTCAGCTGTGCCGTGCAAAGCAGCTGAGGTTGAAAAAGCAGGAAATAAAGGACAGCCAAGAGCCTGGGTTGGGCAGGTAGGCCAAACAGAGCAGCAGACACCAAATCAGTTCAGTGTCTGCTGCTCTTCAGAGCTACCAGTTCTATAGAACTGGGCAGAACCGGTAGAATCCCATCCCTGCCCCCCCCCCACAAAAAACCAGGCAGTTATAATCAGCTGGTACCAAAAGCAACCTGAAATAAAACTCCCTCACTAAATTACTGGACATGGCACATTCAATTTTAACAAGGTGTCACCTGATTCATGCCAGTGCCATGCAGTTTAAGATTTTAAATGTAATAGTCAACATTTGACTTGAAGTCCATAGACCTACTGACCACCAGCAACCTTGATAATTGAAGTTACAGACAATTTCTTCATCTTAGTTTATCCACCATGGATCTGGTTGATTAGGAACAACTGGGCCTGCTCTATGTTGGTCACAGCAGATATGAAGCCTTGAGCTGTTCTTCATGAAATAAAAAAATATTACTTTCAAAGCCCTGAAACTTTATTAGCTGCATCTTTGTTTAACATCAGTCATCCTCTAACTTCAACGATTCTCTCCCTACAAGGTCAGCTGAAGTCCAAGACATTGTGAGTACTTCCTTACATGCATCACTTGGTTTTTACTGCAGCTCTCTAAATTCTCCAAGCTGTCTTTCTTGATGGCCAGGATGCTTGAAGTGCTATCACCTTCACTTCAGGCTTAGCAACAATCTGGCAGAGCTATGAAAATCACCTACCCTTGGTTTGTGCCCCATTCATTCCTGATGCAAAGGTGTTTGTGCACTGGATCCTTCATGTAACCTTCATAGCAAAGACACTCACCTTGAAGTGGAAGAACAAAAACAAGAGAATAATAAATGAGTTACATTACAACTCTGAAAAGGGAATGAGTTTTGCTGGGAGATGTCAGTTTAGTATGCAGCAGGAGTGAGTGAAAAAAGAAAAATGCCATATTAGGAATGACTAGGAATTGAATTGGAGATAAAAAGCGCAAGATCACAATGCTTTTCTACAAGCCTTCTGCATACCATTCTCGCCACCTCAACACATGCAGTGCATCATACAGCTGGGAATAATACATGAAATGGCAAAAAAAATAGGCAAAGAGTCAGAGGATCAACAAGAAAAGGAGCCTGGACATTTTTAGTGTAATATTTGATACTTGTTTTATGACCAGCCTCTGATCTCTTACCTCAGATAGATAGATAGATAGATGGATGGATGGATGGATGGATGGATGGATGGACGGACGGACAAGCAAGCAAGCAAGCAAGCAAGCAAGCAAGCAAGCAAGCAAGCAAGCAAGCAAGACTGATTCCAATATCTGTGTCACAATCTCACATTCCCTTATTTATTGATGAATCTAAAATATTTATTTATTTGGAGCCTGTGATTTATTTTTTAAAATATGAATGTATGATTCAGTCATTATGACTCTAGGTAGCTTGCAAACAGCAACATACAAATGCCCAGCAATACGGTCATAATAATAATAAAAATCATGCAATGTATCAGTTGTGAGAGATTTTCTACTAAATGAGATGCCAAGGAATGAGATGTCAAGTTCCTTTGCTTATTCCATTTTATACTTCTATACCCTTTCTTTTATTTTATTCCCTTTCCTTCTTTTATGCCACCCAAGTCACTGCTTTATAAATTTAAAAAAACAATAATTATTTGGAATCCTATTGGGCCTTTCAGGGACTTCTTCCCGATTAGCTCTCAGGCATTTCTGTTTGAAAACCCAGCTTTACCGAGCTTTTCATCCTAAAGGAATTACATTAGTTTAGAAAAGAATAAGGCTGTAATCACTGAACGTAGTAGGGCACACTTTTGAGGAAATACATAAAAGGTCACACTGCAACATACTGTGAGAGGAGAGGATAACAAAAGATTATAAAACTATAAAGGGAAAGTTGACAGAAAGAAATTGTCCTCCTTTCATGTTGCTAGAATGAAACTGCCAACAGGTGCAAAGCAGAGAAAAAAAAGATGCTTAGTCAGTGGAAAGGCCACAAAAAGGAAGCTCTCCCACTGTCCCATTCAAGCCAGCTACATTTTCAGAAGTGAATTCCTATTCTGATGACTGTTTCATCCTCTGCTTGGCCAAGCTTTTGGCAAATCAAGTTTTCCTCCTTCCACATTCACCCTTTTCTCATGTGTTTTTTTGGCAACTAAAATGAAAATCCTGAGTAGGGATCATAATTAATTAATTAATGTGTTTGTTTATATCCTGCCTTTGTTATTTTTATGAATAATTTAAGGCAGCAAACATACACAGCAGTTCTTCCTGCTCCTATTTTGACCCCGACAACAACCCTGTAGAGTAAGTTCTCTGGGCTGAGAAAGAGAACCCAAGGTCACGTAGACAGTTTTTATGCCTAAAGTGGTACTAGAACTCACAGTCTCCTAATTTCCAGCCTGGTGCCTTAACCACTAGAGCAAACAGAATTCTACATCTCTGTGTGCCCAATTGTGGATGATTGTTTTTACTCAGATATCAAAGCTGCAAATGGTAAGAGTAGATTGAGATATTTGCAGTATGACTGGTCACTTGAACCCCCAACCAGACTGCTTCTACAGGTGATGGAATTAAAGTTAGACATTGTAGCATTAAAATAAGATTCAGTGACAACTCTGTGCGCGTGCACAGAAGGGGACTCCTCGGGGTGCCGTCTGCGAGACAGTGTCGGCTGGTGGTGCCTCGGGGAAGGGCCTACTCTGTTGCAGCTCCCACCTTGTGGAACCAACTACCTTTGGAGCTCCATTTGGCTCCTGATCTCCACTCTTTCCGCCGCGATTTGAAAACCTGGCTATTTGAACAGGCCGGACTGGACTGACCTTTTGCGGGGGGAGGGGGGTGTTAAATTGATTTTAAATTAATTTTAGTGATTGGGCTTGCTTAGTTTAATTCTTTTTAAAATATTTATTGTTGTATTTTAATTGTGAGCCGCCCCGAGTCCTTTTGGAGAGGGGGCGGCATACAAGTCCAATTATAAATAAATAAATAAATAAATAAATAAATAAATAAATAAATAAATAAATAAAACTATAGCTCCATAAGTGACTTGGAACAGGCAGCAGGGAGAGGTCCTGTTTTATCCTGCATCTCAAGCAATGAAGTACATTGAGTTTCCCTGCCATATATTACTACAATGCCAAAAAAATTTCAGTTGCAATCATAAATTAATACATGCTTTAAGGCTTACAGACATATAATAATTCCACTGAATGCATATCTTTACTCTTCTCCCTAGATGACATTTCTGAAAGCCTACATTAAGGCTACAACTGAATTAGTTGGAAGTAAGTTCTGTGTTTTAAATTATATTGGATGTATCTATAGGTAGGGAAGAAAAAGAGGACTCCACAGTTGTATGCTTTAAATACTAACTACACAGCCATATAGTCAGATTACAGCCAAAAAGAACAAAAGATACAACAGAAGTCCTTATTTTTGTCATTTTTTTCTTTTTTGGAAGGCATAACCATTTTTACAGAATGCTGGCAAAAATCTATGAATTTAGAAATAAGCCCAAAGAAGGTGTTTGAAACCATCCCCCTCAGAGGCCTGCTACAGTTGGCAGCTGCTATGGCAGATGGTTGTGAATAAGTGAAATGCAGACACGATGGGCAAATGAGTCACATCACAAAGGGGAACAAACATGACTCCTGTAAGCATGTGCAGAACAGAGAAGGCTGGATCAATCTCCTGAGGATATACCATCTCTAAATTTAGGGGGTGGCACCTGGAAATTCATAATTGTGCCTGTTGAAAAAAATGATAGAATCTAGCACTCATATTTGCAGGTTCTCCTCCTAACAGAGCATATACAGTATAAAATTTGAGTGCAAGTATTTCTTGTTATAGTTCATAGGAAAGATCATCTGCCTAAATCAGAGAGTATAACATAATCCATCAAAAAATAGTCTGCTGGGTAAAAGAAAAATTGGATTCAAGATAAGGGAACTTCATATAACTTTTTGTTATCATCATACAGAAACAAAGGAAATGTGAAGGTCATTTTTCCACCACAGCTTTTGATAGCTTTGGGAACTTGACAATCCCTCAGATACATGTCAATTACCACATTGCACCCACCTACCGGTTTCAGGATCACACTCGTGTTCACAAGGGTCGAGAAGTCGTCGGGCGCACATATCCAAGGCCCACGGCCCACTAGAATTTTGCTGGGAGAAAAGAACCACCTGGGCAGGATTTAACCAGTCACTGGCATCCAGTTGGCTTCCCTCTAATAAGATAAATCGGCTTCCTGCACCAGAAAATAGAAAGAAATGGCATTATTCTGAAAGAGGACCACTGAAGGCATTTTCATGGGCGAGATCTAAATTTCCCCTAAGTCTTCCCTCTAACTGATGTCACATACAAAAGAAAATTGATTTGTAATATGAATTAATATTTTGTCTAATGTAACTTAAAATCCACTTTATAATTTGTTAGGGAAAATATCCTCAAGGTTACTTTTCTAATGTAACTTAACAAACATTGGTTCTTCTCTATGAACAAAAACATTAGGCAGGCATGTTTTCTTTCACTTCTGGAGATGACTTAGAAATATCTCTTCCGGAACATCCCCAATTATCCTGTTTTGAAGATTCAGCCATTGATCATTGCAGGGGCCTTAGGCTTAGCTTGTCCATCTCTAGTAGATATGGCTACACAAGTCTCTGTTATCTCCTATCATGATTTTTACGACATTTTATACAAAACCATGTCTAGGCTAAAAAAATACTTCAAATAATAGAAAGTTTGGAAGTAAATTTGATACCATGAAAGCCAACTAACTCTTCAACAGAAATCCATGAAATGGTGCTACTGCAAGGACAAAATCTCCCATTAAATTTCCAGCTAAGATAACTCATTTCTTTGCTCCAATCAGGGTCAATTGCTCTATCAATCTAATCTGTTCTCCATCCTCTACTTCTGTCCCCCGCCCCCACAAGCATCTTCCCCCTCACTGGCTTAGATGTCAGAGCATCTGTCTAGACTGTTTCACTTCAGATAACAGTAAGAAATTGCATACCTTAATAAACAAATTATTGGAACACAGAAGAATTTCCCATTAGGAAGCTAAGTTCTCCTTCAACCTAATTGACATTTGGTTTCCTACAAGATCTAATCTTTCCATCTTGGATATTGGAGAGTAAGTTATATAACACACATCCATCCAATCTGATACGATCAACCTCCCTTAAGGCGAATGTTGAATTAGCAATGGTTTCCAAAGATAAAATCCTCTGGTTAGCTGTTCATTTATCGGGTGACATATGTGACATACTGTACATGTTGTCAGATTCTGCTTTTCTTTCACTTCGTCTGTCAACAGAAGTTAAGGGGGCCTATGCCTGGCACAGTCGTGGGTGGGACAAAGCTTAGCATTTTTGTAGGGGCGGCATTTGTTCCAATGTTCTGGGAAGCGTTTGCAAAGCAAAATGCGGCTCTAATACCCATAAGCCACATCTTCTTCTTTGTAAACATGTTGTCTCAAAGTTATCCTATGCTTTAAAATAAAATCTGTTGTTTTTACCTTGTTTATGCTAAAAGGCCTCTGATTCTAGTTCTACTACACACTGAATTTAAAATTATGCTCCTCCTATGAAAAAGTATCTTTCTTTTACCATATTACCATATTCTCAAACAATCTACCACATTCTCCAATGCAAAGCTCTCACTTAAACCTCTTACACAGTGCTCAATAGCACATTTTTATTAAGCGTATTTATTTCCCACTTACTTAAAAAATATTGAAGCACTTTACAACAGTCTTAAAACCATACAATAAAACCAAAATAAATGCAGGATAAATTCAGAATTAAAAACTACCTATTAAAAAAAGAGGAGGGGGGAAGGGAATATTAAATGACTGGAGAAAGCAAACATAATAATATGACATCTGAAACACAACAGAACTGGAGCCTGACAGAAATCCACCACTGTTCTTCCTACCAGACAGCATTCTGCCCACAGCAAGACCTCATTTAAAGATCAATGTCAGTCTGTAGAGTTGGTGGTTGAAGTAATCTGGTGCCAAGTTTTTCAGAATGTTATATGGACTGCTGTAATGTGTTCTGCATGGGACTGCCCTTGAAGAGTATTTTGAAGTTTCATCTGGTGCAAAATGCAGCAGTATGGATTAGTTATGAGTATCCTAGAAGAAACAGGGGTGTATGGGGTGAACATGTTTCATGTCTGCTCTGTGAGCTGCACTGTTGCTGGTTTGTTTCCAGGTGTAATTCATTTGCTGATTTTGACCTTTAAAGCAATTTGTGGCATATCTGCAGGACTGCCTCTTTCCAATTATTTCTACATGTCCAATCAGGTTCAGCAGGAGAGGCATATTGTGGATCATTTCCATTCTATCTGATGGGACTCAGGATTTTGTGCTTTTGTGCTATGACCTCCATTCTCTGGGTGAGACCACATCATTCCCCTTAAAAAAATTACTATTAGTCACAATCTTTATGGCCTTTTGGAAAGTCTTCAAAACATGGTTTTTCCATTAGCAGTATCACTTAGACTTATATATCACTTCACAGTGCTTTTATAGCCCTCTCTAAGCGGTTTACAGAGTCAGCATATTGCCCCCAACAATCTGGGTCCTCATTTTACCCACCTCGGAAGGATGGAAGGCTGAGTCAACCTTGAGCCAGTGGGACTTGAACTGCCAAACTGCTGGCAATCAGCTGTCAGCAGAAGTAGCCTGCAACACTGCACTCTAACCACTGCACCATCACGGCTTTGGTATCCTTCAAAGCAGAGGGCCTGTGTGTTAGTTGCACCATTTATGACATCATTAATAGCCCTCTCTAAATTTAGATTTTACTTATGGCAACTACTGGTATTTGTTTAAAATGATTTTATATTATATTTATATTATACAATTATATATTATTGATTTTTACATTTTAATTCTTGGTTTTGTGGGCTATCCAGTCACCTTGTATGATATAGGCACACATAAATTTTATAGATAGATGATAGCTAGATAGCTAGATACCTAGATAGCTAGATAGATAGAGATAGTGAGATAGATATAAATACCAACTTGACTTAAATGTTGGCACATTAGTGTGGGAAGTCAGAATTTTTTTAATGTACTTATTATGCAAATTTATATGGTCACTCATTCATCTTTCAATCAATCATGGAGGGTAACTATAAGAAGCAAAAAATAATAGCAAAACAATAAAAACAGTAAAGATGTGAAGTAAACACTATATATTCAAGCAGACCAAACATTGACTGTGCCACATTAACATCCTAGTTCTAGAGTCTGAGTCAACTGCCAAGTTCTAGATTCTTCTGAAAGGGCAACAGGATTGTGGCATTTGGAAACTCAGTGTGGACAACTGAATTGCATCCAGGAACTGACTAGGAACTGGCATAATTCCTCCTAGGCACAGGAGTTGTATAGGCATACCGAGGACTACCCAACTGCTCCTACTGCTGTATTCTGAATCAGCTGCAGTTTACAAATGGTCTTCAAGGGCATTCCCAAGTAGAAGACATTGCAGCAGCCCAAATGGGAAATGACTAATGCATGAAAGAGCAAGAACATGGGCTACTGATTCAGAAACATGCACAGCTGGTGCACAAGATGAATTTTAGCAAAGGGTTTCATGGCCACAGCTTCCCCAACTTGTTGAATGGGAGCCATGAATCCAGGTGGACCTCCAGATTGCACTCCTATTCAGCCTGGGAAAATACAGGTGAAACTCAAAAAATTAGAATATTTTGCAAAAGTACATTTATTTCAGTAATGCAACTTAAAAGGTGAAACTAATATATGAGATAGACTCATTACATGCAAAGCAAGATAGTTCAAGCCGTGATTTGTCATAATTGTGATGATTATGGCTTACAACTCATGAAAACCACAAATCCACAATCTCACAAAATTAGAATATTGTGAAAAGGTGCAATACTCTAGGCTCAAAGTGTCCCACTCTAATCAGCTAATTAAGCCATAACACCTGCAAAGGGTTCCTGAGCCTTTAAATGGTCTCTCAGTCTGGTTCAGTAGGAATCACAATCATGGGAAAGACTGCTGACCTGTCAGTTGTGCAGGAAACCATCATTGACACCCTCCATAAGGAGAGAAAGCCTCAAAAGGTAATTGCAAAAGAAGTTGGATGTTCCCAAAGTGCTGTATCAAAGTACATTAATAGAAAGTTATGTGGAAAGGAAAAGTGTGGAAGAACAAGGTGCACAAGCAGCAGGGACGACCGCAGCCTGGAGAGGATTGTCAGGAAAAGGCCATTCAAAAGTGTTGGGGACTTTCACAAGGAGTGGACTGAGGCTGGAGGCAGTGCATCAAGAGCCACCACACACAGATGGATGCTGGACATGGGCTTCAAATGTCGTATTCCTCTTGTCAAGCCACTCCTGAACAACAAACAATGTCAGAAGCGTCTTACCTGGGCTAAAGAAAAACAGACCTGGTCTGTTGCTCAGTGGTCCAAAGTCCTCTTTTCTGATGAGAACAACTTTTGCATCTCATTTGGAAACCAAGGACCCAGAGTCTGGAGGAAGAATGGAGAGGCACACACTGCAAGATGCTTGAAGTCCAGTGTGCAGTTTCCACAGTCTGTGTTGATTTGGGGAGCCATGTCATCTGCTGATGTTGCTCCACTGTGCTTCATTAAGGCCAGGGTCAACGCAGCCGTCTACCAGGAGATTTTGGAGCACTTCATGCTTCCTTCCGCAGACAAGCTTTATGGGGATGCTGACTTCATTTTCCAGCAGGACTTGGCACCTGCCCACACTGCCAAAAGCACCAAAACCTAGTTCAATGACCGTGGGATTACTGTGCTTGATTGGCCAGCAAATTTGCCTGACCTGAACCCCATAGAGAATCTATGGGGCATTGCCAAGAGAAAGATGAGAGATATGAGACCGAACAATGCAGAAGAGCTGAAGGCCGCTATTGAAGCATCTTGGTCTTCCATAACACCTCAACAGTGCCACAGGCTGATAGCTTCCATGCCACGCGCATTGAGGCAGTAATTGCTGCAAAAGGGGCCCAAACCCAGTACTGAGTGCATGCTTATACTTTTCAGAGGTCCAATATTGTTCTATGTACAATCCTTGTTTTATTGATTGCATATAATATTCTAATTTTCTGAGACTGTGGATTTGGGGTTTTCATGAGCTGTAAGCCATAATCATCACAATTATGGCAAATCACGGCTTGAACTATCTTGCTTTGCATGTAATGAGTCTATCTCATATATTAGTTTCACCTTTTAAGTTGCATTACCGAAATGAATTAACTTTTGCATGATATTCTAATTTTTCGAGTTTCACCTGTACTTACAATAGCAGTCTTCAGTTCTTGGTGAGTAGCAAAACCCACAACCACTTGATATTGTTAGGCTTAAGGAGGAGTCTGCTTCCCCTCATCCATATCTTTACAGCCACCAAGCAATGAGGAGGAACCTTGACAGCATCACTTGGGCAGCTCATGGTAGAGATGTATAATTATTATCAATTTACTAATGATATTTAACTCCATCCTAACAGATGATCTAACACAGAGGTCACCAACCCCTGGTCCATGGACTGGCAGAAGTCCACAGCATGGCAGAAACTGGGCCATGCAAACAAACGAAGCTCCATCCGCGGAAGGCTATTCAACACCACTGACAATGCTGCTACCCTTCAAAAAGATCTTGACTATGTATCAGAATGGTCAAACAAGTGGCAACTTCAAATCTCAACAAACAAATGCTCTGTCTTACATATTGGCAAGAAAAATAAAAAAATCAAATACAAGCTTGATGAACAAGACCTTGTAGATGAATTTCACTCTGTCAAGGACCTTGGAGTTCTCATCTCTGATGATCTAAGTGCTAGAGCCCACTATAACAACATTGCCAAAAAGCCATTAAGAGTTGTTAACCTAATCCTGTAAAGTTTTTTCTCCGGTAATATTGTACTACTAACTCGAGCATACAAAACATTTGCTAGACCAATTCTTGAATACAGCTCATCTGTCTGGAATCTGCATCGGACAATAATACAATCGAGAAAGTCCAGAAATATTTCGTGAGAAGAGTCCTCCACTCCTCTACTCGCAACAGAATACCCTAATGCCTCCAGACTTGAAATTTTAGGTTTAGGTAACTAGGAACAATGCCACCTTCGGTCTGACCTAAGCATAGTACATAAAATTATCCATTACAACGTCCTACCCATCAATGACTACTTCAGCTTCAACCTCAACAATACACGAGCACACAATAGATACAAACTCAGGGTAAACTGCACAAAAATCAATTGCAGGAAATATGACTTCAGCAACAGGGTGGTCAATGCCTGGAATACTTTACCTGACTCTGTGGTTTCTCCCACTAACCCCATACACTATCCTCAGGCTGTCTACTATTTACCTCACCCCATTCCTAAGAGGTCTGTAAGGGGTGTGCATAAGCACACCAACGTGCCTACCATCCCTGTCTTAATGTTCCCTTTTATTCGTATCTATTTCATGTATTAATAATCATGTTTATACTTATATATATTATCAAATGCATGCTTGACAAAATAAATAAACAAAGATGAATAAAACCATGCCCCCTCCTCTATGTGGAAAAACCACAGAACCGGTCCCTGATGCCCAAAAGGTTGGAGGCTGCTGATTTCACAGCTTCATATAGATTCTAAATAGGAGTGACAACAAGGTCAAACCCTGAGGCATCTTGTAAATCAGGGAATTCAGACAAGATCTCTTTCTCCCATTAATGCTGCTGAATGAAATTGTATTTAGAGGAAGGAGGAGAACTACTGAAGCACTGTGCCCTCAACTCAAAATTCCCTAAAATGGTCCATAAGGATACTATGGTTGACTTCCTTTGGCGTTTCCGTCAAAGACGGACCAGAGACTGCGATTGTGCGCTGCTTTGATCTGTGCTTGCCCTGTTGGAGGGGTCCCTGAGGGACTAAACCATCTGACCCACCTTGTAGGGGTGGGGGGAAGAGGGGGAGCTGCATCTCCCCTCCCTGGCTTGGTATTTACTCCCCTAGAAGACAGGGAGAAGCAGCAATTTAATGGCTGCCCTGAAGACAGGAAGCTGCTGGGACTTACGTTTGTGCTGGAGAGTGGAAGAGTGGTGAGTGGCGTGTAACTAGATAAAAGACTTTGAATACTTTTTTTTTTTGATAACCCCGAAAAATGGAAAGAAAGAATCCTTGTTTGGAAGAATTGCACGCAGCTTTGATCCGTGCTTGCCCTGTTGGAGGGGTCCCTGAGGGACTGAACCATCTGACCCACCTTGTAGGGGTGGGGGAAAAAGGGGGAGACCACCAGCTTGCCTTAAGTTTGTGCTGGAGAATGGAAGTGGTGAGCAGCGTGTAACTGGATAAAAGACTTTGAATACTTTTTTTTGATAACCCCGAAAAGTGGAAAGAAAGAGTCCTTGTTTGGAAGAATGGTAGCGGCGAACGGGGAATAAGAGGAAAATATAAGGTAAAGGAAAAACCAGAAATAAAAGAATATATGAAAATAGAGATTAAATTTGGACTAATATACAGAATTGGACATTAATTAGGCATTGGATAAAATACTGGATTTATTTGGAATGGATAAAATTTAACGTTAATACTACGGAAAAGAGAATTAAAAATTAAAAAACTTTGAAAAGAAAGTGATATAGAGCACCACGTAATAGTTAAAGATTTTCCTTTTTTATGCTTTTATGGGAAATTACTGGTCGTATAAATATTTGAAAGAAAGAAGAAATGGAATAAAAGGTTATTAATACAACAAGAACCCCGGAAACTTTTTAAAAAAAGTGCGGACCACAGTAAAATATAAAGGAATACAATATTTTGGGACTGCTGGAGGTTGACTGTGACAAAAAAATAGAACAAAGAGAAAGTGAGAGAAACGGAGACTTGTGGCAAGGACTATAATAGAAAAATTTGAACTTTAATTAAGAAATGGAAGAAATAAGCAAAGAATTTAAGTCGAAGCTGCAAACTATGAGAGGTATGTTAAAAGAAAGAATGAGATTGCTGGATACAATGATTAGTAAAGTAATGGCGTTGCAGCTTGCAGAAGAACAAAGAAAGCCCAAAAATGACGAGTTGGAAGAGGAAAACAACAGCCTACAAGCATATGGAGAACAAGGACCATTGCCAAAGGATATAAAAGGATTTAAAATAGAGACACTGACAACAGAGACAACAAATAAAAGAGATAAGGTTCCCAAGACTAACAAGAAGAAGAAGGAATTATATAAGAAGAAACCCCAAAAAAGAGAGCTGAAAAGGGTGGTGGAAAACATGGCTGACAGGCAGAGGGAAATAAAAATAATACTAGAAGGAAAAAAGAAGAAAGACTGGGGAAACTTAGAAAAGGGAAAGCTGGCTAAAATTAAAAGAAATAATAAAGCCAAGAAATTTAGAGATAAGGGTTAGGGATTTTATAAGGGGAATACCACATGGGAATGTATACTGGTATTTAGTTTAAAACTTGCTGGGAAATATTTTAGGACTGTATAATTATTTATATATATATATATATATACACACACACACACACAAATTGTATATGAATTATGCTGTTATGAACCCTTTCTTTTCTTTGGAGGATTAAAAACAGGGGAATGGAAATGAATTAAAATATATAGACAAACTTTGGCTAAGGGGAAATGAAGAAAAAACATTATTAATGATTATAAGTAAAGTGAAGATAAAATGAGACATATTAAGAAGTTACTTTAGCGATTTTCTGGGGGGTGATATCTTAAAATATATTCATTTTAAAATATACAGTTGATTATTTAATGGATATTAGAAGCGTATAATGAGAGTATTTTATTATGATTAAAGTAGGAGAATGGAAAACACCATGTGGATCCTAAATACATTGGCTTTATTTTACTTTTACTTTTTTTAGATTGTTTTATATCGTCTTAGAGAAAATTAAGGATAATAATGATCTGTAATGTAAAATAAAATAGGTGGTAGGCTGAAAATGGAAATAATAGGGGATAAAGAATTGAAAACCTATGTGTGGATGAAATGATAGATATTGAACTGATGAACTGAAATATGAAATGCAAATTTATTTAAAGATGAGTGAAATGGATAATGTTATGAGATGATATTATATAGGATTAATGGAAATGAAAGTATGACTATGTACAAGTATTATAATCCGGACTCATGTTGCTCACATGAAGAGATGTGTAAAAATAAATTTTAAAAAATGTAATTAAAAAAAAAGAATACTATGGTTGATGATATTGAAAGCTACCAAAAAATCTTTGGTTGCCAGAGGTCATTTACACGTGTGAAGAACACATATGAATCCAGGCTAAAGGGGGTGTTCTATAATATGTTTCTTCCATGGCCCTTTGGATCTATAAGCCTACTGCTTTCTCTTTGTGAAAATTGTCCATAATCACTGGTTCAAACAATGACTTCTGCTATGTATGTATGTATATGTGTATGTATGCATTTGATTTATATATCTCCTTATCTTATTGTGCTGACTTGGGTGGCTTACAATATTAAAAATCTTAATACAAATAACACCACATTATGGCAATTTGCTTTCCTCAATCTTCAGAGCTTACTAGATATGGGAAATACTCATATCAAACCTGAAAGAGGGGAACTAATATGCATGTACATAAATATAATAAAAAGAATAGCAAACATATTGTGTGGGGATTACTTATGTTCTTGGATCCACAAACTATTAAAAGTATATTAATCTCCCAGAAGAACTTCCCGATGGGGGAAGAGAGGCGGGATATAAATCTAATAAATAACTTGATCCAGAAAATTAAAGAGGCAGAGTGGGTTGGATACAAATCAGGGCAGTGGTCTGCTCTTCACAAAGACAATAATCAATACACACCATGCTCAGGTAGCCATAACCTTCATTGCAAATGAAGCCTACACAGATGCACATTTTATATAATTTTCTGGAGGCAACATGAATAGAACAGGGAGGGCACAATTTCTACTCTAGCCAGATTTTGACTATGAATATTTCTGTACATATCTTATGCAGAAATCTTCCTCCTCTCCCATTCTTTTTCTTAGAATGGTATGCTTCTTAAATTGAGAGTAGATGCAGCCATGCTGCTGATCTTTGTAAGATGTTTTGGGAATTGTACTAATTAGAACAGAAAATATCGGGAGGCAGGGAAATGCAATAAACAAATACAGGATGACCATTTGAAATTCTAATCTGTTATTTATGGATTTATTCATGACTATATTCACATACACATCTACAACTAATAGAAAAGGATAAATAGTCAACAGGTTTGGAGGATGTTAGTTTTCTCCAATTTGGTGCTTTCCAGATGTATCAGGATTGCAACATGCAGAATTTTCAGTTTGAGTTAAAAGTAGAAATCCTGGAAACTACAATCCCACAAAATCTGAAAGATGCCCAATTAAGGAAGACTAATGAAGACATTACACTGTTGTTACATGCTGTAGGCAAAAGACAGTGAGAAAGATCAATCAAAAGTATTTTTTTTAACCTGACCAATGTGCAAATACATGTCAAAGTTTCATAGTATGCTCTAGTAACAAGCCTTAACATGCATGCTCCATCTAATACTGATCTGACAGTAGAAGTGATGAGATAAGTGGAAGACTGGCTTACCATCAGCAATAAGATGCTCCGGTACATGAAGTGTTATCTTGACCACAAGTGGGCAACTCACATGAGAAGCACAGACCAGACCAATGACACAGCTGGTGATGCTGATGAGAGTCAGAGTTGTCTTGCTAACAGGACTTCTAGGTGAACCCACTAAAACAGTAAGAAAAAGAAGTCAACGGAATCCAGATGTGCCTCTCTCACAGACCACAACATTGAGCTAATACAATGGCTCTTGGTGAACCAGAGCCCTGGGCTAGTACAATGGGTTCTTCATGGGGTCTTTATGAACCTGGGGTTCTGACCATTCAGCAGAAAGAGGTGCAGACACCGAGGTGAAATATAATCATTCCATTTTGGGGTGGGTGGGGTGGGTGGGAGGGAGGGAGGGAAGGCATGTGAGAAACAGTCTTGCTCATTTGTGTGGATTTAGAAATAGAGATGGGCAATTTCTTGAAGCAGTGTCAGTTAACAGCCTGTACCCTAATTGGTGGCTGTGAACAGCAGTATCCCTCATTACTGGCCCACAAGTGCGTAGACATCAGGTTCCCCAGAGTAATTAATGATACTCTGTAGACTGCTTCAGTCCGCCTGCTTTCTCCAAATGGAATCTATTTTTGTCTCAGTCATGCTTCCCTGAGTGGCAGCCTCTTTACACCTCCCCGGGTGTCAAGGCATTTTGCCATCAACTCTCTCTTGACAGGCAGTATGACATCCCATCCAGGCAGAAGCAGCGCTCAGATATGCTGTGAAGGTAGCACGTAAAATCTGAAGCCACAGACAAGTTGTTATGCTTTAGGGCCTCAGGCAATATGAAATGCGAATTGTGTGGATTGTTTGTGTATGTTTTAGCCAGCCACCTAAGGATGCATCTGTAGTAAAAGCTGAAAGTAAAATGAGTTCCTTGAAAAAAATAAATCAATGAAAATAGATAAGTTTCAAAACAAATGCATTGAGCAAGGTTTTTTTTTTTAACATAAAACAAAAACCATGGTCTGCTTCTGTTACCTGGACTGGGTGGAGCTGGTTACAGAACTTCTGGGTTTCTATTCTGTACACACAACAACCATATAAAGCAAATGAAGCTGAGACTTTAACCCTCCTTTAGGCTTAAAACCCAGTTGCAGTGAGGATATTTTCTCATGTTCATTCTGTTTCTACCTTTGCTCCCTCTTTGTATGTTGCCCTTGCCTTAACCAGATGTCTCTTTTACAATCAGCATCTCAAATGTTTTCTTTATAGAGCAAACAGGGATTACCTTTTTTTCTGCTGCTATGTGATGACCCAGGGTAGGATACAAAATAAACACAGTCACAAAAACAGGTGAAGCCTCTTTTATTCCTTCACTTTGCTTCAAAATTCCAAATACCCTTGACTGGAGACAAAAACTCCCCCACAAGCAGTTACGAAAAGGAGGAAATGCCATTTAAACTAAAAATGCCTATAAATTATAAGAGTAAAAACAACACAAACCACACCGAAGCAATTAAGGGAACCAGGCAAGATAAGGGCTTGAAGATGTCCACAGATATCAGAACACACACTGGGAAGGACGCCAAACTCAGAGAGGAACAACAGACTAGAGATATTTCCATGCTTCGTTTCCAGCACTGGCCCATACGCATGTCCATCCTTTTAACCAGTTCTCACAGCTGCAGCCGATGAAGAGGATCAAGGCTCTTCCCTCCCCCGTAGACCACGCCATTCACGTCTCTCCCTTATCCTCTCCTCCCTGTGTGCCCTAGGATGAAGAGGGGATGGGCCTGGGTCTTCCTCTGACTGCCCAGATGGCCTCTGTCCTTCCCCAGCCTCCTCCCCAACCTCCGGAGCCATACTTCCACTCCCTGTCAGTCCTCTCTCCCTCTCCCTCGGAGTCAGTCTCCAACAGAGGCATGACATGCTATCTTTTATGTACAGTACACCTTAGTAGGATGTGCTATTGCAGCTGAAGAGCTGTGGAGATCCAGGATTTTAGGGAGGAAAAGAATGCTGCCATCCTACCAAATTTCAAATATTCACTCAGCTACCTTTCGTTCTTGATAACTCTTCTAGAATGTTCCTCAACCTCATATACTTATTTCTTCTTCATTCAGGAGTTATATTACTATAATTATTCATAATGACTTTACTATCATCATACTAGTTTCCATTACAACTCATGAGAAGTTACTATCTGTGTCTAATTTTGTTCAACTATAAACCTGTGCTTTAATTCCCTTCTTAGAAAGCAGAAGACTGTGAGTTCTAATCCCACTTTAGGCATGAAAGCCAGCTGGGTGACCGTGGGCCAGTCTCAGCCCAATTCATCTCACAGGGTTGTCATTGTGAGGAAAATAGGTAAGTTTGCTACCTTCAGTTACTTATAAAAATAATAAAGATAGGTTTTTAAAAACAAATCTACAAAAGGCTTTGTTGACTCAGTTCCAGTCTACTATTGTTTTGATTACTTAGCTTACATTTCTTTTCAATATATCTAATATTTTAAAGCCTTATTCTTCTAATATTCACTTTATTACCTTTCAATTTAAAAAATATTGTGTAATATTTGAGATACCAGGAATATATCTAGCAATATTTTTCCCTGACTTTATTCTTCTTTACTCAGTCCTATGATAGCATTTTCTTATGCTATCAAACCACCATCAACATCTTCTTATCCCCAAACTGTTCCCTCCCACTACTTTCTTTTAAAGAACTTTCTCTAAAGCACTTGGATACACAATATAAGGCGACTCAATAGTGGTGAACACCCTATCTCTTCTCTCCCATGTCTTAATAGATACAGTAATAGATGTTTGAACATACCTTTGTGCATGTAAACTTGCACACTCCCTGTTTTGTGTATATATGCAAAAGTACCTATCAAAATTTAATGCATTAATGGCCCAGATATTGTGTTACATTTTATGTAATCATGCACTGTAATGATACTGTATAATGCCTTTTACAGTAAGTACTAAACTACATAATGGCAATTTAATAATACCATTAGAAAAATATTGAAATTGCACTGGTGTTTTTCTTTACCTTACCAGCTTTTTAGCAGAGTTTTCTAATACTGCAGAGTTGAGTAGATCAGAATAGGTTGTATTGTGAGGTAGGTAGGTAGATAGACAGATAGATAAACAGATAGATAGATAATTTAGATAAGATTTTTTAAGCACAGAAATCAGATTTCTGCCTAAATACTTTCCATGCGTAATCTCTTCTCCAAAAATGAGAAAGCAGTTGAAATTCAGATGGGCAGATGGCTGGCTTCCAGATAACTAAAACTGGGCACTTTCTGAGTCAAAAGAATCATATACTGCTGCTTGCCCTGCTCAAACATGTATCCTTAACCAGATCAGTGGAAAGCTGAAAGACTTCCAAAGGTAAAAGCTGAAACAATGACAACACTGCTTTCCTAAGTTTGTAGGTAATTTTCTTCTCTGAAATCATTTGTGAATTCATACACATAATCTATATTAATCTTCTCCAATCTGGTGCCTGAGCACTGGGCTGGGATAATGCAAAATTATTTTGTCTTTCAGTAAGGAGCTTTTTGGTTGTCCATGAATAGACTGGATCAACCATTAAAAACAACAACAAAGGACTGCACTTGGAAAGTATAGATCAGAATACTTACAGCTGTCTTATTTATTGATACCTCAACAGTTTCAAATCCCCTTATTAAAATAGGAAAGGCATAATCTGTATGGATAATGCTATTGTAATTATATATTCAAAAATAACCACATTGTTTTTCTACAGTTTTCATCACAGATGTAGCCTAGTGGCTAATATATTTTGTTGCACAGCTATGTAAACTTATTTTCTGCTTAATATGTATTATGCTAAGTAGTCTCAGAAAAACACAGTGTGACACCTCTACTTCTTACCTGCAGTATATGATTCCAAATAATTACATCTACCCAAACTAACCTGAAAGTTAGAAGTGCTATATCAATGCTGAAATTAATAGCGAAGCTGTTGTGTATCAACAAGTCACTTCTTATAAATCCCTACTCTTCCTCACAAAACATAGAAAATACAGGTAATTCTTGTTCAGTGTCCACACAGTGGCAATTCAGTCATTAAATGAAGAAGTCACTAAGTGAAACTGCAACTATGCTTCTGACATTATTTCAGCTTTCCTTTGCTTTGCAGATCTGCAAATGTTGTAAATGTGAGGACTAGTCACAAAGTTACTTCTCCATCACCATTCATAACTGTAAATTGCTGCTGTATGAGGCTGTTGCTAAATGAGGACTGCTTGTATGCAATCTAGGAGAGCTGTAAAAAGTTTTCTATCCCTCATAGGTCACAGTTAGTATGACCCCCTCAAGCACCAGGTAGGTCATAATGTAACATCACTGAGTGACAACAATGCTTGCCTATCTGTCTCTTATTCTGCGCTGCCTCTGCATTTTGAATCTTTATTGAGTTATTTTATTGCAGCCTTAGGCCAGCATAAGAGGGAAAACAATATGAAAGAGAAAGAAAAGAGATGATACCATCTTAAATTCAGCACAAAATAACCAGAGAGTTGATTGGATTGTTTTGAGTACTCGCTGAGTGTCATAAAAGTCATAAAAGGAATGGCATGACTCTCAATTACTGTCTCAGAAATTGCTAGAATGTAGTCTGATAGAAGAGAAGGTATGTATAATTCATCTGACCCGCCTGGTTTATCACTAGAATAAAAGTACTATAATTAAATTAAGGTCTAGATTTCTATATAGTTAGCAAAACAAAAGAATATGTCTTACTGTCTCTACCTTTGCTCAATCACAGATAAAATGTTAAATGGGAAACATGATGGAAGATTAAAGACAAAACCAATCCCCTCAAAATAGTTGGCTGTTTTTGCGCTGAAGACCTGACCAGCCGGGGACCACTGATACCTTGAATTTGATTTGTAGCATATTTGCCGAAAGGATCAACACTTATTTCTCTAGGCAGCTAGCACAAGGTGATGGAATGCCATAACAGACCTTGGAAATACAGAAAAGGCAGCAAAATAGTTAAGGAAGGAAACAGGGGAATAGCAGAAGCAATTTTTGAATCCAGGGAGGGGAAAACTTAAGGAAGAAATGCGGAGTAAATTTGCCTTAATTACATCAATTGTACAGCACGACTACTTTGCTTGGTTTTCAAGATTTTGCTACATTATCCTACTTTTTAGAAAACCAATTGGTTCTAGTTTTCTGAACTTGCCACCCTTACAGAGCTTGACACACAGTACTTGGAAATAACTTAGAGCTCTGTCTTATAATTTTCCCCAAAGGGACTCCAGGTAACTGTCATTCAAAGCAATCAGTCTGTAGAACCAGCACAGGATCTTTGGTAAGTTTCCTTGGGTCATAGAACAGGGCATTATCTATGTCCAGTTAATGGCCAGTTGCTTTTGAGGTACCCAAACATAGCAGAGCAATTTCTGTTTCTGCCCAATTATTACAGTAGAGAGCAAGGAAAATGGATCTGATTGAGAGTCACCAGGAACTTAGCACACTTTTTAGGGCCTTCTGAATTTTTTACATGGGGTCAGTCTGCAAGTCACTAAATGGGAGTGCCTGGCCAGAAGAGATCCTGGTTCAAAGGAAAATTATGTATACTTTTTAAAATATTTAATCCCTCCTTCCCACTCCATTCTTTTAATGGGTTAGTTTCTCCATGACAACCAGCTCCTTGACAGTGCAGTTAAGTGCCTTAGGGATGCATAACATGCAAACAGGGCTGGTTTTTCAGAGATCTCATCCAAGCAGCTCATGCAGAGAGAAATCTATCAAAGAAATGTGCTTATTGGTCTGGAAAATAGAAGGATTGTGTCAGTTCTGCTGGGAGTCCTTTTTAAAAGAGGGGCTTCAAATTATTTAGGCTTTCCAAATTATTCAGGATTTTCTGTTTTTGTTTTTAAGCTTATATCCATTTTACCCTTAAGTGGTGTTTTTTCCCTGTCTGAGGAAACCTTTACTGTATCAACTCATGCACTGAAGAAAGGGATGGCAGAATTATCCACTTCTCCATAGCATTGGGAGTGTACAAATGCAAAGATTTTTAAAAATTGTTAACTAATATTAGCATCAATAGATAATGGATAGTGTTGCTTGTCCCATAATGAGAAAATACAGCAAGGAAAGAGTTGCTGCTATTTAAGCATGAACAAAAGACATGTGATTAAAACATGCTGAGTGTCATGCCCCTGTAGGAGTCTGAAACCAAGGAGGAAGCCAGAGAGCTGACAGGGAGTGGGAGTGTGGTTCCGTTGGCTGTGGAGGAGGCTGGGGAAAGGCAAAGTCCAGCTGGGCAGAGCAGGGAAGAGATGGAACAAGTGAGAGGAGGTTCAAAGGAAGAACCAGGCCCACCCCCTCTTCATCCTAGGGCACGCAGGGAGGAATGGAGAAGACAGCAATGTGGGTTGCGTGGCTTACAGGGGAGGAGAGGACCCTGATTCCCTTCATTAGCCACAGCTGGGAAGACAGTTGATAAGAAAGGCAGGCTGTGTGTGGTAGGCTGCTGGGAGCAAACGTGACTTTATCCTGTGTTGTCCTGGCTTATCTGTGTTCCTGGCATCTTCCCAACTATGTGAGTTTTGCCGTCCCTTCAAGTCTGAAATTCTTGCTCCTGCCCTGCCAAACTAATTACTTCAGTTTGGCTTGTTTGGACTTTAAGTTAGAGTTTGTATTGCTCATGTTTTGGACTGAATTTTCTGCAGTCAAAAGCTGTTCCTGGGAGAGTTTTCTCCAGCCAGAAGATAACCTGGACATTGGGGGCAAAGTTGGAGATAATAAAGGGACTCTTATTGCTTATCTGACTGTGTTGCCTTTGTGCCATGCCCCGGGTCATCCCACTGAGAGACAACGCTTAGCCTTGAAGGACCTCTAGCACCATAATCCCTTTAGCCAGTCCACATTCTTGTTACTGTACTTACTACTCCCCGCTCATGGTGCTGCTTACCTCTACTGCGCCGCCTGCTCCGTGATGGGTCTGTGTAAAAGGCCAGCTGGGGGTCATTGTCTGCTTCTGTTCCAGAATCCCCTTCAGGGTTCAGAAATGCAGAACCAGCTAGATTGAAAAACAAAGACAAAACAGTTACCTATATTAGCTATTCTTGTATCCCACCTCACATTCTCACCTCTTTACAGTAAAGATATATCTCCTTTATTTAATTCCCTTTCTCCTAGAGAAAATACATGGCCTAAAAGAAAATAGGAAAAGAAATCTCAAATACAGTCAGCATAGTTAAAGCTAGTAATAAGTACAAAAATGAAAAGAAACATTGTTTTGATAAAAAGGAAAGCAGACTGTAGTCAAATCAGTCTGGTGTTAAAGAAGTTGCCTCTCTATAAATGCTTGAGAGGACAGGTGTGATTTCAAGTATTTTTTTCAAAGAAAACAATGATCATCTCACAATACAGAATTTCAACATTGGGTTTTGCCATTGAAATGGTTGAGTGTCTGATCATTATTCTATGAACCAATCCCACAAACAGAACCACAAATAGTTTCTATAGCGGACTGATTCTTGAACAATATTTTAAAGTACAATGGATATATAAACAATTATAGAATTCTCTTCTCTCTCTACTCTGGCTCTACACATCTTTGAATACATTTAAGAAAAGTTTTGAAAACATATTCGTTTAATAAAGCAGACTGACTGGTAGAAGTGGCTGTGAATGGCAGTTGGTATAGACAGATGATAGATGATTTGTTATAAATCTTCCTAGTCAAGTTAGATGATTGTGACATAGACAGAAGTGTTACTTTTATCTTTTTTGTTATTAGCTTTAGCTTTACATGTTAAATTTAATTGTGGCTGCTAAATTTAATTTAATAATTTGCTGCTTATTTAGATGCAGCAGAACTGCTATTATGTGATTCCACTTAGCCAGCTAATCTAAAATTTTGTTATTGGTGTATCTTTAGGGGTAACTCTTACATGGCGTAATCCAGATAAGAGGTTATTATGGTGTAGCTCACTGAGGCTGAGGCATCTCAATCAAGGTAGGGTCACAGCTAGCATACTGGTGAGTCCAACTGCCCCTCTAATGACCGACCTGCATCAAGGAGATGCTCCAAACCATACACCTGTTCTGTTAGCACCCAAGAAACTTGGCTAGGCAGTACCTGGAAGATGCATTGATGATAGCAAAGACAATACTCTTTACTCTAACCACTTCCATGCAGAAGGTACAGTTGTATGCCCTGAGTTGTCCATGTGTTGATCAATTTGAATTGATTATTTATTTACTGCATTTATTACAATTATTTATATTCTATTCAATTCTGGACAGTGACTGTTACTGAACTTAAACCATCAACCAATTTGCTTCAGTGCCTGGAGTTCTTCAGTTAAATTAAGAGGCATTTGGGCAACCCATAAGTAAAAAGGTGCTTAGGAATAATAGAGGGCCTTTTCAGCTCACTATCGTACAGTGAGATTGGAACTGTGGCAGAATTGCCATCTAATGCCCCAGAATGTTCAGGAATCTCTTAGCTTTTTTATATCTCAAGATCCAGTTTGTCCAGTTCAACTCTCACCTGAAATGACCCATTCATGACAAAAGACACTTAACTCAGCAACCACTAGCAATCAGTCATATCCAAAAGCCAGCATAAAAACGTGACTGCAATATATACTGACTCAATAATAGACTTGACATAAATGTCTAAGATTCCCAGGATGCTTGTAATGAAGTTCTCAAAGAAACTCAAGACATCCCCTCTTCCAGTTAAGCAGGAAAGATGCTCAGCACCAAGACAAGCATCTTGTCAATAATTTTCCTATTCTGTCTTTGGAACCTATAGCAGTAAAACCATCAGTTAGCTTCCAGATGAGACTGAATGGGCCTGCTATGCAGAAGTCTCATGAGAAAAAGGCTGGACAGCAAAGAAGAGAGGAGAGCGCAGACTTCCATTGAAATCTGACTGGGTTTTATATAGGAATATGCTTCTGGTTGGCCTTTTGATTATCAATCTGCATGTTGCCCAGAATAATTGCTTTTTCCTCTCCTTTTCCTCTTTTTTTGAAACAAAACAAGGATTTTGCAAAGTGATCCTTAACTTTTTCTTTCTCATTATTTCAGCTCAAAATCAACCCCTCTTCAATTGTTTTTTTAACACCTATATTTTTTTCCAGCAGGTGAAAAAGCATCTTAAGAGGAGTCATAGGGGCCTGGAGATTTTGCAACCATTTCTGTTCATCCTTTTCAATTCAATAGGCTCACATACCAGTGATTTTAAAAAATAAGCCAAAAATAGCCCATAGTTAGAGTACCTAATTATTTAACTAGAATTCAACTATTATTTAACCAAAGTCGGTGTTGACTACAAACTACAGATCACTTTCATGAAGCCCAGGAAATTCCTCAGTCAGTACCACATCTTGACAATACACAGGAGTTTTTGCAAATTGTGGTAGGATGGGAAGCTTTTTCAATCTATTGCTCCATCCACTCACTTCCTCGTTGCTCCCATTTAACCAACCTTTTCCTCCTATTCTCATCTCTACTGCCATCTGTAGGAGGAAGGAGGGAAAACAGCACCGTGACTGTTTTATGTAAGCTGTTGCCACACTTTTCAACTACCCAGATTGTTTCCCCTTTCTCTTTGCAGAGATACATTGACTGCAGTGATAGGCAAAGTGGTGGTAGTAAAAGGAGGCTCTTACAGAGTGGAACACTTCCTATAATGCTACATTTATTCATTTATATCCCTCCTTTATTATTTTCATAAGTAAATCAAGGTGGTGAATATACCTAATATTCTTCTTCCTCCTATTTTCCCTACAACAACTCTGTGAATTGGGATGAAAAGAGACTGGCACAAGGTCATGCAGCTGCTTTCATGGCTAAGATGGGGCGAACTCACAGTCTCTTGCTTTTAAGTCCATTGCCTTAACTACTAAATTAAACTGGCTCTGATCAAACTGTTGTTCAGCACACTATACATTGCTATACATTTTAACAGTACAATCCTGGATGCCTCTAAAAACAAAATAATTGCATGGGTAGAATGTGCAAAGTAGCTAAAAGTTCACATAGGTGGAAAAAATGTGTTAAGTAATTAATTACACAATCTCATTATTGTTATTATTTTGAACTGTAGTCCTGGGGCCCCTCCGGCTTTTGAGTAAAACCCCAGGCACACCATTTAAATTCTGCTGTGGCTCTCAGCCTAATCTAAGCTGCATCTCTTGATTCCATGGCTTAATGCGATATGCAAACACAACCCTTGCATATTTCCTAGCTATTGATGGAAACAGATGGACTAAGCATGCCCTTAGATCTATTTCAAGGTTGCCCATCTATTTAACCACCTTATAGACTGCACCCTAGCCCATCCCATCCATTGTCAGGAAAAAACTCTAGATGGTACCTCGTGATTTGTTATTGATCCGTTTGCGTTGACTGCTAGATGTATGAGACAACAGAGTTGCTTGTTGATGGTTGGAGTCCACAGGACTTGTAGCAATGATATTATCCTTGTACTTGTTCATCAAGGAGAGCTTGGCATTGTCACTTCCTAACAAGAAAAATTTAAGGTAGAAACTTTGAGCAAAAGAGACAAAAGTGGGGAAAGAAAAAAGAATACAAATAATAATAAGAAAAAAATCATTTCTAGCTATCCAAGCATTAATATTTGGAACATCTTTAGATGTGGACCATCTGGCAATAGAAGTTAAATCCTTCTACTGTAACCAACCATCTGTATGTTTTGAGCAGGCTTGCGGTTTTGTCCCAATAAATTCATTCAAAAGGATTATCTTAAAATAAGAATTAAGCTAGACAAAAGTTCCTGTGGGAACAGCTTTGCAAAAGTTGAATCAAATTGTTATGGATGCTCCCACTGAATTTTTTCACTGTTTACAGAGCAAAAGCAGTGACATTGATGGTTGCTTCTTTGATCTTGTATGATTAGGGCTTTTAAAAACAAAACAAAACTGGAAATGAGAGGGCGGGGGACAGAGAGAAACCAAATAAAAACCATAACATTTACAGAGGAGGGAAGAGGGAATTAACTTCTGCTTCACCTATAGGTTCAAAGCATAAGGGCTATGCAGCACTTCAGTCTGGATCTCTAGATGTTGCTTCAGAGGAAATGGGAATAGCAATCTGGCAGTCATAAAGCAAGTGCTACATTCATACTGTATCCTCTGAAGCACATACATGCGTAGAAACACCTGCTGAAGCCAGTGAGAGTTTTCCTCTCCCTGCCAAAAAAAGGCACATAAGATCTCCACTTACCTCAAGTGCTCCCGTGTCAGTTTTAACACAGAAAAAAAAACAGCAAATAGCTTGAATATGATTATATTGAGACAGAAGCTAATGCAGAAATGTGTCTTTCCGTCTATCTATCAACTGTCATATCATCAGAAATTGTCTATGTCACAGGTCTTTGACTTTTTATATTGCTTGAAACACAAAAGCTGATAAAAGCAAGTAACCTGGCCTGGCTACCGAAAGACTGACCCAAATTTCTGTTTACCACACTGAAAACATCACTAAATATTCCCCAATGAAAATTTTAAGCATGTTCATGCTCTTTGATAACTGTCAAAATTCATTAACTGACCTACTATTTCCACGTTGTCCTTGAAGCAAATGCCTCCTTATTGCTTTATTACAGTTAATGCTTTTCTAAGTCACATTCCACTGGCATGAAGCCAGATAATATGGCAATCCAAAATTGTGTAGCCAGAAATTAGCCTTGCTAGAGACAATGGGAAAGTGATGGATTATATGGCTGAAAACGAAATACCAGCATTTAATATTAAGAAATTAGGTCAAATAAGCTGTGCATTGAAGGCACCTTATATAGGTTTATAGAGGTTAAAAAATATATGCTGATTATGACTAAGTCCTACCTGGGGTTAGATCCATGCTTGATTTTTCATTACAGCCCTGTAGCGAATCCAGTGTTCTGGTCATCTGGCTGGCAAAGTCCTCACCCCCATTCATGCATTCTCGTTGTAAGTGGTGGCGCAGGTCAGTAATGTCATATTCATAACCGTCTAGGATTGGAGTCTCTCTGATACTCAGAGTTCCACTGGAGTTGTGGCCTTGCACCCGGGCATTCCGGAGACTCTCACGACCGTGGCCACCAATCAGCACTGAGGGGATGTAGTGGATTTCATTGGCTGCCTCAGCACTGGCACTCTTCTGGGGCTGTGGCACTCGACGGCGCTTGCACCAACGCCGGCGTGTGTACAGAATCATAACCAGGCACAAGATGGAAAGCAGCAAGGCAATCATCCCTCCCTGTGAGAATCAAAGTAAAAAAAAACAACCTCAAGATCAAGCAGTATCAATTAGCATTTACATATTTAGCCTATATAACTTGACATTAGACTCAGAATTCCCTGTTTTAGAAAACAAGGTTTCATTCCTCAAGGATTTTGTGGGAAAATAATAGAATTAATCATGGAAAGAATCACAATCAGGGTTCATGCTAACCTGGAGGGCATTACTGAAATGAATGGGTGCTGCACAGTTGTGCATTTGTCACTGAGTTCTAACGGGGCCTGCTACGAAAGGCCTTCAGTTGAATTTAATTCATTGTCTGCCATGCTACATGAAACAGTGATTTCACAAATTAATTTTCAGAATAATAATACCATCATTGCATCAGCAATACAAATTAAACTTCAGAATTTACCCTAGTCTATAGTGAAGTAGCCTCTACAAAAACCATGTTATTGATGATGCCAAGTCCTTAAGCATTGTATTTATGGATAATGATATTATTGCAATTTTAAAGAGTCAAATACCTCTTCAGTACCTTCCCCTTGAAGAATTTTCTTGTATATCTAACCAACTCTGTAAATGTGCCAGGGAATGACTATAGAGTTGCGGGTGAGTGAACACTGGTCGTATCACTAATGGAGATGTGCAATGTAGTTTCACAGGAGATTAAGCTGTGGTTTCCATTTACAGTAGAGCCTGCATTGACCAGACAGCTGGACTATAGGATTTCACAGTTCTTCCAAACTATATTATTCCCTTTACAGATGAAGAATGACATGAAAATAGAAAAGGAAAGATTGCTTCTCTTTCATTCTTTTCTCCCCTGCCTGTATGCCTGCTTCTTCAATGTCTTCTCCTCTCATTTAACTTGTCATGAAGTGGAAATCATCAAAGTGGGGTTGAGAACTAACTAGAATCTCAGTCTTATATTTCAGTTGTGAAACAAAGTCAAAGCTTCAGGGCCCAAATGCATATTACTTTAAGGATCCACCTTGTTTTCTCTTTTTAATAAATAATCTAAAATCAGCATAAGGAATCCGAACTAGGTTGGGATTGTAACAAGAACGTTAAACTATAAAACTATAGACTTTACCGTGATTCAAGTAAAACAAAAATTGGGGGGGGAGCACAATTAATATTATTTATTTCTTTTTGCTGAAATAAATTAATCACTTTTTGATAATGCAAATGCAGTGTAAGGATAGGAAACCTAGCAAATGGTGAACAATTAAAACTTCAACTCCCAATCTGGACTGGGTCCTGTGAACTTATTTTATAATTTAAAAGAGAAAAAAATGTCATGTTTGCTAAGAAAATCTTCAGCATAAGGTGCAGTTTTGCTCTCCAGTCTATTGAGCCTTTAAATTTTAAAAGCATAGGGAAAATATATATAACCAAAACCAATCAATTAACAGCATCATGTCTATTCTTGGCCATGGTCTGTCTTTCTATCTTCCTTTATATGTAATAGATTGTTGTAATAAAATAAAATAACCATCGTCTGCTCCACTAGGAAAAAGAAATAAACGAGAATTACTAAATAGACAACAGAAGCAATGGCTGGCAAAGAGCATGATAATAACTACTACACTTCAATTCCCCTTTTGTTTTTGGCCTAATGAAAGTGTTGCTACCTTTCCTTAAAGCAAAAATACTTGCAAATGAAATTGAGAAGGAAACATTTAAGAAAGCCCTGAGTGTTTTTATCAGCTACGACTCTTGGGTTAGTTCTTATAATTCTATTAGATGCAAATTTAAGCCCAAAGCCTCTCATATTTACTAAAATAATGCAAATATCTATGCATTTAATAGAAAAGACAAAACATATAAAACAGAATAGAATTTTTAATGACATGTGCCCCTTGAATTTTCTGGAGTTTCCAAGAAAAAAAAAACAGAATATTCTGTAATAAAACCTTCTATGATTTCATATACTCTAGGGAAGCGGAAATCAATTCAACTAGAATTTGAAGCAGTTTTACATGAGGCATTTCCCTTAAAAATGAATATCAGATTAATACATTAAGTTAATATTATTCTAAATTTCACTATATCTCGAAGGCTATCACTAGATATTCCCACAAATATTTGGATGTTTCACAGAACAGTCACCGTGGACTATGTGGGGTGCATCACATGAAAAATGAGATCAGTATAGAAATGAACTCACTAGTTGCTATATTTATTGCATACTTCAGTTTTCTGAAATCTGTGAAAACCCATCTTGAGTATTTGCCAAAACAGAAAGGTGAATTTTCCATAAAATGAATAAAACAATTTAAAGGGCATTGAAAAAAAAACAATCTGATTTTATTAAAACAATTCTAGAGGAGAATGCAAGTCCATTCTCTGTCCATTGCTGTTGAGAAGTAAACAAGATCAGAATTTTAAGGTAATGTTTCAAAATCAGTATTTTAAAAATCTGAATTGTTTTATGCACTGTCAACAATATTATGCTATGCTGGGGGCTATATCGAAGTTATGACGATAGTACGAGAGCATGTCACTATATCCAGTAACTCAGTGCTTGCTTTATGTAAAGCTAGAACCTATTATGGAAGTAAAAATGAAGACTGCAGTTTTCAAACTGCATATCATAACATCCTCTCATTGACAATTTAAGGATCTCTAAGAGTAGTTTATTTATTAGCCTTGTGCTGCCCAAATCTGTTCTTATTCTGCAAAGCTTACAGAATACAATCAATAGAAAAACAAAACAACCAATGAAATACAAACAAAGAACTAGGTCATCAAAGAAGAAGTCTGAAAATAACCAATCAAAATATCACATGAGCTGCAATTTCCACTCTGACGTAAAATATCACACATGAGCTCCAATTTCCACTCTGATGTAAATTCTGGGCACAGAGCAAGATTTTAAGGGGTTTAAATTAGGCTGCAGAGGGGGCCAAATGAATCTTGGGAAAATGATGCTCCAGTGGCAGGTGCATGACAAAGATTAAGTAATTAAGAAATTAATTAAGCTAATTAATATATTAGAGGCTCCTGGAGGAGGAAAAGGTTAGGATTAGCACTCATCCATTTGAGAAGTCTGAGTTCTCAAAGTTATGTTCACCCTTCAATAATCTCTCATCCCCATTTGAAAGCTAACTTATATATTAAATGGCTATTTTCTGGAGTCTATTTAGGATTTATTTTCCTAGTCTCTAATATGAACAGATAAAGAGATTGAATCCTAATCAAGAATCTGAATAAAGTTTGGAAGTTCTCCCTTAATCATTTGCTTTGAAACCCACCTACCCGTTGAATTCTAGAGATTGTAAGAAAAGAGAAAAAGGTTGTTGTTGATAATGGAGATTTCTTGGTGTGTGTGGGTATGAAAACATATTTTTTCTAAGGACATAGCTAAGGAGAGGAGAATATAAGCTTCTTCCATTAGCACAGGTGGAATAGCCAAGATCAGACCCTGAACTCTTCACTGTCAGAAAATAGCTTCTTGCTATTTATTCAATGTAACACTCTTTTTTAAATGGATCATTAAAACTTAAGGAATTTGGAAGAAAGAGGTAAAATAATAGCCGAGGCATGCTTATCTCTGCTATGGACCCTCTGACCCCAAACCTAAGATTACTAATAGAATGTACATATAATTTACAAGTTCCTATAAAAAATCCAGTCTTTTGTCAAAGGTGTGGAACCTTACACTTTAAATATGGCATACAGGGCTAAAGATAAATGGTATTGTTGAAATGATATCTATCAGGGGTGGGATTCAAATTTCCTAACAACAGGTTCTGTGGGTGTGGCCTAATTTGTGTGTGTAGCTTCATGGTCATGTGACTGGGTGGGCGTGGCTTGCTGACTGGGCATGGCTTGGTACCTGTTGTGACTGGCTGGGCGTGGCTTGTATGTAAATATTGTAAATATTTATGGAGATATTGATTTTTTTATAAAAAAAAGAGCAACTTTTACCCAAAATCAGGCAAAGCAGGCAGGCAGATTGAGCGGCTGACATAATCACAGATTCACTCACAGATCTACCTTTCTGCAATCTGCTGCCTGAGTCTGTCACATAAAATTTGCTTGCAAGCAAACTCATAAAATTTGCTAGCAAGGAAACTCACAAAATTAACTCACAACACACTATATATGTAAATATTGAATTTTTTATAAAAAAGAGCAACTTTTACCCAAAATCAGGCAAAGCAGGCAGGCAGATCTAAATCTAAATCGCGCGGCACAGCTGATAGTCAGAACAGCTGATCGCTGGGGGGGAAAAGGAAAAATAGCAACTTACCAAAAATTAGGCAAAGGCACAACACAGGCAAGTTGGATGGCACGCATGCCAGGTAAGGAGTGATTGAGCGGGGAGGGGAGGGGCTAGCCAGTGGCGTGATTTGCTGGTTCTCCAAACTGCGCAAAATTGTAACAACCAGTTCAATAGGTCTGTATCGATAGAATCCCACCCCTGATGTCTATATTGATATCTATTGGAATCCATAGGTTGGTGATAATTGCATGTTATATTTCAATGAATGGTGATAACAGAACGGTCAGGAATAAGTTTTAGGTGATGGAAGGGAAAATATTATTGTGGGAGAAATAAACAACTGAGAAAGAGACAAAATAATATAGAAAAACTGGGCTTTGAGAGAGCCAAGAATGAATGAGATTAGTGACTAGTTAGTATCTAGTCACTAGATATTAAACAGCCTCTTCCAAGAATCTGCTTAGCAGAAGCTGTTTGCTCCAAATGGTTCATTTAAACATAATTCTATTGATGCATATAAATGATAAAAGTGCATCAGTTTGAAAACGTTACAGATTTGATGAGGAAAGAATGAGAGAATCAGTGAAAGATACAAGACTGATGAAGTGTTCTGATTATGCGACCTTAGAAAAAATTGGCAATGGAAGAACAGAATTAAAGAAGAACGGCTGCAGGAAAATGAAGTGTAACTCCTGAGGTGGAAGATGATCACCCAACAGAGTAGTGGAAGTAGCCATAAGGAAAGAGAATACGGAAACTGCCTGGAACAAAGTGAAAATAATTCTGTTACTGAATCCACAAAAACATGTGGGGATTTACACAAGCAGGAAGTATAAAAAGGATGTTCAGTGGAATGAAGAAGTAAGAGTGTATGAATAAAAAGCACACAAGTTAGAATGATTGGTAGAAAAATTATAAGGGAAAACAGTGTACAATTAGTACAGTAAGAAAAAGCTGCAACAATGTAATCACATAAAGTCAGAAACAATTATTATTATTATTATTATTATTATTATTATTATTATTATTTATTCGACTTGTATGCTGCCCTTCTCCCTAAGGACTCAGGGCGGCTAACATTAAAACAGCAAATATTTACATATAATTTACATAAAAACAAATTAAACCTAACAAGTCGGAATAACAATAAAACTTTAAAACCTTAAAAACTAAAACAGTTAAAAAAAACCCACCCGGGTCATTCCAGGCCGGCCTGTTGAAACAACCAGGTCTTCAGGTCCCGGCGGAAGGAGCGGAGATCAGGGGCCAAACGGAGATCCACGGGGAGCTGATTCCAAAGGGTGGGCGCTCCCACGGAGAAGGCCCTAGCCCTGGGAACTGCCAGCCGACAATGCCTAACTGACGGTATCCCAAGGAGGCCCCTCCTGTGCGAGTGAACAGGGCGATCGGCGCATGATGCTAGCAGGAGGCGTTCCCGCAAGTACCCTGGACCCAAGCCATTTAGGGCTTTATAAGCTGTTACTAGCACCTTGAAACTAACCCGGGAGGCAACCGGCAACCAAGGCAGGTCACGCAGGAGGGGTGTAATATGGGAGTATCGGGATACTCCCATCACAGCCCACGCGGCCGCATTCTGCACCAGTTGTAACCTCCGGGTAGTTCACAAGGGCAGCCCCATGTAGAGAGCATTACAGTAGTCAATTCTGGAATTGACGAGCGCATGAGTGACCGTTCAAAGGGCATCTTGGCTCAGGTAAGGGTGGAGCTGGCGAACCAGCTGAACCTGGGCAAAAGCCCCCTGGCCACAGCCCCCACCTGCTCCTCCAAACTGAGCTGTGGGTCCAGGAGGACGCCCAGATTCCTCGCCCTATCCACGGGGGGCAACACCTCTCCCCTCATGACCAAAGATGGAACATTGCCTGAAAACCGAGATGCCGGTAAGAATAGCCACTCCGTCTTGGTCGGGTTGAGCCGGAGCCTATTTCTCCCCATCCAGACCCGTACCGCCTCCAAGCACCGGGACATCACAGAGAGAGCATCACTGATCTGGTCTGGAGATATAAAGCTGGGTATCATCAGCATATTGATGATACCTCACCCCAAAACCTCGGATGATCTCACCCAGCAGTTTCATGCAGATATTCATGCATCACTGATCTGGTCTGGGGTGGAGATATAAAGCTGGGTATCATCAGCATATTGATGATACCTCACCCCAAAACCTCGGATGATTTCACCCAGCGGTTTCATGCAGATATTAAACAGGAGAGGTGAGAGAACAGACCCCTGTGGCACCCCACAAGTGAGGGGCCTTGGGGCCGATCTCTGCTCTCCTGCCAACACCGACTGCAAGCGGCCCAAGAGGTAGGAGGAGAACCACCGCAAAATGGTGCTCCCCACCCCAACCCGCAGAGCCACCGCAGGAGGATACCATGGTCGATGGTATCGAAAGCCGCTAAGAGGTCTAATAGGTCTAGAACAGAGGAAAAACCCCTGTGCCAAGCCCTCCAGAGATCATCCATCAGCGCGACCAATGCTGTCTCCGTGCTGTGTCCAGACCTGAAGCCCGATGGATACAGGTCTAGATAATCAGTTTCTTCCAGGAACAAGGGAAGTTGCTGCACCACCACGCTCTCAACAACCTTCGCTAAAAAGCGAAGGTTGGAGACTGGATGGTAGTTGTCCAAAACGGCCGGGTCCAGAGCAGGCTTCTTGAGGAGGGGCCTCACCACCACCTCTTTCAAGGCAGCAGGAAAGGATCCCTCACTCAAGGAGGCGTTGACAACTGCCTGGAGCCAGCTGCGTGTAACCTCCCTGGAGGCATAAACCAACCAGGAAGGACACGGGTCCAATAAACACGTGATGGAGGACAACCTCCGCATGACCCTGTCCACTTCATCAAGGGAGACCGGGTCCAACTCAACCCAGGTAGAATCAACCAGATCTGCCGTCACCTCATTGTCAGACCACTGCCAGTCCGAGTCCAAGCTGGCCCGAATCCGAGCGACCTTATCTGCCAGATGTAAACTAAATTCCTCTGCCTGTTGCCAGGAGGCCGCCAGCACCTCGGCCAGGCTGTCGTCGAGGGAGGTGGATAAAAACCCCAGCGCCATCTGAAACCTATCAGGATCCATCAGGTGTCTGGGGTGGAACCATCAAATTGGCTCCTTATCCCAGCAGCGAGGGATAGCCCCTTGAAAGACTAGCCACAGGAGATAGTGATCCGTCCATGACAAGGGTAGGGTAAATGGAGAACCCCCCCCAATCACTACACCACTGTCCTGAGACAAAAACAAGGTCGAGCGTGTTCCCCCCCTCGTGAGTGGGCCCTTGAATTACCTGAGTCAGGTCCATGGCTGCCATGGATGCCATGAACTCCTGGGCCAAACCCGATGCCCCCCCCAGAGAGGGCAGGTTAAAGTCCCCCAGAACTATAAGCCTGGGGAGCTCCACCGCCACCCCCGAGAGGACGTCGAGCAGCCCAGGAAGGGCCGTCGCCACTCAGCTGGGGGACAGGTACGTCAGCAACAGACCCAACCGACCTCCTGGGCCCAATCTCACAAGGAGAGTCTCACACTCACCTATCTCCGGGACAGTGGCCTCCCTTGGAAACAAAGTCTCTCTAACAACTATGGCTACCCCTCCGCCCCTTCCCTGGGCTCGAGCCCAGTACAGCGCACAGAAACCTGGGGGGCATAAATCACACAGAGGGACACCTCTTTAATTAAGATTAAAGAATATAGATAAAATGTTGATAGACATGAAAATGATTTGAAGTAAGTAAAATCGATCAATTATTATGAATGAAACTGAAGTAAGGCAATCCTGGAATATGTCAATTAAGATCAAAATGCTAATGACATTGAAGAGTAGAGTTATATTAATTGTATAAATATTCGTGTCTCAGAAAAAAAATGATGCAAACTAAACCATGAGAATGTTGACAAGTGGCAAAACTGCAGGTATAGATAGTGGAAGTAAAAATATGTAAATATGGATGTGGTTTGCTTATGGAATGTGAGATATTTGTAAAGTGTCTCCATGTGTGTCTCAAAATTGGAAAGAATGCCATTATCATTTTCCTTGCAAAAGGAAAGTTAGCAAGGGCAAATGTAAAAACTACAGGGACATTAGTTTGTTAAGTGTGCCCTCGGAAAGTGTTTAACAGAATTCGGAGTGAAAGGGCACAAAAAGTTTCAATGAATAAAACTACGGAAATGTGGTAAGGAATTGTGCCAGGCAGTAAATGTTTGCTGTTCAGCAGATCCCTAAGAAATGTATCAATGTGAAAAATAATTATGCATTTCTGGGTTTGGAAAAACTGTATATTAAATGAATTGCCTGAATTTTGGAATATTTTGTGTCTATATGGATCCAAACGTTTGCCACTTAATGAAGTATATGATGATAATTAAGCAGAATTGATGCTTCTTTAGTTATTCAATATATCATTCTTGTAGCCTGTTGGCTAGGGATATGAATGTATGTGCTTTTTGTATAAAGTTGATACCATATTGTTGGCTGATGATTTGCAGCAAACTTAAGTAGATATAGCAACAAGGGTAATGAATGTGAAAATTAATGCATCAAGACCGAAGGAGAAACTGGCTGGGAAGTGGTAATCACATAACCCTGGGACAGGGTTAAGTATCATAAATGCATGCCAGTTGCCAAGCACCCAAATCACATGGCCATGGGGATGGTGCAGCAGCGGTCATAAATGTGAAAATCAGTCACAAGTCAGTTTTTTCAATGGTGGTGTAGCTTTCAACATTCACGAAATGAATGGTTGCAAGTCAGCAACTACCTGGATGGCCAAATGCTGACAGAAAAATAGCAGACAGTTTATGATCCTTTGTGAGAAATGAATATCAAAAGGAGATAAAATATATGCGTTCAAAAATGTTACATAAAAATAAGAAGTGCACATATCAGATTAAACATCAACATTTTATGAAGTGGCAAAGGGCTTCTGAAGTATGTGTGATAAAAATAGAAATGGTCAAGAATGGATAGGGAATGAATCATTCCAACTGGATATAAAAATACTGTAACTGAGCAATGAAAAACAGAACATTAAAGTAACTTGATCACAAAAAGGTAATGAGTATGGATAGAACTGCAAAATAAATATATGCAGACAGACTGGCCAGGGTTGTAGGAAAAAGAAGAACAACAGTGCATGGGCTGATGGAAGTAACAATGTTTTGCAAGCACAGGGTACAGAAAGGTGTAGCAAATTGATGAAATAAATTAGGTTTAGTTAGATTTCCTCCTCTTCCCTTATTGCAAGTCATTCATTTTGCTTACTATTTTTTGTTCCAGTTTTGTTCTCTTACTTGACCTCCATCTCTACTTTAATGTGTCTTGGTTCAATTGCAGAGAACCCATTCAAACTAATCCATTTTCTATTAACTATATTAACACAATTCCAAAGGTCTATTATTTAGCCTCAAACCTGTAACTGGTTTCAACCAAGTCCAAAGTGATCCAAATCACTTTATTTCTCTTTTTACGTCCTTTTATATTTCTCTACTTACTTCTATAGTCTTTCTTTTATGCTATTTCTTTATCTTGACATTCAGACCTTTAAGTGAATCCCTGAACATAAAAAACAGGCGAGTTCAGTTAGGATCTTTTAGAAATAAAAGAATACAATATAGTAAGACATAACATTTTTACTACCATTAAAAGTACAATGGACTATTAGGCAAGTCAAAATTTTGATGCCAAGACTATGAGGGAACTGAGTTGTATATTGCTGTCCAAGGTAAAATTACAGCACATACAGGAAAAGGCTATTTATGCTCACTCTGCTGCATAGCCTCAATTTAATTCTGAATATTATGTCAGACGAGATCAGATTAAAATGAGATACAAAGTATCAAATAATGGCAATCACCAATGCTATGTGTGACATCTGAATCTAAGATGATGCTCAAATCATGTGTGCAACCGGCACAGTAAAGGAGACTCACATGCCCATTTATTTCCTGCTTCAAAGATATCCATAAAATACCAATTGAGATCTTTCTCCTGGGAAAGAAGCACGAAATTACAAAATTTTCAAAAATTCTTACTTGGGACTTCTTTCCGACTAGTCAGTTCAAAAAAAAGAGAATTGAACTCTACCACTGTATTTCAAAATTGTTTCAGCTATCACAAATTTGCTTTAGCAAACCTTAATTTTGTAGAAGTCAGTGCAATATCATGTGTGATCTTGGAATGTATTTCCTGTGATCAGGAGTGGGTGAGGAGCTTTAAATGTCTGCATTAAATGGCTATCTTTACTAACCAAACCTGTAACAGTGGCAGCTGCAAAGGATGTAATTCACTGAACTTTCTAAAAAATAACTGCAAAGCCACATGTCACAAGAGTGTCTATGTGATCTGATGGTGCTCTTGACAGCAAATGAATATGTTCTGAAAGCTAGGATATCCCAAAGGCAATTAAAGAACCAAATGATTCCTTCAACCATGGCTGCCTTCATACTACTGTTGCTGCTCTAACTTTTAGAGACAGGATGTGTTATTTACAGTACTATTGGTACATTCTATCCATGTTTTAGGACCAGCCTGTATTTAAACAGACATAAAGCAGCTTCTTTGTTTCAGTTGACTGCTAGGCTTGGCATTCTTAAGTTTGTCATTAATGCCCTGAATATTAAACAATATTTAATGTCTGTTGGTTGATTGATTGACTGATTAACATATGATTTCAGAGTTTCCAGACAGCAGTAAAAAATAACAAGGACAACAAAAAGAACACTTCCAATAATTTTAAAAGATTCTCACTACTAGATTTTGGATTCCAAATGTTCTACTATAAAGACTTTATGGTGTTGTTCATGGACTTGATGAATTTGATGTTGCTATCAAGTACCCTGCACACTCCTGTTTCAATGAACATGACATGGAGAACCCATTTCCTGTTCTTGACTGATTGAAAGATGCCACTGATTGAAAGATGAAAAATCTGGAAAAGCATTTGTTGACTGCAAATCATATTACAGAGTGATTTGTTTCCTGCTGCCTTGAGCTGAACTGGGTTTTGAGTCTAGGGTTTGCATCTACATTTTGCAAACATGTACTAAATACTGCTGTGCTTCAATTTGGAACTCAATGTATAAAATGCATAAAAAGAATTTAGGCCCTTGCTTATCAATGGAGACCAAGTGGAGCAAGTGTCCAGTTTTAAATTTCTGGGTGTTATCATAAAAGAGGACCTGATCTGGGGCGCTCACATTGCAGCCTTGGTCAAAAGGGCCCAGAAGATATTATACTACCTGAAACTTCTCAGGAAACAACTGAATGGAAACCTGCTGGTGACCTTCTACCACTGCACCATAGAGAGTATTTTAACTTACTGCATCTGTGTATGGTTTGCCAATTGCACAGTGGCAGATAGGACAGCGCACCAGAGAGTTAACATCATTGCCCAGAAGATCACTGATTGTCCTCTCCCCTCTTTGGAAGAGCTTTATAGCTCCCACTGCCTTAAGAAAGTTCAAAACATTCTCAAAGATCCATCTGATCTTGGGCACCCTTTTTTTGAACTATTACCATCTGACAGACGGTACAGGATAATAAAAACAAGGACAAATAGGCTGAAAAACAGCTTCTATCCCAGGGCAGTAACTCTATTGAATTCTGCTGTATAGTGCAATACTAATGCAAGATCAGGTTTTCAATTCAATTGTATAGAATGTGAAGGATGTGTGTTTGTGTTTTATTTTTATAGTTATAATATACACTGAAGATGGCATTTAATTTTGTTGTATGAGGTGCAATGACAATAAAGTAAACTATATTAATTTTATTTGAAACTGATGCAGAAATTGGAAATGTTCAGAAAGTGCATATCAAACTTTACTATATAACCACAGAAATGTTAAGATGTAAACTACAGATGTTAAGACAAAAGCAACTTACTCAAATATAGGTAGCCCTCAATTTACAACAGTTCATTTAGTGTCCGTTCAAAATTTTCAAAAAATTTTTTTTACAACATAACTGAAAAAAGGGACTTATGACCATTTTTCACACTTACGGCTGTTGTAGCATCATGATGGTCATGTGATCAAAATTCAGACATTTGGCAACTGACTCATATTTATGATGGTTGTAGGATCCCAGGATCATGTGATCACATTTTACAATCTTCTGATAAGCAAAGTCAATGGGGAAACCAGATTCACTTAACAACTGTGTTAATAACTTAACAGCTGCACTGATAACAACTGATAACAACTGTGGCCAGAAAAGTTGCAAAATCGGGTAAAACTCAATTAATAACTTTCTCACTTAGCAACAGAAATTTTGGGCTCAATTGTGGTTGTATGTCTAGGACTGTTAGTAACACAATATGTCAAACATCTAGGTTTGCTACTATTCGTTTGCAATTTATGTTTTTTTTTTCAAGGAATATTTTTATTTATGGTCACTGACCAATCAAATATAGCATGCAAAGGAGAAACATAAAAGACAAAAAAATACAATTTTAGAACATTTGTTCTATACAAATGTTAATTCTAGAACATTTTGAAATAATGATGTCTTGAAAATGACATGGCTTACTATCACCAATTATAGTTATGACTGCAAAACAAATGGTGTTTCCCTTAATAACATTGTTAAAATTCAGTTCCAATACTCTTTTATAATAAATCACTAACTGATACAGAAGGTCTATGGAACCTGGGTGCATTTTAATTTTATTGACAATCTAAAAGATACAAACTTTACCGGCTGCTGGCTGTAACTTACGCAATGGCAAATAGTGTCACCTAGCAACAGCTGGTTACACTTTGAAAAATGCGAATATTCTTCCACAGATATGTATATGTATTCTACAGGTGAAACTCGAAAAATTAGAATATTGTGCAAAAGTTCATTTATTTCAGTAATGCAACTTAAAAGGTGAAACTAATATATGAGATAGACTCATTATATGCAAAGCAAGATAGTTCAAGCCGTGATTTGTCATAATTGTGATGATTATGGCTTACAGCCCATGAAAACCCCAAATCTACAATCTCAGAAAATTAGAATATTGTGAAAAGGTGCAATATTCTAGGCTCAAAGTATCCCACTCTAATCAGCTAATTAAGCCATAACACCTGCAAAGGGTTCCTGAGCCTTTAAATGGTCTCTCAGTCTGGTTCAGTAGGAATCACAATCATGGGAAAGACTGCTGACCTGACAGTTGTGCAGGAAACCATCATTGACACCCTCCATAAGGAGGGAAAGCCTCAAAAGGTAATTGCAAAAGAAGTTGGATGTTCCCAAAGTCATGTATCAAAGCACATTAATAGAAAGTTATGTGGAAAGGAAAAGTGTAGAAGAACAAGGTGCACAAGCAGCAGGGACGACCGCAGCCTGGAGAGGATTGTCAGGAAAAAGCCATTCAAAAGTGTTGGGGACTTTCACAAGGAGTGGACTGAGGCTGGAGGCAGTGCATCAAGAGCCACCACACACAGATGGATCCTGGACATAGGCTTCAAATGTCATATTCCTCTTGTCAAGCCACTCCTGAACAACAAACAATGTCAGAAGCGTCTTACCTGGGTTAAAGAAAAACAGACCTGGTCTGTTGCTCAGTGGTCCAAAGTCCTCTTTTCTGATGAGAACAACTTTTGCATCTCATTTGGAAACCAAGGACCCAGAGTCTGGAGGAAGAATGGAGAGGCACACACTGCAAGATGCTTGAAGTCCAGTGTGAAGTTTCCACAGTCTGTGTTGATTTGGGGAGCCACGTCATCTGCTGATGTTGCTCCACTGTGCTTCATTAAGGCCAGGGTCAACGCAGCCGTCTACCAGGAGATTTTGGAGCACTTCATGCTTCCTTCCGCATACAAGCTTTATGGGGATGCTGACTTCATTTTCCAGCAGGACTTGGCATCTGCCCAAACTGCCAAAAGCACCAAAATCTGGTTCAATGACCATGGGATTACTGTGCTTGATTGGCCAGCAAACTCGCCTGGCCTGAACCCCATAGAGAATCTATGAGAGACATGAGACCCAACAATGCAGAAGAGCTGAAGGCCACTCTTGAAGCATCCTGGTCTTCCATAACACCTCAGCAGTGCCACAGGCTGATAGCTTCCATGCCATGCCGCATTGAGGCAGTAATTGCTGCAAAAGGGGCCCAAACCAAGTACTGAGTACATATGCATGCTTATACTTTTCAGAGGTCCGATATTGTTCTATGTACAATCCTTATTTTATTGATTGCATGTCATATTCTAATTTTCTGAGATTGTGGATTTGGGGTTTTCATGAGCTGTTAGCCATAATCTTCACAATTATGGCAAATCACGGCTTGAACTATCTTGCTTTGCATGTAATGAGTCTATCTTATATATTAGTTTCACCTTTTAAGTTGCATTACTGAAATAAATGAACTTTTGCACGATATTCTAATTTTTCGAGTTTCACCTGTAGACTAGAAACATTACCCACACAAAACCAATATGCAAAACAGTAACTCTCATCCTCTTTGGGAAAACTTAAGTTTTTGGAACAGATAACTGTTATTAGAAATAGGCTTTTTAAAAAGGATGCCATTACCTATGCAACTGCATTTCTGTGGCTAAGCAAGGGTGTTGTTAAAGTGAGTCACACCTGATTCGACCACCTTTTTGCTACAATTGTTAAGTGAATCACTGCAATTGTTAAAAGAATCATGGTGTAAGCATTAAGACTTTTTCCCTTCAACTGAAAAGAATGAACTTCTGAAAGCTAAGTACTTCCAAAGGAATTCTTTATTGAAAGATAAAGCCAAGTGTAAGATACAGGGACAGATAAAGGGAGTTAGAACCCCTCCCCTTATTCTGATGTGGATTTAGTCAACCAAAGAAACAACATGTTAATCCCACCCCCTTTTCTGGGAATGTATCTAAGAACAGTTTCTCAGGCAGTTCCTTTCAGAGCTGGAATTCTTATGGTCTCTTCTCCTCTTGCTATCTCTCCAAGAGGTGACAAGGTTCCAGGCATCTGGCTGCAGTCATGTATCGTGTGCAAGTTATACAGATTCAATACAAGGCTTAAGATATTCAGGTTAAATCAAAAAGCATTACTTGTACCAACTCCCCCCCCCCTTCTTCTTCCATTGAAGAATGGCAGATACACAGATCTGACACATGGAGTCATTAAGCAAATCCAGCTTCCCCAGTGATTTTGCTTGTGAGAAGCCAGATAGGAAAGTTGCAAGTGGTCATCACATGATCTTCATACATGCAACCCAGTGGTGGGATTTAAAAAAAATTACTACTGGTTCTGTAGGCGTGGCTTAGTGGGTGAGGCAGGGGAAGGATACTGCAAAATCCCCATTCCCTCCCCACCGACTAACCTGCTTTCCAGCTCCGTTCTTCTGTGCAGGGCAACAAAAGAAGACCCAGCCAATCAGCTGGGACTTGGGAAGCAGAGAATGGGGGTGGGGCCAGTCAGAGATGGTATTTGCCGGTTCTCAGAACTACTCAACATTTCCGCTACCGGTTCTCCAGAACTGGTCAGAACCTGCTGAATACCATCTCCGACGCAACCACTGTAAATAAATGTAGGTTGTCAAGGGCCCAAATTTTGAATCATGTGACCATGAGGATGTTACAAAGGGTGCAAGTTACCTTTGTTAGTGCAACAGTGACTTCAAACTGTCGCTAAACAAATGATTGCTAAATCTAGGACTACCTGTATATTTTCTAAATTCTTATCTTCTTTCATCAATATAAAAAGCACAGAAGCCTCTCCCAATATCTATTACCCCACCAAGAAAGGCATCTGCATCACTTTCACAGACCTCAAAGATAGATGTTGTCAGCATTGTTTTAAACAGCATCTGTGTCCTTGTGACGTCAGTCAAATGCAGGGCATGGTTCATTATGTCCTCCACTGTCCCCATTTACAATGAGATCAAGGCCAAATTTGTTCATTTGTTTGATTATTAACTTTATATGCCACCCATCTTCCTGATAAGGTGACAAATTATTGATGGTAAATGAATTTTAAAGGCTCAGACTTTAAACAATTGAATTACCTTCCCATAGGCATGTTTCATGCTGCTAGCAGTTAGGTTACAGTTCTTGTTGTTTTTCTTTGTCATTTAAGCTGAGAAAGAAATATTTAAGTTCTTAATCATAGCCATGATTTACTTTGTTTGCATCCAATACTCTTATTTCTTTATTTTATTATCAGTTTGTTTTATTGTATTTTATGCTATGTTACATTATTACATCCTGTGGCTACAACAATCAACTTATTCACTTACATTGACTCTTATTTCACTAACTAATTAACTTAGAAGAACCAATGTGGGTGATATTACTGAAGCAATAACAAACGAGGTTCTAATCCACAGTGAGCCAAGTATCTTACATTTCCCCACTTTTTAAAATAAACATTTAAAAGGAAATAATATTTATTTTTATTTATTTTTATTTTTATTTTTATTCATATTTATATCCCGCCCTTCTCCGGAGACTCAGGGTGGCTTACAGTTTTTTTGGGATACAACCCAATGCGCTCAGCGATAGCCTTCATTCCATTGTATATGCCTGCTTATTACTGAGCGGCATTTTTACAAAGTCAGCTTATTGCCCCCAACAATCTTGGGTCCTCACTTTACCTACCCTGAGAGGATGGAAGGCTGAGTCAACCTTGAGCCTGGTGGGATTCGTGCCTGCAATAATTACAGGCAGCTGGAGCTAAGTACTAGGCTATTAACAGCCTGCACCACCAAGGCACCACCAAGGCAATAATAAGAAATATTACAAAAGAATAAAGAGAATATTTAAGCATGGAGTCGTGGAATAAGTAAGTAAGTAAACAAGAGATCTAATATTACTAGGATATTATTTCTAGTGTATTTTAATTAATTACAAATAATTGAATATAACATATTGCTCAAGGATTAATAACAAGACCTACAGTCAATACAGTATGAATTACTAAATAAAGTGCATTCTCTCTCTCTCTTTCTCTGTCAGTCTCTCTTTCTACATATATACATATACACACACACACACACAATTGAGCCAAAACCTATAATTTATTCTGACTTAAGTATCCCATAAAATTGAAATATTCAAATTTTGTACAATTTTTGTACATAAATCCATATAATGAATAGTTTCCATTTTGAACTAAAGTCTGTGTCACCTTTACAATACTATATACTTTTTACTGAAAACTTGCTTATTTCTTTCTTTGAAAGAATAATTGTACTGGAATGCTTTAAGCTTCAAATTAATTTTGAATCTTAAAAATAAATACGACATAGAGTTTAAACTGGAAACTACTCTTGGACTATAATTTAAATACATAGTTTTGCATTATATCCAAAATCTGGGAATAATTTCACAATTCATATTGTGAAATCAATATTGTGAGTCAATGCCGGTTGGTACTTCCCCGACGACGAGCCTTCTCTGTTGCGGCCCCCGACCTCTGGAATCAATTGCCTCTGGAGCTCCGTCTGGCCCCTGATCTCCGCACCTTCCGCCGTGAATTAAAGACCTGGTTGTTTGACCAACCCGGGCTGTGACCCTTCCTTGGGGGGAGGGATGGTTTTTAATGTATTTTATTGTTGTGTTTTATATTTGGGCTTGTTGGTTTAATGTCTTTTTAAATATTTATTGTTCTGTGTTTTTTAGTTGTGAGCCGCCCCGAGTCTTCGGAGATGGGGCGGCATACAAGTTCAAATATAAATAAATAAATAAATATTGACATTAATATTCATAGAAGAAATCATTTTCTAAAAATTGTTTAAAATTGAATGCATAAGAGATATGCTTTTTTCATATTTGGTGGCAATCCTATAAAACTTCCAAATATTTTGGAAAATGATTCATACTAAAATGAATGAATTGGATCTCACCTGTGGGAGTCACTGCCAGCAACAATATCTTATATTTCCATAATTATGAGAATTCTATAAGGTGGATCAATCAAGCTTTTGAATGACATGCTAAAGAACTATGTTATAAAGAGAAGGAAGGAAGGAAGGTTCTCTCAGTTAAATACTGTATGGAAATAAAAAGATAAACCTACAGCCAATTAAAAAAGTTAAATATGAACTCACCTGACTGGATTCTTCTCCTAATTTAGAAAAAAAATAACAATCCCAGTTTGTTTTGTGAAGTCTTCTTTCTAATATGTCTGATTCATTCGTGTGGAGTAGGTTTGTTCTCTTGTCATTTGTTCAATATTTTGTATGCAAAACACTCTGCCAAGTTAAGTCCCAGCTTCCACCTAAAGGAGTTATGCCAAAATTTCCACACTTCTACCAGCATCTACCAGGTCAATTTAATTATTTGAGCAGACAGAGTATCACTGAAAGTAAGGAAGCAATCCTATCTACCAACCTACAGTATCTTTCAAAGAATAAATTCCACTGAATTAAAAGGAATTCCCATAATATATGGATAAGGATGCATTTTTAGTCCCTTCTGCTTCCTACACTTAAAAAAAGCAGGCAGATAATTAAGAACTTAAAAGACTGCAGTCCAAATCTAGATGGGAACAAACATATTAAGAATTTCTCTTTCTAATTCCAGGTAGAAAGGCAGGAGGCCAGAGCAAAAAGAGAGTGCCTTAGCCATCCATTGTTTCCATCCCATTTTCCCTCCAGGCAAGAATGAAGGGGATGGAAGGAAAACTCTGACTAAAGATAGCTGCTGAAAATGAGGGCAGGCAGTAAACCATTGTTAGTTTCAGTTTACTGTGTTAATTGCTGCCCTATGGTTAGCATTGGGCTAACTTACCATGTTCCACATGCATATTTATTTATCCTGGCTTTTCTTCAAAAATGTCAAATGTTATCTAGCAGGTTTGGGCTGGTTCATGAGAATTATTTTTCCCCCTCTAATGCAAGATTAATTTTTGGTAGGATGCGGAAGACAGTCTGATTAAAAGGTGAAGACTCAATGGAATAGCCGTGTTAAAGATGCCAGCCCAAAAGTGCCGAAAGCATGAGATGGGCCATCAACCTCCAATGTCCAGAGGGCTGATCTTCCTCACACTTTGGAAGCCATCTCTGATTACAATGGCCCAGTCCAGCCTACCCCAATCTATTTAATTTGCCCTGCCCCGTACCTGCATAGTAAACCAATTATTTTCTAATTGAAATCAAACTTCAATTAGAAGTAATTTCAGGGCAGCATGTGTTTTGCCACCATTTTCTCTCCAAAACAGTGCCCTACTGATGGACTGAAAACAGCCATTTCTCTTTCTTTGCTTTCTCATCTTTAAGCATAACTAGTGTCACACAATGTAACACTTTCTCAGATTCCAAACCGAGGCTAGAAGACACACAGGATAAAAAAGTTCCATTTCTTATAGTGATGTGGATTTAGTAATAGATCGAAATAGTACTAGCCCTCGATACAGATAGGAAGCTTTGTCATTTATCCCATTTTTCTGAGGGAAAAAAAACCAAGTGCGTATCTGTAAGACAGTACCATTACACAGAAAACAGAAAGAGAAAGTGGAAAAATAAATTAATTTCTGTACATAGACATTATGAGGTACAACTTAGCACTGGATTGCAGGATGGCCTCTTGTCCTTTATTTTAAGAAAGTCTTGGGCGCATACTTAAGAACTCTTTCAGACAGTTAGCAGGCAGCCTTGCTGAGGTAAAAAAAAAAAGGCTCTAAATGCTGCTTTACAGTTTTGGTTTTGCCATTATTAATTTTTGTCCAGAACTAATCAAAAGCAAAACATGACAGAAGAAAGCCGGCAGCAATCTAAGGGAGATACTGATGCTCTCATTAAAGCAAGCTTCATTAACTAGCTTCGTCCTCAATATCAGGGCTGTCTGATGCCATGTTGACTCCTGCTAATTATCCTTTGCTTGCAAAAGAAATGGTAGGAGTCTTCAGCCTCACTTAAGAAAGAAAGCTCTAGCTCTTCAACACTAATCTTGTTTCTTTTTTCTCAACAGCATGTCAAACAAAGGGTTGAAAAAAAGAGATTTTATGACACCTCTGGTACATGTTTTTTTATCCAGAGATTCAGAACTGCAGAAACACATATAGGTTTACAACTTCAATTGTTCGCTTGAGCAAAAAGCTTCATTCGTGTACTGTACACATCCTACATAATTCAAAGTCAGGTTTGCCAAGCTAGGCTTGGGTTTTGAAAGAATTGGAGGAAAACGGTACCTCATATGGTACCTTATTCTATTTGATGACTACAAAGGGCTATAGCTACCATATAGTCTGTATCTTCCCAAAAGGAAGACTTCACCAGTCCATCAAAACTTGGTCAATCCTAATCTGTCTTGGCATTTTTCTCATACCTTCTGGTATTTTTCCAACTGAATAGCATTGACACATCCAATATATATAGGAATTACAACATGTTTTGAGAACCATTTTTTTGTTGAGAGACTAATGTCTTCAAACTCTTCATTCTGGTAGTAGTTTTACACATGCTGTATGAACTGAAATCTTTCTCAGCAAATTTTTCTTTTTGACCTGCTTTGAATGCATCATTCATGCATGCTAATTTACACAAATTCATGATATAAAATTGTATGTCATCCTGTCATGGTACAATATAATGCCAGACATTCTATGGGAGTGACAAACCTGACAAATTTGTACACAGCCCATTTATTTCTTCTTTAACATATTTTTAACATAGCTACTGATTTATTTCTCCAACCATCTCTCCTCCCTTCCCTCTTTCAAAGTTTTTGGAGAGAAATCAGTCAAAAAGGGACCACATAGCTGTTCACAATCCCATTTGTTATACTCTGTAGACTCAAAAACTCCATGCCCATTTGAGTGAGAGATAAAATTTGCTGCAGGGATAAATGCATTGGGAAGATAAACATAACATTAATATTATTTTTTTAAAATAGTAAAGGTGTGAGCTACATGGAGAATGAGTAGTTTTAATGATATGCCACTACCCATAAAAAATGGAAACTTTGGAAATTAATTCAACCAATTCAGAAAGACTCTGTGATATATTAGCCTATTAACATGTCAATAAGGAAGACGGGAAAAATGCAAAGCAATACATGTACAGAGTAAGAAATTCTGCAATTACATTTCTTACTAAAGCTCTAAAACTGACTTTCTTTTTAACCTTGCAAGTATTCTGTCTTCTAGAATCTAGAACAATATTCTGCTCACAAGCTGGAAGTAGCCTAACTCTTGTTTAATAGTGAGGAAGAAATTTTAAAAAATAAATATTGTATTTGCCAAAAGATTTGAGGCCAAAATGGCCAACAGGTAAGCAGTCTTTTTCATTCTCCTTTCTGAGCCACTGGTCTCTTTCCTCTCTCCCTGCTGGTTCATAGTGGTTGCATAACAATAGTCTTTAGCCACAATAGTGGACTGGCTAGTATCCAATCAATTCTATACAAGAAGTACAAGGTGTACTTCCCTTCTTGAAATAAGAGAAACAAAAATAGTGTGGGCGGGATGGAGGCCCTGACGAATACGCTTCAGATACTGTGCACTATGTACAAAAGTAATCAATGTTCACTTCCTATAAAACCTGAAACCTGATGTCAACTCATAAAATATGTCTATGGTCTTTTTAGAGTTGCCAACAGAAAGGGAGGTTTCCTGTTTTGAGCTTCCCCGAAGACAGACCGCTGACCGTGATTGTGCGTGGCTTTGGTTCGTGCTTCAGCATCGGAGAGCCCCAATCCTTTGGATTCGGGGCAGAAGCCACCTTGTAGGGTTGGCGGAGGAAGGGGAGACCATCAGCTGGCTAGAGGGGAGTCACAAATCCCCTCCCTGGCTTGGCAATTACTCCCTCCCAAAGACACCTGAAGTGGTGGTCTAAAACGGGCACCCTGAAGGGGAAGATGAGACTAGAATAAGATTGCGCAGGGGGAGAGAAAGAAGTGAACAGCAGGAGGAACGGGATGATATAATTAATTGGAAGGTACCCTCAGGATTAACATTTCAAAGAATCTTTAAGAAAGGATTTACAGGGGCGAACAGAAAGGGGAACAAAAAAGGTGTGAATTGCCTTTGATAGCGCAGAGCTTTGGGGAGAGGTAGAAGCCGGAGCAGAAAGCACCTAATTAACTTGGATAAGTATATTTTGACTTTATATAGGCACTAACAAAGCTGAACTATAAAATTCTTAAAGAGAAAATTTAATATCAATTGGATCTGAACTGTTTGGAAGATTGTGGTTTTAAAAAAAAGCTCTGAGTAATTGTGAAGGGAAAAGGAAAGAGGAGGTATGGATTTGTCAGAACAAAGCGTGCCATCTGAGTTAACTTTAATCTGTTTTCTTATAAAAGACTCTGTTTCTTAAAAATACAAGGAAAATTGATGCAATAAAACAAGAACTTTGAAACATTGAAACAAAGAAAGAAACATGAAGATTCTGCCCTTGGATTAATTGTTGATTCTGATATGGATTTGGCATTGGATTAGCTGAGGACTAAAAGTGGACTGTTGGAAACTAACTTTAAAGACATTATTTGGACTAATTAGAAAGTTGTAAATGGCGATATCTCTCCAGGCATTAAAGATGGAACTTAGAAACATGAACGAATCATTACAAGAGTGAGGTGAAACTTTAGGCTTTGTTTTTAAATTTTTTGAAGAGGCGATTGCAGAATATGAACAACAAAGACAGAGGACAGAAGAGGAGGAGGAGCAAGAAGCCATCCTTAACTATCACTGAGAACAAAGAACTTTAGAAAGAGGAAAAGAGTTGGAAATAAATATCAGAGATTTGGGAAATTGAATAAAGAGGGAAATATCCGGAAAATTAAAAAAGGGAAAAAGAATAAGCAGAAATTCGAAGGGTGGAAGGGAGCTATAAAGAGAAAGAGGGTTAAAAACTGGAGTGAAAGAATAAAGGAGAAAATCTTAGGAGAAGGAAGGGAAAAGAAACAGGACTTTGGAATCAAGAAATATGGGAATTCTTAAAAAATGGGGAATTTTTTTTAATTAGACACAGAGATAATGGCTGAATGATATTTGGGGGATTCTGCAAAGTGCTGGGGAGTAATATAAATAAACTTGTAGTTGTGAAATGGGGACATATAGATTGATAAGATGGAAAACAGAAATTGTTATTTTTTGTTAATGCTCTTTTCCTTTATATAAAGAGATAATGGTAACAAATAATAGAATATGTTAATTAAATATATTGAAATATATTGAGATAAATGGAATGATTTAGGAGAAGCTGAAATGAAATTTACATCAGGGTTTAGGATTAAATAAGTAGATTAATATGTCCCCTTGTTCTTTTTGAAAATGTAGATAAATTCTATGAAATCAAAAAGGGGAAACCATGCAGAATCTGATTTATATATGTTATGTAATCTTAATAGGGAATATTACTTTTAATGATTTAGGTAATAAAATGTTAAATACTTAAAGGGATTTAAAAGGGGAGATAATTAATCAATATGTAACTTGGAGGTGGCACACTTAAACTGATATTTCAGGGTGGAAATCAATTTATAGAAGGAGTGTTATTAATCAGAATTTAAGAGGACTGTACAAATGTGACAGTTAAAAGTATTAAGATATAACAATTATGAAGTTAATATATGTGAATTAAAAATGAGACATGCATTCGGAATAATACAACAAAATAGAAAATGTATAAAAGCATCATTAAGATAAGAAATTGAATACAAAAATTGATTATGTAACTGGTCATATTTGTATGTATATGAAATGTGTAATCATGCTGTTCTCTAAAATGAGGTGTTATAAGGTGGAAAAATGAATAAAACTTGTTTAAAAAAAAGAAAGGGAGGGGGAGCAGTGGACAACTTGCAATCCATAAATGTTTTCAAAGATAGTTTCTAGGTAACCAAAGTTTCTGCCACGCAAAATCCTAACTTTGATTGTGTTTTAACTTTGGGGTTTTAAATTTTGTATTTGACTTGTACTTTGTTTAATTTGTTTTTAGGTAACTATTTATTGTTATGTCTTAGTTGTGAGCCGCCCCAAGTCCTTTTGGAGAGGGGGCAGCATACAAGTCAAATTAATTAATTAATTAAATAAATAAATAAATAAATAAATAAATAAATAACTGGAGAGCATGATGACTCTTGGTTATGGATGTGTCCCATTGGAGAATATGAATTATGATACACCCAGGGGGTGGGGAAAAGCCAGGGACAAGGGTGACAATGAATGATGTGTCTCAGAGTGGGCTACACCCAGGCAGCGCTGGCATGTGTAGTTCTAATAAATCTTCTTTAAGTTTTGAAAATCCAGCTAGAGACTCATGATTTAAATGGGGGTAACTACCTGAGCCCTGCCACCTGAACCTATCAATGGCCAAGATAATTTCTCCTGTGCAAAATTAGAGTCAAGAAATATTTTTTGATTCAGTTAATTTGTGCTTTGCCTCTGACCCTGTTTCTCTCTCCCCCCAATATGTGTCATTAGTCATATTCCCCAAAGAAGCAATTTTGCGGTTGTAAAAGTCACCCCCTCCGGCCACTGGGGTTTCCGTGGAGACGATCTCAGCATATCAGTTGGAATGTGCCTTGTTTTGACTGAGATACCAGCTCCTTGCTGCAACTGTGAAGTTCGCTTTCCCATCCCCCTTGCCTATGGCAACTTGAGAGCAGTTCAGGGATGCTTTGCAAGTTGACAACCATTTTTTTAAAGGTACAAGCATTGTTGACACTGAAGTTATATTTTGTCCATGCTTGGGGACAAGCTGCATTTGACCTCATCTGTTCAGGGTCATGAAGAACAAGAACTTAATTTAGTACAAACTTTTCACATATCAATACTTCTGTAAACCAAGACAACAAATCAATTTACCACCATAAAAAGATATATGACATAACAAATGGCCTTCTTCTCTGGCACCTAGTATAGCAAATAGAGTATATACCGTATTTAGTCTGTTACAAGACAATGTTCCAAATCAGCCAAATGTGTAAAACAGCTGAAGGGTAGGTAGTAATGGATTAAAATACTTATTGCAAAAATTATGTTTCACTTCAAATTCCACAGATGTCTTTCTTGCAAAGCAGTCTTCAACTTTGCTTCCAATTTCATTTTAGGTGATAAACTACTCTAATGAACTACATTTTAGGGCTGTAAGCTATTTTCTTCACTATTCTCAAAATCATGTAAAATAGCTGAGATGGTTTGCCTGAGAAAAAGTTTCCATATTTTTAAAGGTAAATGATCAGCTACTTTGTTACACAATAACATTCTTACCTGGATTACTGGGTAAAAGGTGATAGCATTTTATTTAGACTTAAGGGCAAAATGGATACTTGCCATTACTGAGATGTGAAGGATCCGGAGCTCTTCTTCTGCTGATTCGCTCTGAGGTTCTTCTGTGGGCTCTAAACCAGGGGAGACGGGTGTGCCATCTTGATGGTGGATGTGGAAGAGCAAGGTGCCATTTTCCAGCCACTGCTGTCTCCAGCGCACCAACGGGATATCTTCTGTATTGCCTGAAATCTCTGTGGATAAGAGGGGACAATAAATGCAAATTAGCATGAAGTTTCTCTCACTAACCCAAGCCAACACAGTTATTAGTCAGAGACAGTGTACTAGAATTTTAGAATGTACCAAGATAGCTTCTTTAAAAAAACGGAACAGTATGTGCCAACTAGCATTCTTGCATTGATGCCTCCAGAGCCCTCTTCTCTAACTTTACCACTTTCATTTGGCAAACAAAAGACCAGCAGCTAGGGTAAGATATATGGAAGCAAAATAAAAATAAAAATAGGGACATTCAGATGAGTGGAATATGCTATCTTTTTTTTTAAATCTCCCCCAAAAATCTTGATCTCCAAAAAGCAAAAGGAGGAATAAACTTTTCCTTGCATCCTCCAGCGATGCCATCCCCTCCCATCACTGCAACATCTAAACATGCAAACATTTTTTCATGTTTTAAATTTTAAGTGAGGCATCATATAAATTTAATTAATAAAATAATCTCTATGGTCCTTGGGAGATTAATTAAAGCAGAATTATGATCCCTCCCACAGAACAGTTATATAATCTTGATTTAAAGGAATGGATATAGCTCACGCAGACAGGGCCTCCTTGGGATACTGTCGGCCAGACATTGTCGGTTGGCGGTGCCCAGGGGTAGGGCCTTCTCTGTGGGAGCGCCCACCCTGTGGAACCAACTCCCTTTGACCCTTCATCTGGCCCCCAATCTCCACTCCTTCCGCCATCACCTGAAGACCTGGCTCTTCGAACAGGCCGGTCTGGACTAGCCAAGGGGAGGGGTGGGTTTGTTTTAGAGGGTTTTAAATTTTACTTGAATTTTAACGTTTAGGCTTCTTTTTGGTTTAATTTCTTTTTATTGTAAATTTGTATGAGTTTTATATTGTTAGCCACCCTGAGTCCCTAGGGAGAGAGGGCGGCATACAAGTCTAAATAATAAATAAATAAAATAAATATAGCCGACTCCAGCTCTGAAGTTTAAAGAGGAAACCAAAGATACAAAATGGTGGATATGTATGGGAAATCAAGTCTAATCTGTACCCTATACTATTTCAGACAAACGGTTGCCCAGTCTCTTTTTGAAAGCCTCCAGTGATAGAGCACCCACAACTTCTGAAGGCAAGCTATTTCATTGGTTGATTGGTCTCACTGTTGGGAAATTTCTCCTTAGTACTAGGTTATTTCTCTCCTTAATTACTTTCCAACTATTGTTTCTTGTCTTGCCTTTTGGTGCTTTGGAAAATAGTTTTGACCCCCTTGTCTTTGTAGGAGCCCTTCAGATATTGGAACATTGTTATTATGTCTCTCCAAGTCCATCTTTCCATTAGACTAGGCTTACTCAATTCCTGCAATTGTTCTTCGTATGTTTTAGCCTCCAGTTCTCTAATCATATTTGTTGCTCTTCTCTGCACTCTTTCTAGAGTCTCAACATCTTTTTTGTATTGTGATGACCAGAACTGGATGAAGTTTTCTAAGTGTGGTCTTTCTCAGGCTTTGTAAAATGGTACTAGAACTTCACATGATGTGATTCACTCATTCATTCCAACTTGCCTGTTACCTTGTTAAGCTTTTTCCTCTTCAGGTTTTTGCCCATGAGCTGCTAGCAAAAGATCAGTTTTTGCCAGTATGCCAATTCAGTGATAGCGATCAGTCAATCTTTTTGAACTTTTCAACTACATTTGGCAGGTTGGTGCATGTGCATGTGCTGTTTCATTCATTTGTCTCTTCCAATTGTTTTAAAAGGTCTTCTTAACTTGATCCCTAGGCATAAAATCCTTCATTCTCATTTTGTATTGATCGTAATTTCAGCTAATGCTCCAGTTGCTTATTGTTATTATTATTTATCTAAGCCTCAGATCATTAATTAAGACTTTTTAAAAAAACTGGAAGACTTATATGGACTATCTGCAGCAAGAAGAAAAGACAACTGATGATTTATGGATTTGGGGATTAGAAAGGGTTAATGAGGCAGAGTAAGGAGTAAGATGGCCATTATTTGACCGAACAAAAGGCTGAAGTCAAAATCCTGTTTCTTTTTTACTAATTATTTTTTCTTTTTTTTCTTTTCTTTGTTATCTGGACTTTTATGGTATTTTAAAATTCATATGTATATCTATAATCTGTATCTATATCACATTTCTGGTAAGGAAAGACTCCTTACAACTTCTCTGAATTCTGTTGTCAGAGTTGCAGTTTTAATAGCTCCCCAATCTTCTTTCCACATTGATTCTTCTGCCATTATTATTAAAGCAGTATTTGAAGGATTAGATAACAAATCTTAAGCACATCCATTATTTTAAAAAGGAAATGTGAACTCTGCATAGACACAGCTAAGAAAGCCAGCATGTTTACATATGTTCTTATACCCAGGGAACATTAAATTTTGTCTAAATACAACTAGAGAAGCTGAAGAGCCAATTCATGGAGACACTAATTTAATAAATCAACTACGTGTCCAGAATATTAACTGTTCTTATAAGGCTAACTCCAGGCTAAAAATGTACAGGGAGTTACTGGATGTTTAAAATAACCATTTAAAGCCACTGGGTATGATCTTATCTTCATAAAAAATTCCTTTGGGTCCTATTATATAATCTTATCCTTCTTTCTGTTATCAATTGCCCCTATGTAGTCATAGTGTCATTTATTTCAGCATTTAATGACTCAGAATAGCCACTAAATTTGATCTCATCACATCTCCAGCTTTGGCCACTTAGCAAAAATAAAATCATTCAGAAGAATTAACTACAAAAGGGGTGATGGGTAGAGCTTCATAAGATAGAGGAGATCCCTCTATGAAAATGAGCAATTCTATTGAATCACAATGTGCCCAGGAAATAGCAGTGTTCCAAATGAAAAGGACATTAATGGGGTTCAATGGAAAGGCTACAGCAGGGTTTTCATGAATTATTCCGTATTCTCTTCCCTTTGAGGATTGCACTTAAATGTTTGTCCCATCAACATCATTTTTGCCCATTCCTCTCCATCATGTCTGTGCAGATGATCATTACAGTTAGCATCTGTCACCATTATCATCCCACACCATTTGAGTGCTTGAGAAAGTCAACCTGGAATTGATGCTAAGGGCACTGGTCACATCTGATGCTACCATACGCTGTATACTGAAAGGTAACAAATGTTTTCCCTTACAGTTATTAACCCTTGGCTCCAGATGGCTGTTTTTTAATCTATTTGTTGGATGTTAATGCCAGTGTTAATGACTTTTCATCTAAGGCCTTAATGGAAGTCACTTGGGGGAATCAGCCTTACCATCAATATCTTTCAAACTTTGAACTTGAAAGCTGTGCTTTCCAGTTTTTTCCCCTCTCTGGATTTAAATATGCTACCCCATCATAGAGATTCATGAGCTGTACTCTTAAAAAGACATCATTAACAAATGCAGTAATTTAGCATACCAAGGGCATATAGCCCTAGTCCTTTTTAAACATGATACAAACAGGCAGTTCCTTTCTGGAGATTCCTTAATAAAGGTCATTCTGCAAAACTGCTACAAAATTAACAAGGAGTCGATCTTGAAGGCTTTGCTGGCCTTCACTATTACAGGCAACCAACCCTAATGAGATAATATAAGGTGGCCACCACAATATACCATGGATTCAGTTTAGATGGATCGTAGTCAGGTACAAAATCTAGTGCAAAGGAACTTGATATTGATCCCAGCATTGACAACATTCTTATGGAAAAAGAAGTGATTTCAACACAGTAAAACTCTGTATGTAAGTAACATGAAATGTTGCTGAATTTCTAATGTTCACTAAACAATAACAGTTAATACAAACTGTATGCGTGAGAAAAAAGCAGGCAGAATTTTGAATTTGGTAAACTTTTGGATACTAAATTTGACGGTACTTGACTTCTCTTTTTAAAATTAAAATTTGGAATATCTTGTGTCCAAGTATTTAAATGAACCCTTCCATCCTGACTTTGGGAAAATCCATAATAATGTGGCTGTTTCATCAGCTATGATTCATCCCTCTGATTAAAAAGGTATCTTAATTTTGGGCCACTGACTTTTATATTCCAATTGTTTACATATTTTTGTATGGATTGTTGTATTCCTATTGTTTATGTTATTTTTTTAACAAGTGTTGGGGGACAAGGAATTGTATAGCACCCAAAGTCAATTTTTAAGTGCAGTGGTTTAAAGCAGGGTTCTCCAACCTTGGCAACTTTAAGACTTATTGACTTCAACACCTAGAATTCCCCAGCCAGCATGGTTGGCTGTGGAATTTTAGGAGTTGAAGTTCCCAAATCTTAAAGTTACCAAGTTTGGAGATTCCTGTTTTAAAGGGCTGTAAAGTGAATAAAATAAATAGATGGTGGGCAACAATTTGAGAATACAAATTCTATTTTTGTTTATGTTGTTGAACACTGATTTGTCATATTCTAATATGCTATGATAATCTGGTTCTTTGTTTCATTTTTTTCCTCGTTAAAAATTGTAAATTACAATTCAAGTCCTAGAAAACTCAACAGCAGATTATTTAATGTTCTACTGTTAAAAATACTTAAGATACAAAGCACAATATTGATGTTGTTAAAAATAATTGGCAGTATCTAAATAGTGATATTATTTTATTTAAATATCCATATAAATATCCATCCATAAAAAACTTATCTTTATAGTTCATACAATGAAACCATCATGAGTTGAATTAACTTTTTAGAATGAATGGAGATTCCATTCAAACTGAACCTCAATTGCAATTGACTGATCAGTGAACACACCTCTTCAGGTAAGCAAAAGGAAGATGAGTCCTAGGCTCCTTTGAGTATCACACATAGGTCTTCTGTGTTCCTTCTAAAATATAAATGTAGCCACAATACACAGCCAGTGTAACAGGAGGAAGAGCTAGTGTAAAGAAATGCCTTGTTTTTTCTTCTTTGCAAGTTTTTCAGCCTTGGGGCAAAAGATATGACAGACCAATCTTTGTGCAGGTAAAGGAAGCATTTTAAGCCCAAAAATTTCCAGAGCCAAAATATTTGAATCATTCTTACAGTCTATTCATGCTAGTTAAAACATACTGTGCTTTCTTCTTACTATTCAGGGAACATGGGATTCAATTTCCAGGGCCACCTTAATTGAACAAAATCTATGAACAAATAATGTCTATTCAAGGCTGACTATCAAGGCAATGGCCATTCCCTCTTGGCAAGGCATCTAAGCATGTTTAAGAAATCTAAGCAAAATGTACATTTGGGGTAAGAGGAGAGAGTGCATTATACAGATGATGGACTGAAGACTAATTTCTTTAAGTGCTTATTACAGCAAAGAGGACAAAGCATTTTTGTAAATTAAGGCGTGGTGCAGGGAACAAAGAAAGCTCGTTGTTCATCATACAGAATGTAAACATATTCATAACTGAGGCATGGTGTTTGATGCCTTTGCCTCTGTGTTCGATTATTCTCTCTGAGGAGCAGAGCAACACAGAAGAATATGCCATGACACCCTTCTTTGATTCTATTCCTACTTTAAAAAGAGTTTCTAGCTCTCTTGATTATGGATATAACTAAATATATGCAACTACATGTCCATAAAGATTTCAGAGTTTAGGCGTCTGAACTGCAATATGAGTATTTTTCTTCTTTCATTGTCTTTGTCCTATAAAGTCTAACAGATGAACAAAAAAAATCCCCCTTGGCAAGCTTGCAAGAATGTTGATTTGCAAAAATATTTTGAGCTTCTTTGAAATGAAAATCTTCATTGAAACTAGGAAAATACAACTACATCAACTTTATTTTTAATGGAAGAGATTTGTATTTCACCTTTCCACAAATGGATGGCAGAGAACTTCAGCAATGAGTCATTTAATTTAGAGATTCAGCTTTGATCATTGTTATCTGACACTCTATCAGCCTCTCTATGGAAAGATCTCTTCTAAGATGCAGTATAGCCATTACTAACTGCACTGTGCATAGTATGGCATGTAAAAATGTGATGCCTCTTCCTACCCTCAGCATACATTTTTGCCCTCAAGTCTTAAGGGTTAGAAAATAAAAGTTCTCTTCTTATTTCAATAAAAGTAGAATCAGGTTAGCAGTGTGCAGAGATATGGAGAAGTCTTCTGAATCGACATCCCAAACCCTCAATTGCAATAGCTCATCTATATACTCAACACAAATTCATGCAGGGATTGCCCAAAGTGGCCTATGGATAGATAATATGGACTCTATAACAACCACGGATAAGAAGGTAAATACAACTCTCCCTCTGTCAGGCTTTCAATCTTCTCCTTCATTTGCAGATTAAGGGAGACCAGACTTTACTATTCAGATTCCTAATCCCAATCTATTCCCCCCCAACTTCTGCTGTTAGGTGATCCCATGCATCTTTATATTTGAGAGTACTGATATAATTTAACAACGCCCTTACATTAATTATATTTCAGACAGCCACTTTGGTCTAGTCTAGTGGCTAAGGCACCAGGCTACAAAGCTGGACACTGTGAGTTCAAATCCCGTCTTGAAAGCCAACTGGTTGACTTTGCACCAGTCACCCTCTCTTAGTCCAACACACCTCACAGGGTTGCTGTTGTAGAGAAAATAGGAGGAAGATGTGTTGGATATGTTCACCACTTTGGGTTATTTGTAAAAGTAATAATGGTGCGACATAAATAATATTATATTTTGTCCTATGACAAATAGTCAGTTGTCTTCACTTCCCTGACCTCAAGAAGAAAAGAGGAACAGCCACTTTCTATCATCATTTTGTACCAATATACCTTTAAGACTCTGTCTCTATCAGGTCTGCATTCCCAAGCATGATCACAGCATTACAGGACTACAGAAACATCATCATCATCATCATCATCATCATCATCATTATTATTATTATTATTATTACTGGACTTGTATGCCGCCCCCTCTCCGCAAGGACTTGGGCAGCTTGAGAATTACAAAGCATTACATATGAGGAATTACAAAGCAATACATATGAAGTTCAACACACAGCAGCATGCAGGCAATCTCCCCTACAGCATATATATGTTCTAATCCAGTTGCTTTGTTTACAGATAGTCCTTGATTTACAACAACTCATTTAGTGACTGTCTGAAGTCACAATGGCACTGAGATTACATGACCATGTTTTACACTTACCACTGTTGCAGCATCCCCATGGTCAAAATTTAGATTCTTGGCAACTGGCATGTATTTATGATGGTTGCAGTGTTCCAGAGTGAAGTGATCACCTTTTGCAACCTTCTGACAAGCAAAGGCAACGAGGAAGCTAAATTCACTTACAGTCGTGTTACTAACTTAGCAACTGCAATGATTCATTTAACAACATAAAAATGGGGTGAAACTCACTTAACAACTGACTTGCTTAGCAATGGAAATGTTGGACTCAATCATGGTCAAGGATTGCCTGTACTACATTGGCTCTTAGTTGCCTTGTGAACAGCAAATCAATATAATTCTTTGAAAGCAACTGTAGTTCAATGAAGTAAGACATGCTTCGCAAATTGAGGATTCCTCATCTAATCTGTGACAAATATCTCCTCTAAACACCTTTGGATCACCTCCTAGTCACTATTCAAACTATTATGAGCTAGAATGGGTTAATCTCCATGATATGGTATCATATCAGAAAGCTTCCAATTATTGTCATCATCCAGAAAGCACAGAAAAGATGTGGAATGGCAAAGTGAATGGGGTTGTCATTAATTATCTTTAGCCAGATATCCCTCTCCTTTTACAAGTTTATTTTGCTTACTGCTTTTTGCTATTTTTCTATTTTTTGCATAATTTTACTTACCCCAAAAGAGATGAGCATGTATGTAATCTTTACAATTCAAATTGTTTTCATGCAGTTTCAAAACTTGATTTAATAACAACACTACTCCATAAATGTCAAGATGAATTATCCTCCAAAGGGCATTTATAGTATTCAGTTAAGCAATTTAAAATCATACAACCAAAGGCAATAACAATTTTTAGGAAAAACAAGATTAAAGTATTAGAACCCCATATACATTATACATTACATAGAAAAATAGTGGCACCAGATAAAATAATCCAGCATCACAAATTATCCAAAGCCACCAGAATATGTTGTAGGCTAACTGTAAGCCAAATAAGCTTAACCTTCTTCCTTGGAAAGAATATCAAAGGAATGTTGGGCCACTACAGAAAAAGCACTGCCTCATTATCACCAACACTTCTTACCCAGGGGTTTCCAATCTTGGCAACTTGATGACTTGTGAATTCCCAGAATTCCTCAGCCAGTATGGCTAGTGTTAAGGCAAATTCATTACAAAGAAGTTCAACCAGTTTTTTTTAATTAGCATGACAAATAAAAAGAAAGAAATGAAAAAAGATGGCTCTGACCACAGCTCATTAATGTATCTTTCCTAAGAGGAGCAGGGAAGTCCACTGATACCACTGCATCAAAACTAATCAGGGCAAGGGAGTTTGGGGTCTAACCAAGACTGTTCCAGAGATTCAGGAATTGGCTTAAGTCATAAATCTGTCTCTGGCTCAAAGAAATGGAGGCAATTAAGGCTGCGTGTATGTATAATTACCAAATTGATGATCTATATAAATCAGCAAAGGCTTCAACATGGCAGGCTTAGTACACCAGGGAAAACAGGCTTCTTTCAAGAGCCTCTGAAGAAGCAGGAGGTCACTGACTTATGGAAAGCAAAGCTTTGAAAGAAATCCATTTCACCTTCACTGAGCTGCCTTCTTCTGCGTTTACTGTAAGCAGCTGAAGCAACACACAATGTCAAAATTTCAAGGAACTGGTCGAAAAGATGACAGATGCATTTCTTATACTAAAGAATCCTACAAAACCAAAAACCACCTATTTGTTGCAGTGGATAAGCATGCTTAACAAACAGCAGGTCTGGGATTATGATCCCTGGTTTTGTGGAGGAAAAACATGCTGACATGATGCCTAATAAACCTTCTGTACATGATGTGTGCAGTAGTAGTTCAGTTTTGCATTACAGGGTAAATTCTGGTGTGAGCAAAGTCCCCCTTCCTGAAGGTAGCTACGTATTCCAGAAACCTCACATAGAGATTTCAAAGGCTCTAGTTGCCTATATAATACTTGTGCAGCCTTCAACACCAGGATAATTGTGTAGACATGTACAAATATATATAAACAAAGGCAGGCAATTGGGAAAGCTTTCAAAGCAGCCTCATTGAGCTTTATGGAGAATGAAGCAACTTCAGCATTTAGAAGAGGTGTTTGATTATGCCAATGAATTTGAAAAGTGCTTTTTGGAGGGCTTTGCATTAATCTATTGCCTTATTCTATTCAGAGAAATCTGTGATTTTCAATGGACTGCATGTTTTATTAGCTAAGCCAGCAATGCTGTGAAATGCTGAAGTTGATCTAAAAGTAAGTATACTTGTGAGAAAACACTTTTTAATACACACAGTAATGTGTGGACCATATTTACATTAAAAAATCTTCAGAAAAGGGGCATTCTGCCTGAATACATTTTCTTATGTATATACCACAATACACCTTTTATTAAGTGTTTTAACCTAGACATGTCCTCACAAGTAAACATCAAAACAAAATTCAAGAAATTGCCCAAATTAAAAGATAACAGTATTTTTCTAATATGTGCATTAATTAAAATATAAATCATGGTAGAGAATTTAAGACTATAGACTAAAAAGATGTCATCAAGTATTTTTACTGCCAGAGTAAAACAATCCTTGAAGTTATAGGAATAGCTTTTTCACCCCCTTTATTACATTCTTGTTTCAAAACTTCGTTTTAAGCTTCTGTTCTTCTACCCCATATGTAAGAGCCAGAACACAATACGTGATACTGTGTTTGGAAGTGATACTTGCATTTAAACATTTTTTACAAGAAGGATGACTGAACACAAAAACATTAATAGCCCACATTAAATGCTACAGCTCACCTTTACATAAGCACTTAGTCATAGGACCATTTGTGAAGTATCTGACATAAGCTGCTCATTGAGAATAAATTAGTGTTTGCCCTGGAGACATGGGTAACTGGCAATTTGCAAGTCTGCATGAATGTCAGAGAAACAGCAGAGAATAGCTGAACAGATGTGAGGGCTGTGCATGTTTGGCTTAAATGCTCTCCTCCTCTGCATGAGACCCTGGCAATCATGATCATTGAAGAAGGCAAAACGAAAGAGACTGGCATTGGACTAAGTACAGGAAGCCATTGTTTAAGAACCACAGTTGGGATTGACAATTCCATCACTAAGCAACAAGGTCTTAAGCAAAACATCATGTGATTGGGACCAGTGGTGGGATTCCAAAATTTTTTACTACTGGTTCTGTGGCTTGGTGGGCATGGTGTGGCTTGGTGGGCATGGTTTGGTGGGTGTGGCAGGGGAAGGTTACTGCAAAATCCCACTCCCTCCCCACCGCACTAACCTGCTTTTAAGCTCAGTTCTCCTGTGCAGGGCAACAAAAGATGACCCTGCCAATCAGCTGGGACTTGGGAGGCAGAGAATAGATGGGGGCGGGGCCAGTCAGAGGTGGTATTTGCCGTTTCTCCGAACTACTCAAAATTTCCGCTACTGGTTCTCCAGAACTGGTCAGAACCTGATGAATACCACCTCAGGATTGGGACTTGCAATTTTACTGCCAGTTGTCTCTACTTGTCTGAAGTGCGCAACTGGAGATCACTGCATCAATTATAAATGTGAGGACTGGTCATAAAGTTATTTTTCCAGCCCTACTGTCACTTCAGATGATCAATAAACAGGGCAGTCATTAAGCAAGGACCACCTATATAAAGCACTGCTAAGTATGATAGTAATATAAAATTTGAAATGGTATAAAGGGAATGAATGGAAGAAAGTATTTCTTTTTCTTCCATGATTTCATGTATTTGCATACAATATATTTCTAGCAAAGTCAATTTGAAAAGTTGTTTTCACAATGCTGAAACTCCCAGACATATGAAAGTCACTGGCAATAGGTTATAACAGTATATTGGGCTAATTTAATATTTTACATCTATTTCTAAAAGGTTAATACACTGCCTGCCTGTCCTTATAAAAGAAAGATGTCTTCAAGGATACATAAATTCCCTTACTTGCAGGAAATTATACATATTGTGCACTGCAAGTTAATTCTGGCATGAAAACCATCAGCTGGTGAAACGTTGGCTTGAAACCCATAACTCTTGCTTGACACTGTCCAGAGCTAGTTGTGATTATTAAAGCTGAATTCAGTCTATAAACAACATTGGCAATGAACCCAACATATTTTTTTACTTTGTTTATTTATTTGTATCCCATTTCATTATTTTTACAAATAACTCAAGGAAGTGAACATATCCAAACACATCTTCCTCCTCCTATTTCCCCCACAATAACAACGCTGTGATGGAGGTGAGCTGAGAGTGCCTGGCCCAAAGTCACTCAGTTGGCTTTCATGCCTAAGGCAGGACTAGAATTCATGATTTCCCACTTTCTAGCCTGGTACCTTAACCTCTAGACCAGTTCAGAATTCTAGATTTTTTAAAAAAATTGATATTTTTGGCACATTATTTTTGCCTTGTTTTAAACCATAATCCAGTCTGTGTGCTTTAATGTGTTTAATGTGGACCAAATATTGTTAGAGTTGGTACATAATATAGGATGTTTTATGATCCCATGTAGTGGTGATTATTAAAAAAACATATCAAGTATTGCTTAGTAAGGTATGTGAATCCATTCAAAGAAGCACCATGTTTGGTTTAATCCTCAACAGTATTTGCACAAACCCCAATGTATCCTGTCAATACTTACATTTTAAAATGCAGCCTGTATTAAAAACCCTAGCTTCCCACATGAGATATACAGTTCACGTTTTTTCCTTATCATTTTTTCCTTATCAGTTCCGTGCTGAATCTTGAACCAAATTCATAAGCTGTTTTCAGACCTTTGGCTGATCAACATGAGCTGTCAAGTGCTCTCAAGTGTGCATCATTATTTTGTGAGGATATTTTCCCTTTTATTTCATTTTTCAATTCCCAATCTAGCCTACAGTTCTGGAATCCCAAATCTCCCATTTATGTACTGATTGCTTAACTTCCTAGCTCAGACACTATCTCCGTATCTTGCAGTGGTGGAAAACAGTATAGTATAGTGGTTAAGGTATAAGGCTAGAAACTGGGACACTGTAAATTCTAGTCTCACCTTAGGCAGGAAGCCAACTGGCTGATCTTGAGCCAGTCCCTTTTTCTCTCAGCCCTTAGAAGCAGCCCAGGGCAAACCTAAGGTGACCAGATGTCCCGCTTTTGGCGGGACAGTCCCGAGTTTTCACAATTTGTCCTGCGTCCCGCGGAGTTTTTTAAAAGTCCTGATTTTTCAGAAAGAATGCCCGAAAGTTCCAACTTCAGGGTGGGGCTTGTCATTGCAGGCTCTGGGCTGTCCCTGCCTGAGAGCAGCTGCAGCTGCAAGCCAAGAGAGAGGGAATGTGCACGTTGCGCGTGTTAGTGTCAGGGAGGGATGCATGTCGTTGTCTTATCTGACCCAGGGTGGGCTTCCTTCCGCAAAAGCGCCGTGCTCTCCAGAGGGGCGAGGAGCGGGTGTTTGCTGTGTAGTGAAGGCGGCGGCAGCGGAAGAAGCCCGGGGAACGCTCCTCGCTGAGAAGGGGGGGGGGGAAGAGCAGAGCAGGCCCGGCCTTGCGGCCTGAGCAGGCTTTGTTTCCCGCTACCTGGGTGGCTTCGCCGTGACTGGCTGCTGCTCCCTCCTGAGGCTGCGGAGGTAAAACTGTGCTGGGTGGGAGTCCCCCGGGAATGAAGGGGAGAGGCCGCCTCCGAATCTTTACGCGCGCGTGCGTGCGTGTGTGTGTGCGCGCGCGCGCCTCCCCCCTTCAGCCATTCTTCCCCTTTCCTTCAACCTGGCATTTCTGCCACTGCATGTTTTTTTTATTTGTGCCGGAGGCTTTTTTTCAAGGTGGCTTGCCCGCGTCTTTTTTTTTAAGGGGAGGGGGAAGGAGGGAGATTCTGCCTTAAGCAAGAACTGTTTCATATATAGACCGAAATTTTAATCAAGAACACCCCCCCCATCAATGGTGTCCCGCTTTACCAATGTTAAAATCTGGTCACCTTAGGCAAACCATTTCCGAAAAACATTGCCAAGAAACCTGAAGGGACTTGTCCAGGCTATTGTCTGGATTCAACGCAACACTGACTCAACAGCAAAATTTAAAATATTGTATTTATATTAGTAGTTCTCCATAAATTGAATCTGAATAATGGAAAGAAATTTAAAATGTTTCAACAAATATATATATATATATGCAAAGTTTCAGACATGTAGAAAGTTTTGGTCCATCACATTGCAGAATTCACTGTATTATTGGTTCTGAAGCTAGTTCTGGGTATCATATTCAGCCATAATGTGGCTTATTTATATTTGTTCTACAATGACAATTGTAGTTTACATAATAAATCAGTTATCATTTAGTACACTGTATGAACCTAGTCAATATTTTATTACAAAGTAAAAAAATATCTGCAACTTAAATCAAGACATTTTATTAAAGCCACAAAATGGATTGAGGGATGCCCAGATTGTTAACTTGATGCTTGACTCAGTTATCTTCTAAAAATTATATTTGTATTGAAGAAAAAAAATTACCTCTTAGAGTATTTTCTTTTAAACCCCCTTTTTTTTCCAAATTCTGAAGTGTAATGTTTTTCAGCATAACTCTTTGATAAGCAAAGCAGCAGTCCAGCAAAGACTGTTTAAATAAAATGCATACAGCTGGTTTTTTTTCTTGATCAGTTTCATAACTCAAACAGCCAATGTCTTTCTCTTCTTTTAAATAGTTCCTAGATTCCCCTATGGTGCTTCTCCTTTTGTTAATCCTTGATTATCTTTACCGTAGTCATATTTGTTCTTGTAGCACAACCAGTCCTTTTTTTAATTTCCTACATCTTTATCTTCCGGTACTACATTTAACACCAATAGAAAAAGCAAAGGATTAAGATCCTGCAATTGAGGTCAAACAAATTGTTCAATAGAGACAGTGCAATTAGTACTCTACATATTTAATATTTTCCCTCTTGAATTATATTCACAAATCCAAATTAAAAGTCTGGCCAGCTTCTGCTTGGATATATACAATGAAGGAGAATTTACTATCTCCCTAGGAAATTGATTCTATTGTCCAATGACTCTTACCATGAGAAAGGTTTTTTAACAACCTATCAAAACATCCATCCAAAATCACTTTCCTACAATCAAGATTATTATGACATGTCCTGTCCTCTAGAACATTGAATAAGTGGAATACTGCTACCATTAATTCTCAGTTCACTTTTCCCAAGGCTAAACATCCTCAGTTCCCTTAGTTTCTCCCATAAACCTTAATTTCCAATCCCCGTGCCAATCTGGTTGTTTTCTTGCACTTTTTCCCAATTATAACAAATCTTTAAAAGTATCATACCAAAAGTTGGACAGATACTCCAGATGGGATTGATCAGTGCATAATGTACTGGAAATTTTAGCCTATTTAAATGTTAGTTCTTGGGTACAATTCAACCCAGAGAAGCAAGGAGCATGGCTCTCTGCTCACAAGTTGTGCTGCTATCTCTGAAAAACCAGATATCCCAAATACAGTTGTTTGCAGGAAGAACAACCCTGATGAACACATGGTAATATTCACTTCTCTGCTGCAGACAATCGCAATACACCAATGGAGGCAATCTCTTCCCTTGCATGACTTGGATAAAGGAAAGAGTGCTCACCTTTCCTTGTACACTGAATTATCACAGATTAAGTAGACCAGGCATTATTTCCCACAATTTACAAACTATATTCCTACTGATATTGTCTAAAATTGGCCATTATAGCAGCTATGTCATACTGTTGACTCAAATTCAGCTCGCGATCAGCTACTATCAGCCAGCCCTCTTATTCCTGTTTTTAATTGTTGTTGTTTTTCTCAAGTGAAAAAGACATTTGTCTCTATTAAATTTCATTCAGTTACTTTAGCTCACTATCTAAGTTATCAAGATCATTGTAAAAATTTTATTGGAAATCTGATAAACATGCCTCCCACATTTTCATTCAAATCATCATTAGAAACATGGAAGAGTGGTAGCTGGAGTTACTGTGATGTGCCATAAACCATAATCAAAATACAAACCTCACAGGAGAAGGGTTAATTTCTCTACGAGCTAGAAAGCAGGGTTTCAGGCATCTTCTTATCCCATGGAGGAAACCTCCTCCTTTTAACTCAAGTGACTTGATTTAAATAATGCTCCTTTAGTGTGCATTTCATAACTAACAATAAAGGGAGGAAATGGGGAACAATTACCATAATACAATTATGTAATTCATAACTCAATGTTAGTCTGCTGGGTCTTTCTCTTAACTGCCTTCCCACCTAACTAAGGTGGGACTGTTGATTACATCTTCCAGAATGGTACTACACAATAAAAAAACCATACCTCAAGAGGAAAAATTGTCTATTGACAATTGTTCTATAATGCCTAACACAGACAGATGGCACCGTTCCACAAATGTCTATTAAATATATTCGCGGAATTAAGGCAGCTCTTGCAGCCACCTCTCCATATGGAGTGCACTATGTGCCTGGAAGAGGGCTGTTACATATTCCAAAACAAAGCATTTTCCAATCTTTTGTAATTGGCGCGCTGAGAAGGAAGAGGCGGAGGCGGAGCAGCTCTTTTAAACAGGAACGCTTTATTTCTCTTTGAAACACAAGCCGCGGCTGGCTGACAGCCCGCGGAACAGCTGAGTGAGGGAGCCAGCTGACTCCGTTTGACAGCTCCTTTTATAGGGAGCTGTCAAATGGCTCAGCCAATCCGCGCTTGCTTCGGCTCCTGCTGTAGGGGCGGCCCGGAGTGAGAACTTCAACACTCAACACAATCTATCTGTTAATTGCGGGATGAGGATGCAACTCCCTGATCTCCCATTTGCAGTGAGATTAATAAGCTATCAGAGATTTACTCTTCTAATGCACCTTTGAAATAGTTTCTCAACGTTGTGAACAAATCTAGGTTTTTTTCAGGCCTGTTCATAATAGCAGGCTGGATCTTGGCAGACACTGGAGAGAACACCCCTCTGTGCCTGGGTGGAGAGGCATATTAACCTTGAATGTGAACCAAGATAAGATTGCTTGTCGTGGTGAAAGCCACATAGGCTACTTTCACTACAAGTGAGCCAATATATCAATCCATTAAAGCTAATCTCATGTAAGCATAGTCATGACAGGCTGGTTTAGGGACACATGGGAGCAGCCATTACAGTCTGAATGCCTACTACAAATCCCATGTATTATTGGTGTATTACTGTGAGTGAAAGAAGTGTGCCTGAGGATGAGGCAAATTGAAAACTCTCTGCTGAGACATTTCTATCCAAGAAATAACTTTTCTCCTAGCCTCTATTCTCGCCCTGCTTGTCCTAAATCCAATAGTCCAAAGATCCCTGTTGTGGATGCTACACACTGATAGAAGATGGAAGATAGAAGAATGCACTGATGATGTTACCTAATTTGATAATGAAACATTCTGCAAGGAAACCACCAAGCTCTGAGAGTACCAATCCCCTCTCCCCACAATTGTAGCCAATTGTACAATGCTACCATTTTTTTTATCTCTGCCACCACCATTCAAAAATTTGTCAAATCATCTGACAGATTTTGGCGGTGACTGGTTGTATTGAATCTAAGACTGTCTCTACCACAAAATGTGGAAATCACTCAGAAGCTGCTCCTTTTTCCAAGCACATAGGTGTAGCTTATTTGTATCTAGGTATCGTATCAGACTCTTGAAAGGAAGTCCAGAGGAGATGACTTGGATATTCTTTGCTCATCTCTAAGTAGCCAGAGAGCAATTTCCCGGTTAGAATCAATTTAGCCTTCTCTAGCTTCACCATTTGGACAGCGCTACTATCCAAAAAGACTACATCATCATCAACCATCTTGCTCTGTTGCCTTGTAACAGGGAGAAAAAAATGCTGCATCTTGCCAATATTCATATTTCACAGTTTAACAGTGGGGCATCTCCATCTTTTAAAGATCTCATTAAAAATCTCCAAATGTAGTGCCCATGGTAACCCAGGGAATCTGCTCTGGTGTCCAATAATCCCATTATGTTTTCCACTAATATAGACAATAGGCATTTCTTTGCCCATATCATTAGACATGTGTTTCTGTCTAATGTCTCTTTGATCTGGATCTGCGCTGATGAGCTAATGGGCTTTATTATACTATTTTTGTTTATACCAGTAGATGGCAACCTCACTCCTGATCTGATAGCCTAATTAATCCTCAGTCTCAGTAGTGTTATCTCATAGTGCAACACTAATCTCTACTAGAAGCACACTTTCCATTCTGTCACACTAGCATTTCTTTAATAAGCTCCCTGAGTGGAGCCAAGAGAAGGAGAGTTTGGAGGGAACCAGCCTCATGGGACTCAATCCAGTCCTATGAATTCAACTTGTCCGCTTCTTAAGGGTCCATACTCTTTCAAAGCTTACAAATGTACATCTAGGACAAGAATAACTTCATTTTCTCTGGGTTGACTGTACCTGTTGAATGGTATTAGTGTACTTTTGGTTAGATTAACCACAAAACCATATTCCTTGTAACAATTAAAGTGGAGGCTATTTACTGCTTTTTTCCAGAAAGGATGTTCTGATAATCAAAGCAGGCATGATCATGAGTGCTCCCATCACTGGAGTGAACAATCTGATGCCAATCTGAAAGGGAGTACTCTCAACTGAAACTCCTCATTTTCTTATGTACAGTGAGGAGCTTCTCATGTGAGGTTCTAATTGGATGGGCAAGTAGGTCTCTGACAACTCCACTAAGCCAAGAAAGTAATTCTGTACAATGTCTTTCTCCCTTAACTTTAACATCCCAATCTTGGGAGTTCAGTACCTCATGGATTAGTCTGAAGTTGAAGATGGCCCACCAATCCCCACATTTCTTTAGTATTGTAAAAAGGATAAAAACTGGAGAAGTGTTTTCCTAGTTATTTGCTTTAGTGCACTCATCTCCCATAAATGTTCTATTGCCCTATTAATCCTGAGACGTTTCTCTTTGTTCTTGAAGAGATATAATTGTCTTTTGACTGTTTTGAGAACTTTAATGGATATCTCTAGGACTAATCTGTCCTTCAAGATGTCTTAAGAGTACATCAATCTTTCTGCTGTCACTTGCCCAACTGGTAGCTAATAACATTATGTCAAGGGGTATTTCCTTTGATTTTCTATCTGGTTTACTAGATGGATGCTTTGGATGATGAGACTTGGAGCCCCAGGGTACACTTCCTTGCTTGCTTCTTGTCCAAGAGAAGACTGAAGTCTTGAGGGGGAGGAAAGAGAGGAAAACTGAAGGTTGTGGAAATTATAACTGCTTTCTTCTTTCTTCCACAGAAAAATCCGCAGCTTTTTTTCTAAAAGGCACAGCATAAAATTTCATCAAAGCAACAAGAAGAAATAGGAAACCTTTCCTTCACCATCCTTCTAACTGGAAGAGGTAGAACTAATGTTCTTCTTGAACAAAACCTTTGCTAGACCAATACTTGAATACAGCTCATCTGTCTGGTATCCGCACTGTATATCAGACATTAATACAATTGAGCGAGTCCAGAAGTATTTCACGAGAAGAGTACTACACTCCTCTGCTCGTAACAGAATACCCTATATCACCAGACTTGTAATTTTGGGCTTGGACAATCTTGAACTACGCCGCCTACAGTTGGATTTAAGCATAGTACACAAAATTATCTGCTACAATGTCCTACAATGACTACTTCAGCTTCAACCGCAACAATACAAGAGCATATAACAGATACAAACTCAATGTTAATCGCTCCAAACTTGATTGCAGAAAGTATGACTTCAGCAACAGAGTGGTCAATGCCTGGAATGCACTACCTGACTATGTAGTTACATCCTCAAACCCCCACTCCTTTAATCTCAAACTATCCACTATTGACCTCACCCCATTCCTAAGAGGTCTGTAAGGGGCGTGCCTAAGTGCACCATTGTGCCTCCCTGTCCTATTGTCCCCATTTAATCGTACCTATTTTCTGTATTCTTACTCATGTTTATACTTACACCTATTATTTTGTAAGTGATTGACAAATAAAATAAAATAAATAAAACATTATGTGTCAGCCACACATCTGGTAACAGAGAGTGAAGACTCAAGAACAAACCCAACAGGATCCGTGTAGCTCCCAAGTCACATTAGAATTTCTTTCAATCAGTAAATTCTGCCCTGTCGTTGTTAACTTTTATATTTTGGGCATAATCACTGAGGAACATTGGCATAGAGATACTTTCCAGGTTATATACAGAACCTATATGAAGCAGCTTTTTGGCTATTATAGACATCCTTTGCTTCCTTCAGCTCATTCTGAGGTTTAATTTTCAAGATACCATTTTTGAACCTATAGGTTGCAGGTAGCCTTTGACTTACAGCAGTTTATTCAAGGTTACAACAGCACTGAGAAAAATGACTTATGATCGTTTTTCACACTTACAATCATTGTAGCATCCCCATGATCATGTGATCAAAATTTAGGTGCTTGGCAAATGGCTCACATTTATGATGGTTGCAGGGTCCCCGGGTCATGTGATCACCTTTTGCAACCTTCTGACAAGCAAAATCAATGGGGAAGCCAGTTTCATTTAACAACCATGTTACTAACTTAACAACTGCTTAAGTGATTCACTTAACAACTGTAGCAATAAAAGTTGTAAAATGGAGCAAAACTCATTTAACAACTGTCTTGTTTAAAAATAAAAAAAGGTTATTTTTAAAAAAATTTAGGGCTCAGTTATGGTTTTAAGTCGGGGATTACCTATAGTAATTATTTGTTTTAGGTGCAGAATTTTTTTTTCTTCACAGGATATGGCCAAAGTACTAATGAAAGTACTGAATTTACAAACATTGGGTTGTCACTAACACCACAGGACAAATATTTTCTGCTGGCACTTGCAATAAATTATAGTCATATCCCTCCAAGCTTTTTTCAATATTTTTCCATTATTTTTCAATATTCCATTGTTCTCTCCTAGAGTAAGTTGCAAAGGTGACAAGGAAGCTTTGTTCACTTCCTGTTAATATTAAATGAAGAACTAAGTGCCTTTCGGGCATAGACTCAAAACCATTTGAAGCAGTCAAATAAGATCCCAGTTTCTCACGATCATAAACGCTTAGGGATACCGTAGAGAGAAAGAGGAAAGAATGAAGCAGAAGAAAAATACATTTTCATTCTAAACTCCAAGTTCTTTTGATTCTTAGAAACAACTAGACAGGATGGGTGGCACACAAATATGAATGAATGAATGAATGAATGAATGAATGAATGAAAATGCTTGTTCAAAATTGACATGTGACATATTTCACAATGGAGGAGCCATGCCTAGCAAATGCAGACTGCTGCTAGTTGGAATGCATGAAGTTATAGCCCATCTCTTCCCAAATTAGCCTCCTCTAGGCCTGGTTTAGAGTTTCCAAGCATTATGTCCCAACACATCTGAAGGGCCCCAGGATTTGGTATAGCTGTTTTATTCAAAAAGGACTGAAAAGCACCTCATTGGAATGATAGGTTTGAATTTTGTTGCACAAATAAAGGTAGTTGCTAATATCCTTACCTCAGTACTTTTGGATCTTTTGATAACAGTTTGTTATTAGAAGGCAATAATGCTCATCTCCATACTGGTTACTGATTTTCCTGGACTTTTCCTATAGGATGAAGCACTTGTTCCGTGCATGGAAGTACACATATGCAACAAAATACTTGGCTGGATGATTTAATTTCACTTTCCTGCAAGTGAAATTAAGAGAAACGTCCAATACCATCTAGAGTGAGGACCTTTTCTTTTTGAGAATCTGCATTAAGATGATTAAAAAGATGTCCAATAGTGTATCCTTTACTTACGGTAACATATTCTCAATTTAAAATATGCACTGCATGTAATCCAATTGTCTATTAAAAGGATACTTTATTTTCCACATTAAGGTTAGAAGTTGGAAGATAAAAATTCTGTATATGTAATTATATTATTACTGTGAGCACTGTGTGAAAAATATGTTAACCCAGTCAGTACACTGTCCACTAAAAATGTTGGTTGTTAAAGGAAAACTGCAAATAAAATATATACCAAAAAAAGGGATACTTTATTTTTGTTGCCAGTAAAAAAAAAAAACAAGATTTGAAAATACTTTTGCAATACAAATAGAAATTGTGACATTTCTGATTTTAAAAAATAATAAATTATATTTTATCAAGTTAGTCAATATATGCATAGGCAATATTTGAGAATACAACATGCTAATCATGTTGTTTAACATTGGGAAGCTTATTTCACATGGTTCTGATTAAACGTGATAAACTAATCTAACCATATATAAATCTTAAACACAAACAGTCCTTAACTTACAACTGTTAGTTTAGTGACCATTCAAAGAAATAACAACACTGAGAAAGTGTCATGATCATTTTTCATGCTTACAACCATTGTGGCATCCCCATGGTCACATGATCAAAATTCGGACGCTTGGCAACTAACTCATATTTATGACAGTTGCAGTGTTCTGGGATCATGTTTGTCACCCTTTGCGATCTTGTGACAAGCAAAGTCAATGTGGAAGCCAGATTCAATTAACAACCACGTTACCAACTGCAGTCATTCACTTAACAACTATGGCAAGAAAGGTTGTAAAATGGGGCAAAACTCCTTTAACAAATGTCCCAGTTAGCAACATAAATTTTGGGCTCAAAAATAGTTGAGGACTACCTGTATTACTAATCTTCTAGGGAGAAATACAACACAATCTTAGCTTAGTTGTTGTAATTAAAAAGTACTTAAGTTTATTTCGGTGATGCTCAACTAGGAGCAGTAGTGGCGCGGTAGAATCCAGTATAGCAGTCTGACTCTGCCCACAGCCAGGAGTTAGATCCTGACCAGTTCAAGATTGACTTAGCCTTCCATCTTTCCAAGGTCAGTAAAATGAGGACCCAGATTGTTGGGAGCAATATGCTGACATTTGTAAACCATACAGAGAGTGCTATAAAGCACTATGGAACAGTATATAAGTCTAAGTACTATTGCTGTTGTCCTTTAAGATAACCATGATGGCATCCTATGTGAATCATGGCTGACTGAAGACATCTGCACAAGCAAATGCTCTAAACGGCAGGTCCTCATGAGATCGTAAAACAGCAAAATGAATACCAGAGGGAACTAAATGCCAGGCATAAAAGACTAAATGACTACGCCAATGTAAACTTTTTCTTACTTTTAAGAGTTTTTTTGAAAAATGTACTGAGATATTAATATCTAATATTTCAGAAAGGATTTAAAAGATGAGAAAAACTTTTTAAAAAATTTAAGGGGCATTTACATTGTAGAGTTTGAAGGCATGGATGACAATATGATTATCAACAAATTGAGATTACTAAAGTGGGGATACAAAAGACAAATAAAGAAAAGGATTTGGACATGGAACATCTGTGACAAGAAATCCTAAATGAAGCCTCTTTATGGGATTTACAAAGTAAGCTGGTTAAAGCTTTGCAGGCTCTTCTCGAATGCCAAAGACAGAGGAAAGATCAAATTTTACCCCATGCCATTGGGATATGATTTAAAGGTTAAGATTGTGAAATGCAAAAACAAAGAAATATAAAGTGGGACTGTTTGATCAGGTATAAACTATTTGTCTGATATTTCTGATAACTCCTAATGGACTTTTTGTTGAACCAGGACTAAGAACATAATGACCTGTTGATTGTGCATAGATTAAAGTCATATGTTTTAGTCTCTAGTCCCCTAATCATCCTGGTTGCTCTTCTCTGTACTTTTTCTAGAGTCTCAACATCTTTTTTATAATGTGACCAAAACTGGATGCAGTACTCTAGGTGTGTTCTTACTAAGGCTTTATAGAGTGGTATTAGTACCTCACTTGATAAGGAAAAAAGCAAGCTCAGATGAAATAGAAAAATCCTAGACAAGGTGCAGCTACACTGGCCTATCTTTTTGTAACCATTTGCTTTATAACTGTAAAGTGGACAAACCTCTACATTACGGATAACTGATATCACTTCCATGTTTTGCCACCTCCTTTTTTCCTAATCCGAAGGGAAAAAAACAGCCAATGTTTTTGATTGTCAGCATTAAGAGCTATCCATTCATGGAACTACTCTAACTTTGCCCCTGCTATTTATTCTTTGTCTGCCTCTAGGGAACTATAAAAGCTGCAAATTATAATAGGATATTAGCCCACATTAGAAAATGGACCATCTTCGCCCTTATTCCAGATGGAGATGTTGGACCAAATTTTATACCCTAAACTCTTAAATAGCACAACAATGGATGATTGAACTATATCTGTCTATATCTCCCCTTAAGATACAGATCTTTTTGGTGCAATTGCGTAACTGTCACTACAGTATCCTCATTTCTGTTGCAAATATATTTATATGATAGAGCTCTGTATTTAAGAACAAGAGAGACTTTCAGCCCAGGCTCTAGGATGCCTTCAAATTTACCAATTACTTACTGAGCATAAACTTACCTGTAAGATACTCATGACAACATGATTATCAACAAATTGAGATTACTTAGGGCACATACAAGTTCATGCTGATTATCTGAAAAACTCAAGAGATGTGTCCAGTTCTCTATGAACTAAGAACATACCACGGCTTAATCTATGTGTGTGTGTTGGACTGTGTTCTGGGAACACTGGTGAGTCCAGAGTGAGTGGACCTGAAAGGTTGCGTTTCCTTACTCCCACGAGGGGGAAGGCCAGCCTGAAGGGAAGCAGACTGGTGTCAGTGATATTGAGTGGCCGTAAAATTAAGAACGTCAGGAAACCATAATCAGGAAAACTCTCAAGGGGGAAGATGGGCAATCAATGTAGTTGTTGAGCAAACCTAAGAAAAGAGAAACTTGCTGTAAAATTAACTAACAGTACTGTAGAAATACCATCAGAAAGTCCTTTAGGACAACTATTATCTCAATGGGATGATACTAACCAATGGTGGAATTCAATTTTTTTTTACTACCGGTTCTGTGGGCGTGGCTTGGAGGGTGTGGCAGGGGAAGGATACTGTAAAATCTCCAGTCAAAGGTAGAGATGCTGGTTCTCCGAACTACTCAAAATTTCTGCTACCGGTTCTCCAGAACTGGTCAGAACCTGCTGAATACCACCTCTGATACTAACCTGATCCCATGGACCTGTAAGTTAACTAAGAGCCAGATGATTAGATTGTGTCACAAAAAGTGGCCAAAATATATTAGAATATATTTTGGAATATATCTTGGAAAATAGGAAGATCCACCCGGGGCTAGGCAACAAGTTAATAAGATAAGGAACATCCTTGAAGCTCAGCAGTGAAACAAGATAAGACAACCAGGCACAGAAAACAATGTTGACCCTTAAGCCTATAGTTTAGCTCATCTTATAATGTAAGAAAATAAGGGGGACTGGGGAGGGCCTCTTAGGCATGGCATACTTTGTGCAGGGGTATAAATGTATTGTTTGAATATGGAATTTTGCTCTCCTTGTACTCAATCCACTTGGGAAGGGTCTTGAAGGCTGCGCTTGCAACTGCTTTTCTTTTCTTCAATAAAACTTTGAAATTGTGCAGCAGACTTGTCTTCGTATTTTGAGTATAAATTTATTGGGGGTCTTATATCTCACAGTACTGTAACTTTTACCAATGTGCTGGTTTTCAAGATAGGCTTCTACCTAAGTCAGTAGAAAGAGTCCTTGGAGGAAAGATTTAGGGATGCACTTTAACATTTTTGTTCTCCGTATACACAATAATCTTTATCACATGACATTGTATCTATTGCCCATCTATTGCATACCATCCGGAGATTGCAGCTGGTGCAGAATGCGGCGGCGCGGGTGGTGATGGAGTTTCCGGTTCTCCCATGTTACCCCCTCCTGCGCTGCCTTCATTGGCTGCCGGTTGCGCCGGTGAGATTCAAGGTTTTAGTGTTAACATTCAAAGTCCTTCATGACATGGGTCCCCAATATTTAAGGGAGCGGCTCCTGCCGACATCAAATGCCAACCGCCCTGTGCGAGCACATAGGCAAGGACTCCTTGGGGTCCCATCGGCTGGCCAATGCCGGCTGGCGGTCCCCGAGCGAGCCTATTCTATAGCGGCCCCAGGCCTCTGGAACCAACTTCCCCTGGAGCTCCGTCTGGCCCCTGACCTCCGCACCTTCCACCATGACTTGAAGACCTGGTTGTTTAACCAATCCGGGTTGTGATTTTCTGGGACGGGATGGCTTTTATGGGATAGTTTTAAGGGATATTTTTATGGGTGTATTTGTAATTGTAATGGGGCTTATTTAGTTTAATCTGCTTTTAAATTATTTATTGTTGCTGTTGTTTTATTTGTAAGCCGCCCCGAGTCTTCCGAGATGGGGTGGCATATAAGTCCCATTAATAAATAAATAAATAAATAAATAAATATTGCCCACCCTGACCCACCAGAGTGACAAAGAGTTATCCATTTAAGTAACAAAATAACACAAAATCCACCAGGCTAATGCTGAAAACAGCTGTGAGCTAACATAATATTTTTTTAGACTGCTTTGATTAGTTTTCTTATATGAGACATTACCTGTAACGGCAGATTTATTGAGATGACAGCTACATATAAAATCTAACTCAGATCTTGAATCTAACTAGACATATCTATTGCATTTATGCCTCTCAAAAACCTCGCTTCTTGTGAAAGCAAAATTGTCCATTATTATAAGTACTGAGATCCAGAGATGGATGCTAACAGAAAATAACACAATAAGCCAACTTTATTGGGGGAGGGCGAGGAACAAAGATGCCCCCTTTTAAAGCAAGAAGGAATAAGGACATAATTCTCAGCAATAAGAAATCACACATCCTGTAACTCCATAGGAAATATAGTAAAACTCCCTTTGCAAAAACTGATGAACTGTCCTTGCAAGTAAAGGAGTTTCAGTCAAATTTGCTTCCTCCTTTAATAGTTTTTTTAATTTGTCTGATTCTTATGTGGAAATTCCTCTTATACAACCTAAAAATAGGGTTCTCGCCCACTGGAAACATTGCACTACTAATTGTTTTTAAAATGGCCAGTTTCTATCTGTGTAAGAATTTACTGGAAGCAACATGCAGTACTTATAAAAGTCATGGTGGTATCCAATTATGGTTCAGCTTAACAGTTATTTTACCTTTTAATCTGAGAGAAATCCCCATTCATTCATGAAGGTTATTGTCCTCTGAGAGTAATCTAATTCACAGAAATATTGTGGGAATAAAATGAAAAGGGAAAAAAAGAAACCCAGAGTGTATTTTGTAATTTTAAAAAACCATTACACAAATTCATGGAAAATAAGTTTAGCAATGACTATTGCATCCATAATACCTATATTGTATCTCTAAATACTAGCTGCTCAAGATCAACAATATGGAATAGGGGTTGGTGTTATGTCCTACCAACACCTTTTTTTCCTAATACTGAGCCCTTTTCGAGAACATAATATTAATATGACAGACTTGGATTTGACCCAGTACAGCAATTTAGTTACTTTATTATATATTATGAACAACAGTGCATGTTTTACACATGGTAACTGGAGAAATATACTCTCCTGGAATAAGGGAACAGATTTAATGCCAAAAATTGATTTTTATGGCCTCTAAATCTAACCACAACTAGTTCTCCCTTCCTAAACTTAATTTTGCAAATCAACTTCTCATCCTGTGTGTGTTTGTTTGTATGTGTATGCACGCGTGCGCGTGCCGGAAAAATCACTTTCTATCATATGTCTAACCTATACTACAGCCAGATTTCTGCTCAGGTTGACTTGACTGCAAATGCTGATCTGAAGTGCTACATGTCATTTTTAGCAATGAAAAGTATGTTCAGCTCCACGGGGCTCCATCTGTTTTAGAGAAAAGAGAAAATAACATTTCTAATTCAAGAGCACGGTAATTTTGTAGGATACTCTTGCTGAATGCCAGTAAAAAGCTCCCTGTACATCATCATTCTAAGAGGTTCAAGGATATAACTTAAATGCTACCTTAATAGAGATGCAAGACTGATTCATATTTTCAAATGCCTGCTCCAAGCAGTCTCTTTAAATTAATGCTGTCTGCATGGAACAACAATCCTCTAAGTAGCTCCCTCGAAAGAAAAATACACTCAATTGCTTATTTCCACACAATAAAACAATTTCCGGCTATACAATGGGGCAATCAACAACCACATTGCCCTATGGCCAACTAGAAAACACAATGACTTCATCACATACTGCATTTATTTTTAGCTATGGGAATCAGGCCACAGTTTCAAGCTCCTACAAACTATATTGACAAATCACAGTGAAAGAAATGCAATGAAACAGTTCACTCTGCCTCTTACATGATTTTACTGTGCATGAAATCAGAACATTCAATCCTACTGAGGCAGAGTACTGTGGATAATAATCAAATGTTTAAAAATATTTTAAACATTAGGGTAAGGTGTCTTCTTTATAAATCTACCCTCTCCTAGGGAAAAATTACGTTACTGAAAATAAGAGCCTATTTGTGTTGCCAGGATAAATCGATACACATTTTCTTTGCAGAATTAATGCCATTTTTTTCCCCTTCCCGCTTGCATACTGGATAGTCACTGAAGACACAGGCCAAAGAAATGAAACTGATGTAACTTCATGTTCATTATTAGAAAGAACCATAAGATGTTCGTTTTCATTTTCTTTTCTCTCCCAATAGGACAAAGAAAATTACCATGCAGTGAGAAATCATCAATAATTTATTCCTAATGATACTAGCCACTGAAATGCATTCGATTGGACCACATTACTGTTAGATTGTGTTGTTTATACTATAACCTCAAAGTCAATTTGAAAAAGCTTCTATTGTACCTTCCACATATGCATTTGAAAAATAAACATTGTCTTTGTGTCAATAAGTTATTTCAATAATTTAAATAAGATTTTCAGAGGGTCTGTTGCTTAACGACTTCTGTTTTTTGCTTCCTGTAATTTAATTTGTCATTACAGTAGCCTCTCTTCTTGATCATTCCTATTCATAACGCTGTTATATTAACCAGGACCAAAATCCCAGATGAAAGGGCATTTGGTTTGATTCATGCAGAATTCAATTTAACTTTAATGATTAATGTTGTGAGGTTGGTTGTGGCTTTTGCTTTTGTTTTTTGTTTTAAAATTTTTTAAAAATGATATGCATGATCTTCTGTGCTTCACTGCTTTCCAGCTGGGAATGGAGATTGCTTGAGAAACATGAAAGCATATGGCGATGTTTTTAGAAATGCTTTCAACAAAACAAAAAATAACATAAAACAATAGCTTAGCATTGAAAATAAAGGTGCTCTGGTGCACCCAAACCAGACTGATGACCTTCTCAAATACTTTCTGAAATGCTCAGAAGAAGTCTTTGAGCCATCACAGTCTCACACAATACTGTAGGAAACATATTCCGAAGGAGCAAAATGTCACATTTATTTAGCTTTATTTTAAAAAAACAGAACCTCACACTAAACATTTCATGTAAATTCTGCCTCTAAAAAATGAAGAGCACTTTTCAATGTGGTGGAGAATTCCAAGGAAATGGGTTGTTGAGGTCATGTTGAAATGTTTACTTCAGATGAGAAGAAAATATGATGAATTTCTGAGGTTCAGATTCCCATCAAGATTATTAGACAGTTCAATGACATCTCTGTCTCCCTGATGCTGATGACGATCAGTCATGATTCTGGAGAAGATCTAACCCTTCTGTGATTGATAGTAACACTCTATCTACATCTCAGAAGATAGAAAACCTTGGAATATGCTCTGGACCAGAGGTCTCCAAACTTGGCAACTTTAAGACTTGTGCACTTCAACTCCCAGAATTCCACAGCCAGCATAGCCAAGTTTGCGGACCCCTGCTCTGGACTGACACTGCTATTGTTACTAAAAATGGCTTTTTCCCTCCATAGCTTAAAAAAAGAAATCCAAGTTCGTTACTTGGTATTTGCTATTTCCTTCTCTTCTAAGATTAATTATTGCAGTGCATTCACTGCATGGCTACTGTTAAACATAATTGAAGCTTCATTTGTTTCACTGTCAGGTTATGACAATGCCATCACCATCATGAAGCTGTCTTTCCAGAGTCCTTCTATAGGAAAAATTCTAAGAGAAAATGCATGCATCTGGAAGCTATTGACTGCCATGGGTCCATCTCTCCCTAGACACATCATCTGAAATCTAATAAATCTAATAAGGACCCTATTTTGTGACAAGCTAAACACTAAGGCCTATATATTGATCCTTTATAGTAATTCTTTATTTGGGACTTCCTACTGAAAAGGTGAAGTTAACTACCCATTTTTTTTTCTCAAAGGAGAACTGATAGTTTTCAGACTGATAATGTTTATAACAGTCTCCTTTAAATATAATGTAATAATAATTCAATATTTCATTTTGTTTCTTTTGCATACCCCCTGTTCTGTTCAGGGGACAATGTCCAAGATTACTGACTGGATAGTATCAATCGTTTATTCATTCATTTCTTTCTTTCTTTTGAGTTGATAATCAAAAGATCTGCACAAAGTTGTTGAAATTTTATGAACAAAATCTTGCAGTTGTTTTTGGTCTTTATGCAATGAATTAACGAAACTTCTAAAGAAATAAAGTATGTCAGCAGAACAAATAACAAATGTTAAATAGAAATCTGCATCTTCCTAATCCTCTTCAGTGCACATGACTGAATGATTTATCTTTTCCAAAATAGGCATGGAGAATTCCAGAAGTTTCCAGAGTCTGGTTTGTGCAAATATCTTAATGTAGAAAAACTTTGGATCAAGTTCCTAAAGGTGCTTCAGAACATCCTTTAGGATTAGTGTTTTATATGTTCTTACAAAATTTAGAATACATTAAATTATATGCTCAAAAGGCATAGAATAAAGAAGTAGAATGAATTTCTTAACTGAACATCAGTAGAAGCTAATTTTAAGACCTAAATATCATATTTGTGTACATTTAAATTTAAAATGAACCAAACAACTCTTTTCAGGAAGAAACTGAGAGGTCCATCTAATTGTTGTTTAGTTCATGCTCAAAATGAAACAATTTCATATGTTAATATTCTTTTGGAAGACTCAATTCAAGATAGCTTACACACTTTTGAACTATATACTGATTGCTATGATACATAGTGGGAACACTATGAAAATAAAAAAAAGCTAGAATAGTATCCATTAATCTATTGAAGAACTCAGTTGCCTTTCTATATGTGAAAACAATATTGCTGGACTGTAGCAATCTGGACTGTCTACAATAATTTATATGTTTAATTTCTCATATTTCTACTATTAAAGTGATTTAAATGTTAATTTATTTATAGAACATTGTGGTAGCCACTGAGTTTCCCTGGATGACACTAGAAGCTGGCAGCACACTACAGCCTGGTGGAGGGGGCCTCTTTTGCTATCCCATGAGCTCATCTTCTATTCATCCTCTTATCTGTTGGGATGGGGATGGGACATCTCTGATTTTCCAGGTATACAGGTGATCTCATTTACTAACATCACCACTAACTTCAAGGATTGGTTGAGGGGTTATGCCAATGTGATTGAAGGGTTTCACCCATGTGGATCTATTCTCCAATCCCAATGCTGTATCTATGCTGCTCTTTTCTGCTTGTGAAAATGGTATAAAAAGAATAAACACTGCCCAGGCAGTCAGACATCTTTGGACACTGAAATGACTGGTTACTGAATCCCTACAAGTGGCGCCCAACGTGGGGCATCAACCCTGCAGGGCAGGGCCATCAACCCTCGGGGGCAGGCAACAGCCAACATGCTTACCATCGTCTGAAATAGACCCCAAGGTGCACCTTCGTCCTACAGGACCCCGGGTCCTTCGAGACCCATCAATGGTAAGTATGGGTTGCAATCTATCTCAGCAACAGCATAATCATGTACAGGAACTAAGATTCCTGTACACTAATCAGGTGTTACAGCACCTGAGGGGAACATAAGGAAGCTGGTTGGGAGATAGGGAAATGGTATCCTGAACTTAATAGAATAGAAGGTTAAGGATACCCAAGGCTCCAGTCCAAATATTACATCGATGGTATCAATGCAGTGGAAACATCTGGCTATGATGTCTCAGCAAAATAGTAATTGACTATAAGCCCCCCTCCTGATTATGATCAGGTAAAAATTGTCACTCCAAAATCTTCTCTAATTGGACGTTCAGCTCCTTCTGAGCAGGCTAATTTTTTTGATTCTCCAAAGCCATTGTACACCCCCATAAGACAAATATTAAAGGAACAATTAGAAAAAGGGGGAGATTCACGCTAGAAACCCAAGACAGAGACACATAAATTTATTTGTTTAAATTTTTATGTTTAATCTTTTTTGATTATTTAGTGTTTAAAGAGATAGAACAATGGATGTAACTAGAGTACAGGCAACTGCTCTCTTCTGATGCACTGGATGGCAGAATTGAAAGTGGAAGGCATGCCCTATTGAGTTCAATAGTCCACAATTAGCTCTGGTGTTCAGAAGCATGGAATGAGACACAGATCTGTTAGGAAGCCCCTCCATACAGTACAATGGGGCTGTTCACAGGAAATATGGTTAATTTAGACTGTTATGTGTTAGGAAGAACTAAGAGAAGAAGAAAATGTTTACTATTCTTTTCATGATGTGATTTTCACTAAAACTTCTTAGATATGTATAATAATGTATAATAACTGCATGCAGAATTGAGCTTAGCTGTGTATGTATAATAATGTAAATAAGTGTATGCAGAATTGAATAGGATTGAATTGAAGAAAATATCCTTTACCCGTGTATAGCCCTAATTGGAATTGCTGAAGTTCAAAATAAATTAATTGTAACATGTTTGGCAACCAGAGAATTAAATTGGCTTTTTGGATTGGACTTAGAGTTGTGGGGGGCAGATAGGCAGTGGTTGGGGCCCACAATCACCTTTGTGATTGGAACCGCTCCTTGAGTTCTCCCAGTGCTCTGAGAACAAACTACAGGTTTTCAAAAATAAAAATAAAATAAAATGTGGAAATTTAAAGGGACAAACCCTCCCAGGTCTGGAAATGTTGTGTGTGAGAATGTGTCTGTATGTAATCATTTCCAGCCCTGGAGGATGAGATCCTCTACAATGGAGCTTATTGGCTCTCAGAACAGAATTGTAAATATGCAAGCGAATGATTACAGTGTAAATGTGTGAGTATGTTGATAGTAAAAGGTGGTATAAATGTTTGTGTGTTGACCCCTATCCCAGATTGAAAGGAGAGTAAGAAAGAGTGTGAGAAAGGTCCGGACCTGAGAAAGATAGGATTATTTTGTGTGTGTATTTGTGTGTGCTTTACTCATGATGAAAATTATTTGTGTGTGATTTACTGGTGAAAAGAATATTGAGTGGAAAAAATGGATGAGATTTATTTTAAACATCCCCCCCCCTTCTTGTCTTCACTGGTTGTTGTAGGGGTGGAGGCAGGGGGGAAGAATGAGGTTTTTGATCACTTTAACATTTTTTTCTCTGCTTTGAGTTTTTGCCTTGAAAAAGGCGAGGTTAGAACATAACTTTTATAGATTAACATAGCTTCATCTCCTGATTTTTTAGAGATTTTCACACAAAGAAGCCTCAGATAGATAGGCTGAGATTGGCAAATTGCCTGGAACGTTATCTGTAAAGGTGGCTCGGTTCCCAGGTGGGCAATTTGCCCGGATCTTTGAAGATGACTCAGTTCCCAGTTTCAGCAAAGGGAATCAAAATTTAAAACTAGCTGCACTTTGTACATGCTCTTAATCCATATTCTGATTAAAGCAGAGAATTGACACTAAAATTTGACTCCATTTGGAAGGTTTACAACAAGAATGTGAAGAATGCATGGCTACTGCCAGCACAACAGGTAAAATCATGAAATGGGCTTTTGCACATAACTTTTTCTTCTAATTTTTGATAAGTACAGTAAGGTATAAATGGTGGAGTTATGTAAAGTCTGATTTTCAATTTTATTTTCAGAATAACTTATCTCTTCAATGTCCTTTGCCTGACTATCTAAGCTGTATTGTTTGCCTAAAGAACTTTGGCTTGCTTACTTAATAACTTCTTCCTTTATAAGGCTCCTCATAATGCTCCCTGGAAAGTGTCCTGCTATTTTAACTTTCAAAACTTTTTCTCAACAGCCTTTCAACAGCCTTTCAGCTTAATCTCTGACTCTCATTATGTGTGTCAAATTATTTTTAATCTTCCAGGTGCTTATATTATGCCCAGTATTGACCCTAATCATGATCTTATTTTTAATTTTGCAACAGCTACTACAAGACCAAAGATATTTGTTACATACGTAGTCACTTGACCCTTTATGGGCCTCTTTCTTAAGGCTATTGCTTTGTTGATTTTTTTTCAATCACTCTTTTTTTCCTCAAAATGCTAGAGGCCTGGCACAAGCTTGCCCTATTCCAATTACTCAAGTCAAGTAGATTGTTTTATCATCAACTTTGGCAAATGGATGTTACCTACTAGGCAAGCCCTCTTTTTTACAACATGATATTTTGCTTTTTTGCAATTTTGTACAACCTGGAATATAGCCATAATGGAACATGCTCATTGGTCATTTAAGGCCTGTCTCCACAAATAAATATAAAAGGAGGGAAAGGGTCTCTAGAAGGGTCTCTAAAAGTTTTTAAAAGTATAATTTCCCTTAAATCAATTGAATGTAATTGCATGTTTCTATTTACCTTAAATTAATTGAATGTTTTAGTTAACTATTTGGGGGTAAGGGGGCGAGGCTGTGCATGTTTGCTTCTTACAGGAATTTGTGGATTCCAGCTCATTGTGTCTGCCCACAGCTCATTGTGTCTGCCCAGGCTCATTGTGCCCACCCAGCCAAGGATGTTGGGACATCACACCAGTCCCCAGATCTGGTCCCAATCCCAGGAATTTGACTTTACAGATGGCACAGTGTCCCATCCGGGTTCATTTGCTTATGCTTGGCTAATATCACACAGAATGATGTCTTTTGCTTATCTGAAACTTGATATGGAACATTTGCTTTCTACATGTTTAGTTCCTGTCTGCACTCCTTCTGCAGTAATTCAAAACTTCACTGGCTTAAGTGGATTTTTATTACATGGGAACTTTAACTATAAGACTATATCTAATTGGTGATTTGCTGCTTATTATCCACACCTTGATGCAATTGCTTTACACACCCCAGTGGTAGCAGTTCCTGTAAATACAACTTGTACAAAAGTAGTTAATTGTATATCTTCAAGTAAAAAACCTCACTGTCATCGTATTAGCTCACCTACTTTGAACTGCACAGCTTTGGAAGAGACTTCTTTCACTTTTCCTATGTTAGGCTACCACAAGAATAGTTTTTACATGTGGTCAAGAAACTTTTAATTATATTCCTGCTAATATTAGTGAAGCGCAATGCTGCCTCGGCCGGCTGACTCTATTTTACTTTCTAAACAGCAACTTCATCACTTGAATCATTCTGGACGAGGGGTCACGCTAGATAACACCTGTTGACTCTGAAGCAACCTTACTTAATAAAGCTGAATACGTAGTGCTAGCTTTGTCTATAGTACGTGTGCCAGCAATTGCTGCTCGCGCTCACTTTAACATTAACTCTGTTGCATGTAATTTAGCAAAAACAATTATGTAATTTAGCAAAAACAGTTATGTTACTTCTTCAGTTATCTCAACAATCAACCATAAGATGCAAGTGTTGAAGAAGGCTATTCTACAAAATCGATATTGTTTTAATTTGTTTGATGGGTCATGAACCATCCAGCACCAGCTTAATATTTTCAACAATTTGGCCTTGGATTTGAAAATTGAAAAATTAGGATCTTGGTGGGAAAGCTTTTGGGCTTGGTTGTCCACAGGCTTAATGGGAAAATTCTATGCTATGTAGTCATTATTTGTGATTTAATTAGTTGGTACTGCTTTGTTCAATGTCTCCCTTCTCTTTGCAACATATGTATCACAGCTTTTCATCCCAAACCTCTCTTACCTTGCCTAAGGGTCAAGTATATGCCCTATATAAACAACTGCAAGCATGCTCTTCTAATGATTATGAATCCTCTCCTAACTCCTTTTATGATTTGTCTTTAATTAATTAAATTTAAAATAGAAAAGAGTGAAATGTGGTAGCCACTGAGTTTCCCTGGATGACACTAGAAGCTGGCAGCACACTGCAGCCTGGTGGAGGGGGCCTCTTTTGCTATCCCATGAGCTCATCTTCTATTCATCCTCTTATCTGTTGGGATGGGGATGGGACGTCTCTGATTTTCCAGGTATACAGGTGATCTCATTTACTAACATCACTAACTTCAAGGATTGGTTGAGGGGTTATGCCAATGTGATTGAAGGGTTTCACCCATGTGAATCTATTCTCCAATCCCAATGCTGTATCTATGCTGCTCATTTCTGCTTGTAAAAATGGTATAAAAAGAATAAACACTGCCCAGGCAGTCAGACATCTTTGGACACTGAAATGACTGGTTATTGAATCCCTACAGAACATGACATAAATACTTATGAAAGCCTGGTTTCCTTTAACATATGAAAGATGTATGATTTTGTGATTGTTTTGTTTTGTTTTTGCTTATAATAAAAACTGTTATGGTAAAAATTCAATTTCTCTGCAAGCCATATAATACAGGAAGTTACCACATAAGACGACAGCAGAAATTACTTTTATAAAGTACTTGAATGGATTACAAGCCGGGTTTGAACTGGCATTTCCAATGATATATTTATTTATTTATTTATTTATTTATTTATTTATTTATTTATTTATTTTGACTTGTATGCCGCCACTCTCCAAAAAGGACTCGGGGCGGCTCACAGATAAAAACACAGAACAATAAATTATTTAAAAAGAAATTAAACTAGACAAGCCAAAATACAACTATAAAACCAAATTAAAATCGAATTTAAAACCCACCCCCTCCCCCAGGAGATCAGTCCAGCCCAGCCTGTAAAACAACCAGGTTTTAGATCGCGCGGAAAGAGGAGAGATCGAGCCAGCCGAGCTCAACGGGTAGCTGATTCCATAAGGCGGGGGCCGATACAGAATAGGCCCTTCCCCGGGTCACCGCCAGCCGACATTGTCGTGCAGACGGCAACCCGAGGAGTCCCAACCTGTGTGCTCGCACAGGGTGACCGCTATTTGATATTGGCAGGAGACGCTCCCACAAGTACCCCGGACCCATGCCATGAAGGACTTTGAATGTTATGCTATGAAATCATTGGGCAGTACCAATACTGATATGACTCTGTGCATGCATTTAGAATATTCTGAAAGTTCCAGCTCATTTCTAAGATGGAAAAATTCTTATTTTGGTCATATTAATCTACCTTAATCAAATACAAATGATTTCTCGGCAGATTACAAAATGATTTAAAACCAGTTTGGTCTAATGGTTAAGGAGGCTAGAAACCAGGAGAATGTGAGTTCTAGTTCCACTTTAGGCATAAAAGCCAGCTGGGTGAATTTGAGCCAGTCACTCTGTCCCAGCCTAGTTGTGAGGAAAAATAGGAGGAGAACGATTAGGTATGTTCATCACTTTGAGTTGTTTATAAAAATAATAAAGGTCAGGTAAAAATAAACAAACAAATATAGTAGCAAAAACAGTAATATACAAAAACAAAAAGCTCAGAAAACATATAAGAATGAAACTATATAAAAATAGCTCCTAAGCTTAAGGATCACCTTTGTTTAAAGTAAAGAGATGAATGTCATCCAGTTACCTCATCATAGTGTCCTTCCCAAAGTACTACAATTGGGTAAGCCCACTTTAAATATTGAAGAAATTATTCTTTCACTGGGCGGCAGAATTCTGATCAGGATAACAGAATACCATATTCCCTCTTTCCAAATATGCTACTATGGCAAATTCATTCATGTTTGTGTCAAATGTCACACAGAATCAATACTTCTTCTAATGCATCAGAATTGAGGAAAATCAGCTCTGCCCAATTCTTTGTGTGTATGTACAGTATGTGTGTGATGTAACAATACAAAATTTTTACCCTTTGTTGTGGCTTCAGATTTTTTTTTCCTATTTCATTTCAGCTTATGTAACACTAGCTACTTGTGACATATTGATGTCACACTGTGTAATCAATTAGCCATGTGCTCATTTTATCATAAATGTCAGCAATGGGCATAATGGTTCTTCTTATAATATAAACAATCAGAGATGAAGGATCTTTGAAAAAGGCTGAAAAAAGAAGACCATCATTTTTAATTCTGATGAAATCTTTCAGGATATCTCGCTTCCACAGTAACACACTGCATTCATCAGAACTTTTAAGATAATGTATTATAATTTCAGAACATCCAATGTTTAGATCTGAATTCAGTGGCCTTAAGAAAATTGCTTTCTTTTAAGTTTCTGTCCTGCATGTTTCTTCCAATAATGGAATGTTAACCTGTTGCATAAGCAAAGGGACAATTAGACATACAAAGTGGAAAAGTGTTAATAAGTAAATGAAAGAATCATGTTAGGAGATTTGGTTTCTTAAGTCAGGGATAATTGTAGGGACAAGCATGATATATAAACTAGAAATAGGTCCCCAGAAACAGAACGGAAGGTCAGAGTGATGAGTAAACAGTAAATGCAAGGTCCTGCCCTGTATTTGGAGGCTACAAGTTCTGGCGTAAACTACAAGTTGAGTAAACGGAGGCTCAATTCCAACAAGACAAAGTAACTGTGAGATGCAGGAGCCTCTGACTTCAGGCTGAATTAGTTCATAAACTGGAGGTCCTAAAAGATGCTGCTCCTGATCAATTCAGTATTAATCATGAGCATTATAATCTTTTCTAAATGGCAGGCCATGGTTGCTATCATTTGTGCCTTGATTATTTTTTGTTTGTTCCAAATGGAATGACCCTTGAAGACTAATCCCTTCAGCTGGTCCAGAATTTAGTGGTTCACATAATTATGGGTGTTAGATTATTTGTGTTAACAGCCTTTGGGAGCTACAATAGTTAGGCTGCAGTCTGCTTCTGGAAGCAATACAAAGTTTTAGTTACCATGTTGGCTTTTTTGAACTGGTTTCAGGATAAATACATATTCTGATATTGATAGGTATGATTCATCTATCACATATATTGTATAATTTTATGTGAGAGAGTGAAGTCTCAATGAGAGATATGAGAACTAGTCATAGTTATACTGCCTTTGAGCTGCATGAATAGGTATGTGTGTACAGTATATGTGTCTGTGTTCAGTACTTCTATTCATGTGGCTCAGAGCTATTAAATTTAAATTTTTAAATCTATTATTACCATTTATGTTATATGCTAGGTAATATATCTGCAATTCTATTGTTTTGTTGCAATTTCAACTTTTTTATAGAGACCAACTGCCAATAGAGTGCTATTTATTATTATTTTTATTTCTAAAGCTACCCAGCTCAACAACGTCACTGGACAACATACAACTTAAAATAATTACAATGCCAAGTTCAAAACAAAAAAAGGAAACAAACTTAACATAGAACAAGGCTGCATCATGGCAAACTCACATTACATAACCTGGATGGACACACTCCAACTTAACTCACAAGTCAGGTCACATGGGATGGGCAAAAACAATGGATGAGGCAGTCCTTAACTAATTAGGCTTGCCTAGGCCATAAGTTATAATCAAATTCTTGACTTCCACCCAGAAATGTACTGCATCTAGGATAGTAGAGGTGTTACAGGGGTATACTAAGTGTACCCATAATAAATAATACATAGGAGTTAAATATAGGACTTGGACATTTTGCCTCACGTATTTCTAAAAAACACTGCTATATCATTAGCATGGTAAATCCTTCATTTAGATATCCCAAGAATGTCCAAATGATTTATTTTAAAAATTCAATAAAAATTGCAGATAAAAATATTAGGAAGAATAATACATTCTGAATTCCAACTCTTCAGCAATCTTTTATAAAGACTGATCCTTTATCACATTCTTTTAATGCATACATTCTATTAAAAGCATTAATGCATTAATATCTATTTCTGGATAGGTGTGCATAGGATTAAGCCATAAATCACCTATTTTATTATTTTTGTACATAAGTATTTCTTACAAACCTTTCAGAAATTGCTCTCAGGTTCATAATTACTTGTGTATATGCTGGCTGGCATAATATTGTAGAAAATAGTGCTAACTTTACTTTCATTCTGGGTGATAAGCTTTTTTAGTTTGTGTGTGAAAAATGAGTTGTGCTGAATGTTTTAGATTTTTTTTCTCCGCATGCTATACAATACATCATTGGAACTACAGGAACTTTCATAATGTATGACTAAATTAAATTATTTCAACTCTACCAAAAACAATTCATGAAACTTTTTTTTAAAAGCATTAGTCCACTTGTTGTAACGTAATCTTTGTTTTCTAATGAAAGCCAAGAATGAACTTGCAATGAACTATCAGACATTGCAATGAACTATCAGCCATTGCATTACCATTACAAAAGGCTTATTCTAAAATGCTAAACTTTTAAATTACTCAAAACCCTATTTTAAAAAAGGAATCCTTTTTTAAAGCTGCTTAGTAGAAATAGAACTCTTCAACAAAAGCCAGGGACTTTGTGGTTCATACGGCATACACAAATCATTATATATAAAATATTGTGTAACATATCTAAAATCTTATCAGAATGCAGTATCAGGAAGTCAAGCACTCATACTACTCCTCAAAACAGAAGAAAAAATCCAGAAAATCCAGTCCTCGTTCACTTTGAATCCCTATCCTAATCTACACCAGTGGTTCTTAACCTGGGCGATATTGCCCCCCAAGGGGCGATTTTGTTTTTCAGGGGGGCGATGGAACGAAAAGGGGTGACATGGGGCTAAGGAACGGAAGGGGGCGATATGGGGCAATGGAGCGAGATATATTGGAGGAGAGAGAGAGAGAGAGAGAGAGAGATCTATGTTGGTAGACAGGTAGACAAAAAGACAGACAGGTAGGTAGATAGGCAGGCAAACACACAGACCTTTTGGATGGATGGATGGATGGATGGATGGATGGATGGATGGATGGACGGACGGACAGAAAGAATGCGAGAGTGGCAGCACTTTGGGAAAGCGGTGGCGGCGGCTTTTCCCAACATGCTGCCGCATTCGAGGTGCCGGTTCAGGTGCGGTACAACAGTCAATGGGGTGAACCTGAAGGGCCGGTGCCTCGAACGCCCCCCTGCCACCTCTTAGCATCCCCAAGGGGGCTGGCAGAGGGGCGCTAAGAGGCAATGGGGCATTCAAGGTGCTGGCCGGCCCTACAGGTTCACCCATTGCCTAGCACTGCTCTGGAGCCGGCGCCTCCAATGCGGAAGCAGTGGCACGTTACGTGCCGCCATGGCCGCGTTCGACGCGCCACCCCACCGCCTCTTAGTGCCCCTCTGCCGGCCCCCTCGGGGACACTAAGAGGCGGCAGGGAGGCGGTTATGTTGGGGGAGGGGGGCAATGACAACTTCCTCAATGGCTCAAGGGGGCGATTCTTTCAAAAAGGTTAAGAACCACTGGTCTACACCATCCCCCAAAACATTAATTGCACAGCCCGTGGCCACAAAAAACAGCCTCCTCCTATGCCTAAGGGCCATAGGCAAAAGTCTATAGTGGTGCTGATTAGTCACTGATAGATTTAGAAGATGATTCTAACTTAGTGAGACCCTTGCTTTTAAAAAGAAGTCTTAGAAACACCACCTTCCCTTTCCAGCCTATTTGTTTCAGTTACTTTAAGAAAGTCAGGATTTTTAAACACACACACACACTCAAAGACATTTTTGATCAGGTAGTCAGAAACCCACAGTCTGTCTCCCGATATTTATAACAGTTAGCGTGGTCTCACTCTGTGACTTAATCCTCACAAGAACCCTATGAGGGAGATACATTAGACATAGAGACAATAACTAGTGTAGTGTAGTTCAGTTTATAGTACAAAAACTGAAAGAAGGGCCAGAGGGGACCCAGCTCCTTTATTGGTTGTGATAGCTACCTTAGCTATTGTTTCAAGAAAAAGAGAAGGAGCTCACAATACGATTAAATGGAAAGATTGGAGGTGGGAATTGTGGGTATAATTTATCTTTCTTCCCTATTCACACAACCCTATAATTCAAGAACAAATGCTGTTCTGCTAGAATTGCTTAGCCAGTTTTCGATTCAAGAGACAGATACTTTGATCTGAGCCAAACTCAATTAATTTCTTTAATAAGATTTTGCAAACCATTATTTCAGAGAGTTTGCCGAAGTCCAAACACAACTGTTGCTTTCTATTTAGTTGTGCCCATTTAGTAATTCAATCAGTCAAAAAAAAACCCATCAACTTCTACTGACATAATTTAGTCTCCATTAGTCTCTAGGTTCTTGAAGATTCCCATCAGGTTTCTGTTATTATGCTACTTATTGAGCAATGACAACTATTTGGAGGCTCAAATAGGACTCACAGAAATTACTGTGGGAGTGGGGGACATAGAAGCCTATAATACAGAACTGTTGTTTCCAAATTTGTTCCAAATTAAAGGTTGTTTAACAAGGATTGGGATTCAGCCAATTTCCACAACTTGAACCAAAATACTGCAACAGATTCTTGCTATCAAGAGAAGGGAAGAACAAAGGTGTAGTGAATAAGATGTCAGACTAGGACCAGGGGGAGGCAGGTTCCAATCAGTCATAGAGGTTCATTTGTACCAATCACTCTCTCTCTAGTTCACAAGACTATTGTCAGTGGGGGGCGGTATAAAAAGAGGGGGAACTATGTATATTGTCTTTAGCTTCTGAATAAAAAGCAGGATATACATCTAACAAATTAACAGGCCCATATATTAAAGTGATGTCAGCTTACAATATCAGCACTCATTTATTAGTGCCCAAAATATAAATGCAAAGCTAACTTTGGCCACCTTTGTGCACACTGACTTTAGTGAGCCTCACAAACTTTATCATGGGTCAAAAAATACTGTATATCATATGGTTTTAGATTAAATTTACTCATGGCTGCTCCGATAAAATCCAGAACTTTGGAGAAGGAAGGACAGGATGAATTTTCTATCTTTCTCTTACCATCCCAGTCCTGATTATCACACCTACACATTTAAAAGTAAAAAAGAAAAACTGACTATCATCTTCCTACCTACCTAACCTATCTACCCATCAATCCATCTATCCATACACACAAACACACACATCTCAGTGAATTTATATGAAGCCTGATCCTCTGTCTTCTCCTCAGCTCTCCATGGTGCTGAATTTTGGATTTCCGAACTGTAAACTTTTCTCAATTGGCCAAGTTCCTCCCAATGTTTCACAACATAAGCCCACAATAATAGGCATCCATGGATGAGTTTCCAAAACAACAAAGGGACCATTCAAGAAAAATGTCTGGCTTATCAAAGGCTTGTTCACAATACACATACTGAACATGTATTGCAAGTGGAGTGATAACTATTAATAATGTTTCACTGACAGTTTAGTTCCCTGCTCTAAGAGGCCTGCTGCAATTGTCCCAGTGAGGCCATCAAACTGATATGAATACATTACAAACATTGCTGTAATCCCAGACAGTTGAATAATAATGGAAAGGACAACTGTAATCACCAATAAACTCAGATTACTCCAGTTTAAATGTTTAAGCCACAGCCTATTAACCCAGAGATACAGCCTCAGTAATTTTTAGAACAGGTAAAAGTAGTGAGGAGGAGATGTAAAATAGGAAATAAAATAAGAATAAATCTGTTCCGCATTTCTCTTAATTCAAGGTCAAATAACCCAACATCTAAAGGGATAAACCAAAATTAAAACATGGAAAGAATATATACAAAACATCTTGAAACAACTGAGTCAACCAAAATTCTGTTCAACCTGAATTCCTGGGAGTTGGTCAGCATATTATTATTATTTGCACAGTCAGCCAGATGTTCAGACTGGGTTTGGTATTTTTGTTTACCTACTGAGTCCTTACCAAGGACCTGGGATAGGCAAATCTGGATGTTTGATGGTGTTACAGATATCGCCACAGGATGGAAGCTGTTCCAAGTAAAGCTGCCTTCTGCAATTGACTGATGGCAAATTTTTCAATGCCTATGGTGTTCAAGTGGTGCTCCAGTTGTTTTGGGACTGCACCCAAGGTGCTTATTACTATTGGTACTACCCTTGCTTGCCTTTGCCATAGTCCTTCTATTTCTATTTGTAGGTCTTTGTATTTTGTTATCTTCTCTAGTTCTTTCTCTTCTATTCTGCTGTCTCCAGGCACTGCCACATCCACTATCCAGACTTTTTTGTCTTTCTTAACGACAACTGTTAAGTCCGGGGTGTTATGTGGCAGGTGCCTGTCTGTCTGGATTCTTTTTTAACTTTTTCATTTTCTATGACTTTTTCTATTTTATGGTTCCACCAGTTCTTGCTTACAAGCAAATGATATTTCTTGTCGCTCTTCCAATGCACCATTGTTGCTACTTTGTCATGCTGCTGCTTGTAGTCAATTTGTGCAATCTTCTTGCAGCAACCTACCAGGTGGTCCACTGTTTCTTCAGCTTCTTTGCACAGGCGGCACTTACTGTCTGTTCCTGTCTTCTCAATTCTGGCTTTGTATACATTTGTCCTTAAGGCTTGGTCTTGCACAGCCAGAATCAATCCCTCTGTCTCTTTCTTTAACTTTCCTTCTCTTAGCCATTGCCAGGTATTGTTATTATCTGCTTTCCCTGCTATTTTTTTAATGTACTGGCCATGTAATGCTTTGTCTTCCCATGCCTCCATTCTGTTCTTCATTTGGTCTTTCTTGTAGCCCAGTTCAGTTTTGTCTGGTAGCCAGCAAGCCTTCCTGGCATATTAACTTCAGTGCATCTTCTTCATTGTCCTTCAGATATTCTTCCAAAGCCCTTTTTTCTTCTTCAACTATCTGATATACTTGCAACATTTCACGCTCACCTATTTGCCTTGGTAGGTAGAGTCTGTCAATGTCACTGTGAGGATGAACGGCATGATTATTGTCATTATTTTTCTGGTCTTCCTATCCATTGCTTTTAATTCTGTTTGAGTCCAGTTCACTATTCCAGTTGTGTATCTAATAACTGGTATTGTCCAGGTGTTGATTGCCTTGATGGTATTTCCTTCATTGAGTTTGGACTTTAAGATCTTTTTCACTCTCTTGATATATTCACCTCTAATTTTTTCTGACTTCAGTGTGCTTGATGTTGTCAGCTTGAAAGATACCCAGGTATTTGTAGTAATCATCTTCATCCAGACTCTTAATGTTATTTTCACGGGGCATCTTGATTCCTTCAGTTTTCACTATTTTTCCTTGTTTGATAGTGAGTGTGGCACATTTGTCCAATCCAAACTCCATTGCAATATCTTGGCTATATATACGAACAGTGTTGAGCAGCGATTCTTTTTCAGATGGTGTTTTTCCATGCAGCTTCAGATCATCTATTATTATTGTTGTTGTTGTTGTTATTATCAAGATGACAACAACACTGTTTCCTGTCCACCACAAGCTTCCTGTTCTTACCTGTTTTTCTCTCCTACTGATGGAATATGAAGAAATATCATTAGGTTTTCTTCGCATTTGCCAAACAATGTATAAGGAGTAACGGAATCTGAATAAGCAAAATATACAAATGGGATCTGAAATAAAGTAAGATTAGTGTGATTTGTAGCAAAGTTTATTTTAAAATGCATAGTAGTTGATTACATGAAACAATGACAAAAAAAATCCAAAACCCATAATAATATATTGCTTTAATGACTTGAGTAGAGGAAAAGGAATAGAGAAGCAGTTTTAAAAAGAAGAAACAATAAAAAGAATGTAAATAGTTATTTCTCTTATTAAAAAGTTAACAAAAAAAGAAAAGCACAATTTATTTTGGAAGAATAAAGGTGGAGGAAAAAAGCTACCCCAGTGATTCCAAACTCACTAAAAATTAACAAGGAACATCGCAGGAGGTAACCTGGAGAGATGATATGGACCAGAGCAGGTGAGTGGCATACTTACTGCTTCCCATAGGAGCAAAGCATTATGCAGCTCAAAAGATCCTGCAAGTAAATGTCTTTGCTGCCTGTCAGAATGATTAGCAGTAACAAGCAAAACCGGAATTTTTAAGCAGTGACAGTTTAGCCAATCCAATAGATCAGGGGCCCATTCCTGTCATTCCTCATGTCTTTTCCGAAACCAACCTTCCTCAAGCTAATATCTTTCACTTTATGTAATTACCAGTTTCTATACAAATTCTCAAAGGAGGTTACAGTTCCCCTACAGCACCATTTATAGAAAGTAAAAATCCTACCCTGACAAAGTATGAACTATATATATTATCTATAAAGAAACAGCATCAGCTTTTACCTGATTGGGCCTAAAAGTCCATCTAGTTCAACATTCTGGGACCACTTGAAGGCAGCAGGTCTTCTGTATCATTTGTCCAAGTAACTAGAATCATTATACAGTAGCATGTAGGTAATAATTTCTCTATTAATTTACTTTAGCTTTTCTTCAAAACTAATAATATCCATCACGGCATTTAATGGCGATGATGAAACCTACATATTACAGGTTTAATAAATGCAAGGATGTGAGCCTATAGACCAGATTTTAACAAAAAAGGAAAGGAAAATAAATAAGTACATTTTATAATGTTCTATTCTACAAGCAATTAAAACCATTTTACAAAAGCTCTGAGAGTTATTGGTTCTCACAAAAATAAGCACCCAAGAACAAATATAAATAAATAAAGCAAGATAATTATCCATGTCTCCGTCATTTTATGAAGTTCTATTTCTTTCCACTCTTCTTTATAAGAGCACTTCAGGGATCATGAGCTGGCCATAAAACAGGTAGTCTTCAATTTACGACCACAATTGGAACTAGAATTTATGTGGGTAAACAACACAGTTAAATGATTTGTGCCTGATTTTACAACTTTTTTTTGGGCCAAGATTGTTAAACAAACCACTGCAATTGTTAAGTGAATAATGCAATTGTTAAGCAATTTTAGTTTCCCCTGTTGACTTTGCTTGTCAGAAACCAACTGGGAAGGTCACAAAAGGTGATCACATGATCCTGGGATGCCACAACTGTTGTAAGTACTTGCAAGTTGCCAAGTGCTTGAATTTTGATCATGTGACCACGGGGATGCTGCAATGGTCATAAATGCAAGGACCTGGTTGTAAGTCATTTTTTTTCAGGGCTGATGTAACTTAGAATAGTCATTAAGCAAATGGTTGAAAGTTGAGAAGTATCTCTAGTCTGTCCCTACAAAGTGAGATATGTTGCATATCTTATATTGTCTCTCACTACAGTCCCTGGTGCCTGTATTCAATATGCTGAATTAGACTGTGCTTATTCTTGACTTATGGTTATGCTGATTTAAGATATGAGAGTGATTTTAGCCCATCCAACTGACTCATTCCTTCCCTGCTCTAGCAGAGACCTGCTCTTTCATATTAATGATAATGTCCTTTTCTGGCAAACTTCCTAGCCATGACTGTCACAAATCCACTTGAAATCAGTTTTGTATTTAATTAAAACAGTTTTGTATTTTCACTGCTACTAAACCAACCAACCAACCAACCAAAAAGCATGATCTCAAATGTATCTATTCTGTGATAACATCCTCATATTGAGGATGCCCAGCATCTTCCAACTGTAGTTTTTGGTCACTCTCAGTGACTACAGCTATCCAGAAGTTTGAAAAGGGTATTCAAGTGAGAATATAGTATCTTCTTGCCTTAGTGGAATCAAAACATGAAATTGACAAATCAGAAGCTGTTTGTTCAACACCCAAGAAATTTTGTTCTACCTTACAAAGAGGATTTCCACAATATTTTGCCTGAAGCAATACTTGCAATCAGCTTGGGGTCTGTTAAATAAATCGTAAGAATGGGAAATGCTGAAAAATTGCAACACTGACTGTGGTTTTCTCTAGCAGTTACAAAAAAAATTAAATTCCACAGGCAAGTGGACAGGGAAGCAGTGCCACCACCTATGACAAAGGGACGGTCCAAGGCCTCCCATTTGTCATTCTTAGATGACATCCTTAGACAAACTTCAACAGATAATCAGAACTTTGGTACTGGGGGGAGAGAAATTGCTCCCCTCAGAACGAGTTTGCAACTTGGGGGTCCTTCTGGATCCACAGCTACAATTTGACCACCATCTTATGGCTGTGACCAGAGGGGCCTTTGCACAGGTTCGCCTGTTGCGCCAGTTGCGACCCTTCCTGGACCGGGGGGCTCTACACATGGTTGCTCATGCCCTTATCGCCTCTCGATTGGATTACTGCAATGCACTTTACATGGGGCTGCCCTTGAAGAGCACTCGGAGACTTCAGCTGGTGCAAAATGCGGCCGCGCGAGTGATTATGGGTGCACCTAGGCGTGCCCATATAACATCTATCCTCCGCGAGCTGCATTGGTTACCGGTGGTCTTCTGGGTGCAATTCAAGGTGCTAGTGACAACTTTTAAAGCCCTTCATGGCTTAGGAGCGGGATACCTGACAGACCACCTACTGCTACCTTATGCCTCCCAGTGCCCGGTTAGATCTCACAGGGAGGGCTTGCTCCGGATACCGTCGGCCAGGCAATGTCGGCTGGCAGGTCCACGGGCTAGGGCCTTCTCTGTAGCGGCACCGTCCCTTTGGAATATGCTCCCCATGGAGATTAGAACCATCCCTAATCTACTTGCCTTCCGCAAAGCCGTTAAGACCTGGCTTTGTCGGAGGGCATGGTATTGAGACCTTGTTCTTCCCCCGTGTACGTTTGAATTGATATGAATGAGTTTTTGTTTTTACACTGTATAGGAATTGTTTTTATCTTTTTGTACGTCGCCTCGAGTTCCCCGTTGGGGGAAGTGAGGCGGGATATAAATTTAATAAATAAATAAAATAAACTACAGAAAAAACAATTGTTACCAACCTGCCTTCCATTGAGGATCTCTATACTGCATAAGGCAGAAAGAGGGCTGTGAAAATATCTACAGACCAGTGGTAGTATGCTACCAGTTTGGTCCAGTTTGGCCAAACCAGTAGTAAAAATCACTACCAGTTGGGCCTAACAGGTAGTTTAAAAAAAGCCTCCAATCAGCTGGGGGGGGGAAGCCTCCGACAATCAGCTGAGAGGATAAAAGACCGAAAAGCACATGGAAGGGTGGGAGGGACACACCTAGCTTTTCGTTTCTTCATGCTCTTAGCTGATTGGCTTGTTAGAGATGCACGCATTAGGGGCGCACCACACGCACAATCACCCATTGAACCAGTAGCGACTAAGGTAGGATCCCACTACTGCTACAGACCCCTTACATCCTGAACATACTGTTGGTGTAAATTTGCCTAGCTGGTCAGTCACTCTGGCAAGATGTACCAGTAGTCCTCAACTTACGACATAATTGGGAGTGGAACTTCTGTTGTTAAGCAAGGCTGTTGTTATATGGGTTGTACCCAATTTTACAACTTTTGCTGTGGTCATGAAATAAGTCACCATAGTCGTTAAGTGAAGCACACAGTCATTAAGTGAATCCGGCTTCCCCATTGACTTTGCTTTTGTCAGAAGCCAGCTGGAAAAATTGCAGATGGTGATCATTTGACTCCGGGATATGCAACCATCATAAATCCATGCCGGTTAGTTACCATGTGACCACAAGGACACTGCAGCAGTTGTAAAGTGTGACTCACAACTTACTTTTTTCAGTGCCATTATAACTTCAAACAGTTCTTAATGGTTATAATTCAAGGGCTACCTATAGTAAAAAAATATGTCATTACAGCAAGGGAAACAAGAAATATTAGTCTAAAAGTAGGACTCCCATGGCCCATATATTTATTTTTTTTAAATTATTTGTTCTGATGAAATCCACTCTAAACTTTTGAGGCTTTTATAGTTTGGCATTTAGCCCTGCTGCCTTTGCTGAAGCAAAACCTCAGCAATTTGAACTAACATAGGTAGGTGAACAAAAAGATGGCACAACAATGGCAACAATAAAAAGAACAGAATACAATTTGTAAATATATCAGTCAGTGGAAAAAAATAATCATCCATACCATACTGCCTGCAAAATGGGGAAGGTAGAGAGAAGGAGAAAAGAATGGTAGAGAATTATATTCTGGGAAACAAGGTCCAGTTATAAAAGAAAAAGAAAAAAGAAAAGTTGTGCTAAGAAACAGAGAAAATAAACTTACTAAAAATATATAAAGAAACTTAACTATCCCCAGTTTTTGCACTGATCTGAATTTTAGAAGATTTTCCAATCAAAGTATATATTGCTTGCAAAGTGCATTGGAAAGAATACACACACATTTATCTTCATACATGAATTTTCATGTGGACTTAGCTAAACTGTTTGCAAATGAATGTGGCAGCACAATGAATGAACTTAACATTTGAAAGAAGTATAACACAGATTCATCCACTCTAGTTGCACCAGCACAGAACTACAAAATTGAGTAAATGGGGCAATAAAGCATTTATTGAGTTGGTTTTGAAACTCTAAAAATACGCCACCGTCTAAACTATGCTTTAAAAGGGCAATTTAAACTCATTCTTTTTTCTCCCTCTTTTATCTGTTTTCTTTCCACTTGCCGGGGAAACCTTCCATATAGTAGCTACACTCATTCCCTATAGTAGCTAAAGAAATATTAGCACAAACCAAACAGCACTTAGCTGTGAGCCTGTTTTCTAGTACATCTTTCTGCAAAATGTATTCTCCCTGTAATGGGACATTAATGTGTGCTTGCTTTTATTACTGCAATTACAGGTTATAAATCACAATGTGTCCCTCACTAACAGAATCTATAGGAATGTTCTGTGTTCCCTGGGTAGCAGTTGAATGCTTAGCTCCCACAGCGTCAAGGCTGCCTGTTTTCTTAACTATGGTGGTAGCTACATAGAAACCGAATTGTTATTATCCAGACTCCCCACCTCCCACATTGTCCTCCGCAAAGGGAAAAAAAAAGAGGGGGGGGAAGCTAAGCCATAGCTGTAGGCTTGCCTCAGGAGGCCGTTGAGTGTCACAGAAGCCTGTGGCACCCTCTGCCTGCTGCCAGAGGGAATCATCATTCCCTCCAGAGCACACCTTCCATTTTAATGTAGACAGAAGAGATGAAATAAATTTGCCTTTTCCTGGAAAATGCATGCTCTTTACCACTGCTATGAATAGAAGTGATTCAGAAGATGAGGTGGGAAAGAAAGAAACACCAGGGTGCCCACCTCTGGAAGCAGCTAAAATCACAAGTAATCTCAAGAGAGTGAGAAAAACATGTTATCTCAGAGGTCCTAGTAGAATGGATATATTAGACTGGCAGTTTTTGCTAGGTGTCAACACTTGAAAGAAACACATAAGGACAGCAAACCTATTAAGAGAAGGGGGCAAGGAGGAGTGCAGCTTATTCAAACTAAGGTTACTCCTTAATGTTTCTTCCTTTTCTCTGGTGTGATACAGAGGATGCATCATGGCAACAGTGGCTTCTACTGCTGCTATTACCTATTTAAGTATGCTTACAAGTAATTCAATGAATTACCTTACTCAGTCTCTCCTTTCTCTAGGAACAGATATAGAACAAACCCAAAACCATCATATTCAGGAATCTACTCCTTTGCAGATTTATACTGCTTAATTCAATCCAGTTTATAATACAAAATTAGCTGGCTCAATCATATCATAAATCCACTGCATTTACTGCTCCAACTTCTATTCAGGAAACAATACCGTAGTTGTATTTCCATACTACGGAATTCCATGATATTTCAGCTGAATTGTGTCACATTGTTATAACTGAGTCTGAAGTGTGCTTCTCTTCACCTAGATAAGAGTCTCTTACTCCAATAATGGCTAGCCACATGCTGTGCAAGGTTCACAAGCAGAAATTATGCAAGAAACTGTCCCTTCAAGCATCTTACAAGCAAAGATGTGGTGCTTTTGGGGGGGAGGGAGTAGGCGTGTACATATTTTACATCTTTTCCAATACATATTTTGACCCAGAAAATATTGGGAGTTTTTTTTCCTTACACAATCTGAGAGATACTTGGGATTGTTTTTCCCTCATTGAGTATATTACCAAATCTATATACTGTATGGACATATTACAAAGTAAGTTCCATGGTTGCTATTTGCTTGAATGTATGCTTTCCCAGAGAGATAAGCAAAAACACTAACACATTGAGCTTCATCACAATTACAAAGCTGACCCAACCAAACAGGTATTTACCCTGTACTTGCATGCCAAACTCCAACACAGATTCAGATCTGTGACCCCCTGGGCTACATAGCTGCAGAGTGTAATAAGGCTTGCTGATTGCTTATGTGCTAACTTCACTCCCTTAGAAAAACAAATTATATGGATAGGAAATGATAAGGTACCACAGGCTCCTTTGCAGAATAAAAGAAGTCTTTCTGCCCAAGAAAAGAAAAAGAAAAAGAATGAGAAATCAAGCAGGCGGTATACATCAGCACTTACTACCCATCCTTTCCATATAAAGATGAGAGCTTGTGAGGAAGTATCAGCAGCCATCAGTTTTGAACAGCTACCTAATAAAGGACATATTCATGTTTGCTTGAATTTCTGTGATTGCACTGTATCAGAACGTTATTGGAAAGATGACAGAATAGTGTCAATAGGTCTCTAGGTCAATAAGTCAATGAAAGTCCAATAACAAAATTTTAGAGCATTCAAGATCAACTCTGAAGCAGCACTATTCCATATAAATTCCATATAAATACAGTTTTTTTCACTTCTTACAAGTGTTAAGGTGACCTCTGTCACACAGGAAGAGATTACTTCACTTGGGTGTTGAAATGCTATATGCAGTAGCTATCATCAATTCTGAACTCACTGGGCATAGCAAATTAAAGAGGTAAGCTTAATTCCTAGGTGTCTTATTAGAAGCATCACAAATTAAACCTTTCCTCCTCATCTAGCTTGATTTTAAGAAAATCCTCCTCCTTCTTGATGTTTAAATGTTACCTGCTATTAACTGAGCAGCCCGAAAGATGTTTTAAAAAGCAATCTGTAACTACAAACAAGATCTGAAATATCACTTGTTAACTTTACAAGGTCATACCAAAGACCTTCCTCTGAACATATGCAGGCACTCTTTCCCTTTTTCCTCTGTCACTGTCACTTCAGTGGATGTACTGAGAACAGGTTAATTCTTCATGTCACCTTCTTGCATTGCCATCAGAGAAGTGCAGACAAGCCTTGTCACCCTTGTCAAGTATATTCAGCTCATTGTCATGCTCCCTGCCGGTGGTTCTTTAGCTGAAAGGTTTTGGGACTGCAGAAACCAAACCTCCTGAGAAAGAACACCACCAAGCAATGGCATAAGCAAGCTGTGGTCATTAAAAGGAGCCAGTGAATACCAAAGAAACTGGAGGTGCAGCAGAGATGGAAAGAGATGGAACCACCCTTTCTCTCTTTTAGGAAAACGCTGAATGTCGGATGGCCATGTTTGTTACCTATTACTGTAGTGCTGCAGTTGATCTATTCCCATTAAATATAAATTTATAAGATATAACTATTTAATTCAGAGACATATGGAAAAAGAAATGCCAATGACTCCTTGCTGAGATGTATTTATTTATTTATGGTTAAAAACCAAAACTATTACATACTAAAAAAGAAACATAAATAACAATTAAAAGACTGAAGTATTAATAAAGTCTATCACAATACCTATTCAGACAGCAACATAAATCCAGGGATTGCACCACAAAACCTATTCATGCAACAACCTAAATCCCATTCCTTACAACAGTTACTATTAAACAGACTTTAGTGCTCTTCCTGGTCATTTTAGAAGAAAGTCTAGCAGAAAGAACAGTGTACTTGATTAATTAGTAGCATTATCAGAACAAAGTGCCCAGACTTATATCAGGGGCAATGCGGAAAACTCGCTTGGCTAAGAGCAAATGTGCTAGCCATGGGAACTGAATTACTGCTTTTCAACCAGCCTCTTCCTTCTTAGAATTAGGAATTTCTAAACCAATGTCTTGTTCCTGAATCCCGACAAAGGGTCATTTTAGAATCTCATGCTTACAAAAACTCATAAAACTTATCTTTAAAATATGTCACTGTACTCTGTGACAGGCCCCACTCAAAAAAATATGTTTTTCATTTCTTTCTTCTTTCCCCTCCTATTTTTGGATTCTTACAGGTCAATTTACAATGCCATGCCCCCCACCTGCAAAACCCTTTCTTTTAATCTCCTGTTTGCTCTTTTATATGTCAGCAAAGGAAAATAAAACTAAAACAAAACTAGGGGTTTTTTTTAGAAAAAGGTTATTTATAAATATTCTATGCAAATTTACTCAAAAACCTTCAGACTCCATGCTAGAAACCAGGAGACTTTCGGTTCTAGTCCCACCTTAGACATAGAAACAAGTTGGGTGTCTTTGGACCAGTCACTTTCCCTCAGCTCAACCAAGCTCACAGGGTTGTTGTTGTGGGGAAAATAGAAGGAAGGAGTGTGTTAGGTATGTTCGCCGCCTTGAGTTTTTAATAAAGGTAGGTTTTTTTTTAAACTTATTCATTGTAAATGATTGCATTATTGCTATGTTTAGAGTAGCAGTAAACAATGTTTTTGTGGCCAAGGGCTATATTTTTAAAATTATTTCTGGTTGAAGGCCAAAATAGGATCTAATCTATTTCCATGAAATTGAGGGATAATGTTTTAACAAAATAACAGAATTGGAAGGGACCTTGGAGGTCTTCTGCTCAAGCAGAAGATCCTATGCCATTTTAGACAAATGACTGCCTGTTTTTTTTTAAAAAGCCCTCAACTTCTGAAGGCAAGCAGTTCCGATGATTAATTGTTCTCACTATTATGAGGTTTCTCTCTAATTCTAATTGGTTGTAGTTTCCTGAATTTGGGGTTTTTAGTTTTGTTTTTTTGAGCAGTTTTCTTACAAGTCATCATCCCCAAATATGTTGAAATTAAAGTGAAATGCAGTTGTTCCTCACAAAGCCAATTTTGAGAGTCACTGATATCCTATCAGCCAATTATATTCTACCAGTATACATACAGTGGAGAAAGGAAAGCATCTGTTCATAATCCTGAACCTCTACAATTTTTCAATTTATTTAATGTATATATTACCTTTCACCATTGTACTTAACCCTTACCCATAACATCTTAGAGAAGCATCATATTAAAAGCAAACAAGAAAGCTAAAGAGGAGATGCCTCAGGCCAAAGGAGAGTGACTATAATAGCTGGAAGAGGACATTCATAGCTACAGATACCTATGAAGACTATGCTGGGTTATCGTATCTGGCCAAATTGGCCCCTGAATGGAAACAAATCATAATGTTTTCTGAATCTCTTTGCTGGTTTCAGACATTATAAGGAAAGGCTAAGAAAATAATGAGAGCAATGTTAGACATAAGTAACTAACAGATAGAAGAGTTTGCTATTTCATAATAGGCAAATGACTCCTGGCTACAAAAAGCAGAGAAAGCAGAGGTCCAAAATATTAAAGGGGGCTTGACCTTCAATTCATTAATAAGGACTTGAGGTTCCTATTGCAGTTTTCCAGATTCTGCATTACTAATTCTTGCATTAAAACTCTATAATTTTTGATTTCTGGATTATGTCCTCAAGTACGGGGCTTGACAGCTGCTATCTTATTGGTATTGCAGCCCTAGATGAACTGCTCTTGAAGAAACTCACCAAATCTATTATTTAACCACATAAATTGTGAAAACACACTTTATTACATATTTTAATATAATATGTAAATGGTTATGAACTATTATTGCTTTTCATATATTTACTGCTCTGTGTTTTAACTTTTTTCCCTAATACTAATAGTAATAGGCACCTTGCACGCAATGTGAATCACAACTTGAACACCATCAGCATTGAAAAAAATTGACTGAATTACCATCAGTCAATTGCAAAAGGTAGCTTTACTTGGAAATTTTTTACATGCTGCAACAGTACCTTTAAACACCATCAAACAAAAACTTCTGCCTATCCCAGGCTAAATGGATAAAAATGGCAAATCTAGTCTAAACATCTGGATGACCATGTTACCAACCATAATAATTAATTAATAATTATTATTATTAACTTTATACACTGCCTGACTTTCAGTGACTCTAGGTTGTGTAATGTTTTAGGTATATTTTTTAATATAAAAATAAGGCTTTAAATAAAGGAGAAATAAAATCCAATCATCTTTAAATTTTCAGCATGAATTCATTCGGTTGGAAAATTTTCCTAGTTTAAAATGAGTTGCCAATTTAAATTCTGGCAGCATTCCAGTTGCATGCTATTTAATGTTTAATTGCTGTCTAAGAGCATACAACCAGCCATAGCAAGATAGAAGCAACAGATATGGTAGAAGGTGATGTCCCTGGCCAACTGTTTAGTTTAGAGGGTCTTGTCACCCTTCTGTAACCAATCATCAAAAGGATTAATGTCTGCAACCTCCATATCCTCAAAGCTGATTATCTCAATACGGCATTAAAAGACAAAATATTGTCATGACTGCAGAGAAACCAACCAGTGTTCACGAGCTGGCTTGGGAGTAATTAAAGCTGAAATATAATTTCCATTCTAAAAAAGCTTCATATGATACTCTTGTGATTCAAAGGTAACACAATTTTGCTCACTTTCCTAACCTGATCCTTCCAATCTTTTAATTACTTATTCAATCAAGTGATCTAAAATTTTTGAGTGATGGCTGCAATATATGGATTGGCCATTTTGTACCATTTATATATGATCACCTCCAAAGAGTTAATTATGGGAAGAAAACACTGTGGAAAGAGGTCAAACTAATTGTGTAAAGGGACTGTTGGTAGGTTGACTAAACCAAACTTTAGTTTATCAGATTTATATAGATTCTGCCTGAAGAAAAAGATATAATACAGGTAGCCCTTGACATACAACCTGTTGCTAAGCAAGACCATTGTTAAGTGAATTTTGTCCCATTTTACAATCTTTCTTAATACAGTTGTTAAGTGAATCATTGCAGTTGCTAAGTGAAGTGAATCTGGCTTCCTCATTGACTTTGCTTGTCAGAAAGTTGCAAAGAGTGATCACATGACCCTGGGGACACTGCAATTGTCACAAATATAAGCCAGTTGCCAAATGTCCAAATTTTTATCATGTGACCATGGGAATGTTACAACAGTCATGGTCGTAAATCACTTTTTTCAGTGTCATTGTAACTTTGAATGGTCACTAAATGAACGATTGTAAGCCAAGGACTACCTGTATATGGCATTGGTTTCTTAGTCAAATCAACCTTGGGTTGACATCTCACTACGTTAGGCTCTTAGTACTATAGTAATATACTGTCGTGTTTCAATGGTACCTGCAGGGGGTTAGACATCCTGCCGCGTTTGTTCATGCATCAACATCATTGCACACCAGCTGCAAATATCTCTACATAGTTTGATATTCGAGTTGTAGTACTGTGACAAGGAAAAACATCTAGTATACATCTGACTCCTCAGGTAGGTGGAAGCAAAGTATGTATTTCTGAATAAATTCTTTGTGGCCTATAAGGCTCAGTTTCCCATTCATGCTGGTGCACACAATTCATACTCTCAGACTTTCAAACAGGAGTATATTCCTAGTCTCAAGAAGCTGTTTACTCCTGACCTAAGAGGCAGACATTTAGGAATAGTGATCAGATGGCAGAAAAAGACAAGGCTCTGAATAAGAAGTTAAAAAATTATGCCAGAGATACCCAGATTACATATTCAAAAGTCAGATCAGAAAAGGAAGAGAATGGCAGAAGGAATATGTGGTTTAAGAGAACATGATTTGAACTCCTCTAGGTAAAAAAGCAGGATATCAATCAAATAAAACTTAATTTTCATGAACATGAGCCTCTGGCATATAATATCTGCTTTGTTGCTAATCTATTATTTCTCCAACCATCTGACTTAACAACTCTGATTAAAAATATCTAAATTTTCAGACATAAGTTGTTTGAATTCAACGTATGCAAAGGAATTGCCTATATGGACTATATTGAGAAACAATCATAATATAAAGTTATGCTTTATTAGGAAATTGAATTTCTGGCATGATTAGAAACATTATTATTTTTTCTCAATGATTTCTGGTGCTATATTTGTGTATGCACAAATCTTTTCAAATAATCAACAGAGTGAAAATTGCATCCCATATTGAATCTGGAAGTTCTTTTTCCATTTTTTAAATTTCTCCATCTACTGGTGTGCACCAATTGCTTGTCCAATCCAGACATTTTTAAGGAGTATAAGCCCTTTTCAGTAACAATCTGGACACATTATCTAGCATGATTTTCAGAATGTGAACATTTGCTGTTAGAATTATGTATGTAAATTTTAACAATTTTAGCAGGTTAGGTTAGGACTACTGTTTTTGGAAGAGCTCCAGTAACAGAATCTTGTAAGTCTGAATGTGCTTCCTTTCCTATCAATTTATCCTCTTGTGAACTAGGGAAGAGCCTGTCTGAGACATTTACTCAAACTAATTTCTTGACCCAGGTTCAAGTCCCTTTCATCTGCCCAATGCTTTGGTCTTTCTCCTGTCCTTCAAGGACATTCCCAATTCCCTCTACATCAGGGGTCTCCAACTTCTGGTCCATGGACTGGCACCAGACTGTGGCATGCCAGAAATTGCTCTCTCTCCATTGAACCGGTCCCTGGGGCCCAAAAGGTTGGGAGCCACTGCTCTACATGACAGCAGGAAGATCCACAATTTAGTTTCTAATTTTTTTCAAAGAAAGAGCTATAACAAACATTGGATTAGATAAAAGAAGCCCATGAGTCTCTTCCTTTTTTTCAGCAGGACCAATGAGCCAGAGTATTATATTTGAAAAATGGTTAGTAAAAAGAATTAAACATTTCCCTAATCACCTAATACAATTCAGGTAAGAGGATAGAGACCAAGTTCCATGTAGTCTACTTGGACTTCAGTAAGGCATTTGATAAAGTGGACCACAATCCAGGTACCAGCCCAGAGGAACAGATTCCAGAGGCAAAGGCAGAGGCAGAGGACAAGGTCATTGTGGTCCCAGGCATGATCTACAAGCTCCACACATCACATTGGCGTTAACCAACGATCCATAACCTGATCCAGAGTATGACAGATGACTTCTCTGGACTTTAGACAGTGAAGCAGCAGTGCATGTTACCTACAGAAGAGATCAGTTCACAGAGATGCACGAGCCTGAACCTGACATGCATGAACCGTACACTTTTTCAAATTATCCTGTTCAGGTCAGGGGAAAAGGAACTGTTTATATTGAAGAGCTCGATGCACTGATTCCTGATGTTTATTATATACCAACAGCAACCTGCAGTTTGCTTAGCCAAAGTCATTTGTCGAGAGTGTCAAAGTACCAGGTTCACCATTTATTTGTCTGAAATGTTATAGGGCAGTGGTGGCTAATCTTTTTGGGCTCCTGGGCCAAAACCTGCGAGCGTGCAAGCAAGCCCATACTTGCGTGCCAGCACCCAGAATGCAATGCACATGCCACCTCTCCATGCCTTGCGCATGCACACACAATCCCCTCCACCCCCTTACCTGCACTGCGCCTCACAGCTGATTTTTCAGCTGGTTTGAGGCCTTTTTCGGCCTCCCAGAGGCTTGGAAAAAGCCTCTGCAAGGCTTCTCAGGCTGAATTATAGGCCCATTTTGTCACTTCCGGTATTACAGGAAGTGACGAAACAGGCCTATAATTCGGCCTGAGAAACCTTGCAGACTCTTTTTCCAAGCATCTGGGAGGCCGAAAAAGGCCTCAAACCAACTGAAAAAAAAATCAGCTGTAAGGCACAGGCATGCACAGTGAGGTAAGTTTGCCTGCTGCTCATGTGCCAGCACAAATGCGCGCCACTTGTGGCACGCGTGCCATAGGTTCACCATCATGGTTATAGGGTCTCCCGCTTGAACAGAGTGTTGAACTAGAAGACCTCCAAGGTCCCTTCCAACTTCATTATTCTGCTATTCTATTAAATTATTATAAAGCATCTTCATTCCATCTGATTTTACTACTCAAACTCATGATGGTTGTTCTATTCAGAACTCCAGAGCAAAGATACTTGCATACAGCTAGTCCTAGAGTTAAGACTGTAATTGAGCCTGGCAATTATGGTCTTAAGTCATGACAGTAGTAAAACAGATTGTGACCGCACCCAATTTTTCAACTTTTCTTCATGGCGGTCATTAAGCAAACAGTGCAGTTGTTAAGCAAACCCAAATTTTTCTATGGACCAGTTTTTGCTAGAAACTGGAAGTAAACATTCGTTTCCTGCAAAACCATTGTAAATCACAGTCATGTGACTGCAGAGTGCTGCAAGCAGCTCTAAATATGGACTAGTTACTAATCATTCAAAATGCGTTCATTTGACGAAGTGGGGAAGGTACATCAGAACTTTAAATCATCATTAAGCAAGCAGTTCAGTGGTGGGATTCAAATTTTTTTACTACCGGTTCTGTGGGCGTGGCTTGGTGGGCGTGGCAGGGGAAGGATACTGTAAAATCTCCAGTCAGAGGTGGTATTTGCCAGTTTTCCGAACTACTCAAAATTTCGGCTACCGGTTCTCCAGAACTGGTCAGAACCTGCTGAATACCACCCTCTGAACCAGTTGTAAATCAAAACTACTTGTATATGACATTAACATTGACAGTGATGGTCCAACTTTATTACAGAGGAACAGTGCAAAGTAAAAGTTATGTAGTACTGCCTAGTTATGTACTAGGCAGTACTAGTTATGTACTAGGCAGAAAAAATGACAGTGACTAGACCGCATGACTTAATCCTAAATCTCATACAGCAGATAAAACAGCAGATATTGTCTAGAGTGCCTGTGTACGAGGAATGAGAGAAGAAGGACTGAATTCTCAGGATTCAGGATGCTTAGGATAGGAATAACTGCAAATAATAAGGAAAACTGCACAAGTGTGTAATAGTGGACATAGAAAAAAGAGCAGGACTAAGGTAGGTGGAAAGAAAAAAAAACAGGAATTGGGGGAGGAAACTGGGAGGGGGGAGGCAAGCAGGCACATGGAAGGAGGAATCACAAATAGCAACCAGATGGAGTATGTACATGGAAAGAAGAGGATGGAGATGCGGAGGTGGGAAGGATGCTCGTTACTTTCAAAACAAGAGGCATTTGCCTCCTTTTTGATTCCTTGGCGAGAGTGATTGGATTTGCCCAGGAAATACCCTAATATATGGAATATTCATTTATTACTGCACTGAAGCATTGTTGCTTTTTGCAATTCTAGTTGTATTCTAAATGCAACATTTTTCTTTTATTTACATATTATCATTATACAATAATAAATGTCCATGTTAAGTTAATACAATAAAACAATCCTGATAATGTGACAATTCACCCCAAAGTCCTCTGGAATAACTTATATTCTGAAAAGCTATCAACAGTGGAATCCATCCTGCCTTTAAGGGACAACCACTCCAGAGGATTAAGTCCAACACAGAGAAACAATGTTCTCATAATTCTCATTTAGCAACCACAGTTGGGACAGCAATTTGGTCATTGACCTAAGAAGTGAGTAAGTGAAATCATGATTGTGCTTGTGATCTTGCTTCAGTTTTCCTTTGCTTTGTGTACCTGTGAAGGTCATAAATGTGACAATGAAAGTTACTTTTCCATCAATGTTGTGACTGCAAACAATCCTAAAGAAGGCAGAAGCTAAACTAGAACTATCTGTATCTGGGCTTCACCCCCCAAATGCACACATTTCAGAACAGTGATACTACTAAAAGCTTCTTCTCCTGGGAGAGAGGTGTGAAGGGTCTGAATCCATTTGGAGGAGTCCTGAAAATACAGTGGTGCCAAGTCAAATTGGGTTTTATAGATTAAAACAAGCACTTTGAATTCCATGCAGAAACCTACTGGCATCCAATGCAAGACCTGCAGAATTAGTGTCAGATGGGTGTACTGCCAACTGCCTGACAACACACAGGATGTTACTTTTTGGCATGATCTTTGAAGGCAGTGCAATCATTAAAGACACACAGAGAGAAAGAGAGAGAGAGAGAGTATCTATGTTATAAATATATTTATGAGCTTCATTAATCACTCAAGGAGGAGCCTACTTGTTGAATCCCATTATGGAAAGAAATCTATATAGGGATGCTATTGCCCCTTTCATTCACAAAAATATACAGAAGGGAGTGTGATGATGAATGTTTGCCCTCTATTAACGTCCACATAATGTTTCAATGTTACAGATCGGCAACATGCAATAACAATAGCCTCACAAAAATATACATTTCACATTATTATAAAAAATCTGGGCAGTAATAGAAGAATACATGTAAATCTTAGGTTGATAGATGGCCATTATGCAAAGCTATTCTGCTGCTGATTTAATATCTATCTTCTTTACTCCTTCCTTCTTCCAGAAAGGGAAGGAACAATTACACATAAAGTATATGCCACAAGTAGGTTCCTCAACTCTTTAAGCGAATACATCTTGTTCTAGCATTATGTAGCTATGCATCACAAAAATATACCATTACCACAAACACACAAACCATTAATAATACCAGATGTAGGTTTTCCAGAACCCCAATTTATTTCTCTGAATGTTTAGGAGACAGGAAACATATAAACAGTTTGGAAAGCAAAGGAGAAACTGTTGCTTGTTTATCCCTCATACATCTTTGCTTAACTGGGTGGCATAGGCCCCTACTATGAGTTACCATGGCAACGGTGCCAGGCTTGCTGAACACAGGCTGTTTTAAGTGCATCAAATGCCTGATTCTGCAACCTTCCTGTGGCTGCAACTGAGCCATGGACATAAGTTTCTCTGTGGCAGCCCAGAGACCTACTTACATGTAGAAATGAAAAAACAGGACCAAGCAAAGAACTGAGTTTGCTGGAGCTTTGCATCATACAGGCCACTGCTGGCACCATCTGCTCTGTGCATGTTTACCATGCACGTTTCAGAGCTTTTATCCCCTTCCCTACCAACCAGATAGGCCTATTTCAAAGACTAGTTCAAATGTATTAGTAACAAATACATACTAACTACGGGGGGAAGGGGGTGTCAAATAAATACAGTCATTTAGACAACTGATTAACTTAACTCTGAAGGCATTGTCTTTCAGTTCATTTCAGATCATTTATTACCTTTAAGCAAATCTGCATATATGAACAGCAAGTAGAGAAATATAGTCTAGGGAATTCCTCAATACAGATGAAATGAAATGATTAAGTTAAGATTAATCTGGTGTGTAATGTATTGATTTAGTATGTATATTTTATTTTAAATGAATGCGACTTTCAGCTTTTTGAAACAGAAAAATATAAACTGCACACTATCTAGCATAATTCTGAATTAGAAGAAGTGTAAGTTTCAGACACTGCTCAAAAGGATATATAAAACTGATGAAAAGGACAACCCAGATAGAGAACCTCTTCTTACAACTATTGCCTTACTAATGATTTATCACAGTTATCACTGACAGAAGCCCAATTTAATTTCTATTACATCTTGAATTGTCAACTACTGCAAATAACCAACTTCTCTGAGAGCCAATATAGTATAATGATTCAAATATTAGCCTAGAAGCAGAGTAGTCTACTTAAGTTTTGAGCTATAGAAACTATGGCTGAATCTAAATTAGTCAACTTACATCAGAAGGTGGCCACTTAAGAGGATGCAGAACTATGTATTCCCATTTAAGCTCCTGGATAAAATTTGAAATACGAATATAATAAGTAAACACCTAACAAGGAAATGGCCTATGTCTTTATATTTGAATGCAGCAGCAACCAAGATGAGTCACACTTGATTTAAGAAAGGAAAATAACATTTAAGCATTTCTTCTCAAAATAATGATTAATTCATTGAATTAATCATTCCTAATTAATAGAATTATTATTCTTGGAAATAAGAAGCTGAACCACTTATAGGACTTGTGGTAGTAAGCATCACTTCCTAGGATTATTCCTTCCCAGTGGATGTTGTATTATTCAACCCAATACAATTTATTATTGTATTAATTTTCTAATGTAGAGGTGAGCTACCCATGATACCTTTTAAAAAGATAAACTATAAGAATGTTTAACAGCAAGTCAGGTATATGCCTATCTGAATTAGAAATAATGGATGATGCAGTGACAACTTGATATTTTCTGTCCAATCATTTATACTAATGTGCACTAGACTCGTGATGCATTTGGCAGAAATCTTGATTTATCTTCCAGAAACCAAGAGAAGGCAAAAATACTAATAATGTCAGTTATACTTTAGCTGTAAGCACATTAAGAAGAGTTTCAAAAATCATGAGAAAATACAGGTCTATTATTTTCAAGGATGAGATATCAAAAATTAATGGCCAGAAGAACATTTTTATACCATCTTTTTCCAGCTATGTAAATTACTGCTCTGGGATTTTTGGGTTTTTTGCTAAATGTGCCTGCAGATCTCTGCACAGACAGTTGTTCTGCTGGTTGAGAAGCAGTTGTAGACTGGATATCAAGTTAAAGATCCCTTGTTAATTCATTTACTATCCATAATCTCAGTGGTTATATTTTCCATCTCATTTCAAAAACACTGCTTTATGTATTCACTAAACTAAGCTATACTGAGATGGTAAAGGGTGGTGGCTCATATGATTTAAAAATCCTTCCTCCAAAAAACAATTGACATATTAAGGCTTTAAATAAAGGAGATGCCTGTCAAATAGGTAGAACACTTTTCCATGGTGTAGTAATTTTCTATATTCAGAGAATTCTTTCATGTGAAAAATCACTCAGTCATAGAACCTGCAGTGCTAGAGACTATTTCAGTAAGAACTTGGCATGGATAAATAGGTAACAGAAAAATATTAAATGAACATAGTAAGTATGTCATGTGAATTTAAAATAGTGGGAATATATCAGAATTGATAGCATTTTAGAAGAACTGTAAAGCAGAGAGGAGTGTACATGGTTGCACTCCCTGAAGAAATAAAATTCTATCCTACAGATCTTTATATAATTTTCATGCAAAAGGCAAGACTCATGCAGACAGTACTGAAATTTTGATGGACAGTTTAAGTCTTGAAGGCTGAAGATGAACTGCATGTCAATTAGTGAATTGCTGGTAATTGTTTGCAGAATGGGAGAATTAAATTATTGACCATCTGAGTGTGAAGAATGGATGGATACCATAAACAAATAATGTAACCAGTGGAATTTAATAAACTTTCAAACTCTACAAAATGCAATTATTTATTTAGGTATGCAATATATTTTGATGGTAAAATACACACTTATACAGTTACCCTACAGGGCAGTACATTTCAATGCCACTCAAACAACGAGTCAATCTAGCATGCTGCAGGGCTAGCTTTTAATATGGGAACTCTAAGCTCATATTCATTGTGACTTTGAGGAGAAAGGCCCTTTCTCTTACTTACAGCCTCAAAGTTTATGTCAGGTTAAAACGCTGCTCTGTCCTCCTTGAAGGAAACAAGGGATAAGTTAATAGAATAATATCTTATCACCAGGGAATTTTTATTCCATTATTATTATTATTATTATTATTATTACCTCTGCTGCTCCATTTTATTTTTAGCATGCACACACCTCAGCATCACATATAGTCTGATTTTTAGATATCCAATGGGTATGTACGTAAATGAATGGCAACTTTATCCTTTAAAAAGAAAATAATCAATTCTGTAAATTAATAGAGTGGCATAGTTTATTCAAATTTTTACTAGATTGCAAAGAACATACACATAATATTATTGTTTGTTTGGATGTTGTTCTATTACTTATAGACCAGGGGTCCCCAACCCCCTGTCCATGGACTAGCACCTGGCCACGGCATGCCAGCAACCACACTGTGCAAACAAGTGAAGCCCCATCTGCGGGATGCAGGGAGCACACAAAACCATGCTCCCTCTGGTCCACGGAAAAACCTTTCTCCATGGAACCGATCCCTGGTGCCCATAAGGTTGGAGGCCTACTGATATAGACGATTCTCTCTAGCAGAGTGAGAAGATTAAAAAAAAAACCTGACTTTTCTGCTACTTATCTCAATAATCTAAAGCAGAAGATTCTAAAACAGAACACATCTTTTTCTTCAGTACAGTGGTAAAAAATAGCATTTGCAAAGAAGGTTGCAATTAGCTTCAGTTCCAGATCTGTCATGAAGATTGGTGCCTTGCCTCACCATTATGTGCCATGTGAAATAACATTTGGAATCCAGTTTCAAAAACATAACAAACACACATCAATAATACAATGTAAATTCTTTATGATACTCTATCATGAGTCACACAGGAAAATTATAGGAAAGAAATCTGGAACTATTTATTTTGTATGCACTGCAAAAAAACATTGATGGTTTTCAATTCCCTATTTTCAAAGAAACATTCCTGTGTAAAACATATGTCATCTACCTGATGGGCTAGGTAACCAGATATTAAATGAAGGGAAGGTTGCCCAGGAGAATTTCTATGAAAATGTTTTGCAGCTGTATAGGATGTCAGGTAATAATTAAGGATTCACATCACAAATTTTATGTATCAAGTTTCATTACACTGGCTCATTGTTGACAGGATGTAAGAAGACACTCAACATAGATTACTACGGTAAAATACACATGATATACAATACATTTGTTTTGTTCATCTTTAAATCTATTCTTTTGTATGAAAGGGCAGAAAGAATACTGTCAGAATACCTGAGATTTCCACACATACATCCCCCAGTTTTTCATTTACCATCTCTTCTAAATCCTAAAGTGTGGCAAAGGACATAATTTGGTTGATGCAATCATTCCTTTTCAGCCTTCACCATTTCTCCATATCTAGCACCATCATACACCCAAATGAGTGAACCAAGAAAAGGGAGAAATATACTCATGGGTGCCACACAACTGCATAAAGTATTTTGGATACAGGAGGCTTTTGTCAATCCAGCAGCACTGAAAGAGATTTCTCTTCCAAGGCTAATTTTAAATAAGCAGGATGGAAGGGACGCTGTTCCTTTGGGACTACAATATAGCAAAGGACAACTATGTCCAGTCTTCCCTTCTTTTACATCTCCTGAATAATACCACCTTCTACTTTTTTTGCTGACCTGAGGGTAAAGAGAGTAATTTTACTTTTGACAAGTAAAAAATGGATAGAGCCTGCAGAATTGGGGTGGAAAGGTACGCCACTGAACAGGAAGGGTAAAATCTTTCAGACCCCTAGATTTTCCTGAATAAAATTCCCAGCAGTGCAATCAACATAGCCCATATTCACATTTGGATGAAGACATTGGAGGAAATAGTGGATGTGGGGCCTTTCTTTTCTATTAAATCTCAAGAACCTGTCTCTAAATTTCTAGGAAAGCCAAAAACCCAAAAGGCAAAACAAAAAACAAAAAACAAAAAAACACCCAACCCTAAACTCTGAAGCTTAATAAATTTGTTCATATCTGCTCAATTTGCTCACCAGGATGCATTGCTACTGCAAGAAATAAATTATTTCCAAAAAAGATGTCATCTAGAATCAGGACACACGCATGTTGCTACAACACAAAGAAAATAAAACTTAAGGGAACCTACCTGGCTCTTTTTCTGGGATGGAACCTTGACTCTGGAACTCTTTTACCAAAAGTTATTTACTTGGTACCAAATCTGTTTCACTGGCATAAATAGAAGCCTTTTTATTTTATAAATCTATGTTTAACTTAACTGTTAACATTTCATCATCACATTTTAATTATCTGGTTTTAAGATTCTATACTGAGAGTGAGCCACTCTTTGAATGAACAAGTGTGAATACTAAATGCTTCATTAAATCAATACATAATATAATAATAATTGAGTATCAAAGGTTAGCTCAGGATCATTCCCCAGTCCTAGCTTTATGCCAGCTGCTTCTGAAGAAAATGAGCCACAACTAACCCTCTAAGTTAGTGTGTGCTACCTCTATGCTTGGCTGCTATAATCATGATTTTAATAACAATATGTGTTTTTGCTGGCTTCACTTTTGCCAAAAACAAGTTTCAATGGTGGAGCCATTCATACTCATTTATCCTACCTCTTTCACTGAGGTTTATCCTCAAAGCAATTTAGTTAGGAACACTGATGGGATGCTTTGATTTGTATCTCTCTACTGAAACCTAGATTGGATTTAATTACCCAAATGGGTCCAATTCCACATGGCTCTTATTACTCACCACTACTTGACCCATTGAATAAGTTCATGGTCCTTAATCAGAATTTCCTAGCAACCCAACAAATGTCAAGTGATGGGCTTATCTGAGCCCCAATTCTCGTTTTAAACAACCTTATGCCAATTCCTCCTCTTCTGAAATATAAGCAATTCTTCATGTTTAATCTAGCATAAAGCCATGATTTGTAAACATGGTTCTTTAACCCCGACCCCATAATTTGGGGGATAAATTTAATCTGACTATACAAGCTTTGATCAATCATAGGTAATAATTTCTGAAGGGAAGTGCCTATACTTTAAAACAAAATACAGGAAAACATATGTTATTGGATTGTCATTATCCAACAGCATCCCCTCCCAAGAAGACATCAAGACAATGTCCCACTAATGAACAAAAAGTTTAACTGATATAGCAAAAGCTTAATAACAGCAAAGCTCCCGAACATGGGAATATATTGAAATTTTTATTATTCCCATTCATTTCACATCCTACAGTATTCAGACTGCTTGGATAAGCTTAGTCCTATCTGCCAACTTACTGAGAAAATGGATATAGTGACTGTATTCATATGAGGTGGTTATCCATAGATAACCCATTTCTGGGTTTTACATGACACACTGATCCATAAAGTAATCACAGTTCACATAAAATAGAACAAGGCCAAGTGGACTTGAGTAGTTTATGTTTGAGTGGGGCATGTAAAAGCAGTCTCAGGTGACTCCTTGTCCTCCTATTCAGAGCCCCTTGTGATGAACAAGCAGCAACAGTGCCATCTCTGCTCCAGGTCCTCACCGGCACAGCTCCACCTGCTGTGCGCACGGAGGCAAGGAGCCTGCTCTGGGCAATCTCCCTCGCAGCTTCCTATCACTCGGTTCAACAAGCGAGTAATAAAGGTGATCGCCTGGAGCAGGAGCAGCATCTCTCCGCTTGCTCATCCCTTCTTTCTCTAGGCAACGGCGCAGGAAGGCTGGGCCTAGCGTGGCCTCTCCCAAATGCTATTCACCCCAGGAAAACCGAGGTAGTGGCAGCGGGTGTTCGGGAGTCCAGACCGCCCGCTTGCGTATTCAAGCTACCCACCTGCGTGCGCTGCGCCCACCTACTGGCTCCCTCTTTCACTCCCGCCGCCGCACGACTAGAAAAAGGGCACAGCGCGTGCAGTCTGCCGGGGTGAGCTATGGAGCCAGTCTCTAGCAACTGCAGGCAGCGCTGCTTCCCTTTCTCTCCCCGGTTCCCTGGGTTGGGGAGGGCGGGCCACGGAGGGCCTCTCAGCCAGGAGACGGCGTGCCCTCATTGGCACAAAAGGCCTTTGGGGGCAAAGAATGAACCTGGTTGCCAACTTAAAGAGTGGCCATAGCTTGGGATCTCGGAGCGTCGGAATCCAGCGAAGAAACGGAAGAGTTTGGGAACTGGGCCTGTGGTTAAGAGAAGGGGCAACTAGGCCGGAGGGAGGGGTGAAAGGGGGGACTCACCCAGCACGAAGTAGGGCAGCTCGGTGTTCTCCAAGTCATCGACCACCACCATCTCGCCGGGAAAATCATTGCGGACCGAGAAAAGCAGCTTGGGCTCAGAGGCCGAGGGGCTGTGCATGATGCTTAGGTCGTTCTCCCTCAAGAAGGGCAACGCTGACACGGTGATGCTCTTCAGTTTGCACTCCATCTCCTTGGAAGGGTCCCCCCCTGCTTCAGCCGGCCCGGCAGCCGCGGGCCCGGCGGCGGCGGCTGCATTGGCGGCGGCGGCGGCCGTGAGGCTGCAACAGCAAGAAAGCCAGATGCAAACGCCAGCTAAAGCCATCTTGCGCCTGATCCGCCTCGCCTTGCAGGCACAGAGGAGCCGGCCGAGGGGGCGGGGAAGAAGATCCCTGGTCCAGAAAGGGGCTTGCAGTTGCAATGCAATCAGAAAAGGGGCGGATTGTGGGAGGCTCTTTGTCTCCAAGGCGCTGCAACGGAGCGAAGGCTGGCGGAGGAAAAGATCAGGCGAGCGGGTTTGTCTCCGAGTTGGCTGCCTTCCTCCTCCTTTGCATCTTCTCCCCAGCTCACTCACGCACACAGGCGGCTAGTCACCACCTGGATTACACAACGCTGGGTGGGGAGGGGGCCCGCAACTATATTTTGCCATGCAAAATTGTTTTCAAGCCTTTTCCAGGGCCCTGGCAATTGAGAGATGCACTTGGTACACACTATGCCAGACACAACTTCCATTTAGTTCAACCCCTGTTTCTCATTGGCAAACTAGATATTTCTGAGAATTACACAATCAAATGTAAACCAAACCACATGCCAACACTTGATAGAATACCCCACCCTTCAGTTTAGCTGTTGTGGTGAATAACTGTTTCTAGGCCTACATATCCCTCTTAATATGATCACAAATCCCAAAGTAAAGGAACCAAAACAATTTCCATTCTGGCACCAAGAAAACTAAAAAGACTGTCCATGAAACCACCAGGAAGGGAGCTGAACTTGAAGGAAACTTTTATCATTGTTTTCTTTAACTGAATGAAGCTACTTGTTTTTATTTATCTTTTGTAAGTCAACAGAGTGGCAACATGTGGCTTTCCTTAAATGTTCCCTCCAAAATTGAGCAGGGTGGGGCAAATGGGAAATCAACCAAGAAATCTCAAGATGATAGGCTGAACTAGGTTTTTAATCACCTTGAGATTAAAGACAATTACAGTGACAGTGACAATCACTCATGCATTGCTACCAGGAAAATGGCACATTATTGTGTTCATATGGCTCCCAGTTTCACAGCATTTGCTCAGTTCTGCTTCACTGATTGTAGGGAATAGTGTTGCATTTCCTTTTTTTGGAATAAAAAGACATAACATTTAAAGGCTTGTGCAAAATTGGATTTTGTGAATCAAATGACTTGTTGCCATGGGTCCTTCCATATGTACTGGTTCATTAGCAAAAAAAATCTCTGCACATGATCTGCTTGCAATCATTCTGATGAACAGTGGAGTGAGTGTTAGCTGGCTTTGTTTTTTGATGTTTCCTTGTCCATAATCCACTTACCAACCTTATTGTGAGTTTCCAACAACTTCCCCAATTATAAACTGCTTGTATATAAACAGTGCTCACTTGTATTGCATTTACCAATGAGGCTGTTATATTCTGTGCACATTGGAGTATTTGAATTGATGGAAACCAGAGAAACCTACATAGATATTCCCATTGACTTCACCTCATGACTGCATGAATAAACCATTGCTTTAAGCTGAAGCTCCTAACTTGCTGAACAACATACTGCTTCTATCCTAGACAATGTACATTTTGAGACAATGTTTAAGAACTTTAAAACCCGTGAAGTAGATTAATATGTAAAGACTTTCTCAAGAATCTCTATAAAAAATATTGACTTGCTTCCAAGTTCTTCTTCTCCCTAATTTGCCAAAATTTTAAGCAAAATGACTCCGTTTTTCCATTGTCACCCATCCACGGCATAAAACATACTTTCTCAGTACAAATTCTAACTTCTATACTAGAAAGCTACTTGACAAAGTTCTTATTGCATAAAGAAATTAGTGACATTTGAATCCAGATCTCTAGTGTAAAAATCAGCACTATATTCATGGGCAGAGAATACAGAATGTAAAAGAGAATTAGAACAAAGATTGCATAGTTCTGCAAATGAATAACTCTGTTTGGCTCATTATTGCTATGAGCACTTATAAAACCACCAAGAGATCAATATCAGCTCATTAAAGACAGCGGACAATTTCCCATTTCAAATCAAGACTGACCCATGATTTTCTCAAGAAACTGGCAAATGCAGTACCTTTATATAGACAGACTGATATAAAATGAATATTTTAGGGAAGGGATATTTAATATATACAATAATGAAAATTATTCTCTGGATATAGCATATTAGGGTTTTCAGACTAAGCTGAAAATCACATCTGGGACATTTTTCTGACATTCTAAATTACTTGTAATAATTGTACTGCTTTCAAACATTCTGAGCTTTTTTTAATTGTTCATCTGAGAATTTACCATAAGAATTTAAAAAACATGTTCTTAAAATTTCATGAAATATTTATTTATTTTTGTTGATTTTAGCAAATTCATACTAAGAATTCCAATGGCAAATCACTGAATCAAATCTAGCTGACCTACAACAGTTTTTAACAATGGTTCAAGCATCTGCTCTCTTGTTTCTCGGTGTTGGAGTATTTAACTTGAATAGGATTCTGTCCATTTTATGGAAGAAAATTTAAACTAATAAATTATCTATATAAATATAGCATGTATATTTATTCACTTTATTGCTAGGAAAATTATCATTCTTGGTATAAAGGGTTATAAAGAAAATAGTCAAACATTTCCAAACATAGCAGTTACAATGAACTGTGTCAACAAAATGGGCCATCTTGGCAAATGCTCAGATTATGAGAAAATAAGTACTTAAATATCATCAATTTTATTCACCAGTTTCAGTCTTATTAAAATCACATCATTGTATGAGCATGGTGTGCCCAGAAATGTGTATGTCCAGCAATTGCTTTGATAGTAGCCATATATCCCTGTTTTTATTAAGGCTTTGAAATGTAATTTGCAATCATCTTTTGCTCATTTTTCATGCCTTCCTAATAGAATTAAAATTGACCAATAACATATGGATTCAATTATTTATAATAACAGTAGTACTTTTATTGCAGTCACTAACCAGCATTTTATACAATGTTGTGAAAGGATTGAGCTCAAATTAAGATACATAAACATTTACATTTACTAAATAATTGATGGAAATAAAATGGACCAAACTAAAATACACAGTAAATTGGTGTCTGAAAGTAGAATACTAACATATTTTAAATTATTTGAATGACAAAATGGCTTTGTAAGTAAAATACTGAAATACTAAAAATGCCAAATTATGAAACTTATAAGTGAAGATGTAGATTCAGTCCATAAAACTGGATAAGAAGCAGAAGGGCACTTTGTATATCCATATAGTCCTAAAAGGAGAAAAATGGTTTCCTTTATAGAGCACTGGCAGTTGAAATAAATTTTGTGACTTCACTAGAGATGTTAAGATCTCAGTCAGACAGTTTAAAAAAACCCCACTTGAAATCATTCTCAGAACAGGTTGGACTTCTATGACAAGCAAAGCTAGGGTAAAAATTATGGTAGAAAAGGACATTGAAGAAATATGTAGTCTGCAGTCTCAGTTTTGTTCATGTCATAAGCTGGTTCACTCTGCAAAAAGGGTATTGTTATAACTTCCCTCCTGTATCATAAGGAGTAAGGCCCTAAAATGGGCTAAAGAAAGAATTTTACAATGCTTTTAGCAAGTAGTACTGAATGGGTAATTTGTTGGCAAAAAAAGGGTTTCTATTTATATCCTGCCGGTAGTAATTGCCTGGAACACCCTGTTGTACCTGGTGAAACACCCACTGCCAGATGGCAGCTTTAGTTTTTGATAGGTCCCATGGCCAGAAGACTTGGCACAAGAGGCATGGATCAGTCTGAATTTTAGTTTTCCAGAAAGTAGCAAAAGCTCTAGAAGGATCATGGTGGCCAAGGAATCAATAGAAAAATAAAGCTTGAGCCAGAAGTAGAACCAGCACATGCAGATCTGAAATCTCAGGGGGCTCAACCCACTTTCTAGACAGGTTGCTGCATTTAAAATGCAAAAAGCTTCATGGAATAGCACTCTTAGAAATCTGGAATGGATAATTGTAAGTTACTACATGTGTATGTCTGTAAGCCATATAATGTGGGAAATGGATTTAGCTTGGAATACCACCCCAAGATATCCAAAGGATAAAATGTGGTCTATGTATTTATTTTTGTCTACAGTGATGTTGGAGAATCTTAGTCCTTTGGGGGGATCCCACAAGCCTACCCCATAATTTTATTCTAGAATATTTTGTTAAAAGCCTTTTCTTTCTACAGTATTTCTGCAGAGCCTATACTAGCTGCTGTATAGAACATGAGTGAATGTAATGCTTCCAGTTTTTAAAGAAGTTATTCCATTATGTATAGCTTTCTTTTTCTAAGTAAAGCACCTCGGATGTGTATAAATTTGCTGCCAAATATGAAATAAATTTTCTGTCATTGAAATTTATGTATGATGTAGGTCAAAATTGTTTTAATTACATTTTTCCCCATTCCGAAGAGTTTTCTCCCCCCCTGCTAGTAGGCAAAGGCATATTTTATTTTATTTTCATGCTGCCAAGTTAATTCTGCAGATTAGCATGCAGGAAATAATATATCATGTAAACATCATCTTGAAGCAATTTTCTCTTACATCCATTTCCCTTTCATAGATATTCCTATATATGCATTAAATATTTATTTTATTTATTTATTTGATTTGTCAATCACTTACAAGATAACAGATATAAGTATAAACATAGTTTTGAATACATGAGATGGATATGTATAAGAAAAATAAAAGAAACAATAGGACAGGGATGATAGGCACGATTGGTGCGCTTATGCACGCCCCCTACAGGCCTCTTAGGAAAGGGATGAGGTCAATAGTAGAAAGTCTAAGGATAAAGTTTTTGGGGTTTGGGGAAGAAACCACAGAATCAGGTAGAGTATTCCAAACATTGACCACTCTGTTGCTGAAGTCGTATTTTCTGCAATCAAGTTTGATGCAGTTAACCTTGAGTTTGTATCTATTATGTGCTCTTGTATTGTTATGGTTGAAGCTGAAGTATTCATTTACAGGTAGGACATTGCAATGTACGATTTTATATACTATATTTAGATCAGACCGAAGGCAGCATAGTTCTAGGTTTTCTAGGTCTAGAATTTCAAGTCTGGTGGCATAAGGTATTCTGCAATGAGTAGAGGAGCGGAGAACTCTTCTTGTGAAATATTTCTGGACTTTCTCAACTGTGTTAAAGCTACGTAGGATTAGGTTAACAACTCTTAATGCCTTTTTGGCTATGTAGTAACAGTGGGCTCATCATTTAAATAATGCAAGATTATGATTCAGAAGAAGACTATTTAAAATTACTAAAAAAATCCTCAAGAAAAAAAGAGTACTCATCATATAAGGTGTTCTTTGCAAAAATGTTTATTACTTAATTTAGTAGAAGATGAGACAGGAACCAAGATGTAAAGTAACTCTGATAGGAGGTTCCAATCAATGAAGTTGCTCCTATCTGTACTGACAAGATATATCATTTCAAATCAGCTGAAAAACTAATAGTTTCATTGACAACATACAGAAACTTTTTTTTCTTTATGCAAGTAAGCCCACAAAGCAGTGGTGGGATTCAATTTTTTTACTACGGGTTCTGTGGGCATGGCTTAGTGGGCATGGATACTGTAAAATCTCCAGTCAGAGGTGGGATTTGCTGGTTCTCCGAACTACTCAAAATTTCCGCTACCGGTTTTCCAGAACTGGTCAGAACCTGCTGAATACCACCTCTGCCACAAAAAGTATACTTTCATATGATAGCATGCAAGAGCAATTTTAATTTAAGTTTTTGCATTTTCTCATGCAACAATGGTTATATTTCTTGAAATATTTTCATTCAAAGAACAGCTAATGGAAAGGAGACAAAAAAAAGTATACCTGTTTGGTAGTGCTAATTATTTGTTTGTTTCAATGAAAAACTTTGGTTTTAAAGGGGAATGCCTCTGGGAACCTGATTGTTTTTAACATATTGTACATAAATCAGTTAGCAATTTGAGCACAAGTGCCAGAAGAGACTCCTGCCAATTAATGTCTTTTATTAACCAAATGTTCCCATTAAAATAATAATAATTTAAAATGCTTTTGTCTCCCCAATTGCAATGTGAAGAGCAATAAAGAAATTGACAGCTGTCAACACATGAATGTCACAATGCAGTTCATTCTATGCAAAGTTTTTCCCTTAAAAAAACCAAAAGAAAAAAAAACTGCTTTTTTTTTAAATACAAGAAGGGTTGTGAGAGACCAAGTTCTCATCCTCCTCACTGATATAAGCAAAGAAAGATTTCAAGAAAAAAAATATTCATTGAATTTCTGGGATTGGGTTCATGAAATCTCTGGTACTATAAAGCAGATTAGGAATCATATGTGCAAGTGTACATATTCATTTATTTATTTACTGGATTTTTAGCCCATCTTTACTAAGTAACTTAAGGTAGCAAGCATACATAACCTCCTTCCTCTTCCTATTTTCACCACAACAGGAACCCTGTGAGGTGGGTTGTGCTTAGAGACTTTTAACTTGCATGTCGCTTCCCCAAAGAAACTCAAAGCAACGTACATTTTAGGATTAAAAGCTACTATTAGCAAATAAGTAGTTCACAGGAACAGCTATACAGCCCCAAAGAAAAACAGTAATTGTAGTAGCTGTAATTGTATCATATACTTACAGGTAGGTCACAATTAATGTGAGTTTAAATAGTATGATATTTAATTTCCATTGCAACTAGAGATACTTTATGTGCCAAGGTTATCTAATTTTTTTCCCCAAATGCGTAATATTTCAAAGCCAAACACCAGTTACCTCCAAGTACCTTTCACATTTTTGAGTCAGCTACTGAAGAGGATGTACACAAGGGTGGATTCCAGAATAATTACAAATAATAAAAGTGTATTAATTAAACCACAATTCTTACAGCATCAGAGTAATTCCTCTTGGACAAATCAAGGTAAGCCAAGTAGCAGAAATGAGGAAATTCCATGGAGTTGAGACCAAGGGATTGCTTTTATTGGGCAGGATTTATTTGTTTGTTTGAAATAATTTTCCCAGCCTCCGCTCATCATATTTACTGTGTCGTGCTGTACTTTGAACTGTGGATTCTATCCCACCTAGTCTCTTGTCTTTCCTTTTAGATTCATTGTTTTGTGTATCAGTTTCTAGGTCTTGATTCATGCCAAGCCTTGACTATGTTACAGTTGCCATCTTTCCTTTTAGGTAAAAAGAACTGTTCACTTCCAAAAGTTCTGCCTGGGTTTGTTTATCACTGGACTGTGGGAGGCATCCAGCTTGCTATCTTGCTGGCTAGCAGCCAGCAGTGCTGGCACCAAAAAAGTAGACCTCCTGGAATCAGAGGCATTCTTAGAAAGTAGAGATGATAAGCAGCTAGAAGTTACTGGGTTTTTTTCTGAATGTTCTCAGATGCTATTCCTCCACAAAATGAATGGAAGCAGCAAAGATGGAAAGGGAAATATTTCATTAAAAGGAGAAAGTGGGGAGAACTTAACAGGGCTGGGCAGGGCCAAGAACAATCAAATCGGCTGAGAGGAAGAAATGGCAAATCTAGAAGGAGGGTTGTTTTGTAACTCAGATGCCCTTTGCCCTTGTCCTGGATTTAGATTTTTGGACAACTTCACTGTTTTTCAGCCGCTCCCATTTTCTTTCTTGTGAAATGGATATTCTGAGGCTGGTCACACCTACCATAGCAACCAAGTTTTATCATTTCCTTGGAGTTTCAATGAACTGTCTCATCCACAAAGATTGGAGATGGAATGCTCTCAACCATAATAATAACAATAACTCATAATTCTGAAAGAAGGCAAAGCACAGAAATAAAGCATATACTCTATAGACAATAAGGTTCAAAAAGACTCTTTTCCAAGTCCTTGGATAGTTGCTTCCAATTAAGTAACCTTGCCAACCTAAACAGATTGTCTGATTCTGCACTTACTAGTGTCATATATACAGAAGAACATAGTATGAAAATTGCTTTGTTTTTTCAAGGTCTAAATGATGAAGATTGCCTAATCCACCTTTCCTCCATATCTAATGTATTCTGAATGGGGAGTACACTTTTTTTTTCAATTAAATTGACCAGCTCTCCTTTCATTCTAGTATGAACAAGGGAAAATTCCATTACCTTCATATTATTTCCAGTTGTATAGTCCTCTATGAAATCTCACCTATTTTCCTAAACAAAAAACTTCCAATAGAACATGCAATATTAAATTATACTTTTCTGACTTTTGCTCAAGATAGTTGATGGAGAAGAAAGTGGCTCTGGGATACTAAAACCTAGATGTTGTGGGCTCATTTGTACATTCCTTTGCAGCTCCTAAGGTGCTAACTTGCAGCTTGTTTGACAGCTTGTGTTTCTGTGTGGTAGAAGTAATCTGTGAATAATGGTAGGACTCAGTGAGCACAAAGCACTCTTTCATGAAGAAAGATGACTTCCATATTTCTGTTCTAATTTGACTCATATGGAGAAAAGAAAATGGTCTGTATTAAACGTTTTGTCCCATATTGTCTTCTAAGTCCTTCACTTACAACCATTCAGTAACTGTTTAAAAATTACAATGGCACTGAAAAAAACCTGGTCTTCACAATTATGACCTTCGTTGCATCCCCACAGTCACATGATCAAAACCCAGGTGCTTAGCAACTGGCATGTATTTGTGATAGGTGCAGTGTCAAGTGATTGCCATTTACGACCTCGTAGTCAGCTTCTGAGAAGTAAAGTCAATGGGGGTTGCTTAATGACTGCATGATTCACTTAACAACCACAGCACCAGATATTTATGATTTCCCATTCTTTCAGGCCCTTTCACTCAATCACCACTAGATAGGGGAGGGGGAAAATGTTTTCTTTTATCCTTTCTCAACCTGTCACACTTCAGAAGTATAGGCTTTTAATTTCTAGAATTCTCATAAACAGGGAATTCTGAGAATTGAAGTCCACACATGGGGGGAAACATGGAGTTAAACCAATTTCTGGAAGCCATCTGTGTTTCATCAGATATACCTAGTTCATTCAAGCCAATAAATAGCTTAGGAAGGCGTCTGTTACAGCTCCACTTCAACTGTCTCAATTTTATTTCTTCCATTCAAGAAGAAAATAAAGTTAATACAGCCAAGGCAGTAATTTATGTAGAAGAAAACATATGTAACATGTAAAAAAATTTATTCCTTAGGTTGGATGTTTAAAGAATGCCCTCCATTTTGTAAGACAAGGACGACAAACTCAATTTCATTGAGGGCCGCATCAGAGTTGTGTTTTACCTCAGGGGGCCGAGGGATGGGCGTGGCTGGGGTAGGCATGGCTAGCTCATCATCACTCATCGAGGCTCCATTTTTGGCCTTGATGGCCTCCTGCAGCCCTCTGCCAGCGAAAACGGAGCTTGGGGAGGCTGCAAACAGAGCTCAGGTGGCTGAAAATGGAGCCGACTGGCGTCATCTCTCGTCTTTCAGACTAGAACATTTCCTGTCTTGGAACTAAAACTAAGAACCCGTGGATTTAAAATAGTTGCATAATTTTTCCTCACCATGGGTTTTTTTGGTCTTTTAGTCAGGATAATCTTGTAGTTGTTATTAGTATTCTTCTATAGTGAAAAAAACAAAAGCCAGTGATTTTGTTTTAAAAAAGAAACTTTGTGCAACAAAATTGATACACTTGGTTTCATTTAGATGATTAATTCCTATGGCAATATACAAAATTTCTGGCAATTGCCTTTGGGAGTTTTATAGGTGAGGTTAGGAGCAAAGCTCATAATTACACTGCTCCCAGACTTATTTATTTGAATGCATTATTTATGCCCTTTTACAAGTCTAGTGTTTTTTTAATATACAACTCTATATTAAAGGGACAGCCATCTCAAATCTAATCAATGTTGAGTCTTGAGTTAAAAGTCATTTTAAGTGCTATATCTTTCCCTGGGAGCACCAGTCAATTACTGATTTATATGCTTAATGTGCTTTTTTAAAGAAAAAGTTTTTGTTTGTTTCTTTTACTGACTCAGACTTTTACTTACACAAAATTGGGTTTACAGGCTATGATCTTACACTTGAACTTATATTTAAATGTTTATACAAGATATTTAAACTTATTAAATGTATATTTATATTTAAATGTGTACACAAAAGCCCTGGTTCTGTAGTAGTTAGAATGGAGTGTTATATTGCAGAAAACTCTTGTCCATAGCCTGGAGTTCAAACCTGATGGGGCTCAAGGTTGTCTCAGCCTTTCAGTGGTGGGATTCAAATTTTTTTACTACCAGTTCTTTGGGCATGGCTTGGTGGGTGTGACGGGAAGGATACTGTAAAATCTCCAGTCAGAGATGGTATTTGCTGGTTCTACAAACTACTCAAAATTTCCGCTACCAGTTCTCCAGAACTGGTCAGAACCTACTGAATACCACATCTGCATCCTTCTGAGGTCAGTAAAATGAGGAGCCAGATTGTTGGGGGCAACATGCTGACATTGTAAATTGCCCAGAGAGTGCTGTAAAGCACTACGTTGTGGTATATAAGTCTAAGCACTATTGCTATACAACTTGGCCTTCCTCAACTCATGCTATCCAGGTCAGTTGAGATGATCACTTTCTGATTCCCAACCAAGGTAGTGTGGCTAGAAAGTCAAGTAAAATCAGAACTGTCAGCAAGCATACTCAATATTTTTATTGGAGTCAATTCTGTGTACAGTATCCAAGCTACGAAGAAGCACCTCCTAATTTTAAATAATAAAGAATTAAGACAGCCTATACCTGAACCTACATTGGAAGAAGTGGAAATTGCAGAATCTATCTTTGGGGTTCTACTTTTTCAAAAACAACAACAACAATATATTATTTTGTTGAAAATACAAATAGAATAAGAACAAAGCTCAGCAATAGTAGCTACTGGCAAATCATACTATGAACAATTAGATGTCATAATTCAGATTAACATATTCAATACAGGAGGAAAAATTGGTAACTATAATGCAGAATACTCATTTCAGCAATCTATAGTTGAAATTGTTGGCTCTGTCATGCCAAAGAAGTCACACAGCTATTTCATAACCAAACAACATCCATATTTTAATATTTCTGCAGTTCAACCATCAACTTACAGTGTACTTTTTTCCAATGTGCTCACAACATACATGACTTTTTAAAATCAAAATTTCTTTTGACACTAATATTTTATATAATTCATTTCTGTTCCATTCTGATTTATCATTACCATTCCTCTGCAAATCCTTGATGTATTCCTTCTAGCATTCCCTTCAGTAATAATTCAAATGATTTCATCACTTTTATTTTCTGATTCTATTAGCTCTGCTTCTGGTTCCTAGTTTAGCTCACTTGTAAAACATTTATTTTCATCAAAATTTCTCTGCATTTTCTCTATCTCATTTAATCTTAGCCATTATTTGTTAACTATTCTTGAAGCCATATATATTCCTCATATACATTACAAAAGCATTTGCATGTTCTTGTATATTTTTTCTCACCCTCAATTGTTTTGCAGCAATGATTATCTTCCATGCATTTTCCTTGTCCAAAACCTCTTTCTCATCAGCATTCCATCCATATCCTTTTCCATTCTGTCCATTTGCTCCATTACTTACACTCTGTATTTTATTTCAATTTTATTCCAAGCAGCTTCCATATCATCTTTCCTTACACCAGTTTTCCATCTGTTTATTGGGACACTAATCTATCTTCTAATACTATTTAATTCAGTTCTAACGCCCTCTTTTCTTGCATTTTTCTTTTCATTCCAATTTCTTTCATTGCCTTCAATGTCTATTTCCCCTAAGATCTACACCTGATAAGATCAAAACCTACTCTGTCTCACATTCATGAGTGCTCCATCACAAGCTCTCTAAATCTTTCACCCTTAACATAACATTTTGAGTAATGGAATAATAGATGACATTGTGTTTTTCCTTTTCCCTATTTATGCATACTGACTTTTTCTAAGTCAGTTTGTAACTCATGAAATAATAATTATTTTTTCCAAACAGTCCTTTTTTCTAAACAGATGCTCATCAAACATTCACATCTTTATTCATTCCTTTTTTTTACTCATTGAAATGGCCCCGTTGCATTTTCTGTTCTCTTGCCTGATACTAGCCATCCACTATCCCTAACATATGAGGTAACCTACCCCTAGTTGCAATCACTGAGAATGTGAACACAATTTCCCCACAAATTCATCCTGTATCTTGCATATTTATCAATTATTGGAGCATGACCTGCAGCTATCACACTATGGATTCCTAGTTTTGTATATGCTTGTATGGATACCACATAACACAATTTCATACTTCAAGGCCTTTTATTCATAATGAAGCCTACCAGAGGTGGTATTCAGCAGGTTCTGATCAGTTCTGGAGAACCAGTAGCGGAAAATTTTGAGTAATTCAGAGAACCAGCAAATACCACCTCTGACTGGAGATTTTACAGTATCCTTCCCCTGCCATGCCCACCAAGCCATGCCCATGGAACTGGTAGTAAAATTTTTTGAATCCCACCACTAAAGCCTACACTTTCATCTTCTGGCATGTTTTCATCAACAGCATTCTTTAAGATCAGATCATCTTCATTCACATGCATTATAGCCTTCACATGCATTATAGTCTTCTGTTTTTTTTTTCTTTTTGATTTTGGCACTGCTGGGTGCGAGCCAACAAGCTAGCAAGATGGGTATCTGCTGCAGTTTGGTACAGTCTGTGAATAGTCTACACAAATGCAGCAGCTTACTTCTTAGCATTGTGTCATAAAATGAGACCAATAAAACATGGAGACAGTAATACAAGCAATACAGTTCTTACTTTAAGATCAGCGGTTTATTTCACGAGCAATTTAAAACATGAAGAGCCATCAAAGTAAATTCATACAACATTACTTAACATCAGTAACCCATTGCAATGAGGTCCAGAGACAATACCTAACTCCAGAAAGGATAGCTAATATCAGTGGCCATGATTTGAAACCCATCTCCTTCTTTTATACTTTTCCTTCTGACAACCCCTCAGTAAGTGGAATTTCACTGAAGTTACTTCCTTGTTCTCTCATACTGACAGACAGTCTTCGCATATACCCATATACATCTCAAACCTTTATCCATCAGCTACTTTCAGTTCCTTATTTCCCAGGTGCAGGATACTCTTAGTCCAAAATAACTCCTTAAACTACTTATGTTGCAGATACATGTTGCAATTAAACACTAGCACAGCAGATTACAATGTTTTGTTATGCTTAGCACTTTAATATATCATTTCATTGTGGGCCTCTGATCAATCTGAGGCCTATACAATTGCAGCAGTTTTCAAATCCCAGTTTGATTCCTCTCTCAATTGGTTCTTCTATGGCCTTATTTGTTGGCAAGTCTCTCAGTTCTACAGAGTTCTGTTCACTGCTGTTGATTCTTTATCCCGTGCCTCTACTTAGGACTGGGTGGCTGAGCTGTTAGGCTGTCAGACAGTGCAGGCAAAGTGTCCTGGAGGTTTTCTGGAATTGCTTTACCCAGAATGGGGTCATTGGCTGCACCGCTACTGGAATCACCCATGTCAGAGGTGGTATTCAGCAGGTTCTGACCAGTTCTCGAGAACCAGTAGCGGAAATTTTGAATAGTTTGAAGAACTGGCAAATACCCCCTCTGACTGGCCCCACCCCATCTATTCTCTGCCTCCTGAGTCCCAAATGATTGGCTAGGCCTTCTTTTGTTGCCCTGCACAGGAGAACGGAGCTGGAAAGCAGGTTAGTGGGGTGGGGAGGGAATGGAGATTTTACAGTATCCTTCCCCTGTAGTGGCTGAGAATGGAGATCTTTCCCCTGCCACACCCACCAAACCATGCCCACCAAGCCACACTACACCCACCAAGCTACACCCACAGAACCGGTAGTAAAATTTTTTGAATCCCATCACTGACCCATGCCAAGGCTTCCTAGAAGCCCTCTCCATCCTCCTCATCAGGGGGAGGTGTTGCCCCCCCATAGATAGGGCTCGCAACTTGGGTGTCCTCCTGGATGCACGGCTCAGTTTAGAGGAGCAAGTGGGAGCCGTGGCCAGGGGGGTGTTTGCCCAGGTTCACCTGGTACACCAGTTGCGACCCTTCCTGGATCGAGATGTCCTACGTACGGTCACTCATGCACTCATCATCTCCCGTCCGGACTACTGCAATGCTCTCTACATGGGGCTGCCCTTGAGGACCACCCGGAGGCTTCAACTTGTCCAGAATGCAGTGGCGCGGGTTGTGATGGGAAGTTCCCGATAATCCCATGTTACACCCCTCCTGCGTGAGCTGCACTGGTTACCGGTTGCCCTTGAGGTGAGATTCAAGGTGCTGGTGTTAACCTATAAAGCCCTTCATGGCATTGGACTGGGGTATTTGCAGGAAACCCTGCTGCCGATAACAGCTTCCCGATGACCCGTGTGCTCCCACTGGCAGGGCCTGCTCAGGGTGCCATCAGCCAGGCAATGCCAGCTGGTGGCTCCCAGGGGTAGGGCCTTCTCTGTGTGGGAACCCACGCTTTGGAACCAGCTACTCCTGGAGCTCCGGGTGGCCGCTGACCTCCAATCCTTCCTCCGTGGTATAAAAACTTGGCTGTTCCAACAAGCCTACCTGGACTGATGGTGGGGGGGAGGGTTTTTAGTGTGTTTTTTTAGTGTTGTTTAATTTTAATTAATTTATGAGATTTTTGGGTTTAATTATTTTTTAATATTTCTAGTTGTGTTGTTTTTAGTATTGTAAGCCGCCCTGAGTCATTAGGGAGATAGGGCAGCATATAAATCTCATAAATAAAATAAATAAATAAATAAATAAATATTCAGCAGTCATTTAACACCTTTTTTTTAGTTCACAGAGACGCAACATATTTTTCTACCTTTTTTCATTCATTAATGTATTTATTGTTTGCTCTTCATCATTCCAAGTTTCATATTTGCATATTCCATGGATATGGATCTCTATCACCCATCATGTAGTAGATGTTGGTTACGTATAAGGAAAAAATTCCTAACAGTAAAACATACAGATAACAAACCTTGTTTTAAAAACAAGAACACTTTCATGAAAAATAAAACCTAATCACAACTGAGGGACAGTGCTAAAAACAGTAACTTGCTGTTATATCAGGATGGATATGAGGCCAATTTGTCTCCTTTTTAAAGGCCTCTTAGAGTAACCTCTTTTTTTTAATTGCTTTTCTGAATTCCAATAAAGTCAGAACTAATTAAATCTCTGGGGGGGAAAGTATTCCAGAGAAGTCAGCAATCAAGAAATATTTCTTAAACAAATAATCTATTTATTTTATTGTTAGAATAAAATGGACAGGGAGATTATCTTCGACTTTTGAACAGTAACTCTTGTAGGAAGCTGAAAGAAGCTATTAAATGGAAACTATATACAAGAACCTGAATAATGAGTTTGTTTGTTCTTGCTTGGTGTTTAATTGGGAATTGCATTAAACAATGTAAAATTAGCTTCCTCTTTTAAAAGGAGACAGAGGAACAATAACAATGCTGTGTGCGCACTGGATCTTTGGCAAAAGTTCAATAAAGGTCAGTAACAATCTTCTATTGAAATCTCACTGAGCAGCTGGAATAAGGTTTAATTTATGTACTGTTGTTGTCTTTTAGACTTGCACTACAAGGAATGTTAATATGACCCTGGATCAAACACTATATGTTAAAGATGCCATTCTTCTCTTCTTAGCTATACATATCTCCAGTATTAGGACTCTCCCAAAATACAAAGGACTGTAGATCTGGAAGCAATGGGCTTCTCTAAAAGAATGATTATACCGTTCTGGAAAGAGAAACGTATGCCTGATAAAAGATAATGCAAACTAGAAGATAAATGCAAAAAGAAAAAGTGCAAAAAGAGAAAACAATTTAAAAAGATACATAAAAAGATGATTTCCCTGCCTTCAGACACGTACAAACTTCAGCAAATTAACACCTTCTATTTCGATTAAAAAAAGATCTTCCTATATGTCATCTCTGATCAATAAACAAATTGTAAAAATATATCATTCAGTCCTAACCAGCCAAAGTCCATGAAGAGATATCAGAATCAATAACATACATGTTTTGACCTCAAGGTTTGTACTTGTTCTAAGATAATTAATGGGTGTTCCTCTCTTTCTTATTGCTATGCTTTATCAGTGTTGAGATTGTGCCGGTCCTTTAGTGCTTTGTATTAGCACTTTTCCTTTGTTCAGTATAAGAAAATAAATACATATATTATATAAATAATATGTATTTATTAATTGATTTTATACAGCATTTTCATGTTTTAAAAAGAACTGTCTTTAGATGCAGTTTTAGTGTTTATAAACTAATTGGGTAAGGCTTTATATGAACAAAATTGCCTCATTTCAGAAAATTGCCTTTAAAAATACAGCATACGATGCTTTGGAATGAGGCCATGGAAACTGGTATGGAAAATTGCCTAGGAATCACATATAAACTTCACTGAACTCTTAGAAGGAAAGACAGAAGGGGGTGGGGAAGGTGGGAGGGAAGGGAAGAGATAACAAAACCAGCACAAGGTAGCTTGGTAGGAGAGTGTGCAAGATTTGCGATGGATATCCGTATCTTTCCCTGAGAAGAAGAGCTTTTTGCCAATTCCAAGGTAAGGAGACTACAAAACTTGTTTATCAGATAGAGGCACACAGGTCGTAATTAATGCTTTCATAATCTTGAGGCAAGATGCCTTTTGTATTAGGCATTGAGTTGCCATTTGCAGTACAACCCTCTGGAAGCCTGAGATGGTGGAGAATGTGGTGGCTCATCTTCTGACAAGACTAAGATGCCAGGAATATATTACACTAATGCTGCAGCATCTGCTCTTCTCTCTCTCCAGTATTGAAGTCAGATGGATGGCATTACAATAAAGCAACATGAAGCCAATGCTTTCTGCCACTATTTTCATTGGGGGCAAGGCTTCCTTGAGTTTAGTCTGAGTGCAAATTAAATATAGATTTAAAGTAAGATATGGATGACACATAGGATCCTCTCCATTTTTATTTTTATTTATTTATTTTTTGCTTCAGGTTTGAAAACATTTAGAATGGATTTTTGCATTTCATCTTAAACAATTCTTATTCTCCCAACAGCTTTGTTGTATAAAGGTTCATTGTATGGATATTTTATGGTGACTCACTCTGATCTGTTGGCAGAAAGTAACTAAGATTTTACTGAAATTAATACAATTTCAGAAAATAAAAGTGAGTATGGTTGTAGTGCATATCTAGTTGCAAACTCTAGTTTTAAGAACTAGTCATAGTCCTTCATGCCATGGCAACCTCCAGATTGACATATTATAATATTCTTTACATGGTTAGCCTCTGAAAATATCTATCAATTCAACATTTCTAGGCTTCTTGTTTTTTAGGCTCTTTATCTAAAATCAGAATTTTGTAAAGCCACCTACACCTAGTTTGGAGAACAGTCATGATCTAGAAGCAGTGGATTCAGTCAAAGTGTCAACTCATAAAACATTTTGTATACACATTTTATAGTTGACAACAGAAGGAAGAGCAGGCAGCAGTGTGAAATCAAAAGTACATTACATTCATAATTTTCTTCAAAGACTGATTAGACGACTGAAGCTTCTGCCGTGCAAAAATCTAATTGGACAGCATGATTGATGACTCTTGGCTATGGACTTTTTTTGTTGGATGATACACCCAGAGGGGTGAGGGGAAAAGCAGGATCAAGGGTGACAGTGAATTACGTATCTCAGAGTTGGCTACGCCCAGGTAAATGCCAGATGTAGAATGTTAACTTCAAATAAATCTTTTTTAGTTTTCAGAGTGTGGCTCAAGGCTCGTGATTTAATTGGAGTAGCTGCCGGAATCCTGACACAAGCAAGTATATGTGCTGCTAGGTTCTGTCTTCAGTCGAGGACACTGCCTAACAGCACCTACCAAAGCACTTACCAAGTAAACTAAATTCTTGGATGTAAGGTTGCTTGGCAATTTCAGAGTTCTTGGCTAGACTAAAGGTCCAAATGAAAGAAAAACACAGAAAGAGAAAATAGCAAAGACAATTGCTTCCTTAAAGCTGTCAAGAAAACAGCATGGATACAGTCACTACAAATGATTTTCAGCTGGAGGGTATCTCTACTTTTTTTAATCTACATTTTGCAGGATCAGCAAAGGGGCAACAGAGTGGAACTTGCAGTGGGAGTGAGAGATACAATTGGAGCAATATACTGGGGAGTAAAAGGTAAGCTTTAAGTAGCAAAGTCAAAACAGCGGGCAAATATTTCAGTTCAGTAGCTTGGAAGCTTCTCTACCTAAGGTAAAGTAAAGGTAACAACAATCTCTTTTTGAGTCATGTTTTTCAGTCAAATAAGGTGTCTGCTGTTGCTTCTCAAACTTGCATTGTGTTGAAAGAGGAATCCTACTGTGACTGCTCTGAGTTTCTTAGGAGGAAAATAGAGCAGGAGAGGAGAACAAGGATCCATGATTGCATGCTGTGACCCACAGGGAGCACAGGTCAGGGAGTGAAGGCAAGAGCCAAATCAAGTCCTATGATACCTTTGCACTCTGCATCTCCAATCTCTGATTCACTCCTTCTGAACAGCACTGCCACTACTGAATGGAGGAAGAAAGGGCCGAACAGTAGAAAAGTGCAAGACTGGAATATCAGATTTTGTGGGAGAAATAGCTTCCTTGAGAATCAGATACACAAGCCCCACTAAATTTGGCGAAGACAATGCATCATCTGAGGCTGATATGATGGCCAGAAACAATGTTATTTTCATGCCATATTGAACCCCAAATGGAAAGACGAGACTGCAGCCTATCAATATAAGATGGGGGCAGAGAGGAAAGAATTTCTTGGCATGTTATAGGTAGACCATCTCTGTGGTGACAGATACTGGGAGATATGGTGAGGGACAGACCACTTCTGGGGAATGTGGCCTTATTCCAGAGCCCCATAGGCTCTACCCCATGCTGCAGAGGACTGGGCTTTTGACTGCTGCTGCTGCTTAACACCAGGTCAGGTCAGGCTGTGGTCACCCACATTTGTGGTTGTGGATCATGATTGAGAGGGCTGACCTGTGAGATTTGATTAGATCCAGAATGCGGGAAGTGCCCCTTTTGCAAATGTTTCCAGTTGAGTTTCAGGTATAATATTAGCCAAGACCAGAAGGCAGGGGTGGGGGGAGTGCTGATTGTCATTTGGAAGCCCTTAAAGGCTTTCAGGGGTGCTGTTCCATAAGTTACTGATCGTTGCTACAATCCAGCCTCCCTGCCACATAGCAACTCCCCCGCCTAAGTTCCTTAACTTCATTTCTGAGTTGGTTGTAGAATTTCCCAAGCTTATGGTCCATTAGTGGATCACACCCACTCTTCCAGCCTGACTCTTTCTGTAACTGATGCAGTAGTAATTGACTTTGAACCCATGGATGTGCTTGAGTAACTCACTGGCTCTAATGTCTCAATGGATTTATTGGCTCTCAGACTTGGCTAACTGACTTTTCTTTGGGTTTCATTTCCTGTAGAGCCTCATAATAGAACAAATCCCAAGGCCTGGTGGAGTTTCTGAGAAAGAATCACTAGTGAAATAATCTTCCTTGATATTTTTACCTATGGAGGTATTTTTGACATGATGTTGCTTTGACAGCTGTTTTTTGATACACTCAGTAAGAGAGTCTTCTCATTATCAGAAATGAAAGACTCCTCTACTGATAGAGGAGCATCTCCATCTAGGCTCCAGGCTGTTACACCAGATCTTTCCACCCTAAGCTCTGCTTGGAGTTCTTTCTGTTTACATGAAATAATTGCTAATCAAATCCCAACTTCAGACATTCTCCTCAGGCGGATTAAGATTTTTTATTTATTTAACCAAGACCTTTGCAATGGCATTGATAACACGGCACTGCCGGTTGCTAATCTTCCTTTAACTTTGCACTGATCACATGGTTGTAGATGTTTTCTGACATTTAAAACAATGCATCATGTTTTTAGTAATTCTATTGGAAAAATTGATTTTATGAAATTTTCTCATTGTTTTCACAAACACTAATGTTAAAGTTCATACTGATGACTGGAATGAGGACCAGTTTGATCTAGTGGTTAAGGCGCCAGGTTAGAAAGTGGGAGACTGTGAGTTCAAGTCCCATCTTAGCCATGAAAACCAACTGGTGACTTTGGATGAGTCATCTCTCTCAGCTCAACTCACTGCACAGGATTGTTATTGTGGGGAAAATAAGAGGAGGAAAGTGTGTTGGATATATTTTCTGCCTTGAGTTATTTATAAAAATAATGAAGTCAGCATAAAAGATAGATGATAGATAGATGATAGATAGACAGACATATGATACATAATCTGTTAGTTCTGCCTCTTTCTCCCACGAAATACTGTATATACACTGCATCATTTTTTCAGTTACTTACTGCATTTCATTACTTTTAGTATTTGTCTTTTTCAAAATTTCTATTGTGATAATTCTTTTAAATAATTAATAAAATGTATAGATACACATATGTAAGGATACATTAACACATACATGCATGCATACATACATACATACATACATACATACCTTGGCCAACAGATCTCAATGGAAGGTGATACAATAAAGGAAATTGAATGGCGTATTAAATGTGGTTGGCAGGCATTCGGCAAGCTAAATGTAATTTTCAAGATCAACCTCCCCCTATGCCTGAGGAGAAAAGTTTTCAATCAGTGTGTGCTACCTGCTCTAACACATTCCGGCGAAACATGGGCACTTGCCTCACAATCGATACAAAAGCTATGAGTGGTGCAAAAAGCCATGTAATGCTCAGCATGACAAGACAAGATAAAAAGACCTGCAGATGGATTAGAGAAATAAATGAAAGTATATGATATTATTAAGAGCATAAAAGAATTGAAATGGAAATGGGCTGGTCACATAGCAAGAAGAACCGATGGCAGATGGACTAATGCAGTCATAGAATGGATCTCACTTGATAAAAAGCGCCCACGAAAGAGACCTAAAACAAGATGGATCGATAAGATCAGCAAGTATTGGGAACTCAGTTGGCAAAAGAAAACTTAGAACCATATAGGTTGGAAATATGCAAAAGAAGCCTTCATCCTGGTAGTAAGGTCCAGTAAATACACAGACAGACATACAGGCAGATAGACAGATAGACATACACCAGTAAGGTCCAGTAGGGTATTCGCTAAAATTAATACAACAATTGTACTTCTTTTTGCAAATATCAGAACTGCCCATGGAAGCATATTCCTTGTTTTTTATCCTGTTTGGATTACTATAAGTTGTTGCTGAGAACTGCCTATGAAAAGAATCCAGAAATTATACCTGGTCCACAATGCTAGGGCTAGACTATAGAGTGCATCTAATTATAAGGAGTGTGTACCTTTTGGTTAAAACTGTTTCACTGACTACCAGCCTGTTGTTGAACACAATTCAAAGTGTGATGTGTGTATGAGAGAGAGAGTGAGCACTTTTTGAACCACATCCTTCTCCCTTTTTTCCTTGAAAATCATGCTGTTTATACATTATTGTGCTTCTGCTGCCTCATTTTTATTCAGAGAGGCCTTCAGAATTTAAGCCGTTTTGTGCAAAAATCTGGTACATCAGGTTGATCTGATGATGTGCCTTTTTGGTTTACACAATCTAGACGAATAATGTTGGAAGCTCTGAATATCATTTCAAGGGTACCTTGACGCTGGGTGATGATTCCAAAGTAGAATATCTGACTGACTTCATAAACTGATGTTGTTCTAAAAATTTACATTAATTCCACAGCCTCCTAACTTAAAATGTTCCACAGGAGGTATTAATAACCCACTTGCACTTTTTGTAAAGGAATGTTTTTGTGATAAGAATTGCATGAATCTGCTGAACAGCTGGGTCAAAATAGTCTAGAAACTGAAAGAATTGGTGGCATATAAATAGCCCATCCAAAGGGAACTATGGAGTTTCTTTAAAACTCACAATTAATAACTTACCTTTTAAAAATAACTATAATAAGATCAGACTTTTATTCAGCTTGTAACTATTGAGATTGTATTGTAAATTCTTGGGACAATGTTAGCAGCTGTAATGGTATGTAGCTATGCAGACATACTAGATGGCAATTGGAATAATTTTCCAGTTGTAATTATACATTTCTTAAGTACAGTGCAAGGGTAAGCAATGAAAATAGTAAATAGTAAAAGAGCTAAATTTTATTTAATGTATGAGGAAGAGTTTGCAAAAATTGGGTCATCCTTCAGGTGTCTTTAAAATCCAAGACTACAATTAAACTTTTCAGACAGAACATTGCCTGCTCCAAGGTCAACAAACAACTCTGGCCTGATAAACAGAGAGTGCCCCCTCTTTAACCATTGGTCATCCCCTTCTCTTAGCCTGGAGATATCAGATTTCCAGGGACATCAACTTAGCTACATACATTAATATTTCTCTAAACAAGGAGAAACCCTGTAGGGACAAGCGCATGAAGAATGTCCACTCAATTGCAGTCATAAAGAAAAGTAATATTTCTTGACATTTTCCTTTTCTGTCTTTTCTTTCATCCTTTACAATTTTATATTATAAATGCATTTTTGTATGAATTATTGAAGTCCTATAATGCCTGCCATTATGATTCAATTGATAATGTCCCATCAATAATATAACCAATATTGATTTCCTATTTCCCCCCCCTAAAAATGAATATTCTGGAAATGGTGAGGTAATGAATACTAGTTGGGTAGGTGGGTAACTTGAAATTCAAATTTCTAAGATGGAGGTTCCCCTTGTTATTTCTCCCCTAATAATTAATTAATTAAGAGTTATTCTGTTTATAATTATGGAAAAGCTACTCCAGAGCAGGGGTGTCAAACTTGCAGCCTGTGGGCTGGATGCATCATACACTGGCTACCCCACCCCTGTTTTAGTGAAGAGGGAACAGGAGGGAAAAGTCGCAATATGTCATGTGACAACAATGTGACTCAGCAAGTTTGACACTCCTGCTCTAGAGCATCAAGGGAAGTCAGTTCTAGATCACTAAGAGCAGCTCTATTGAAACATTCCAGTTGATTGGGCAGCAGAGATTCCTCTGGTGATAAAACGTATTTTCTCTTCCTAGAATTTTGCCACCCAAATGTTCTGTTTGGCATTCACGCTTGAAAGGAACGTCAATCATGCAATAAACAGCAATAAACAGTAAGAACATTGTTTCTGTCCTTTTTCCAACTGCACCTTCCCTTGTTAATCTTATAAACCTGTGCTGCGTGTTCCTTCTGTGCTGAAGGAAAAACAAGTAGTCAAATAAAATAATCACAATGAATATCAGTCTATTTGAAGCATTTATCTACTATGCATGGAGATAAATATCATGGGATGTGTGCTTGTTCCATATTCCCTTCAGTGAGAAAAGTATTAAAAGGAAAGCACTTGAAATATAGACTCCCATTCTGTGCAATTTACTGCTTTTCATTTGCTAAGATTGGCATTTTTCCTTTTTAAGGAGTCAAGGTCAACATCAGAGGATAGCTGGAAAGAATTGTTAGTGGAATGAAAATAAAAACAGAAGAGCCAAAACTTTTTCTCCTCTCTTCTGTTTCCATGCAGCACTTGACTAATCCAAATGTTTTATTCTTTGATGTTTCCTAAATCTCTGGCTTCATTCTGTTCCCAAGACCTTCTACAACCTTAATCTCCCCTGTTTTCTTTGCTTCTTGGGCTGCTTTCTTGACTTCTTTGAGAAAAGGGAGCAAGAACATTTCTGCTAAGCTGTGTTGTTCTTGAGGTCAGCAGTGAGAAAAGATGGAAAGTCAACACTGTTTTTCCTTCTACTTATGAAGAAATTTAATCATACATTTTTAGTTAAAAATAAACAAACCTTTTCATCAGTCTGCACTAACCAAACTTGATGCACCTATTTGGCTATATCCAGCATGGCTATATCCAGCATGTTTGAACTGTTACTAAACAAGGTAGAAAGTCAGAGGTGACAACCCTTGTTGAACCCCACCAACATGGTAAAGTGCCCAGGGATTCAAAGCAAATCATATAATCAGATCCAGTCAGATCTTTGTTTGAATAAATGAATCTGCCAGCTTTATGTTCTTTCATATTGAATAGTTTTAATATCAAATCCATGCCATTCCATTTATGAAAATGTTTGTGAATGATGGCAAATCACTGCCAAAATTTTTGTTAAACTACATTTTCATCCATCCCTAGTACTGTGTAATGACCCTGGACGTGGCACAAAAATAACAAAATCACAAAAATAGGTAAAGTCCCTCCAGCTTGGCCCCCAGTGTCCAGTTATCCTCGGCTGGATATCAAACTCTTCCAAAAACAGTCTACAAAGGGAAGAAATGCAGTTCTGAACCCAAAGTACAGATAAAGTAGAAATAAAAAAAACAACAGAAACCACGCTGAAGAAATTAACACGACAGACCAGGATAATAATTGCAGACTTCCAAAAGATAACAAAGCACACATAGTTGGGAGGACGCCAAAACCCAGATAAGCCTTGACAAAGATAATGCACGCTTTGCTTCCAGCAAGGTGCTGTGTGCAAACGCCATTCTTATATCCTGTTCTCCCAGCTGCAACTAATGAAAGGGATCAGGGCCCTTTTCTCTCCCGTAATCCATGTTGCTCCCTTCTCCATTCCTCCCTGTGTTCCCTAGGATGAAGACGGGGTGGCCCTGGGTCTTCCTCTGAAGGCCCAGCCGGACTGTGCCCTTCCCCCATTTCTTCCACAGCCACCAGAGCCACACTCCCACTCCCTGTCAGCTGCTCAATCTCCCACTCAGAATCAGACTCCAACAAGGGCATGACATACTGGGTTATTCTGAAGGATGCTGGAAATTATGCTAGATGTGATTTCTCTGCTTCTAACTTTGTGAGTGAGGAGTCAGGAGGTGTCTCTTCCTAAAAGGCTAGATTTGATCTAGGGGGCCTCCAGATGCTATACTAAAATAGTCACCAGCTTATAATACTCTTTTTCTTTCCTGATTTGCACAATTAAGAAGCTAGTTTGAAATTAAAATTAGTTGGACTAAAACAAAAGTAACAGACCAGTATTTAAGATCTTCTCATTTCATTCTAATAAAGGGGAACTGAAAGTCAGTTTGGTATAGTGGTTAAGGCATCTGTCTAGAACCCAGGAGACCTTGAATTCTAGTCCCACCTTAGGCACCAAGTCAGCTGAATGACTGTGGGCTAGTTACTATCTCTCAGACCTAGGAAGAAGGCAATGGCGAATTAATCACCCACCTTCAAAGTGCTAATAACCAGATGAATGCGAGGAATATAAATCCTTCCATTCCCCAGCGTTCAGTCAGAACCAAGGATGCTTCTTGAATGAGAAAGTAAAAAGAAAAAAAAGAAAGAAAGTCCAGTTGCCTCTTGAAAAAGCACCTTTGGGACAACCATGACCTGGATGGCTGAGAATCTCCATAGACAATAGCAAACTACTTATGAGAAATCTTGCCAAAGAAATTGCAGGGACATGTCCAGGAAGTCTCTTAGAATTGGACACGACTAGAATACTACTTTGATGAATTCAATTTCTATAGTCATCCATCTCAAGCAAATGAATCTGGGGGGCTACAAAGCTATATTCACTATGAGACTAGATTGGAGAGGCCACATTTTCTCAAAGAGGTGAGTATTCTTTTGGGAGGCCCTTTTCTAAATGTCCAGTTTTTATTTTTAGAGACTACACCTCTAATTCTTTTACCTGTGGACTTGTCAAGGACAACATGAAACAGTTTTCTGCCCAATCACTCACTGAGAAAGAAAATGAAATAAATTAAAATATTAGGCAAATTATGTTTAAACTCTGGCCCATGTCTCGTGTTGTAAAATTTCTCCTTGGTTGTATAACTCATGTTATTAATCACACAATTGTTATGATGGTATTCTAGATTGTTACTGGCTTTGATTTAGGAAAATACAGATTAAGAACTTCAGTAGCCCATGAAAACTATAAGTAATCATAGGCCATTTACTGTCTTGAAAAAAAATGAAAGCGGGAAATGCGGTTTCTTATACTGTATGCAGTCTGGACTTCTCCTGAAGGAAGCATAAAATGTGTGTGTAATAATAATAGATGAAGTCTGAATAAACAGCTTCTAAACCAATCCTGGATATTCCTGATTTGCATAACTCAGCACATAATGTATCAATTTCTATCCCGAGGCTGCTCCCTGTCTGTTTTCATTTTCCCCGTATATTTTTCCTATTTAGAAGTATAGGCAACCATTGCTTCAGAACTTAAAGGATGGGATTAATACAGGAAAAACAATTTGGGAAAAAAGCCAACTTTTTTTCTCTGTAGGAAAACTTATCTTCCTCACCATGAAAAGCATTTATGACTTGTCTCTGTTAAAGAGCTGTAGAGACTCCCCTCCCCTTCTCTTATGGCCTGTCAAATTTGAAATTTTCATCTACACAGAAAAACAAATTCCAGTTTTGTACCCCATTCATATTTATTTCCTCCCCATCTGCTGTGTCAATTCACCACTTACAGAGTTTATCTTAGTCAAGCACCTTCCTATTTAAAGTATTTTGCACTGTATTTTTAGGACATTGAGAATCAGCAGTACCCAAAGACTTAGAATAAAAAGAGAAGCAAAGTAGGGAACTATAAAAGATAATACAGATTCAAAAAAATTGAAGAAGATATACAGAGAGATAAGAAAATTGGAGATATTGATACTCAATTGAGCGATGTCGAGAAGGGCAGGATTGAACCATTGGGATGGGAAATCGATAAATCAGAATTTTATTTGAGATTTCAAAATGTGGAAGAAGGAAAAGATGAAAATCTTGCTGAAATAATGACAGAAATACTGGCAGAAGTGTTAGAGATAACCAAAGAGAAGATGATGGATGGGATGGATGAAGTGTTCCGTGTCTATGCAAGATATGCAATGAGAAACAAGTTACCAAGAGTTACCTATTAGATTTACTAAGAAGATAATGAAAACGCAGATATTACAGGTAGCAAGAGAGAAAATATTAAAGTACAAAGGCAAAGAAATTGTGGTGCTGAAACAAGTACCAAGAAGAGTAAGAGAGATGAGAAGAGAATATACATTTTTGACTAAAGAGTTACTTAAAAGAAGAATAAACTATAGATGGTTGATGCCAGAAGGCCTCTTGTTCACTTGGCAGGAACAAAGACACAGAATCGACACAGTTGGAAAAGCGGAGTTATTCTACTTAGAATATTTTAGAAGAAAGGAGGAAGAAAGAAAAGAAGAGTTACTAACTGAATTTCAAGAGGAGTGTATAGCAGTAATTGAAAAAGAAAAAGAAGAAGGTGCAGTAGGTGGTGTACCCAGAGAGTAACGAGAACTAAGATCCACTAGAGCAATAAAACCCTCTTATAAAGCTTAACATGGATGAAAGGAAACTGATCGTGATTAACATAAATGGACTTAATTTGGCTGCTAAAAGAAGAAAAGTATTTCATAAATTAGAGAAATTAAAATTTGATATAATTTGTTTACAAGAAGTACATATTAAAAAACAACATGAATATATATTGAAACAAAAAAAATAGGGAAATTATACGCGTCGCTGACACAATCGAAAAAAGAGGCATGGTCTTATATATTAGAGATACAATTGTGGCAGAATTAATTTATACAGATGATGACGGAAGGATTTTGATGGTGGAAATAATGGACAATAATGTCAAAACACTTTTAATTGCAATTTATGCTCCAAATGATAATCAAGAAGAATTCTATAGGAAATTACATATGAAAATAATTGAATTGGACTATGTTAATATTTGTATGATGGGAGATCTTAATGGAATAATTAATGATCGGTTGGACTATAAAATGCAGAAATCAACAAAGAAAGCTAGAAAGATATTACCAAAATCTTTCTTTCGAATGATAGAAGAATTAAACTTAAAAGATGCATGGAGAGAGAGAAATGTGGAAAGTAAGCAATATACTTTTTACTCAAACAGACATGCATCATGGTCTAGAATTGATATGATATGGATGTCAGCAGAACTACTTACTAACATACGAGAAATTGAAATAGAAACAAGCACTTGGGCAGACCACAATCCAATGACAGTTATTTGGAAAGGATATAAGAGGAGATCTAGATGGACTTTAAATAATATGATACTAAAGGAAAAAGACTTCAAACAGAAAATAGAGAAAGAATTGGTTTTCTTTTTTAAAGAAAATAGAAAAGAGGATACTATTTTACAGAATCTCTGGGACAAGATGAAGGCCTACACAAGAGGTTTGATAATTGACTATACAAGGAAAAGAAATATAAAACAGAAAAAGACTTTTAAAACTTTGGAGGATGACTATAAAAGACCTGAAAAAGAGTTACAGAAGTTCCCAAAAAAAGACATTAAGAATAAAATGGATATAATTAAAAATAAAATGGGAATAATGGAAAAAGAGGAACTAGCACAAAAATTAAAAATGCTAAACAGAATTACTTTGAAGATGCAAACAAACCAGGCAGATGGCTAGCCTATAAACTGAGAAAGGAAAGAGAATCAAGAAGGATTAATCAATTAATAAATGAAGAAGGACATGTTTGCTATGGAAATGAGGAGAAGAAAAAATTATACAAGATTACTATGGAAAACTGTATTTTCAAGAGAATATTCAAGAAGAAAAAGTTAAGCAATACTTACAGAAAGCGAATTTACCTCAGATACCTAAAGATATTGAAATAATGCTAGAAGGGAACATAACGATGATGGAACTAACAGAAGCCTTAAAAACAGAATGTTGGAAAAGCACCAGGTCCAGATGGATTGCCAGTGGAATTTTACAAGACTTTCCAGGAAATACTGAATCTCCATTTGTTAGAAGTTATGAATGAAGTTATGTTAAAGAAAAGAATACCCAAAACATGGTCAGAAGCATATATTACACTTATACCGAAGGAGGATACAGACCTGCAACAAGTTAAAAATTATAGACCTATATCCCTATTAAATTCAGATTATAAAATCTTTGCCTCAATTTTGGCAGAAAGACTGAAAAGATACTTAAATAACTTTATACATGTTGACCAAAATGGATTTCTGCCAAAGAGACAAATTAAAGATAATGTGAGAATAATTCTGGACACTTTGGAATATTATGAGGCACATCCGAAAAGCAAATGGCTTTGATGTTTCTAGATGCACAAAAAGCCTTTGACAACGTGAGTTGGTGATTTATGTTATTGCAATTGGAACAAATGGGCTTTGGTAAAAATTTACTCAAGCCATTGAAACGATATATTATGAACAAACTGCAAAGATTATGGTAAATGGAGAATTAACAGAATCCATAGATATAAGAAAAGGGACAAGACAAGGTTGTCCACTGTGCCTCTGCTGTTTGTGTTAACTTTGGAAGTGTTGAATAGGAATATTAGAGAAGATAAAGAAATAAAAGGAATGAAAATTAAAAAGGAAGAGTATAAATTGCAAGCTTTTGCAGATGATCTGGCATTTATATTAGAGGATCCATTGGAAACAGCACCTAAATTAATAGAAAAGATAGAAGAATATGGAAAAGTAGCAGGTTTGAAAATAAATAAAGATAAAACAAAGATATTAACAAAAATATGTTAGCAAGATGAAAGAAAGAGTTGGAAGAAGTTTTAGAAATACAGGTCACAAATAAGGTTAAGTATTTAGGGATACACATTACACCAAGATGTAGCACACTGAAGGAGGATAATTATATTAAACTCAAACAGCAGATTGCGACAGATTTGGCAAAATGGGAAAATTTACAAATATCATTGATTGGGAGAATATCTACAATTAAGATGAATGTATTGCCTAGAATTCTGTATTTATTCCAGACAATTCCAGTCCGACTAGGGAAAGTTTTTTTGAAGACTTAAACAGAATTGTGTTGAAATATATTTGGCAGGGAAAGAAAGCAAGAATAAAACTTAAGCTGTTACAAGATGCAAGAATAAGAGGAGGGTTTGCCTTGCCCAATTGGGAGCTATATTACCAGGTGACAAGTTTGATGTGGGTAAAGGAATGGATAACATTAAGAAATACTAGACTATTGACTTTAGAAGGACATGACTTGCTGCTAGGATGGCATGCTTTCCTTTGGTATAAGGGAACTAAAACACAGGGGTATTTAGAAGACATTATATTCGAGAGGCACTGTTTTTGAACTGGGAGAAGACAAAAGACAATATTATTTAAAAATTCCATTATGGATATCTACTATTGAAGCTTTTTCATATCCAGTAATATATAAAAAGGAACAAACAGTTAGATATGGTGAGATATTGAATGAAAAGGGTGAACTTAAATCTATGCAAGCATTGGAAGAACAAGGTGTAAAAATGAATTGGTTTTCATATTTGCAAGTACAATCTAGATTTGATAAAGATTTTAAAACAGAAGGTATTTATGATAAGTTGACTGATTTAGATAAAATTTTGATGGGTACTGATGAAAAGGTAATTAAAAACTTTATGGACATTTATTAGAATTTAAATTGGAAGAAGAACAAGTTAAAGAAACGATGATTGCTTGGGGAAAATTTTGGATATGGGATTGATTTAGAGAAGTGGCAAAAATTGTGTCTCAAAATTATAAAATGACAATGTCAACTGCATATAAAGAAAATTTGTATAAGATGTTTTACAGGTGGCATCTACCCCATGAGAATTGCGAGAATGTTTAAGAACAAATCGGATAAATGTTGGAAATGTCATCAGATACCTGGTTCATATTACCATATGTGGTGGACATGTTCGGATGCAAAATATATTGGACTATAATCCACACATGGTTGGAAAAATGATAAAACAACATATAGACTTTAAACCAGAGATTTTTATTGGGAATTATACTGGAAATATACAATAAAGAGTTGAAATATTTGATTGTAAATGTTTTAACAGCAGCTAGAATTGTATTTGCTAAGAATTGGAAAAATGATAAAATACCTATGTAGGAGGAAGTTATTAAGAAAATTATGGACTGTGCTGAAATGAGTAAATTGACATTTGAAATTAGAGAACAAGAAGATAAACAATTTTATATGATATGGGATTTGTTTTATCAATGGTTGGACAAAAAGAATTGGTAATGTAATAGAGTAGATAATTTTGTAATAGAAGTTTAATAGATTGATATAAAATATAATATAGACATATATAACCATTGGATGAAAGTATAATATAAATTTTAACATAAAATTTGGAATATCTGTATAAAATGATGGAATAAATAGTCTAGTCATAGATGATTAATAACTGATAAATATATAAGTATATGTTAGCTTGACAATGTGAAAGTTTATATAAATTGTGAGTGATGACAACAAAAAGGATAGCACAAAAGATTTGCAACCAACTGACACACTGTATGTATATAAAATGGAAGATGATTTTATGTTTTTATGTTTTGTTTGTATGTTTGTCTTAAAAATAAAGACTTTTTCCAAAAAAAAAACCAGATAATACTCTTCCTGACTTTCTGTTCTGAAGGAGGGTTGTGTGAGAAGCAGGAAGAGAGATGTGCCTGGTATAAAGATATGAATGTGGAAGTACCGATATTTAATACTTTTTTTCTATCTCTGATTGATATCTTGACTTTCTACTCAAGTGAATAGTCGTTCAGTAATATAATACAAGTTTACAGTAGACAGCATAAGGAAAGCCAAGTCATTATTCTCAACCTACATTTCTTCATTAAATGTTTAAAGAACACATACAAGGAGGTGGTGTATAACAGTATAATGTTGTCCTTGGGCATTCACTGAATGTGTCTTCCAGGGGCTTAAGTCTGACTGAGGCTACTTTGCATGCTTAAGTATGCTACTCATTTTCCTGTATATTAGATAGCTGGCGATTGAAGGCCAAATTAGAGTTTGTAATAAAGGTAGGTATTTATTTAAGGCATGTTTCTTAAACTATAAAAAGACTAGCTGCAGAAGAGAGAATGCTCTCGACTGCCATACTGTAGCAACAGTCTCGTTGAGACAATTAATCATTTAGCCTTTTCCTGTCTGAATGTATTTAAATCCTGATAAGTGATGGAGAGGGAAAGTTTCTGTTGGCTCCTAGAAAAACTAGCAATTTGGTGGAGGGGAGGATATTCCCAATGGATCACCACATATAGGAGAAATGATGAACATCCTTTACACTAAAATCTTGATCCTGACCCTGCTGAAGTCAGTGCTATTTTAAAAGAAAAGAGTACTTTATAGTAGTTGGAAGGGACCTTGGAGGCCTTCTAGCCCCCCCCACTGTTCACACAGGAGACCCTATACCATTCTGGACAAATGGCTGTCCAATCTCTTCTTGAAAACCTCCAGTGACAGAGAACCCTCAACTTCTGGAGGCAAGTCATTCCACTGATTGATTGTTCTCACTGTCAGGAAATTTCTCCTTAGGCCTAGGTTGCTTCTCTTCTTGATAAGTTTCCATCTATTATTTCTTGTCCTGCCCTCAGGTGTTTCTGAGAATATGTTGATCCCAGGGGTGGGATTCAAAAATTTTAACAACCGGTTCTGTGGGTGTGGCTTAGGTGGTGGATGTGGCTTGGTGGTCATGTGACTGGGTGGACATGGCTTGGTGGTCATGTTATTGGCTGGGCGTGGCCAACTCAATATCACTCACATCAAGGCACGCATCTCCTCGCCTGGCCTCTCATGACTGTGGGGATGCTGCAACAGTCGTAAGTGTGAAAAACGGTCATGTCACTTTTTTCAGTGCCATTGTAACTCTGAATGGTCACTCCACACAAGCAAAGTACCAGCAAAGGAGGGGAAAAACACTCCAGAGACATTCCTGAGACAGGAAGTCTAGTCCTGCCAAGAATGTAATAAGGGTTAACGAAGAGGCAGTTTCTGTAAGCAACACCAGAATGTTTCCTTTCTGCCTTCCTGACAGTAATTTCTTCTAATAACCGGTTCTCTGAACTGCTTAGAATGTTAACAACCAGTTCTAGCGAATAGGTACGAACTGGTAGAATCCCACCCCTGGTTGATCCCCTTTTGCCTGCGACAGCCCCTCAAATATTGGAATATTGCTACCCCTAGTCCTTCCTTTTTATTGCTCTTCTCTGCACTCTTTCTAGAGTCTCAACATCTTTCTTGTATTGTGATAACCAAGACTGGATGCAGTATTCAAAGTGTGGTCTTACCAAAGCTGTATAACATGGTATAACACTTCATGTGACTATCCCTCTGTTGTGTAGCCGAGGACTGCATTGGCTTTTTCTGACAGCTGTGGCACACTGCTGGCTCATATTTAAGTGGTTGTGAGAAACAAAAATATAGGCTATTGATCTATCAGATTCAATAAGGCCTTTGGATGATAGCAGGCCCCAGAATAAAGAGACAGCAACCAAAGTTTTAGATAGGTTGATTTCAAAATGTACCAGAACTATTTGTAATCCTGCTGAGCAGTTGCTGTGAAATGTGATATGTGGAGACTGTCTGTCAGTAAATAAGAACAAGGAAGCAAGTTGTGAAATGTGTGCAGAAAAGTATAAAAAGAAGATCTGGGGATAAGTTCAGTGCCACTGATGGTAGCTATTCCTTGCTGGACATAGTTGCTATCTCTGGACCTCATTGCAATGGGTTATTGATATGAGTTGTGTTGTGATGGCTATTCACATTTCAAATTGCTCATGAAATAATCCTCTGAATTTTAACGTAAGAAATATTGTTTGTGGTTTTCTGTGTTCCTCTTTATTGGGATATTTTTATAACATGGTTGTCTCGCAAATCCCTCTTACAGTTACCGCTATTGAGCCAGGTATAATCTATTGTATACCTGTGCATTTGTTTTTTCTTGCCTAAGTGTAAAACTTTACTTTTCTCACCACTGAACTGCATTTTCATGGATAGGGTCCAGTGTTCAAGTGTATCAAGATCCTTCTGGATCTTGAGCCTATCTTCTAAAGCGTTGGCTTTTATTCCTCCCTTCTCCTCCCAGTTTGATGACTCCTCTTTATTTATAACTTATATTCTATATGTTCAGACACAGTGTGTTGGTCTAAATAGTAGATTGGAAAGAGTATTGCAAGGGAAAGACAGGCCAATAACAACCCTTAGCACTTGTATAGCATATTTAAAGTGCTTAGACTGTATATATTTATGGAGTTTTGTTACTGTCTTTATAACAATCCTGTACTTAGAAAGAGGGAAAACTATGCCTGATAGAGGAGTTTCTCTAAGAGCATCTCATGAGCAGAACCACTTGAGACATTTTACAGAGAGAACTTCTTTCACATAATGTAGACAAGCCAACAGTACAAAAAATTGAATCTTCATTGCTACAATGGGACTGCACAACCCAGAGCAGCAGACTCACTTACTTTCTTGGAGGCTAAAGGGCATGACAGCCCAGAATATCTATATACTACTAAAACTCTCTTTGTCTGTAATCTTCATCTGGGTGAAACAGTCCATCATATAAGGCAAGGATTTTTGAACCAAGATACCTCAAATGGGCTAACTTACAGAATGTATCCAAAATTTATGACCGATTATTCCTGTGAGATTGAAAATTGGGCAATTTGTGGCTGCTTCAATGCCACCATGGTGCCACACTACCACGCTGCCATAGTCAGCCATGGTCACGTGATCATCATTTCCAACACTCCCTCACAGCTTCCAAGACATCAAATGGGAAAGTCAATCAATCATGATTGCGTCAGCTCCCTGCTAACTTCCACAAGTAAAGTCAGCGGGGAACCTGGCAGGAACTTGCAAGCCCAAAGTCAGCAGGCAGATCAGTGGCTACTGCCAGGTGGGGAAGGAAGCAAAAGGGGTGCACAACAGGTGCACATCGTATCAAGTCAAATGTTTATTATGGTCAAAGATCACCGTAAAGACAGTAGGTTACAGTCAATTAAAAAGCATAGAAAATACCTCAAAGCGTAAAGAAAAATAATCATAAAAGCTAAAATATATAAAACAGAATGTATATATCAGAACAAAACTCTAAAAAAAATCTGAAAGGATAGATAGGAACATTAGAAAGGTATAGGAGAGCATAAAGAATGTGGCAGATTAAAGCTATTGAAGGACAGAGCACTTTAGTATGACAAACTAGAAGCTCATTAAGACTAGTGCATGGCCCAGGTCATCATCTGATGGATTTTAAGTGCTGCTGTGCAGAACCTGGCAACATTACATGTTGTAGCAGGATGGCATCTAAAAGCATCAGGGAGGTTACAAAATTGTCCAGTGCACCCTGGATAGTTATATTATAATGGTGAGATGAGGCTAATACAAATGTCTCTGTTAATAGAGGCACTGGAGAACCCATGCTCTATTGTTTCTGTGTGCAGGGACATTGCTTTTCCAGGTAGGGAATCTTTCCATATCAGCCTTCAAGGAAAGCTCAGGTGAGGACATGCCCAGGGTAAAGGCTCCCCAGTGATTTGGTACTTTGAGTTTAGTTAAGTATGCCGTAGGGGAGGCAGAATATTTGTTGGATTCATTGGTAATAAAGGTCAAGGACCTGGCTAGATCCAGTTGGTGTTCTGTATCTGCTACTTGCTGTTTAATGAGTGCTTTGGCCTAATCCATACTGAGTAGAAAACTGGGCAAAGCCCAAGGATGAGATCTTAATTGCCAACACCTGTTTCCATGTGAACTGCAAATCATCCCTCACAGTAAAAGAGGCAAGGCCAAGGTGGAAAAAGGATAGTATGAGCTAGTAGTTGAATATAAGTCACCCACTCGTTCATCTCCACTTTCAGAGTGGCATCAGAGACACATTTTGAGTCCTGGAGGGCTGATTTTAGAAATTTGAATTGAACAAGTTCTAATGGTAAAAAATTGGAAAAGGGTCCCAGTGTCAGCCTTCAAGATTTCCTTCTTTTGCTTTGCATCTTTTGGCTGTCATAAGTAACAGGGGGAGGAGGGGGGACATGATTATGGGAAGTGAGCTGGAGGTTTTGTTAAGAAGAAGTATATCAGTTGGGGGGTTTCTTGCTTTGATTTCTGTCTTATGCTATGCGCAGCCGCAGCTCTTTATCAAAATATGCCAAGGTCAACGGACAGAGGCCTCATCACCACCTGGAGATGCCCACATGATGTTATCCACAACTTTTAATTGGGTAGCTGACTTGAACTATTGTGGGTGGGAACATTACCATCACTTTGTATATGTGATTTTCGCACTCATTCTCTCAGATTCAGAATTCTTTTGTTGCTACCACTTGACTTCCAGTAAAAGATATCTTTTCTCTAATTCATGGAGTCTAAGTATTTCTTTCTTGGATTTTGAATGGAGCACTACTTGACCCGCAGGTAGGCACCATAAAGAAGTTGCACTATTGTCATGGCTTCAAATAATTTGAGTGCTGCTGGCATATAGCAGCCTTTTGGCAAATACCATGATTTTAGTTTTCTGAGAGCTGAGTTCTAGCTGGTCTTCCTTGCAGTACTGTTAGTGAAAGTTTGGATTGAGAAGATGGCCTACAATGAAGATTATATAGAAGTTGAATAGGAATGGAGCCAATAAGCAGTCTTCTCAGTTCCAATGGCCCTAGTGAGATGGCACTGGAGCAGAGGTGGTATTCAGAAGGTTCTGACCAGTTCTGGAGAACCAGTAGCGGAAATTTTGAGTAGTTCAGAGAACCGGCCAATACCACTTCTGACTGGAGATTTTACAGTATCCTTCCCCTGCCATGCCCACAGAACTGGTAGTAAAATTTTTTGAATCCCACCATTGCACTGGTTGCAGCTTACTTTGAATGATGTCCCTTCAGGAAACATATGTATTAGATGGACTAAACAGCAGGCAATTGAAGAGGTCGCCAGTTTTCCCCATAGTTTAGTTCCGTGATGGCGAACCTATGGCTCGCGTGGTGGTGGCATGCAGAGTCCTCTCTGCGGGCTCACGAGCCGTTGCCTCAGCTCAGCTCCATCATGCAGGTGCACATGCCTCCTGCTGGCCAGCTGGTCGTCTGGTGTTTGCTGTGCATGCTTGGGGGGGTGGGGTGCATGCATGGGGGATGCACACTCATGTATGGGGGTGCATGTGCAGGGAGCATGTGCATTGCATTTTGGGGGTTTGCACACGCATGCATTCGCATGTGTGCACATGTGCTTTGTGCACTCAGTGCTGAAAAGGTTAACCATCACTGGTTTAGTTCATGACATGGAATCTAAAATTGTTTTGAAGTCTATGAAGGCAGCATAAAAGGAGGTAGTGTTGCAGGAGACGTACCTTTCAATGAGATCACTAAGCACTGATCAATGATGCATTATCCTTCCCTAAACCTACATCCTTCCCTAATGTATTATCCTTCCCTACTTGGTTTTCTGCAAGTATCTTTGCTTGTTTCTGGAATTTCTGTTGTAGGAATGTTGCATAAAGATTGGTTATTGTATTGAGAAGGCTGGTCAATTTCTAATAGGGATTTCCCCTTTTTTCTACATATAGGGATAGTGATTGCAAAGCCTCAATCCTTGGGAACTTGCCCATAGGTGTCAATGCAAATAAAGAATGAGGACAGAGTAGGGCATCAAAACCCAAGTTATTCTTAATAACCTCTGGAGTAATTAGGATTTCTCCTAACAGGTAAGACTAGAGGTGTAATGTGAGTCAGGCAGGATATGTGAGGGTGCAAAGAGATGCCTGAGAGGTGCAGTAAAGTTCAGGGAGGGTGCAAGTTGAGGATGTGAAGGGGTGTGGTGTGAGTTGAAAAGAGCACATGAGGATGTTGCATGGGTAGGGAATTGCACAGGGGTGTGTGAGTGGGTACTACAAGCACAGAGGGACTAGGGGATTATGTGGGGAGAGACTCAGCCAAGTAACTTCCAGCCTTCCTTGCCAGCCTGCCAGAAAGAGCATTCTTTCCCACTAATTTTCTCCCTGTAGGCTTCCCACAAGCAAAGTCAGTGGAAAGCTGGCAAGAATCATTCCTGCTCCCACTGCTTCTTTGCCAGCCCAGGGTCATTCTGTTGATCTATGGGTAGCTTTGCTGGCTGAGGAATTCTGGGAGTTGATGTCCACAAGGGTTAAAGTTGCCAAGGTTGGAGACGCCTGGTCTAGATACTCTTATAACACCTGTAGCTTAATGAGAGCCTCATTCACCCGGTCTAACAGAGCTGGGATTGCTCTGATTGACAACTTGGACATTTAGCCATTGTGCCTTCCCAAAAAGAAGCCCCTTTAATGCTTGGGAGGAGGGGAAACGGTGCGGGGGCAGGAGGGGGGGATGAAAAGGATTGAAAGACTTTTGTTGGAAACTAGGGGTGAAACCCAGTTAAAGGGGCATAGCCTTTAAAATTTGGCAGGAGATTTAAGTGTAGGCTTGTATTTCTCTCTCAGTTCCAAGTTCTTCATCTGGACTAAACTGGAGAGGAGGACATGGAAAATGCTTCAGAGAGGAGCCGTAGAAAGGGGAGAATATTTATGTTAAGACTCCCTGCAAAGAGGAACAAGGTCCAACTGACAATAGTCTTTAATAACAGAAGCCCATCTCTTTGGATAAACAAAAGCTTCAGTAGTTCTTTCTCCCCCCCACATCTTCCCCCTCACCCTTCACAGCCTCTTTTCCTTGTCTATCTGCAAAGATCAGTCTCCTGGTTGCTGTATCATTTATTCCCCTCCCCGCTCTTGACTCTGGGCTTATTTCCAAAGCAAGATCCGCTTAAATATTTCAGTAGCAAGGGGTTGCAATACAGGAATCAACTGCAGGCGCCCTTCCTCGCATCTCCCCTCCCCGCCCCCGATCTCACCCTTCTTTCTGATTCCATTGCGGTGCTGCTTGACACGTTTCCCCCCCTTCCCCTTCTAGATTTAACTCTATCTGCCCTTGCGCCATGCTATCCGGGCACTCCCTGGATCCCGATCTCTATTCCGGCTACTCCAGAAGGAAGAGCGTCTGGAGAAGTTCTCTCAGCGGCGTCAGGCAAGAAGGGGCAGCTTCTGCCTCCGCTATTCCACCCGGCCAAAGGAGACCCGGAGCCGACCCCCCCTCCCCTCCCGGGCCACTCCGGTGCCAAGCTTCTGGGCCAACCGAAGGCTCGCAAAGAGTAAGGGAAGAGATCTCATTGGCTGAGCGATCTGCATGCATCAAATAGAGGAGGGTGGCAAAGGGAGCCGGGCGAGCAGCGGTGTTATCTTGGAGGCACTTTCACAGAGGGAGCCGGCAGGTGACAACTCTCCGGAGGTAGAGCGCCCGAGAGCGGAGCTGCCGCGTCCCTGCCTGGTCCAGCCAAAAGCACCGCTCTCCAGCATGGCACAGGAAGACCATGGTCGCAATGGGATTTGCGCTCCTTACTTGGCGGGCACCGGGCGTCCACACTAGGAAGACAGCCAGGTGCTTGGCTACCTCCACGGCGGGGAGAGGAGACCATGTCCCCGGAGCTGAGCACCTTCTCGGCTATTTGGATCGTTCGCCACGCACGCCGGTACCTGCCCGGCACTTCTAGGGCTGTGCTGAGGAGGAAGCTGCAGGTAGGGCTCGAGAGGGAACCGCTGTTCCTCTCCCCCTTCTAATTGCCACCCTCCCTCCCTCCCTCCCGCGCCCTCTGCGAGAGACGACGCGAGTCCCCACCCCGCTTCTCGCTCTAAGAGCTCGGTGGAAAGCGGGCCAGTAAGGATGGTGGTGGGCAGCGTCCGTCCAGCGGAGCAGCAGATGGCACGCTGGAATCTGAGCAGGCGAGGAGTCCAGCTGGCCTCGTTCCAGGAACACCATTTATTCCACCGGCCCTCGCAAGGAACTTATCCAGGGAGGCCCTAAGAAGAGCCAGAGGCGCTGGCATCCCGCTTCCAGAAGAAACGCTGAGCAACTACCTGCCGCTCGGACTGGCTAAGCCGTGTTGCTTCCAGGCTTCGCCTGTCCCCGTCCCCCGCTGCCGCCTTCCCCAGTCCTCTGCCGTTGGGAGGTGAGTCTCGGAAGTTCCCTTTCGGCGCTCGCTCGCGGGCGCAGCTGCTCTCGGGATGAGGCTTTGGGACACCCCTCCCGCTTGCCAGGCGAAGTGGCGGGCTAGGTTGCCTGCTGAGACCCGCGCGCCTGTTGCTGCCCAGGGAGAGCCGGTTGGGCGCGCGGGTAATGAGCTGCAAAGCGCAGGCAGGGCTGGCTCGGAGGAGAGCCTCAAGGGAGCCAGAGCTGGCTCGGGATCCCGAGGATCCGCGGCGCCCTCTCTCCCTGGTGGGAAGTGGGCCGCGTGTGGCAGAACGACCGATGGGGCCGTCCCTTAATTAGAACAATCGGTTAGCTGGCATCCCTCCCAAGCCGGTTCTGGGGTTGCAGCCCCTTTACAGCCAAGGCAGGGCGGCGAGAGAGCGCGTGTGAGCGAGGAAGAGGGGTGTTCCTTATAACTCCACCCTCTGCACACCTATGCCTCCGTTCGGCTACACTTATCAGGGTGGGGAAGCTCCAAAAAGCAGATCCGGATGCGCTCCAAAAAGAGTTCTCACGAACGAGCGTACCGTACAGATAACCGGCTACCTCCTTCATTCAGCCTGAGAATCCCTGAATTTAGCAGGTCGCGGCTAGAATATAGTGAATTGAAATTCCGTTTGTCCGTATGGATGTGGGGAGACCTGTAGCAGATGGAGAAGTGCAGCCCAAGAGTTCTTAGTTTGAAGGTTGAAACCCCCTTCCCTCACCCAACAGTCAGGTCCAATTACCTTTTGCAAATACATCATTTCTCCCGCTCCCCTGCTGTCTATCACAGAACAGCCTGAATCTACTCAAACAACGATTTCAGATAGAAAAATAATCTTTTGTTCTCATTTAGTTTTCTCCATGCTGTTGGAGGCATATATTCTCTCTCACACGCACACACACACACAGAGAGAGAGAGAGAGAGAGAGAGAGAGAGAGAGAGAGAAATATTTGTTAATTTTTAAATATAAATTGTATATAAATTTACAAATTTAAATTGTTATATTTGTTAATATTTGTTAAAACTCTTGGTCTAAGGAGAATTCTCAGTGAATCTAATTTTTTTCTGGCTACAGATCAAGGATAGTAATAGTTCATATGTTATATTCATTTATAATATTACTAAGATACCACGTCATGGAGGCATAGCCTATAATATATCCACATGTTTAATGTAATCACCCTTTTAGATGCACACTAATAAGATATTAGTTGCAAATCTAAAAATGTAATATGTGAAGAGATTCCAAGTAGGCAGAACTGTCAGTGCAACCTGGACGTGTTAACTAGACCTCTGCTACTGATAGTTGAATTGTAGGTTGCACCTTCCTTATTCTACTGGAGTGGATTTGAAAGGAGAATAATATACATAATGATATTCAGTTATCCATCTGTAAAGAATGTCTTCAATTAATTCATTAGGTCATTGTCAAGCATGAATGCTTATAGTGGTATTGAATGGTTATTTTCCTTCCCTTTCTATTCAGGCATGCTGTTAAATAAGTACTTAATAAAACAAGAAGTAGTGAGTTATATAAAAAAAGCTTCTAGGTTGCAGAAAGTAGAAGGCAAGTTTAAAACCATATAAGCCAGGATTTATTTTTGGCAGGGATCCTGACAATTTAAGAGCTTCATGACTGGCAGAAATTCAACAGGCATTGTTTTCTCAACATGAAAATGCAGTATTAGGAGAAAGTTTACCTGCTGAATGCACTATGCAGTTGTTAAAAGCATATGAAGTCTTGATATGGAAGGAGGCAAGAGAGAAATCAGAGTTTGAAATAAATTATATTATGTGACTGTCTATATTAGGTTAGGATGGGCAGTGAGAGAGATCATATTAGGCCTACATCTTTAGCATGGTAAAATAACTGTTAACATGAATCCTAGAAAAATGTTCAAAATAACAAGGATGTTTCCTGTGATATGAAAGAATAAATTACAGATATTACCCCTGAGAGAAAGAAATTGGGTGGCTTTGAGTAGGCTTTGGTATCTTGTTCCTCTTTTCTCCATTTGCAAGAAGATCAGATGAATTCCTTAGCTGGTACACTTCACAGGATTGTTTTATAGATGAACAACCCAAGTCATTTGAGTATTAGTAGTACTGTATGTAACTGATAAATGTGTACATGAAAGCAAAATGGGATTGCTTTCAAGAAAGACAAAGAGAGATCTGTATTTCCACAAGAGTTCTGAGGATAGTGTAGTAATGCAATGTACAAAATTGGAGTCTGCCTGATGTAGATTGTATTGTATATGAATTAAATTTAGTCTTCTTGGGCTTAGAATGCTTATGCACATTAGTCTAGTTTATTCAAAAATAACAGCCATCTTTCTCTAAATTACATAGGATTACCTAGTGTAATTTTGTGTGCAGCTTTTGAAGTTATGCACTCCTTTTTCATAGGCATATTATTCACTCATCCATTTATCCAGTTCAGACTGTTTGATGCTCTTCCTCTGGTTGTCTCCTTATTACTTCTTCTCCCACCCTTGCCTTGATGTGCTGACTGATTCAGCACCAGAACCAATATGGGGTGGTACTAAAAGGGCATGTGTTTGGCACACCTTTGTTAAAATGAAGCTCTCAGAATATTTGGAGTAAAATGTTACCACTACACCTTTTGTTTAATATATTGCCCATCCCATTATTAATAGCTGGAGGAGAAACAGGTGTAAAAAAGATTAGTACACCAGCAACTTGGAGAGTTGTAGAAAGAGAGGCTCCTCTGTCTTCTTGAGGACAAGTGGCCTTTGCGAAGATGCTTACTTTTACACCATAAAGATACAGGCTCCCTGTTCTTTTGCTTCTGGCCCTCAATATAGGAACCTATAAATTATGTGACAGAATATACTGTTGTCCCTCATTTTGAGCACAAAACTGCTATGTCAGATAAATATAACGTGCCTTTCTCTGGGCAGCTCTACCTAGTTCACTGCTCTGGACAGACTTCCTTCCTTCCTTCCTTCCTTCCTTCCTTCCTTCCTTCCTTCCATCCATCCATCTATTCATCCATAGCAAATCTACTATCTTTCTACAATGAATTTGTTTTAGGCACTCTATTCATAAGAGGTGGTAAATGTCTTTTTAACTAACTGTTTGAAATAAGAATTCTGGGTTTGTCTCCCTTAAATTAAATTTAGGACTATTTTCAGACACCAAAGTATAATTTTAATTTAAACTCAAAGGAAAATATGCTTTATTATTAAGCATTCACTTCCCTCTGACAGATTGAGGCCTATGAATTAGTCTATCAAAGCAAGCTTTGCTGGCAGACTTTATTTATTTATTTGTTAGATGTATATATTGTCCTTACTTCAGGAGCTCAGGGCTGCATACATAACACTTCCTCCCCCCATTTTTGCTCATAGTAACAATAATTATGTGCAGTGGATTGTAATATGAGTGAGTGACTAGCCCAAATTTATCTAGTGCTTTTTCATGACTGAGGGTGAACTAAAACATGGGCTTTGGGCATATTAATCCAACAATTGAACCACTCTAAATGAAACTAGCTCTGAAGATTATAGCTGAAGTCTTCCTGAATTGATACTTCATGATACAAACACTAAATGGCTGGTGGTTTGGCTTTCACGCAGTGGGGAATCACAGTAGGAAGCTCTAAAGATTTTATATATATAAAATCATATGGAATCTTTGCAGTAGTTATTTCTAGCTTAGTGGACACAGAAGACAGAGGCAGTAAGTGGAACAGAAATGGATATGTTTATCTCCTGAAGTATTGTGTGTTGGGGGAGAAGTTTCCTATATCAGAGATAGGCAAACATTGTGCTGGGGTGAATATCTATAGCTCGGGTGTAGGATGAACCTCCACTATTATAGGCAAACATTGATTTCCAGATGGGATATTGATTTCCATCAGCCTCAGTCAGTAGAAAAGGAAGTTAGAATTGTAGGCTAAAACTTCTAAGGCACACAGGAGCCTACAATGGTAATAATGAACACTCTAAAATGCAACATGCATATAGATCTTTATTTTTTTTAAAGTAGAATCTATTGCCAGTGTCAATATAGCCTGTGGTCTTCAACTATGAAAAGGGTAATCTTCATAATGATTGCACAAGGATGTCCAAAATTCAGAATCAAATCCATAATGACGGTCCAGGTAATGATGGACAGGATGATTATGAGTGGTTGAACTTCTTCTACCAGTCTCTTTGGATGATAGATTTGGGACACAACCCACTATAATGTTCATCCCTTGAACTGAAGCAGCACAAGAAGATTCTCATTAATAACACTGGAACTTATGGAGGAAATCCTTCTGGCAGACTTTGTGCTTTCCATATATGAGCCCCAGAAAAATGGATGGGGACAAAGAAGATAATTGAAATACTGGCTTGTACATCTTGCTGCTGTTATTGTATTCCAACTTCCTTCAATATCAATTATGCACATCATGAATTTGGATCTTTTGTTTCATTATGATGAGATAAAATAGTAAAAGCAAATTCATTTCTAAATTTTGTTTGAAATCATTTCTATTATATTTGTTTTGAATCTGTTCTCTAACAATTTTACAGCAAAAATATTATGGAAAAATGTGATTGTAAATTAGAACAGAGATGTTTTCATGACACCCTCTCTGCTGTGTTTTAAGTTGCATGCCAAAGCCTAAACTTGATTAATTAATTAAATGTAGATGCTGCCTGACACCAGGTGACATTGTGCAATTTACATTTTAAAAGTGAAGAGCAATAAAACAAAACCAAAGATGAAAAATGTAGCACATTATTAAGGAGAAAACACAACACTTTTAAAGAAATTATGGTTAGGACCAGAACAAAAGCCTATATTTAATTTGACTTCTGCACAAATTTAATCAAGATGAATATAATTAAAAGTCATGTATTTTTAACACTTTTCCATCTGTCAGATTAATAATGCTTACTTGGGAACAAGTTTGGGGGATATATATCATGTGCTTTATGTATATTTTTATTTGTTTCTATGAAAACTAAAGGCTTTATTTTTAAAAATGGATTTAATTACTGGGAATTCAATTTTGATTTGGCCTCTATATTTGAACCATAATTCTCTTACAGAAGGCACATCAAAAATGTTTCTTTTATTTGTTAAATAACATTCATGTTCCTTACACATCACTGCCATATCCCAAGTTACATTCTCTTTTGTCACCATGGTAAATGTACTTTGCCTGTAGATCTATTTCATTGTTCATAATAATAGATAATGAGTTGACTCAAAGAATCAATGTTCTGATAAATTATAAGGTGGATTCACATAGCATGCCAGGTTAAAATAAGTTGCTAATTTATGGTGCAGTATGTTGGATAAACCAAGGCAACTGGGTTGATTCTGTAAACAGTATTTCAATTAACTGGGGTTGTGATGTGAACATACCTCCACTGAATCCCTGTGTGATTTCTTTGGCCTTCTCTGAATGGTATTAATCTCCAGTTCAGAGGAAGTCCTTACAACAGAAGCGGATAGGGTGTTGGGCTTAGACTTCAAAAGCTTTGCCTTAAATCTACTCATTGTTGGAATTCATGTCATCTCTGAGCTCAACCTGCCCTGTAAGGCTGTGGTAAGGATTTAAAAAGGAGATGTGGATCCTACAGTGCATACATACATCTTTCTGGGATCAGTCACAAACACAATGAATAGTGATAACTGGTAGATGTGAATGTCCTAAAGAGGCTCGGTTAGGTGCAGTACATAAACCTGTGCAATACCAGCAACATTCCTATTATCCTTCTGGCAACCATCAGTTCAGAATAGGCCAGGTTCTATCACCCTTCCAATTCTGCAGGACATTCCTAGTGCAAATGGAATGCCATTTGCTCATATTTATCCCACTGTGTCCTTACCCCTTTCTCCCCTCTCACAGACCCACATTAAATTGGAAACTCAGGGACTTGAATTTGGGTAGGGACTTTCCTTTTTGCTTGCTTATGGAACCTTCTGATGCTAGCAAGTAAAAAGTAATATCAATGGTGACAGATAAGTTATGAGAAGCTGCAGCCTTTGTTCCTTTCTGAATGCTTCTGCAGCCCTGGAGGACCGGTGCTAGCCAATGTAGACAGGGAATACTAATAGTCTGAAGAAAAAAAGCATATCTTCTATTTAGTTTTGTTTATATAATTTGAAGTTTATCTAAACTGGAACACCTGGCTCAGCTCACCACAACTTTTTCTTTGATAATGAACTTCTAGCACACACTTTTTACCCAAATGTCCAAAATAGATGAAGTACAGTTGTCCAACTGGCATTCTGGCACAGTGATATACAGAATATAGAATCTGTCTTTCTGTGGGTCATTTTACTACATTCCACCTTTGCATTATAACACCAGATCAGGGAGCAAGGTCTTAACTGCCATTCAAAACTAACCATTATATACATTATATACCTTTATATTAATCTACAACCAGCCAAAAGTGTTGCAGAATCCATAGGCTAAAACCTCAAAGGTTCTTCTTTTTTAAACACTACAATACTTCTGCCCCTTCTATTATTATTATTTTCCTTTACAGTGAAGGTATCTACCAATGACATGTATAAGAAATGGATACAAAATTGTAAATATGTGCTTTCTTGGCTACAACCATTATGAGTCTACCTGAAATTGTGTTTTTCACAATGGCTCGTCTGCAGGTGTTTAGCAAATGAAAATAATTAGTTCCGTGCTGTAAACCCCCACTAACTCACTTGTGCATATCAAGCTTTGTTGTATTAAACGCAGAACAATAAATCAGACGATTCCCTTCCTAATCAGTTAGAAAACATGGCTGGACGATTAGCTAATTCTTATAATATGTAAACTATCCAGACTGTTTTCTGTGGGATTTGATTAGGCTGAAACTTTTATTCTGGCTCTACTCCATAACCCAGTTCTTCAAGGTAAAATGGGGAAAATATTATAAAGAGTTTAACTGCAGAGTTAGTATCCATCCAATATTTTATGCAGGTCTTGATAAACATGACTAGGCTTGGTTGCAGTCTACATAGGAGAGAATTATTATCTGCTCCTGAACATTACAGCGAGCTACTTTAATGTAAAGGCTGTCTGGTGGGAGGTCAGGTGAGGCCCTGAGCTCCATATGTACACACCAGCGTTGCTTTCTTGTTTGTGTGCTGCAGCTCTCAACCTCCTGGGCCTTCACAAGGAGATGGTTAGATCCTTTGTGAATATGTGGTACTTCCTATGTGGGTATTAGAGGGAGATTAGATGACGCAGGAAGACAGCTTATTTTGTCCCCTGGCAATGCATTGTAAACATCTTATTTTGAAGGCAAGGAGGTTTTTTTTTTAAAGCTGTGGTTAGAGAATGCCAGTTTATTTGAGTGTCACTACTTAAGATTCATTAGAAAAATGAAATGAAGTTTGAGGACATCACTCCATGGCCAGGGGTCAACAAGGGAGAAGAGAGGGAAATTTTTTTCAAAGGACAAGGAAGCATTGATTGTTGCTCCAACACAGTAGAATTATAAGTGGAAAGGAAATAGGCATTAAAAACATAGAATGGACTGTTTGCCCGCTGACTTTCTGCAGAGTGGAAGGATTCATAGATGGAATGAACTCATCTGACTTGCATGTCTAATAGTTCATTACAGGACTTGCAATCAGCCATGCAATCAACTTCATGAATGTTTGACTCTTTGATGCTGTTGTCTATTGCCACTTTCTGTTCATTGCACCACATTGTCTTCTCCAATTCATTTGGTTTATAGAATTCTGGGAAATATTTTAGTACAGTTACAAAGATGCTTCATTTCAGCAGAGCATATCCAAATTTGGAATTTTGACTTAAATTTTGTGTCTGTTCTGAAACCTGGCTACAGCTGCTTTAAGAATATGCAATATGTTATGTCTTGTGCATTAGCTATATTTTGTTTTAAGAATGAATAAGAATGACTCTGTACTCAGATCTTGTGTCACCAGTATTCCCAATCACATGAGATTCACCCACAATCTTCCTAAGAAGATTGAAACCCATTGTCAATTTCCCTAACATTTTCAGCTATCGTGGATGTTGAGGCACTATTTGCCAACATCCATAGCAATATGGATTTCAACTAATCAAGAATATAATCCTGGGCCATAAAGCACACCTTGCCACCAGCCAGTATTATTTCATATTCATCTGTAACCACATCAGCAATAACAAAGATGAAAATTGGTGGCATATCTATAGGAACATGCTTGACTTTTTCAGCACTCCAACTTTTTCATGGCTGACTTAAAAAAATGCTTCCTCAACCCTTACACATTAACTACTTCTTTTACTAGAGACCCATTAATGACATTTTCATCATCCATCCAGAACACACTACCAAATCTCCCATCTGTAGCCAACTTTACACTACAACCACATTTGTTCTAACTAATATGACAGAGATGCTCAATGGATGGAATTAAACTAGGCATTCAGAACACTAAACTACACATCCAATGAGATCAATAGACAAATCAATAGATCCAGATCAATTTTCAAGGAGGACCTATTAAAGGACAGATAACAAGAAGGAACAGCACTGGTTGTCATTTACAGCTCACAATTCAATTCACTCAAATGCATTATTAATAAGCTATAGTCTACAATGACACTGCACTTTCTCAGGTCCTGGGAAGCAGGCCCAAACTTGGATGTGAAGAACTACCCAACCTGAAACAAATTCTCACAAGCAACAGAAAACAACAGAACAATGATGCAAACATGGGAACAAGAGCTTGCAACAAAACTTTGTTCCACATTTATACCAAAAGTATGGTATGCCCTAACAAGCGCACACCCAAGATTAAAGATGTCTTCATTTACTTTTACTCTGTCATCATCTGCCAGTAATGCTCCCCTGGATTCTAGGTAGGACAAGCAGGCTGAAGTTTGTGCAAAACAACCAAGTAATATTAAAGCATCTTTCTCTTCCAGGACACTCCATAATCATCTTGGGAAAAAGAAACTTTCCTAGCACAATTGAACAAGAACTTGTTGAACTCACCTATATCAAAAGATTTTAGGCTGAAGTTCTCAAATAGCACATTAACACATTATCACTATTCATTGATAAAGAATACTTCTAATTTGCCTCACATAATACCTGCAAATCCACCTTGTCTTCTGTCTTTCTCTTCTTTGCCCCAGAAGCTCGATGCAAGTTAAATCCTATATTAATCTGGCCACTCCACTACATTTCATGAAGTGAGCTGTAATTCATAAAAGCTTATACCTTTTAATAAAATCTGTTAGTCTGAACAGATGCCACCAGATTTCTTCTGATTTTTGCTTCAGAGAAAGGCACCCTACAATCACAATAAAAGGATATGCTGCATCAGCTGAAGCCACAAGCCTTGTGTTTGTATTCCAACATTCTTTGAAACTTGAGTCAGAACAAATCCATAGACAAGATCGTTGTATTATGACATTGCTTTTGATATCCAGCAGGGGTCAGTCTCTCCTCTCAGTCTGTGTACTCCTGTTGTGTCTTGACTTACTGGCAGTGGAACTTCTGGGCAAGCCAGAAATCTGAAGTCAGTGGAAAGGTTATTCTAATAATTTCTTATCTTTAGTCCAAGAGCAGCTTGCTATTAATTGGTCCCCTTTTTATCTTCTGCCCACTTTCTTAAAGGAAAGCCTGTGAAACTTGTTAAGTGAATCAAGAACAGTTTCCTGCCAAGTTTTTTTTAAACTAAAAACATCAACTTTAATGAGAAGAACAAGGACTTACATCACACTTTACAGTGCTTTAAAGCATTGCACAAACAGCATGTTATACCGGATTGCCATCTTTACGATAATCCTAGATGGTAATTTTGTACCCTTTAGCTTAAAGAGACAGAGAAGGATATATGGGTTGCCAAAGATGAGCCATAAACTGGGGCAGCGGTCTTCATTCATAACTCAATTTCTCATCAGCTACATTTTACCCTTTTTCATTTTCCACATTCACTACTGAAGGCAACTTCTACTTCAAGGCTCAGCTGCACATCAAGGCCTCATTTAAATCACTCATTGTTTGGAACAGAATCTTCTTAGAAGGCTTCCCCTTTACCCTCCCCAATGGCTTTTCTTTTTCTTCCTAGTCAGCTGAAAAACAAAGCCAGAAAAAAATCCTGAAGAAATTAATGAGCTGCAAAAATGAAAATCTTTAGTTGGAGTAACTGCATATAAATTGACTGGCATTTGCTTACTTCCACTCCTCACCTCCCCATACCCCCCCTAAAGACATAATCAGAGGACTCATCATCACCATAATTTAGTAGATTTGACCAAAGCAACCACCAGCCATTATGGTTACAGAGCGAATTAATTGTGGTGCTAAGCCTGTAGATCATCTTTCTGTAGGGAGCCATCATTCCTACATGGAGTTTGCTGTCCAGAAAGAGCTGTGCTTGGAGAGAACAATGTTTTCATTGTCTTGACAATAGCCCTTCTCGTACCTGCCAAATTGCCTGATAATAATAATAATAATAATAATAATAATAATAATAATAATTTATTCAACTTGTATGCCGCCTTTCTCCCTAAGGACTCAGGGCAGCTAACATTAAAACAGCACATATTTACATATAATTTACATAAAAATAAATTAAACCTAACAAGTCGGAATAAACAATAAAACATTAAAACCTTAAAAACTAAAACAGTTAAAAAAAAACCTGATGAAGATCCAGATGTGTTATTACAGAAACAAATTGGGGCAATATGAGTAATTTTCCCCTAGGTAGGTCAGGGAAACAAGCTGAACTCCAAATGCTATGATATATCCACACAGGGTTATACAGAATTGTTACTTTCGTTGCTCAGAGTTTTATAGTGAGGGCAGTATGCCAGGCTGACTTGACATGAATGTGGCATCAAAGTCTCAATATATCAATTGTAATGGAAGAGAAAATTAGAGATATATGGTATTTGACAGCTGCAGCCACCAGCAGGATTTTTGCAGAAGGTTCTCAGAAGGGGACTATCTGAAAGCTCATCATCTGAGTAGCAGTACAGTTAAATTTGATAATTAATCCATATTTGCCTTAATGCTTGAAGGGAGTGAGAGGGGACAGAGAGAAAGAGAGGGGACCCAGGACTTGATATAGAATGGATATTACACAATGGATGTAAAAGTTACTGATAACCAATATTAAGATAGAAAACAGTCTTTTAGTGAAATTTCAGCAGTATGCCAATGGAATTGATCTATAGATAGGACTAATAACTGAGATGTGTCCAGAAAGAATGACAAGATGGAGTAGAAAGAATCTTTGAAATCTGTGTGATGAAAGATATATGATTGTGGGTGGAAATATAGGGAGATCATGTTCCCCTCCAGAGAACTCAATCTGGTCATTGCATGCATTCCTTAATTATTGGGCCAATGAGATCCCAGCTGAACAAGACCCGGTTTCATAATTTCTAAATCCAAATTTCCCAACCTTAAATCAATCGACAGTTCCCTGAGCAAAAAAGCACTTCCTTGGGTGATGATATATATGAAGTGTGCCAAACAATAAAAGGATTTAGCCAGCAATTCAATTTAGGGAGATGGAAAAGGCTATTATAAGCTACTGTAGAGAACAAAAGTACATACAAAGACAATGAGGAAAAAAGGAATTGATGAACTCTCTACAGATCTTAGAATTACAGGCTTGCAATTTGGGATCCAAGGCAGAGGAGCATGCTAAATTTCAACCATGCAGTATTTAACTGCATGTGGTTAAGAGGGTCAGTTGAAATGCATTAGTTGATGTTGCAGGGCAATATAGGAAAATGCTGGGAACAGATGGAGTAAGAAAGAGAAGCATCATCTACAGATTTGGTGGGGGAGGAAATGGGTATAACTGGACAGAGGTGCACAGAATGTTAATTTATAAGATGGGAAGAATGTCCTTTCCCTAGTCAACTGGTACTTTCTCTGTATTAGAGGTAACTTGGTCAACTTTCATAGGGAAATAATGTGCTATTTACACACTTTCTAGTCTCTCTGTTGTTGGGGGGGGCAGCGGCATTTCCTTGTTCTGGGGCCTGGTATGCTGAAGCTTGTTCATAATGTAAGCTAGGAACAGGGACATTTTTTTCCTGTCAATTTCTCTGTAAATTCTGTAAAATACCAGAGATGTTGGTGGTCTTACTTCTATCTATCCGATTCAATGTTATGTTAATAATCAGTGCTGGCAGACTGGGCATTCTTAACTGGGGCTTTAAAAGCATCCCCTGGAACTGGTTTAGAGGTGGGGAACTTTATTAAGTTTCTGTTCCAAGATAACCATAAACTGTTCTGTTCAGGCTGCCAATGTGTCCTTTCTTAGGAACTATCTGAACTTTCTTTGAAAGTATCCGAACTGATCCCTCATATACCACAGATCTATGTATTTCTTCAAATTATTGAAAATAGTTTGGCGTACAACTTTGGCAAAGTGGGTGACATATAAGGCTCCATATATTATCAGATCATAGCTCCCGATATTCCTTATCATTGAACTGATTAGTGAGGGCTGGTGAAGTTCAGCAATAGCTGGAGAACTTTAACCTTTTAAAAGAAATTGTTCGACCTTTCCTTATTCTAGTAGGGGTCTTCAAAGTAAAGTTCTCCACAGTAATAGTGTTTGTAATATGTGGGTCTACAAACCACTATGATGTTTTCACTACAGGGAAGGTTGACTAACACAATTGCAATGTTTTGTTTAGAAAAAAAAATCAGGAATATTTGAAGGCACTGACTTCCCTGGGGAGATTCACTGGAGATTCAGGGTATTGCCTGGATTTCCCACTATTAAGGCATTAGCTAATTGTCAGTGGTTAGCATGGATTTTTTTGTCAAGCTACATACATTTCTTCCATCATCTTTTACAGTCAATTAAGAACACTTTAACCAGGGGCCAAACACCTTGTTGGATATGCAATGGTCTGGAAAACCACAGAAGAAGTACAATATGTGCCATTAACTTTATTGCTGCAAGGTGAATTAATAGCAGCTCGCCAAACAGCTTTAATTCTTGAGCATTAGCACAATGGAACAATAGTTGTGCTCCTTAAGACAAGAAAGGTTGTGCTTCTTGACTCTCATTTTTCAACCCACATCTGGAATGGCTAAGTTTCCAACCCATTAAATAGATCACATCTGTCCAACAAAACTGTTATGCTACAGGATAAGATGGTTTTGCTATTTCCCTTAGCTAATTCCCTCCACTCTTAATGATGTTCATTTTACCAGCCATCTTTACCAGACCTGAATCAGCAAGAGAATGGTGGTACCACAACTTCTGTCCTGATCTTACCTTTAGGTTAATTCTACTCCCATCTGATCAGTGCAGCTTCAAGGATATATAGTATCCTAGGCCACATTGACTGATGATGCTACCTTCCACTAATATGAAGACTTGAATTTTTAGAAGGATTAAATTTAAAATCTGCTCTGCATGATGAGGCCTTGGAGCTATAACTTGGTCCATTGCTGCTTTAGAGCAAACTTGTCAAATGTAATCAATTGAAAATTGCTAAACCACAATGCAAAAACATCTAAAATCCTATCTGAAATAACATGAATGGTTAAAGAAATGTAAACAATTTTTCCTATAGCTTCTGATTTTAGAAGGAGGGATGATGTTGCTGCCCACAAAGCTTTGGTCCCCTAGTCCAGTGCTTATTAGTTCTTAAACCTAAAGTCATTCCTACATCTAATATACCAAAATGGTAGGGCTATATTTCTTGCAAGTAGCAGAATTGTTATGTATGCAGGTTTGAATGTCATTGGTTTAGTTTAGTTTAGTTTGAAATGTTCTTGTAAAATGTCAGAAATGATTGGTTTAAAAAGTGCGGGAAAATCCTGCACTCTGATTGGCTGGCAACAGCGGCTGCTGGCTATAAGTAGCAGCCGCAGCCCAGCCAAATCGGGTCTGTTATGAGCTGTAGTCACTAATAAACTCTTCACTGAAGCACTCCGCGTCTGACTCTTCACGCAAACTTAACACTGGCGACGAGGATGGGATCCTTCCTGAAGAGAAGACGATGCGGAAAACAAGCTGAGAGAGATGGCTGCGCTGAACACCCCCCCAGCCCCGTTCAATCCGACGGCAGAAGACTGGGACTTGTATGCGGATCGTTTCCAAATGTATTTGGAGGGAAACGATCTCGCCGACATTTCCGAGAAGCAGAAGAGGGCGGTCTTTCTCACGCACTGCGGTCCGGCAGTTTTCAAGATGGTGAAGGCATTGGCGGGAGCTGCAGACGTGAAGGTAATGGAATGGCCTGATTTAGAAAAGCTTTTAAGAGCCCATTACACCCCACATGTATCGTGCCTCATTAAGAGACACGAGTTTTACCATCGGGATCAAGGGGAAAGTGAAAATGTTAATGACTTCGTGGCAAGTTTAAGAGACATTGGGGGTGCATGCGAGTTTAACAACTTGGAAGAGGCCATGCGATCGATTTGTTCTAGGCCTCAAAGACAAGGTGCTTCAGAGCAAATTATTATTAAAACCTAAGTTCACGTTGAAGGAAACCATAGAAGAGGCCTCCTCAGCAGAAGCCACCAAGTCCTCAGCAGCAGCCATGAAGAAAATTAACAAGGCCGCAAGCCATCCTGATGTGGAAAAGTCCACAACAACTCATTGCGAGCAAATAGATTCTGAATCAGACTGTAGTGAGGTGGAGGAAGGAATTTATAGACTCAGAATGGAGAGGAAAAAGAAAGACCTGGGAAGAAAAAGGCAAGCTTTTTACTGCAGAGATTGTGGGGGAAGCCACCCCCGCACTGAATGCAAGTTTCTTGATACCATCTGCCTCCATTGTGAGAAAAGAGGTCACCTAGCAAGAGTCTGCAAATCATCCAGAACTCCACCCCACAGAAGAAAGTTTCCTGACAAAGAATTCAAGCCTAACAACTTCAGTAAGAAAATGGGGCGCAACACAGAAGCAAATGGGAAGAATGAAATTCATCAAACAATCACCATTGGTCATTCTTCACTCTTAAGAAGCAGAAAAGTACATGTGAAGGTACTAATTGAAGGAAGGCCTTGCCAAATGGAAGTGGACTCAGGCTCCTATTTATCTATGGTGTCATGGGACACTATTCACAGACTACTCCCAAACATTCAGAAGAAGCATTTCCAGAAGCAAGCACTGACTCTTAAAGACTACCAAGGGAACAAGATTCCAGTAGTTGGAACAAGAGAATTCAACGTGAAGTTCAAAGGCCAAACCAAACGTTTGCCCCTGACCATCGTGGACAAGGATCGCCCAAGCTTGCTGGGACTTGAGTGGTTCAATCCACTAGGCATCGAGGTGACTGGCATCAATCATGTGAGCAACACTGAATGGGAGGAGGCCTTGAAGTCTGAGTTTCCAGAGGTCTTCAGCGACGGATTGGGCAAGTTTCCTTCAAGGTGTTAGTAACAACTTATAAAGCCCTAAATGGCTTGGGTCCGGGGTACTTGCGGGAACGCCTCCTGCCCGCATCACAGTCCAATCGCCCCGTGTGCTCCCATAGGAGGAACCTCCTGGGAATACTGTCGGTCAGGCATTGTCGGCTGGCGGCTCCCAGAGCTAGGGCCTTTTCTGTGGGCGCCGCCCTATGGAATCAGCTTCCTGCGGATCTTCGTTTGGCCCCTGATCTCTGCTCCTTTTGTTGAGACCTGAAGACCTGGCTGTTTCAGCAGGCCAGCCTGGATTGACCATGGGGGCGGGTAGTTTTAAGAGTTTGTTTATTCTGTAATTTTATTGTTTTTAGCTGTTTTTTGTAATTTGGACTTGTTTTATTCAATTATTTTTATTGTATATGTTCTTTTGTATGTTCGCCGTCCCGGGAGAAGGGCGGCATACAAGTCTAAATAAATAAATAAGTATATGGGGACCCCTATCACTTTCAACCTAGATCCCAAGGTGCCCCCAATTCATTTAAAGCCCAGAAGGGTCCCATTTGCCTTAAAGGAAAAAAATGATGCACAATTAGATAAACTAATAGCTCAAGGAGTTTTAGAGCCCACTGACCACTCCAGATGGGAGACACCCATAGTCACACCAGTCAAGACTGATGGGTCAGTAAGAATCTGTGGAGACTGTAAGGGGACATTGAACCATGCGCTGCAGCAGAGCGCATATCCAGTTCCAGTAGTGCATCATTTATTACATTCACTTGGCAGGGGTACAGTCTTTGCCAAATTGGATCTGGCCCAGGCATATCAACAACTAACAGTTGATGATGCCACTGCAGAGGCCCAAACCATTGTGACTCATAGAGGTGCCTTCAAATGTAAAAGGTTACAGTTTGGAGTAAGCGTGGCACCAGGCATCTTCCAAAGCCTTATGGAAAGGATGCTCCAAGGACTGCCAGGGGTAGTGCCTTACTTTGATGATGTGTTAATCTCTGCTGAAAATGACACTCAATTACAAGAGAGACTCAGAGAAGTCCTTACCAGATTCAAGAAAGCGGGGTTAAAAGTCAAGGAAGAAAAATGCACTCTTAGAACTGACAAGGTTGAGTTCTTGGGCTATATGATTGACAAGCATGGCATCCACCCTACAGATGCCAAGGTTCAAGCAATCAAAGAAGCCCCTAGACCAAAATGCAAAACAGATTTGTAAGCCTTCCTTGGACTTATTAACTTTTACCACATGTTCCTACCTCAGAAGGCAACCATTGCAGAACCATTACACAGATTACTGGACAAAAAATCTGCTTGGGTCTGGGGCAGGAAGGAACAATCAGCATTTAACAATATTAAAAGACTAATCATGTCTGATGCTGTACTGATACGGTTCTCTGAGAATTTGCCTGTTGTACTGACTTGTGATGCATCCCCTTTTGGAGTGGGGGGTGGGTTTGAGCCACAGGCTTCCCAGTGGGAGGGAAGCCCCTATTGCATTTTACTCTCGCACCTTGACCAAAGCAGAGAGGAATTACAGCCAATTGGACAAGGAAGCATTGGCAATTGTTGCAGCTGTCAAGAAATTCCATGAGTATCTATATGGGAGAACATTTACCACAGATCACGAACCTTTGTTAGGCATTGTGGCAGGCGACAAACCTACACCCATTATCCTGTCACCAAGAATGCTGAGGTGGACTGAATTTCTTGCTGCTTATTCATACAAGCTCATCCACAAGCCTGGCAAAGACATTGGCCATGCTGATGCCTTGAGTCGCTGCCCACTTCCGTTTCACACTGAGGGCGTTGAACCTGAGGCGCACACCTTTTTCCTAGAAACTGTTGCCAAGCTTCCAGTACACGCTGCTGAAATTGCCAGAAAGACTGTCAAAGACACTTTACTGGCTCCTGTTATAGGCTGGATTAAGAAAGGTTGGCCTTTTCAAGATCTACCTCACCTTGCCCAACTTTTTAAATCCAGGCAAACTGAATTATCTGTATTAAGAGGATGTATTTTGTGGGGTAACAGGGTGGTTATTCCTGCAAAACTGCAAAAAGAGGTTTTGGAAATGTTACATGAGGGTCATCCAGGTATTGTAAGAATGAAGGGATTGGCCAGGAGTTATGTATGGTGGCCAGGTATTGACAAAATGGTTGAAAACTGGGTTGCATCTTGTCCCAACTGTCAGGTAGTCAGGCCTGCTCCACCTCTCGCCCCCACACAGGAATGGGAATGTCCTAGGGGCCCATGGTCCAGGATTCACATTGATTTTGCTGGCCCTACCAGAGGGCACACTTTCCTTATTATAGTAGTTGCATATTCCAAATGGTTAGAGGTCATTCCTATGGCATCCACCACAATTGATGCTGTCATCAAGCAGCTTAAAAAGCTTTTTGTAACCCATGGGTTACCTGATGTTCTTGTCTCTGACAATGGCCCTCAATTTACATCTAACCTTTTTGAATCCTATCTAGCACAACAGGGTATCAGACATGCCCTCACTGCCCCTGGGCACCCTTCGGCTAACGGCCGGGCTGAACGCATGGTACGTTTTACCAAGGAAAAGCTTCAGCAATTGGGTCCTGGGGACATGACTAAGAAAGTTGAAAAACTTCTTAGTGTTCAACACATCACTCCTAACTCATCAACTAATTTATCCCCAGCAGAGTTGTTGATGGGTAGGAAACTTAGGTCTCCCCTTGACCGCCTTCATCCCTCTTACGCACCCAACGCACCACTTGATTCCACTAGCAAAGTTACGCTCAGTGTGGGTGATTCTGTTTATGCTAAGAACCTTATGGGTGAACCTTTGTGGATTCCTGCTGAAATAACTCAAATCACCGGCCCTCATTCTGACAGGGTGCAAACAGAGGATGGTGTCCTCTGGAGCAGGCACATTGATCAGCTTAGATCCAGATTACCTCAGGAACATCACAATTGTTCCTCTCTAGTTCCCATACCTAATGCCTTTTCTAGGGGAGGGGAGCATGAGGATGATCAGCAAGCAAGAATCAACCCCATGTGAAACGAGCCATTACGACAGGAACCATCCCAAAACCTGTCACAATGCCAAAATCCATCCTTACAAGTGGAAGATTGCACATCACTACCTGACTTGGGTGCTGACATTGGGTTGGAGATGGGTTGGGAGGAGAGACCAGATTTTAACAATCAAACAGGGTCTTCTTTCACTGGAAGCCCGAGTAGGGAAATGTCAGCAGACACATTCCTCTCACTGGGTGAGAACATTAAAACTTCTGAACCACGAAGGTCTCAAGCGTAAGAGCCCCACCTATTTAAAAGAATACATTAGATAGGTTGGGGTTTGAGTATGGACTGAACCTAGTGGGGAGGGGTGTTATGTATGCAGGTTTGAATGTCATTGGTTTAGTTTGAACTGTTCTTGTAAAATGTCAGAAATGATTGGTTTAAAAAGTGCGGGAAAATCCTGCACTCTGATTGGCTGGCAACTGCGGCTGCTGGCTATAAGTAGCAGCCGCAGCCCAGCCAAATCAGGTCTGTTATGAGCTGTAGTCACTAATAAACTCTTCACTGAAGCACTCCGCGTCTGACTCTTCATGCAAACTTAACAAGAATGATAGTCTTGTGGACTGGGCAAGAGTTGTACGAGTGGCAATCTTTTGTTCTGCACAAATGCTGGTTTAGATAGCTGTAAAACATGGTAATTTGATAGCTTTCCTTATCCTTCTATCTATTGTTCTGCTAACTGAAGTGAGGAGATATAGGATGAAGCATTGTGACTGAATACCTTCCACCATTATGAGATATTGGAAGATCAATGTTACTGCAGCAGTTGGCATTAGTATATGATACTTAAAACTCCCACTGCAGCATTTCCATATTTTGCTATCTTGCTTGCTTTCAAGAAGCTTGACAAAAATATATGCATGTAGCAAGTTAACCAATCCTTTTTTCTAAAATAATAATAACAACAACAACAACAAGAAGAAGAGCCTTGGTGGTGCAGGCTGTTAAATGCCTAGCACTTAATTCCAGCTGCCTGCAATTAGTGCAGGCTCGAATCCCACCAGGCTCAAGGTTGACTCAGCCTTCCATCCTCTCGGGGTAGGTAAATTGAGGACCCAAGATTGTTGGGGGCAATAAGCTGACTTTGTAAAAATGCCGCTTAGTAATAAGCAGGCATATACAATGGAAGGAAGGCTATTGCTGAGCGCATTGGGTTGCGCTCCAAAAATTGTAAGCCGCCCTGAGTCTCCGGAGAAGGGCGGCATATAAATATGAATAAAAATAAAAATTAAACAACAACAACAATAATAATGTTTTGGGCCATTCTCCCCATGAGGGGTTAGCAATCGGCCTGCAGAAACGAAGGTGAGCACACATGCATGCGCTCCATTAAAAGGAGTGGCAGATATGTGTGCATACCACTCACGCAAATTGAGCTATGCACGCTTGCCAGTTTTTCATGCAGAACCATTCCCTCCCCGACACATACACCAGTCTGCAAAGCTGTAAGCATTGGGGATTTCTGGTCTAGACTGAAATATTTTTCTAGGTTGATACCTTTCACTCTTATACCTTATCTTCTCAGGATGGAATTTATGTGGGCTAATTTTGGGAGAGGGATGGGGGTGGACTCCATTTCCAATGTCTCTGCATGGTTGTCTGCTCTTAGAAATCTTTCCACATAGATAGGAAACAGTAATGTAAACACCTTGGAGATATTGGAATATTACCACTAAGTTCAAGATGCATGTAGTTTAGCACCTTTCCCAAATTTCACCTTCATGTTGACTACTTATGGAGGTCCACTTTTGCTATGCTTTGCTGAGGGACACATGGCACAGATTTTGTAACTTGTTAAATAACATAGTTACTTTGTATTTTAATTTGACTTATTTTCTGTCTTTTAAAATGATGTTCAGGCTCATTACAGCTGGAATGTAGAAATAGCTTTTAACATTCCTAAACTGAAAAGATAAACTAGCTGGAGACTATCTCCAGATAAGAAAAAGTTTGTTAGTACAAATTGGATTCTGGTTTATCTCTTTTGTGAACTCCAAACAATCTGTTTCCTTACAATTTACACCCCTTCTGACATCAGGCCTCATTTTAATGAACATGTGTGGTATTATGGGATGCAAATATGTAGTATGTCTGATTACATGTAACTGATTTCTTATGCAAAGGGAGGTTGGGTTAATTTTATCCTGCCCAGTCTTTCCTCTTGCACTTTCTATGTTGTGTTAACTATAAAAAGGAATGTAAGGGCATTCCTGGGCAGTGGTGGGATTCAAAATGTTTTACTACTGGTTCTGTGGGCGTGGCTTCCTGGGCATGGCAGGGGAAGGATACTGTAAAATCAGAGGTGGTATTTGCCAGTTTTCCCTTTTTCATAGAGAGAAATCAAAATTTCCACTACTGATTCTCAGAACTGTCGGAACCTGCTGAATACCACCTCTGGTCTTGGGTTTTCCCCTTTTCATAGAGAGATCCCACATTATCAGGGTACCCTAATAAAGTCCTTTTAAATCATCTTCCAACTCAGTTGCTTATTGGGAAGGTAAACCAATGCAGAACCGAGGGCCAGATTTGGCTATCACTGCAGATCCAGAATATTACAAAATGCATATTTCTCTAGTTTTCCTAATTAATTTTAGCTATCCAAACACATTTTGAAGAAACTGACTTACTGTAGCAAAGCAAACTTTTTACAAAAGTCCAAATTTTGTGCATAGGTTATTTATACATAGCATTTAGAAATAAAAATGATAATTCTTAACCTTATTAATGCAAAGCCTTTCCCAAGAAAGGGAAACTCCTGTAACTCAAATATATTATGAAATAAACTTGCAAGCCTTTGCTTATTTTGATAAATTGTATTTGTTGCAATTAATCCCAAGGAAAGGCAGTGCTGAATCACAGATCGCTGAGGTTTACTTACCTAATCTTAGAATTGGAATCCTTCTTCTTCTAGATTAGCCTTTCCCAAATCGGTGCATTCCAGATATATTGAGACTAAAAGTCCCCACATTTACAATTACTGCAGCTAATATATCTGGAGTTATCTGTTGGGGACCACGTGTGTGGTACACAGTCCAGCAGCTATTGTATTACATCATCATTCAGGAGGGGCTAAAATAAATCTCTGTTTAACCCCTCCCCCCAATATCTAACTTTGTGTAACCTAAGAGTATAGTGCTTGCTAAAACGAACAACTTGATGTTGGCCTGTGTTACAGTTGCCAAGGCAGTTTTAAGTGAATCCCAAGGTTGTTGAGGCAAATCTATTGTCAGAGGTTGCCATACATTTAAGTAAAACTATTCAAAAAGAAGGCAGGAGTGCATTCATGGGAGTTGATTAAAGATTTTTGAATCTGATTCAGCTCATATTGAAATACTTGTATTTCTGGTGCTGAGATATTGAATTGAATATCAGCCGTACAGGTAGACCAAATAGGAAGTACAACAGGAAAAGCTTATTCTACTTTATTGCAAATCTTGGAAGTCTGAAAGTACAATTCTCCTAACCTCACCTTTTCAGGCTGATAATTTAGAGACAGTCCCATTGAGCCTCTTGCTCTGCCTATGCAGCTGAGGCCATGTTGTTGCTTATCTGACCATATCCTCAGGGTCATTCCCACATACCATTATATCTGTGAGACCCGCTTCTCAAGTCTGATTGTTGATCATCAGTCTCTAATTTTGTTTTTTGTTTTCTTTCTCATTCCATGACTTAATTTCATTTATTTGGCTGACAGTGCACTGCCTGCTGTTGAGCAAAAGCCACCCATAGCTAGGATTTGACAGCCTGGTAAGAAGAAAAGTACACAGATTCAACAGTCTTAATGATTTAGATCCACAGAATTCAACAGCATATGGAAATGACCTTGAGGGAAGAGAGGAAGAGATATTCTCTACGAAACGATCAGACAAGAGAGGGAGCAGGCTGCAGTGGCTTGAGGTCAGAGGAAGAAGCTTAGGAAGGACTCATCTTAGCCATAAATAAGCCAACAGCCCAATTTGTTTATTGTTCAGCTGCTTCTGAAACCTTCCATGTTCCTTCTTCTCTAAATATAAGTTGGATCATGTTTACAGGACTGAAAGTCCTCCTCTTAGATGGTGGGTGGTGGTTTCAGGTGGACCAGGAACCAGAAGCTATGGCAACTAATCAAAATCAGGACTTAAGAGAAAGCTAGAAAGTAGGGTTAAGAAACAATCCAGAAGGACATCTACAGCCATGTTAAATCAGGTCAATATAGAATATTCTTTGCTGAGAAGATTCCCCAAACACAAAGAAATCATATACCAGTTCAACAGCAGTTCTGCTGTTCTGCTCATCCTAAAGCCCCAGCAGTAATTCTGAAGGAACTCACACTGGTAATCTCAGAAACAATACTGAGAATCCCAGACTGTTTAGATATGGCCAGGGATCATCAGGATTTTGTAACTTTATCCATAGCATTTGTCCCAACTTCTCTTTGATTTAATCTGGGAAGTAGGACAGGAACCTATAGGTATGTTAGCATGACTGGCAATGCAAATGCTGCCTTGGTCATTCAAAAATCACTACAAAATTGCTTCTGCCTAGCCGAGTCTTATCTGTTTGGTATTCTATGGAGCGAGTCAAGGGAAATAAATTGGGCAGTGGCGAGATACTTGCATTAAATATGATTAAACTCTATTTAAAACTCATTATCAAGACTACTTTGTGCTGCTGGTGTAGGCAAAAAGCAGTTACTTTTAATCACCATTGTATCATTTTGCCATCCAAGGGACTTTTCTGGGCAGTTCAGGATATTATATAATTTGGACCAATTGGCCATTTCATTTGTTGAGCTCTAATGATGTAGACAAGGTAAACCTACTTCATATGTACTGTTCAATTCCTTCAGCCTCTTGATTTATTATTAAGGGGAAAGAAACTGACTGTCTGGTTCCAGAGGATAATAAATGCCTCCTTGGAAAAGGTGAAAGCCCAATCTGCTAAGAACACTGATTATGTTTACATACTTATATCTCACACTACATAAACTCACCTGCTGCCATTCTGGTGTCACCTTAAAGCCTTAGGGACAACAGCATTGTTCTGGTCATCCTTCAGATATGCCTAATAGCAACATGCCTGTATATATATATATATTTACTATGGAGACTTCCTTTGCATTTTTATTTAGAAAATTTATATGGCCAGCCATCTAATATACAAACTTTGGATGGCTAATAACAGTCAACATGAGCAATATAATTAAACCTTTATAAACCAAACAAAAACAAAATTAAAATGAATCATAGTACAATAACCAAGGAACTATAAAACTCATTGACACAAAGCCACAGCTATATTGGTCTCATCTATTATCTCAACTCAAGACTTGTGGGGGAAAAACAGGATCTCAAGTATGTATGTGAGTGTTCCATAGAGCAGGTGTTGTGACAAAGAAAGCATTGCTTCTTGTCTCACAAGATGATAATTGTTTAAAAAAGGAAATCTGGAGCTCACTCTTCCTGTCAGATCTGCTAGGATGGCAGAGACCATTAGAGACAGTCCCACCTGTAAACTGATCCTGTTAACAACACTGCTCTAGGTGTGTGCAAATGGTTCCCTGCTACACACATTTGCCCATAAACCACAATATGAGAAGTAAATGTTGCTATGATTGGCAGATGTTTTCCCCACTGATTAAAGATTGGAGTAGCAAACCTGAAGGATCAACTCAATGCATGCATATAACGAACGGTCAGGTGGGCTTGCTGCTCGCATATCTTTCCCCCAGTTGTGTGACAGCGGCCCTGCCTGAGCTTCTTGACGTCCTCTCGGGGGTGGCGTTGGAGTTCCCGGGCCTTATGGTCCTGGGGGATTTCAATTTGCCCTCCCTGTGGGGAACGTCGGGTTTGGCCCTGGAATTCATGGCTTCCATGGAAGCCATGGGCCTGACCCAACTGATTCAAGGCCCGACTCATGAGGGGGGAAACACTCTTGACCTAGTTTTTGTCTCCGAGCAGTGGCGTAGTGACAGAGGGCAGGCCACTTTTACGGCACTGCCCGTCCCACAGCTCTGCCGAGGATCTGGTGGCCGCTTGGCAACAGGCTGCATCAGATGCCCTCGACAGGGTTGTCCCCATGCGTCCTCTCACACGCCGTGGATCCCGGATGGCTCCTTGGTATACCGAGGAGCTCCAGGAGATGAAGCATCGCCGAAGGGGTTTAGAGAGCAGGTGGAGGTCCACCCGCTCCCAATCCGATCGAGCCCAGGTAAGAGCCCATATTAGGACTTACCTGGTAGCTATGAGAGCGGCGAGAAGGTCTTATCTCTCCGCCCTCATAGCATCCGCAGATAACCGCCCAGCCGCCCTGTTCCAGGCTACCCGCTCTCTCCTTCATACAGGGGAGGGGGCAGACCCATTGCGGGGAAGGACTGAGGAGTTTGGTCAATACCTGTCGGATAAGATCGCTCAGATTCGGAGCGGGTTGTCCTCTGATTTGCAGTGGTCTGAGGAACGGGATACAGGCAGTCTGGCCAGTGTGATCTGGGATGAGTTCGATCCTGTTTCCGAGGATGAAGTGGACAGGACTATGTGGCGGCTGAGTTCCACCACATGTTTGTTGGACCCGTGTCCTTCCTGGCTGGCTTATCCGCCAAGGAGGCCACCTGCGGCTGGCTCCGGGCAGTTGTCAATGCTTCATTAAGGGAGGGTGTTTTTCCCTCTGCCTTGAAGGAGGCGGTGGCGAGACCCCTCCTGAAGAAGCCTGCCCTGGACCCGACCATGTTAGACAACTTTCGTCCAGTCTCCAACCTTCGCTTTTTGGCGAAGGTTGTTGAGAGTGTGGTCGCTCGGCGGTTTCCACTCTTCCTGGATGAAGCGGACTACCTGGATCCGTATCAATCGGGCTTCCGACCTGGTTTCAGCACGGAGGCGGCATTGGTCGCGCTGATGGATGATCTCTGGAGGGCTCGGGACAAGGTCTTTTCCTCTGTCCTGGTCCTATTAGACGTCTCAGCGGCTTTTGATACCATTGACCATGGTATCCTTTTGCGATGCCTCGAGGGGTTGGGAGTGCGGGGCACTGTGCTTCGGTGGTTCACCTCCTACCTCTCGGGGTGGTCGCAATCGGTATTGGCAGGGGGGCAGAGGTCGACCCCGAGGGTGCTCTTGTGTGGGGTCCCTCAGGGGTTGGTTCTCTCCCCCCTGCTATTTAACATCTATATGAAGCTGCTGGGTGAGATCATCCGTGGTTTCGGGGTGAGATTCCACCAGTACGCAGATGACACCCAGCTGTACATCTCCACCCCGAACCAAATCAGTGATGCCCTCTCCCTGATGATCCAGTGCTTGGATGCAGTACGGATTTGGATGAGCGGGAACATGCTTCGACTCAACCCGGCCAAGACTGATTGGCTGTGCATACCGGCATCTCGGCCCAGTCAGGAATACCAATCTTTGGCCATAGGGGGAACGGTGTTGCCCCCTGTGGATAGGGCGCGGAATCTGGGGGTCCTCCTGGATGTGCGGCTCCAGTTGGAGGAGCAGGTGGGGGCCGTCACCAGGGGGGCCTTTGCCCAGCTCCGCCTTGTTCGTCAACTACGCCCATTTCTGGACCGAGATGCCCTGTGCACAGTCACTCATGCCCTTGTTATCTCTAGACTCGACTACTGCAACGCTCTCTATTTGGGACTGCCCTTGCATACCATCCGGAGATTGCAGCTGGTGCAGAATGCGGCGGCGCGGGTGGTGATGGGAGTTTCCCGATTCTCCCAGGTTACCCCCCTCCTGCGCTGCCTGCTTTGGTTGCTGGTTGCGCTCCGGGTGAGATTCAAGGTTTTAGTTTTAACATACAAAGTCCTTCATGACATGGGTCCTCAATATTTAAGGGAGCGACTCCTGCCGACATCGAATGCCAACCGCCCTGTGCGAGCACATAGGCAAGGACTCCTTGGGGTCCTGTCGGCAGGCCAATGCCGGCTGGCAGTCCCCCAATGACGAGCCTACTGTGTCGCGGCCCCTGACCTCTGGAACCAACTCCCCTTGGGGTTCCGCATGGCCCCTGACCTCTGCACCTTCCGACGTGATTTGAAGACCTGGTTGTTTGACCAATCCGGGCTGTGACCCTTCCTGGGGGGGGTGGTTTTATATTTTTAAGTATCGTAAATTTGTTTGTTTGGGCTTGTAAATCTGGTTTAATCTTCTTTTAATTATTTATTGTTGTTGTTTTAGCTGTGAGCCGCCCCGAGTCTTCGGAGATGAGGCGGCATACAAGTCCCAAAAATAAATAAATAAATAAATAACAGCAGAAGCAATATTTGATGGTTACCCTACATTGAAAAAAAAAGTAGAGGCAGAATAGGGATCATCAATAGGAGCAGCACATTTCCTGCCAGCATAGCTTTCCGATCAGTGGTGGGATTCAAATTTTTTTACTACTGGTTCTGTGGGCGTGGCTTGGTGGGCGTGGCAGGGGAAGGATACTGTAAAATCTCCAGTCAGAGGTGGTATTTGCCGGTTCTCCAAACTACTCAAAATTTCCGCTGCCGGTTCTCCAGAACTGGTCAGAACTTGCTGAATACCACCTCTGTTTCTGATGTCTTAAGGGTATTAGAACTATCAGTGCTTCAGATTCAAAGGCAGGCTATTTTGGAGTATGCAAGCAAATCCTCATAACACATGCAACATGATCCCAGTAGAACAAGATTCTGAGGTCCACAGTTCAATTTGATTGGCCCCAGTAGTGACCTGTAATGAGAGGGTCCTGGGTGCTTTGGATCAGATCATACCCAAGTGGCTTCTCCCCACCTGAGGATCCTAGAACTTTTCTTGGCTCACAGAGGAGTGGAAGGAGATGGGTGGGTGAAGTGGATGAAAAGCACTTCTGAAGAATGCCAAGGTATGAATCTGACTGAACATGATTAAGAGCCACTATAAGGGCCTATGTTGTAGTAAAGATAGCAGAATGCCAGTATTTCTGCACCCATGTTTCCTTTGGGGATGTTGGCTCATAGGTTTACCTGCAAGGCCACTCTGAGAAATCTGCAGGGCATCTGATCAATAAAGTTAATTGGACTTATGCGAAGTTGACTCTAGATTTACAGGAAGTCCTATGGTGCAAGATCTGACTTAGTTATCTGGAAGGAGTTTGAGCCTGCTGGACTTGACAAAGTAGATAGGGTTCTTGTGGCTATTAGTTCAGCCACCTCTGTTTTAAATCAGTGCCCATATTGGCTACAGTCTCCTTGGATGTTGGTAGAGGTGAATTCTTCTTCTTTGAAAGAGGGAGTGATGCCACCATCTTTTAAAGAGAGTGATCTGCCCCCCCTCCTCAATAGGCCATCCGCTGTTGGTCCCAGTAGTGCTGGACATTTGCATGCATCCCTTTTGGGGGCAATGTTGTGGAGATGGTAGCTGTGCAGCAGCTCCCAAGAGCTCGGGAAGAAGTGGATAATCTCTGGGCCCCTTTCCATCAGAATTGAGACCCAGCTATGGGACAAAATTAGCATTGATTGCACTCTTAGATGACCACTGATGGGAGAGGGATGGAAGTGGCACATCCATCTGTATGCTTCTTGACCGGTCAGCTGTTGTTCCAAAAGTGCTTTTTCAAAAGGTAACTGGGTTCCCCCCCCCTTGAAGATGCTTCGCTTCTCATCCAAGAAGTTGAAGAACCATCTTTCCATTTTTAAGGGGAAAAAAAACAAAGAAAGTCCAGTTCCCTTTTGAAAAAGCACCTTTGGGACATCAATCATGATATTCATGTGGCCTTTTAGGGGTTGCAGGTGAGTGCTGAGGGTTGTATTGGCTTTCTTGATTCCAGTCAGTGTTGATAGGAGAGAGGAGGTCCAGACCATGACCTCTAATATGTGGGATGCTGCAGGGCTCAGTACTTTCTGTGATGACTCAAGGTGGGATACAAAACAAACACAGTCACAGAAAACAGGTGAAGCCCCTTTTATTCCTTCACTTTGCTTTCAAGCTCTGAATATTCTTGACAGAAGCCAAAAAACTCCCACACAAACAGTTACAAGAAGAAGGGAAAAAACAACACAAACCAGGCAAGATAAGGGCTGGAGGACGTCCACAGATAACACACACTGGGAAACTCATAGAGGAATCATACACTAGAGATATTTCCACACTTTGTTTCCAGCACTCACCCATATGCAGGTCCGTACTCTTGTTGTCACAGCTGCAGCCCATGAAGAGGATCAAGGCCCACTACTCCCGAGTAGACCACGTCTCTCCCTTATCCTCTCCTCCCTGCATGCCCTAGGAGGGATAGGGGATGGAGCTGGGTCCTCCTCTGACTGCTCAGCTGGCCTCTGCCCTTCCCCAGCCTCCTCCACAACCTCTGGAGCCACACTTCCACTCCCTGTCAGCTGTTCTTCCTGTCCCTCAGAGTTAGTCTCCACCAGGGGCATGACATTTCATATCTCTTGCTTAACATTTACATGAAGCCACTGGATGTCTCATTGTTGTGGGTTGAGTTTTCATAAGTATACAGATGATACCTAGGTATATACCTCTACCTCAAGCCATCTGAACAATGGTATAGAAGTCTTATCTCAATAACTGGGGACTATGGTAGTCTGGAACAGGGGTGGACTTCAAAATTTTTAGCAAAGGATTCTCTGCCCAGTTGCTTGGTGGGTGTTATGTATGTAGGTTTGAATGTCATTGGTTTAGTTTGAATTGTTCTTGTAAAATGTCAAATATGATTGGTTTGAAAACTGCGGGAAAACCCTGCAGTTGCAGGCTGCTGGCTATAAGTAGCAGCCGTAGCCCAGCCAAGACGGGTCCATTCGAGCTGTAGTCACTAATAAACTCTTCACTGAAGCACTCCACGTCTGACTCTTCATGCAAATCTAACACTGGCGACGAAGGTGGGATCCTTCCTGAAGAGAAGACAACGCGGAGAAGAAGCCGAGAGAGATGGCTGTGCTGAACACGCCCCCAGCCCCGTTTGATCTGATGGCAGAAGACTGGGACTCGTATGCAGATCGTTTCCAAATGTATTTGGAGGGAAACGATCTTGCCGACATTTCCGACAAGCGGAAGAGGGCGGTCTTTCTCACCCACTGCGGTCCGGCCATTTTCAAGATGGCGAAGGCATTGGCAGGAGCTGCAGACGTGAAGGTAATGGACTGGCCCGATTTAGAAAACTTATTAAGAGCCCATTATGTGCCACAAGTATCGTGCCTCATTAAGAGACACGAATTCTACCGTCGGGATCAAGGGGAAAGCGAAAACATTAATGACTTCGTGGCAAGTTTAAGGGACATTATGGGTACATGTGAATTTGTCAACTTAGAAGAGGCCATGCGTGATCGATTTATTCTAGGCCTAAAAGACAAGGTTTTGCAGAGCAAATTATTAATGAAACCTAAGATCATGCTTAAGGAGGCCATAGAAGAAGCTTTTTCAGCGGAAGCTACCAAGTCCTCAGCAGCAGCCATGAAGAAAATTAACAAGGCCGCAAGCCATCCTGATGTGGAGAGATCCACAACAATCCATTGCGAGCAATTAGATTCTGATTCAGACTGTAGCGAGGTGGAGGAAGGAATTTATAGACTCAGAATGGAGAAGAAAAGGAAAGACCTTGGAAGAAAGAGGCAAGACTTTTATTGCAGAGGTTGTGGGGGGGGCACCCACGCACTGAATGCAAGTTTTTTTATACCATCTGTCTCCGTTGTGAAAAAAAGAGGTCACCTAGCAAGAGTCTGCAAATCATCCAGAACTCCACCAAGCAGGAAGAAGTTTCCTGACAAAGATTTCAAGCCTAACAACTTCAATGAGAAAATGGGGCGCAATACAGAAGCAAATGGGAAGAATGAAACTCATCAAACAGTCACCATTAGTCATTCTTCACCCTTAAGAAGCAGAAAAGTACATGTGAAGGTACTAATTGAAGGAAGGCCTTGCCAAATGGAAGTGGACTCAGGCTCCTATTTATCTATGGTGTCATGGGACACTATTCACAGGCTACTTCCCAACATTCAGAAGAAGCAATTCCAGAAGCAAGCACTGACTCTTAAAGACTACCAAGGGAACAAGATTCCAGTAGTTGGAGCAAGAGATTTCAACGTGCAGTTTAAAGGCCACACCAAACGTTTGCCTCTGACCATTGTGGACAAGGATCGCCCAAGCTTGCTGGGACTTGAGTGGTTCAATCCACTAGGCATCGAGGTGACTGGCATCAATCACGTGAGCAACTCTGAATGGGAGGAGGCCTTGAAGTCTGAGTTTCCAGAGGTCTTCAGCGAAGGATTGGGCAAGTATATGGGGACCCCTATCACTTTCAACCTAGATCCCAAGGTGCCCCCAATTCGTTTAAAGCCCAGAAGGGTTCAATTTGCTTTAAAGGAAAAAATTGATGCACAATTAGACAAATTAATAGCTCAAGGGGTTTTAGAGCCCACTGACCACTCCAGATGGGAGACACCCATAGTCACAAACCATTGTGATTCATACAGGTGCCTTCAAATGTAAAAGGTTACAGTTTGGAGTAAGCGTGGCACCAGGCATTTTCCAAAGCCTTATGGAAAGGATGCTCCAAGGACTGCCAGGGGTAGTGCCTTACTTTGATGATGTGTTAATCTCTGCTGAAAATGACACTCAATTACAAGAGAGACTCAGAGAAGTCCTTACCAGATTCAAGAAAGTGGGGTAAAAAACCAAGGAAGAAAAATGCACTCTTAAAACTGACAAGGTTGAGTTCTTGGGCTATATGATTGACAAGCATGGCATCCACCCTACAGATGCCAAGGTTCAAGCAATCAAAGAAGCCCCTAGACCTAAATGCAAAACAGATTTGCAAGCCTTCCTTGGACTTAACTTTTACCACATGTTCCTACCTCAGAAGGCAACCATTGCAGAACCATTACACAGATTGCTTGACAAAAAGTCTGTTTGGGTCTGGGGCAGGAAAGAACAATCAGCATTTAACAGTATTAAAAGACTAATCATGTCTGATGCTGTACTGATACAGTTCTCTGAGAATTTGCCTGTTGTACTGACTTGTGATGCTTTGGAGTGGGGTGGGGGTTTGAGCCACAGGCTTCCCAGCGGGAGAGAAGCCCCTATTGCATTTTACTCTCGCACTTTGACCAAAGCAGAGAGCAATTACAGCCAATTGGACAAGGAAGCATTGGCAATTGTTGCAGCTGTCAAGAAATTTCATGAATATTTGTACGGGAGAACATTTACCATTGTTACAGATCACCTTTGTTAGGCATTGTGGCAGGAGATAAACCTACACCTACTATCCTGTCACCAAGAATGCTGAGGTGGACTGAATTTCTTGCTGCTTATTCATACAAACTTATCCACAAGCCTGGCAAGGACATTGGACATGCTGATGCACTGAGTCGTTGCCCACTTCCTTGCCACAAGGAGGACTTTGAACCTGAAACACACACCTTTTTCCTAGAAACTGTTGCCAAGCTTCCAGTGCATGCTGCTGAAATTGCCAGAGAGATTGCCAAAGACACTTCATTGGGTCCCGTTATAGGCTGGATTAAGAAAGGTTGGCCTCTTCAAAATCTACCTCACCTGGCTCAACCTCTTAAGTCCAGGCAAACTGAATTATCTGTATTAAGAGGATGTATTTTGTGCGGTAACAGGCAAAACTACAAAAAGAGGTTTTGGAAATGTTACATGAGGGTCATCCAGGTATTGTAAGAATGAAGGGATTGGCCAGGAGTTATGTATGGTGGCCAGGTATTGACAAAATGGTTGAAAACTGGTTGCATCTTGTCCCAACTGTCAGGTAATCAGGCCTGCCCCACCTCTCGCCCCCAAACAGGAATGGGAATGTCCTAGGGGCCCATGGTCTAGGATTCACATTGATTTTGCTGGCCCTACCAGAGGGCACACTTTCCTTATTATAGTAGATGCATATTCCAAATGGCTAGAGGTTATCCCTATGGCATCCACCACAGCTGAAGCTGTCATCAAACAGCTTAAGAAGCTTTTTGTAACTCATGGGTTACCTGATGTACTCATTTCTGACAATGGTCCTCAATTTACATCCAACCTTTTTGAATCATATCTAGCACAGCAGGGTATCAGACATGCCCTGACTGCCCCTGGGCACCCTTCGGCTAACGGCTGGGCTGAACGCATGGTACGTTTTACCAAGGAGAAACTTCAGCAACTGGGTCCTGGGGACATCACTGAGAAAGTTGAAAAAGTTCTTAGTGTTCAGCACATCACTCCTAACCCATCTAATAACTTATCCCCAGCAGAGTTGTTGATGGGTAGGAAACTTAGGTCTTCCCTTGACCGCCTTCATCCCACTTACGCACCCAACGCACCACTAGATTCCACTTCCAAAGTTCGCACATTCAGTGTGGGTGATTCTGTTTATGCTAAGAACCTTATAGGTGAACCTTTGTGGATTCCTGCTGATATAACTCAAATCACAGGCCCTCGTTCTTACAGGGTACAAACAGAGGATGGAGTCCTCTGGAGCAGGCACATTGATCAACTTAGATCCAGGTTTTCTCAGGAACATCACAATTGTTCCTCTCTAGTTCCCTCACCTGATGTCAATTCTAGGCGGGAAGGGGAGGAGCAGCAGGATAATCAGCAAGCAAGAATCCATCCCATGTGTAACGAGCCATTACGACAGGAATCATTCCAAAACCTGTCATAATGCCAAAATCCATCCTTAGAAGTGGAGGATTGTACATCACTACCTGACTTGGGTGCTGACATTGGGCTGGAGATGGGTTGGGAGGAGAGACCAGATTCTAAGAATCAAACAGGGTCTTCTTTCACAGGAAGTCCCAGTGGGGAAATGTCAGCAGACACATTTCCTCTCTCACTGGGTGAGAATGTTAAAACTTCTGAACCATGAAGGTCTCAACGTACACGTAAGAGCCCCACCTATTTAAAAGAATACATTAGATAAGTTGGCGTTTGGTATGGACTGAACCTAGTGGGGAGGGGTGTTATGTATGTAGGTTTGAATGTCATTGGTTTAGTTTGAATTGTTCTTGTAAAATGTCAAATATGATTGGTTTGAAAAGTGCGGGAAAACCCTACACTTTGATTGGCTGGCAACTGCGGCTGCTGGCTATAAGTAGCAGCCGTAGCCCAGCCAAGATGGGTCCATCCGAGCTATTGCCACTAATAAACTCTTCACTGAAGCTCTTCACGTCTGACTCTTCATGCAAACTTAACAGTGGGTGTGGTCATGGTGGGCGTGGTCTAGTCAGCCTCCTGCACCATGGCAGGGTGTGTGTGTTTTTACCCTCCCCAGGCTCCAGAGGCTTGAGGAAATCCTCCGGGAGGGCGAAAATGGTCTCCTCGGGCTCCACAGGTTCTCTGGAAGCTGGAAACGGGCCCATTTCTGGCCTTCTCAAATTTCTGGGAGGCCCGTTTTTCACCCTTCTTGAACCTCTGCGTGTGCCCTGCACTTACCTGAATCCAAAACGGGCTGCATGGGGACTCTCTGGAGGGGAGGGGCAGGATGGGTGGCGCCATCCAGGTGGGATTTGGGGATTCTCTGAACTGCACAGAATCTTAGCTAGGGGCTCTTTCAAGCCCCTACGAATCGGCAGCAGCCCACTCCTGATCTGGAAGCAAAAAGCAGGCTTCAGTTCAATCTTAGCAAGACTGAGTAATTCACCCAACCGTACTGGCTTTTTTCAAGGCCTTAAAGATCTGGTTTTGCAACTTAATCATGGGCCATGTTAGTAGAGATGAGCCCATATCTTAGCTGCATTGATTGGGATGACAGTGCTGTTGCTTAGTAGCTATGTTACTTACCATTTGGTGATTGCTCAGAATCATGGACTGAGATGAGCACTATATAAATTTAATAAATAAATGTTTAAAATGTATTTGTTTTAAAGAGCTGAAGAAACGTGTTACGTAGATGCCCTTCCCCATCTGTTCTGAAAAAAACTTGCTGCCTTCAAATCCAAAGTGCAATATAATGTTTAGTGTAGCAGGATCAGAATGACCCATGGTCAAATGGATTTTAAAAGGCTTTTATGTCATGACCACAAATGACCACAAATGCACACATATATCTTTAGGCTGGAAAAAAAATCATACATAGGCACTGTATTCTATTTAGAAAAATGGAAGTAGAATAACTTTGTTCCATGACTCATATCTAGAAATATTTCCAAAACAATATACATTTATATGCCATTTTGTCTCACACAGAAAATCATAATAAAATTATTACTCATAATCAACACAGCATAATAGCTTTCCTTGGAATTGCTTCCACTGATTTCAAGGTTTTCTTTTCCATACATGTTTGATTAAACAATCATAGCTGCAGTTGGCATGATAAATGCTTTTGTTCCATATTTCTTATCGTGGGAGTTTAGTCCAAAACAACTTGAGTTTACTAGCTCGGGATGAGTGTAATAGGTTCATCTTTTCACTTAGCAGATTATGAACAGTCTGAACATAAATTTCATGACAATGTGGACTACATCATATTGACAGAGACATATTATTTCATTCAACTTAATGCGGTGACAAAATATTTCATCTAAGTCTTGTCACTCAGGTGATATTTATTGTTGCTCATTTGGGTTACTGTTTCTCATGAGAAAAAAAATGCACAGATCCTTTTTATAGTGTTTCCCATCATCTTTAACAGTAGTGGGATTTGATTCTTTTTTTAATACTGGTTCTGTGGGCGTGGCTTGGTGGGCGTGGCAGGGGAAGGATACTGTAAGATCTCCAGTCAGAGGAGGTATTTGCCAGCTCTCCAAACTACTCAAAATTTCTGCTACCGGTTCTCCAGAACTGGTCAGAACCTGCTGAATATCACCCTCTGATATTTAGGCAATGCTTCCAAAATGTAACAGCATATAAATGTTACAAAAGAGGATGAGGATACAGTCATGGGCTGCATCATATTACCTTCAGTGTCATAAAAAAGATTGTTATCTGTCTCCAGCCTTTAAAAAAAACCCTACCTTTCTGCATAAATATTGATTGGTCATGGTGACTGTCACAGTTAACCTCTCAGTGTTGCTTTTCTTTAAAACAAGCTTTCTCATAAAAGACTTTATGCATTTGCAGACCCACCCTTATCCTTTCTTGAGTGCTCAGTATGGGAATTTGAGGTGTGCCTGTTTTCCGGCTGAAGGATACCAATGCAGCCAGTGTTCTTTCTTTTATATGTTCTATATCAGTGTTTCTCAATCTTGATAAATTTAAATTATATGGATGCATGCTGGCTAGGAAATTCTGGGAGCTGAAGTCCACATATCTTAAAGTTGCCAGGGTTGAGAAACATGGGCCTACACTAAGTTTGTTGTCTGATCATGTCAATATGTCATCAATCTTCTCTGTAGATGAAACATGGTTTTGTATTCTAGTGACTTGCCCTGGCAGTGTTGGTAGGAGAGGCCTTAGTCTTCTTTGCTTGTTTCACAGTTCCTAGATTGGGCTATTGTTTACTTCTTTATTGTTGACCTGGTGTTAATTTTTGTGTTAATCTATGCTCATCTGGGTGTTGACTGCTGGTGGGGAGCTGTTTTATTCCTTTTTTATTTCTTGATTGCCTCTTTTGCATAGTATGTTATTTATGTCTATGTGACTATTGATGACTGATTTGTGAGAATGCCAAGGTTCAGGAATTCTGGACTTGACTTAGTCTAAGATGATCACGGTTTTCAAATTGAAACTATGATTAAGTCTGTTCATGTTGTGACAGACTTTTTTTTGCCATGTCTCCTGACTGCTAATTGGTGTTCATGGATATGTTCTGCTAATCTTCTGTTTGTTCTTCCTGATTTTAAAGCAGCAGGAAATAGATGTCTTGGAGGCATGGTCATTCATCGTCCCCTTATTTCTTAAAGAAGAAACTGCAGTGTTCTTTTTTTAAAATTATTTTGCTTCACATAAGTCAGTTTTAAGAAATTAAGCCAGTGTACAGATCAAGATAGAAAGCAAAGCCCAGGAGCATGGGTTTAAGCATTTTGTTATTATATTATCTGTTGCTTCTATAGGAAAATTGAGAATGAAGTTCTTTGGCCAAAAATGTCAGGTACAGATGCAGACTTGTTCCACCTTTGCCCACCTTCCAAAGGTGAGCAACTTGAGAAATGACTAGGCGGCATTCCCTCTCTTTGGAACTGTAAAGTTTTGTATCCCAGTCCTGCTGATGATGTTGTGCTATTAAGTCATTTCTGACTCCTCGGGACCACCTAGATAGATTCTCTCTATCTATCCCTAACTATCTATTTCAGGTCTTCCAATAGTGCTCCCCTTGCCACTGTAACTAGGTACATTCACCTGGTTGTCCTATTCTTCTCTGTCCTTCCAGATTTCTCAGATTTCTCCAGATCTTTGCACAATGTGTCCCAGCCCAGAATGGAGCATAATGCTGGAAAAGTCCCTGTTGAACTGGGACATATGACGAACGTAGAACCAATTTCAGTAAAAAGAAAAGAAATGGAAGCTTTTTCTTGTTATTCCTTGTTAATTCTCACCCAGCTAGAAAAACAAAACTCCCAGATAATTGAAACTCTACAAAAATAAATGTTGCTTTTCTATTTTAAATGGGAAAAATGCATTTTTAAGAAAAGAGGAACATGGGTAATATTTGATTTTAAACATACTTTGCAAATATAAAATTATTTTGTGATTTTATAAAAAATATATTGTATAATTTGGTTTGCTTATTAAAGTATATCTGGTATATAAAATTACAGAGTATAATTTAGACAATAATTATACTTGTACTGCTTAATTGGAGCTGTAAGTGGTTGAACTCTAATAATTTCATTTTTCTTTATTTTTGCCCAATCAGGAAAAAAAAGTTGTTTTAATAAAACAAAAATGCTATATATTCTGCATTTTGCCTGCAACTGTATGAGGCTGCTACAGAGATTTTTTAAAAAAGCAAAATGTGGAGAACCAAGAATCTGGCATGAAGACATCTACATTAATTTTTTATACTTTAACTACTGTCTGTAGCATTTAAATAAAACAAAAACCATAAACTTTCATTTTGTAAAATTACAGAGAGCTTTTTTTTTTTACATTCTGGCCCCAACTCTGGGGACTTCAAATCTCTACCCAAGGGGAGTGGGAGGGCTATTATAGTGGACAAGTAGAAGGTGGACAAGGATTGTGAACTAGACTTCTAAGCAAGACTCGAACTCGGTTCGTTGATCCAAAGAAACAAAGTTTTATTTTCGCGGTCGCGACAGCGGGTTCCTCCAGGCGTTGAAGGAACCCCCTCCTTTGTCTTTGCAAAGTTTTTATAGCCCTAAACTGCCGCCCCCTCGTACGAGGGCTTGGCTTACAATCTAAACTAGGTTTCAACCAATCTCTATCTAATACATCATTTACTACCTAATAGTGTGAAAGCACACACATTGTTAAAAAAAACCAGGATGTTCCTTGTTATCTTTGTTATGCGAAACTTCCTCCCTTGTTACATTCCATTGCCTACGTGCAGCTTGTCTTGTCTTATTTTGGGGCCTACGTGCAACCCAGCACTCTTATCATGAGTTTGAGACACTTTCCTAAAACATGATTGTTTCACTTTTCACAGGATTAAGTAATCCTTTCTGTCAATGCTTCTTAAATCTGTAATTTGATCACATTTTTGGAAAGCAAATTGATTATTTTTATCTAAGTAATTCTAAAGTTTGCCCTTTATTCTAATTCTAGCTGTTATTCTAACAGGTCTCAGCCAAAAGTTCTTCACATGACATAAAATTGAGAAACAACAAAACAATATCACTGAAGAGGCAGTAAAAATAATTTTGGTGAGATAAGAATATCTTGGCCTTGTGTTGAAAAAATTCTTATTTGAGGCAATTAAGCTTTATTAGGAAGAATATTTTAAACTAAGGATATTTCTAAAGAAATGATGTCCTCCTTTATGTAAACAAAATATACTACATAACCTGATGGCCCCTGAATAAGGATAATCCAAAGATTGTAACACATTCACTGGTTGACATAGAAAGAGGTATACTAACAAATATTGGGATCATAACAGTGGTGGGATTCAAATTTTTTTACTACCGGTTCTGTGGCCGTTGCTTGGTGGGCAGGGCAGGGGAAGGATACTATAAAATCTCCAGTCAGAGGTGGTATTTGCTGGTTCTCCAAACTACTCAAAATTTCCACTACCGGTTCTCCAGAACTGGTCAGAATCTGCTGAATACCCACCTCTGGATCATAAGCTGCTAAGCACTTTACAGGTAATCAATCACCTGTGCCATATATTTTATTGGAGGAATGATCCAATAACATTAAATCTTTAGCTGCTCTTGACTAACTGACCACTAAAGGGCAGTAGGGTGTAATTACAGAATTAAATATTTACTTTTTGTCCCCTCTTGCCTATTACACTGCTTGTTCTTGCCTATCAAATTACCAGCCTGAGGTCACTTCTTCTTTTCTCAATAGGCTTGCATGAAAAGTATACATAGTATCCTTTTAAAAAAAACAAGTTTTATTCAATTTTTCCAAAACAACATAAAAAAAGCTCTTTTCAGTGTACAACATAATTCCGAGTCACCCTTTTTACATGCAAATATGACAGTAATTATATATTCACTTTTAACATTCAACATCCTATCTTATCCGTTAAGTAATGTTACTTTCCATCTAAATATCTTCTCAATTAGTTTCAATTTATTTCAGATATACTTCTTAAACATTAACGTTTCTTTTTAACAAGTCCTTTTCCAAAATACTCTGTTCTTATTTTACCTCTCCACTTTTACATGAGAAAGAACTAACAAGTTAATTCTAATCATTAATATTATTTTCATTCTACACATCTTCTCAATTCATTTCAATTTATTTCAGATGTATTTCTTAAGTATTATATTTCTTTTAAATATAACCTTTTCCAAATTTTAAGTGATGTTACTTTCCATCTAACCATCTTCTCAATTCATTTCAATTTATTTCAATTCCTTTTCCAGAATACTCCTTTCTCATTTAAATCACTAATATTTCCCATATCTTCATACTTATTCTCTTTTAATTCTTTTATCTGTCAAATTGGCAATTCCATCGCATATTCTTTCCATAAAGTCCAAATCAGTACAAGCTTATAATCATAAAGCAAAACATAGATTGCCCTTAGCTCTTTCTATTTTGGGGGTGTCCCCTCAGTGGTTTATATATATCTTCATTCCCTCATCTATAATCCCTAATTAAATATCCATTTTACTTAATTGTAATAATAATCATTTCCTAGAAAAAATAAACTATTCTATATTGTACTTTTAAATCAGATTCCGCAATATATTTTCTCCCTTTACTTCCATAAGGTTTTAATTATAATATTGAAAAGAAAAAAAAGAATCAATTAATCCATTTAACTAATCCTGGTCACTGATATTACTCCCATTTTAGACCTCCTCATAATTCATTTCAATCATTTCAATATATGAAAAAACAAAACAAAACATACATTCATCTTCTAAAAAGATATCAGTGGCCCTCCTTCCTCTCTATAGCCTATATTCTATAATTTATAATCACAAAATACCTTATTACTACTTCTCATACCCTTGCGGAATCCCCTTTCTTAAATTCATTAACTAGTATCTCTGTATTTTCAGCAAAAAAATATTCACTTTTATTCCACAGTCCCCATATTTCTTTTTTTCCTGTTCCTGTTCTTCAATAGCTCTCTTCCCTTTGATTTTCCCAAACCTTTTCTCCCTCTGATTTATGTCTCTCTCTTTGTATATATCCTTCCCCCTTTTACTTTTCATCCGTTTCTTTCTATCTTTCCGGTTTTTGCAAATATTCCCAGTTTTAATTATTTTCTTAAATCTCCCAGTTTTAGCCCTCCTTCTTTTCCTCTTCTTTGTGGAATTCTTCATATTAATTGTCTGTTTAAGATGGCTTCTTCTTGAACTAACTCCTCCTTCTCTGAGGTATCTTCTTCATAATCTTCAATCGCCATTTCCAAATCTTTTAATACAGAAACAAGTGATTCACCTCTCACATATAGTAGTTCTTTCAAGTTCTTAAGTTCCATTTTTAAGTCCCACAAAGATACCATCATTGCACACTCTTATAGTCAAAATCCACAAATCAAGTTCTCTTTTTCTTTTCCTTTTCCTTTTGAAGTTTTCTATATTCACAGCTATTCCAAAACTGGGTTTACAGCAAAATCACCAATCAGTCCAGTGTTCCATATCTTTTCTTTTCTTTTAGTTCAATTTTCACTTTCTGGGGTAATTATTATGTTATTTCAATATTTCCTTTTCAGTATATCAAATCAAGTTAATAAAAAAAATAGGGACTTCTCTTTTTCAACATAAATTTTTGTCCACAAGATGACACCCTCCGTTTTACAATGTCCTTGCCTTTCCCCCCCATTTTTATTGTTCAGGGCTTTCTGAGCCTCGATGTTCCAAACCAGTCAAATCTCCAATTAAATATTTTCGCCTTCTTTTTGGTACTCTTCAGTCTAATTTTAAATTATGTCTGTTTATTTCCACTGTACTTTAGTATGATTTATTTAAGTATCTTATTCCGGCTTCTTCCTATTCCGGTTGGGAATAGGAAGAAGCTACAAATAATATTTTCACTTTTTTTTCCTTCCCTTTCCAAGCGCCGCTTTCTTATTCTTTCATAGAAAAAATTTTAAAGCATCAATCCCGAGGTACCTTTTAGATTAGTTGTTGCACCAAATTGTCCCGGTTCTTATGTTGCTTACCTCCTTCTTCTCTCCTGCACAAAACTTAGTCCAGTTAAATCCTCCTCTTCAGGGTGGCCATTTTAGGTCATCTTCGGGGGGAAAAAAGGCAAGCCCAGGGAGGAGAGATACGGCTCTCCTCAACCTGGCTGGTGGCTTCCCCTTACTCCACCGCCCCTCTGAGGCTGCTTCAGCCCCTAGCCAAAAGAGATCGGGGCTCTCTGATGAGAGACCACGGGCTGAGGCTGCGGACAGTCACGGTCCCTGGTCTGTCCATGAGGAGGGCGTAACTGGAAGTCTCCGAAAAGTATACCTAGTATCCTTTTGATAGGATGAGCCTATACAATATGTTTCCTGCAGATAAATCTTTATATTATAGTTATACAAATAGTCCTCGATTTATGACCGCAATTGAGCCCAAAATTTCTGTAGTTAAATGAGACATTTGTTAAGTGAATTTTGCCTGTTTTACGACCTTTCTAGCCACAGTTGTTAAGTGAATCACTGCAGTTGTTAAGTTAGTAATATGGTTGTTAAGTGTTTCTGGCTTCCCCATTGACTTTTCTTCTCTAGGTAACCCCAGGAATTTGCAACCATCATAAAAACATATCAATTGTCAAGCATCCAAATTTTAATCATTTGACTATGGGGATGCTGCAATTGTTGTAAAATTGGAAAAACAGTCAGAACTCACCCCCTGCAATTGTAACTTTGAATGGTCACTAAATGAATGATTGCAAGTTGAGGACTACCTGTATAACCTGCTTTGCCAATCACTGCTGAAGTCAGATTGACACGTGGACACAGAATGTTTTAACCTCTTCATCTCTAATTAATTCAACTTGCACCCTGCCCTCTTCTTCTTAGAACATCTAAGTTTTTGAAGTGAATGTGCTGACCATTGTGATTAAGCTAGATATAATACAGTTACATCTTGCTTAATCAGTAGAATTTTCAAAGCCGAATTCTAAGTGCAACTTCCATATCAGCTACAAAGCAAACTTACCTATAAAATATTATTTGCTTGGCTTTGATAAGTACCTTGAATATTGGCTGAACAACAGGGCAGCCCTTATGGAAATAAGCACAAGCTGTATAAGAGGAAAGAAATAGGCCCTTGGTATGCATGGAATCACTCAAAAAGCTGGTCTAAAACATCTATTGGTGGGAAGTGATTTAGAAAGGCTGTTGAGAGTACAGATCAGAGTCTCATCATTGCTAATTTGCCAATTAGAATCAATAGGAAACAGCAGTGCAAGCTGAGCCTTGTTTTCAGCTAATTACAGGAAAATAGTTCCTTGCCGGTGCAAGAGAAATCTTCCTTGAAGACCCCAACCCTGAGTTTCTAATCAAAAACTCCTTGAGATTCTTTTCATCAGAGAAATGGAGGATTAAAAAAAGGAAGCAGTGTTGAATTCTATGCCCTCCTTCTATCACTTCTGTGTGCTTATCTCAGAAGCATACCCTGCCTGGAGAAAGGAGAATCCTCCCCTTTCTCCTGACTGATCCTCTTATAGCTGTTGGGGAATTATCTGGCAGTTTACTACCCATCTGCTTAATTTCACATAGCCTTTTTTATTCTGTTTAGCTTTGCAAGCCTCCTGTGCCAGAGATGGACATATCCCGGAGGGAAAAGGGCCAGTGTTTGTTACCCTTATTTTCTCCACTGTATTCTCAAGTGACTAAGCAGCATTGAATTGGATGTCAGAAATATTTGAAATCTATATTTAGAAAAACAGATGGGCTCCTTGCTATGGCAAGTCAGGCAATGTACCTAGGCACACATGAAATACAAGATTTATAAAGAGCAAAACCCCGGGGAGATTAAACATAGATAAAGAGAGAGCAGAAGCCCCAAACCTAAATACTGCCATTATGTTCTTTGATTTCAATAGAAGAAAACTAAATTACAGTACCAAGAAGCTAAAATGGAGGGTGGAAAACAGAACACTGAAAAAACCCAACCCTAATAGACTAAAGTTAAGGAAAGAAAATGCATAAAATGGGTATCAGGAATAATTTTATAGCAATCCAAATCACTAGAGCATAGAATTAGCTCCCTTGGGAAACAGCTAGAGGCCTGTGGCTTAAATCTTTAGATCTGGAGAAGACAAAGCATGGAGACACAATCCACAGGGACCAATCCTGTATTAAACATTGGGATTAAAAAGACCAAATGGTTTTTCTGCCCTCTAATATCTGCTGCTCCACCCCTGCTGACTCCTATTAGCCCGAAAAGAGAGAAATAATATATCAACAGACAAAGGGATTGGAACTTGCAAACAACTCACAGCTGTATGAGAGCTGGTGCAGACAGTGGTGTATTTACAGGTCTTTGTTATGAATCAGGAAATGTCTGATTCAAATCTCCGTGGATATATTGGATGGCCTTAGTCCAGCTACTCTTCTCTCAATCTTGGTTTCTTATCTGTAATGGGAGGGTAATAACACTGTCTACACCATGAAGTTTCCAAAAGAATTGGAATATGATTGTACACACAAAGAGCTTTGAACAGGTTAAAGCCCTGTATGAATGCTAAGCATTATTTTCTTAAAAGCATGAAATGTGGGACTGCAGAGATCAGCAGTTAGAATACACCAAGAAAAGACAGAGAGGCTCTTGTAATCTTGAGAGACATAAAGGAGAGGGGATGGCAGCAAGAACAGCTTGTTGGACCACACTCTTCTTTTCAAAGGGTTGCGTACTTAAATGTAAGTGACCCCTTTATTCTTGGACCACATTTCTTCTCATTTCCTCACAGGCAAATTTAAGCAGACAGCAGAAGGATGGCAAGATATGTTGCTGGTGCATCAGAACTGAGCTAGGCAAAAAAGAGTTATTTGAGGGACCACCTTTTCCTGAATAATAATAATAATAATAATAATAATAATAATAATAATAACAACAACAACAATAATAATAATAATTTATTAGACTTGTATGCCGCCCTCTCTCCCTAAGGACTCAGGGCAGCTCACAGTATAAAACCCAATACAATAATTTACTTACAAAACCAATTAAACATTACAAGCTTAATAACAATAAAATAATTATAACAGAATTATAACAGAACAGAGTTGGAAGGGATCAGGGTGTCAAACCCGCAGCCCATGGGCTGGATGCGTCATGTGCTGGCCACGCCTACCCCCATTTTAGCAAAGGGGAAAAAAGTTGTGATATGTTATATGATGACTGTTATGTATGTAGGTTTGAAGTCATTGGTTTAGTTTGAACTGTTCTTATAAAATGTTGGAAATGATTGGTTTAAAAAGTGCGGGAAAACCCTGCACTCTGATTGGCTGGCAACTGCGGCTGCTGGCTATAAATAGCAGCCGCAGCCCAGCCAAATTGGGTCCGTTCTGAGCTGTAGTCACTAATAAACTAAGAGCTTGAAGCACTCTGCGTCTGTCTCTTCATGCAAACTTAACACTGGCGATGAGCATGGGATTCCCCTGAAGAAGACGTCAAGGCGGAACAGAAGGAGAGTGAGATGGCTGCACTGAACACCCCCCCAGCCCCGTTTGATCTGACGGCAGAAGACTGGGAGTCGTATGCAGATTGTTTCCAAATGTATCTGGAGGGAAACGATCTTGCCAACATTTCCGAGAAGCGGAAGAGGGCGGTCTTTCTCACGCACTGCGGTCCAGCAGTTTTCAAGATGGCGAAGGCATTGGCGGGAGCTGCAGACGTGAAGGTAATGGACTGGCCTGACTTAGAAAAATTGTTAAGAGCCCATTACGCGCCACAAGTATCGTGCCTCATTAAGAGACACGAGTTTTACCGTCGTGATCAAGGGGAAAGCAAAAACGTAAACAACTTCGTGGCAAGTTTAAGAGACACTGGGGGTGCATGCGAATTTAACAATTTAGAAGAGGCCATGCACGATCGATTTGTTCTGGGCCTTAAAGACAAGGTGCTACAGAGCAAGTTATTACTGAAACCTAAGATCACACTGAAGGAAGCAATAGAAGAGGCCTCTTCAGCAGAAGCTACCAAGTCCTCAGCAGCAGCCATGAAGAAAATCAACAAGGCCATAAGCCATCCTAATGTGGAAAAGTCCACAACAACTAATTGTGAGCAAATAGATTCTGAGTCAGACTGTAGTGAGGTGGAGGAAGGAATTTACAGACTCAGAATGGAGCGGAAAAAGAAAGACCTGGGAAGAAAGAGGCAAGATTTCTACTGCAGAGGTTGTGGGGGAAGCCACCCCCGCACTGAATGCAAGTTTTTAGACACCATTTGCCTCTGTTGTGATAAAAGAGGACACCTAGCAAGAGTCTGCAAATCATCCAGAACTCCACCCAACAGAAGAAAGTTTGCTACAAGCAAAGACAAAGAATTCAGGCCCAACAATCTCAGTGAGAAAATGGGGCACAGCACAGAAGCAAATGGGAAGAATGAAACTCATCCAACAGTAACTATTGGTCATTCATCACCTTTAAGAAGCAGAAAAGTGCATGTCAAGGTACTTATTGAAGGAAGGCCTTGCCAAATGGAAGTGGACTCAGGCTCATACCTATCTATGGTGTCATGGGACACTATTCACAGACTTCTTCTCAACATCCAGAAGAAGCACTTCAAGAAGCAAGCATTGACTCTTAAAGACTACCAAGGGAACAAGATTCCAGTAGTTGGAACAAGAGAATTCAATGTGAAATTCAAGGGAAACGCCCTTTGAAGTCTTGAGTGGTTTCCGAGGGTCTTCAGCGTGGGAAGATTAGAGCAAGTCTTAGGGACCCCCATCACATTTAACCTAGATCCCAAGGTACAACCAATCCGTTTGGACCTGGCACAGGCATATCAACAATTAACAGTTGATGATGCCACTGCTGAAGCCCAAACCATTGTGACCCATAGAGGTGCCTTCAAATGCAAAAGATTGCAATTTGGAGTAAGCGTGGCACCAGGCATCTTCCAAAGCCTTATGGAAAGAATGTTACAAGGGTGGCCAGGGGTGGTGCCCTATTTTGATGATGTTTTAATTTCTGCTGAAAATGACACTCAATTACACGAAAGACTCAGGGAAGTCTTAACTAGATTCAAAAAAGCGGGGTTAAAAGTCAAAGAAGAAAAATGCACACTTAGAACAGATAAAGTGGAATTCTTGGGTTACATGATTGATAAACATGGCATCCACCCCACAGAGGCAAAGGTTCAGGCAATCAAAGAAGCCCCCAGGCCAAAATGCAAAACAGATTTGCAAGCAATCTTGGGACTCATTAACTTCTATCATATGTTTCTACCTCAGAAGGCAACCATTGCAGAACCCCTACATAGGTTGCTGGACAAAAAATCTGCTTGGGTCTGGGGGAGGAAGGAACAAGCTGCATTTAACAATATCAAGAGACTAATCACGTCTGATGCTATGCTGATACAGTTCTCTGAAAACTTTCCTGTTGTTCTGACTTGTGATGCCTCCCCTTTTGGAGTGGGGAGGGTTTTGAGCCACATGCTTCCCAGTGGGAGGGAACCCCCTATTGCATTTTACTCTCGCACTTTGACTAAAGCAGAGAGAAATTACAGCCAACTGGACAAGGAAGCCTTGGCAATTGTTGCAGCTGTCAAGAAATTCCATGAGTATTTATATGCGAGAACATTTACTATTGTCACAGATCACAAACCTCTGTTAGGCATTGTGGCAGGGGACAAACCAACGCCCACGATCCTGTCAGCAAGAATGCTGAGATGGACTGAATTTCTTGCTGCTTATTCATACAAACTGATCCACAGACCTGGTAAAGACATTGGGCATGCTGATGCTTTGAGTCACTGCCCACTTCCTTCACACATTGAGGACCCTGTTCCTGAGACTCACACCATTTTTCTAGAAACTGTTGCCAAACTTCCAGTACACGCTGCTGAAATTGCCAGAGAGACTGCCAAAGACACTTTATTGGCTCCTGTCATAGGCTGGATTAAGAAAGGTTGGCCACTTCAAGATCTACCTCAACTCGCCCAACCTTTTAAATCCAGGCAAACTGAATTATCTGTATTAAGAGGATGTATTTTGTGGGGTAACAGGGTGGTTATTCCTGCAAAACTACAAAAAGAGGTTTTGGAAATGTTACATGATGGTCATCTGGGAATTGTCAGAATGAAGGGATTGGCCAGGAGTTATGTATGGTGGCCAGGTATTGACAAAATGGTTGAAAACTGGGTTGCATCTTGTCCCAACTAATCAGGCCTGCCCCACCTCTCGCCCCCACACAGGAATGGGAATGTCCTAGGGGCCCATCAATTCACATTGATTTTGCTGGCCCTACCAGAGGGCACACTTTCCTTATTATAGTTGATGCATATTCCAAATGGCTGGAGGTTATCCCTATGGCATCCACCACAACTGAAGTTGTCATCAAACAGCTTAAAAAGCTTTGTGTAACTCACGGGTTACCTGATGTGCTTGTTTCTGACAATGGCCCTCAATTTACATCCAACCTTTTTGAATCATATCTAGCACAGCAGGGTATCAGACATGCCCTGACTGCCCCTGGGCATCCTTGCTAACGGGCTGAATGTATGGTACGATTTACCAAGGAAACACTTCAGCAATTGGGTCCAGGGGATATCCCTGAGAGAGTTGAAAAACTTCTCAGTGTTCAGCATATCACTCCCAACCCCTCAACTAATTTAACCCCAGCTGAATTGTTGATGGGTAGGAAACTCAGGTCTCCCCTTGACCGTCTCCATCCCACTTACGCACCCAACACACCACTAGATTCCACTAGTAAAATTCGCACTTTCACTGTGGGTGATTCTGTTTATGCTAAGAACCTCATGGGTGAACCATTATGGATTCCTGCTGCGATAACCCAAATCACAGGCCCCAGGTCTTACAGGGTACAAACGGAGGATGGTGTCCTCTGGAGCAGGCACATTGATCAATTAAGATCCAGATTGCCTCAGGAGCATCGCTTTTGCTCCTCTCTGGTTCCCATACCTACTGCCTCTTGTAGGGGGGATGGGGAGGATTATGAGAGTAATCAGCAAGTAAGAATCAACCCCATGTGTAACGAGCTAACACGACAGGAACCATCCCAAAACCTGTCACAATACCAACAAGCATTTTCACAAATGGAAGATTGCACATCACTACCTGATTTAGGTGCTGACATTGGGTTGGAGATGGATTGGGAGGAGAGACCAGGTTGTAGTAACCAAACAGGTTCTACCATTACTACAAGTCCAAGTAAGGAAATGTCAGCAGACATATTTCCTCTCTCACAAGGTGAGAACCTTAAAACATCTGAACCACGTAGGTCTCAACGTACACATAAGAGCCCCACCTATTTAAAAGAATACATTAGATAGGTTGGGGTTTGAGTATGGACTGAACCTAGTGGGGAGGGGTGTTATGTATGTAGGTTTGAATGTCATTGGTTTAGTTTGAACTGTTCTTGTAAAATGTTGGAAATGATTGGTTTAAAAAGTGCGGGAAAACCCTGCACTCTGATTGGCTGGCAACTACGGCTGCTGGCTATAAGTAGCAGCCGCATCCCAGCCAAATTGGGTCCATTCTGAGCTGTAGTCACTAATAAACTAAGAGCTTGAAGCACTCCGCATCTGTCTCTTCATGCAAACTTAACAATGACATTATGACACTGGGAGTTTGACACCCCTGTTCGTCCAACCCCCTGTCCAAGCAGGGGACCCTACACCATTTCTGACATATGGCAGTCCAGTCTCTTCTTGAAAGCTTTCTTGGAAGTTCTAATATTATGGATAGCACTGAGAGTGGGCAACCATGTTCTCAATTCTTTGAGCTAGAAGAATACAGCTAGTAGGAATAGCAGAATGATAATGATTTGAATAGGTAAAAGTGTATTTTTTTTAATTTCTACAACCTGCTCTGTCTTTCATTAGGATATCAAATGTAGTAGGGTACCTCAGGAATACAATTCAGTTTACAAAAAAGAAAAGATCTGAAGGCATCAGACTTACCACTCAATTTTGCTGAAAGCAAACATTTCAGAGCTCAATAGGTGGTTTCTGACTGAGCCAAATATTCAGGGAATTCTGAAAAAAGAAATAATTTCAACAAATCTAGTCTATAGTCTGAAGTGTACTGCATAAATCATTTGTTCCTGAGCTGATGGCTGAAAAGTGGAAATATAAATCAAAACCAGTTACTAGGTAGCTGTACTTAATAAAAAAGGATTTTCCCCAGTTCAAATATTATCTGCAAAATGAACATATTAACCTGCATTGCAGGATGGTTGTGTGGAATGATAACATAATTAAGGGCTCTGAATATTTTCAAGCATTGTATAAGTATTACGTGTCAAGTACTGTATCATTATTTTACTATTTGCATTGTCTTATCTGTATGAGTAATAGATCTTCCCTACTATTTGGAATTATTTTATATCATTTTATGGTAGTTAATATTTCAAAGCAATTTCAAATTCTTCATCCACATTTTTGTGATCTGGGAGTTCACCTGTTAGATTTCTCTATCTAATAACAACATATGGTATAATTTAAGAAACATTCTAGGTTTGCTTCAGTTCGCGACAGTAAGACAAGGAGCAGTGTTTGAAGTATAATAATTCTAGCGCCATGGGCTGTCATACTCGTTAAATTGTGTATGTGTGTATGCTTGTCTGTAAGAGATCATCCTGAAATTGTATGAATGGTATTCAGAAACAGAAAAGATCGAAGTATTCCTAGACATTTGCGAAATAGCCTTGAATGAAAAGCAAATTTATATAAGCCCACTCCATAATTTTATGACTGATTTATTGATATTCAGGAAGATTGTCAGGAAGATTTAGCCTGACTGAAGTGAATTCCACTTGTTTGCTTTTTAATACCAGCACCCCATAGAGCTTTGGGACTAATAGAAACTTCTGGGGATTGGAGACATTATTCAAGGCTATCACAGGGAAAAAGGATTAATCACATCTTTTCTGTCTGCTATAGTTCCTGCACTCCTCCAAATAATCTAATAATTGTATTTTATGAAATGCACATATTACAGGTAACCTTTGACTTACAACAGTTCAGTTTGTGACCATTTAAAGTTATAATGGCACTGTTTTGAGTAGTTCGGAGAACTGGTGGTAACCTTCCACCAGGAATGGGGAGGGAATGGAGATTTTACAATATCCTTCCCCTGCCACACCCACCAAGCCACACCCACCAAGCCATGCCACGCCTACCAAGCCACGCCCACAGAACCGGTAGTAAGAAAATTTGAATCCCACCACTGTTATGATGGTTTTGGCAGCTCCATGGTCACGTGATCAAAATTCAAACACTTGGCAATTGGTTCATATTTATAATGGTTGCAGTGTCCCAGGGTCACATGATCACCTTTTGCCACCTTCTGACAAGCAAAGCCAATGGGGAAGCCAGGTTCACTTTACAACCTTGTTATTAATTTAACAATTGCAGTGATTCACTTAACAACGGTGGCAAGAAAGGTCAAAACTCATTTAACAAATGTCACACATAGCCACAGAAATTTTGGGCTCAGTTGTGGTCGTAAGTTGAGAACCACCTGTACTTGCTTTCACATTTGGATTTTGGAAGGAATTATTTCACTGTGGAAATTGAGAGCCTTCAGCTCTGATGAACAAAGAATTAACCACCTTCCTTTATCCCCAGTTAGGATAGAGCTCCAGGACACTCAGCCATAGAATTGCATTCAACACTCTAAAATGCTGAAGTGCGCTGTTAATGAGCTGCCAAATGAATGTTAGCACCAGCCATGCAGTTCTGAGAGTAACATTGCACCTTTGAGGTGCTAGCCGGCTGCTCTCAAATAGTCTACATATGTAGCATGTGTTCTGAGCCAGGCTTCATCAAACGTAATTAATATCAAACTTGTTTTAAAAGCAAAACCTATTTTATTGCAACGCTGGGAATTACTTTCATTCCCAGACAGAACTAATTATAAACAGTTCCCCAAGATAAGCACCTGCCTTTCAGGGCTGTGGAATGTTGCCCCAAAAAAAGAAGTATCCAATTAATTATAACAGAAACCAATCGAAGTACCAGAAAAAACCAACCAGAGTACACAGAGCTTCAAGGAGGACTCGGAAGCTATCAAACTACTTTGCTTCCTGCAAAGCTTTTGTCATTGAGGTCTGACTTTTATCCCTTATGGGAGGGGCAATCACCTCCCAGCCTTACACCCGAGTCACCCCTTCTGTTTCAGCTGCTCTTGCCTTCCAGCAGCTCTGCGCACACGCACACTGGGAACAGGCTCCCCTGGGTCTTCTGCTTTGCTACTGCCAGACTCCGAAGGCTCCTTGGCAGCACCCCACTCCCAGATGGTCCTGGCCCCATCCCTGAATCGGACACAGGACCCTTGTCCACATCCTCTCCAGACTCCCTGACTAGTCCCCTTTCTTCCTCACTGTCCAATTCCGCTGCTGTCTGCACTGGCTGCCAGCGAACCACAACAGCATGTGGGGGAAGAGGAGGAGGAAGAGCATGACTGGGTCTGGTGAAACTGATGGTAGATTGCACCATGATGCATTCACTGCGCATCACATCTATTGAGCAGCTGAAACATTTGTCCTGTACTCTGGTCCTCAATAGCCATTATATCTTAGATTTCAATCTCAGGGAAAATTGATTTGAGAGAGAACAGGAAAAACAAGTGCAAATACAGAGGGGTTATTTTAAAAAGAGGTTTTAATTCTTTACAAATGAAGCTCAATTAAAAAAAACACACAATTCAGTTTAATTTATAAAGAAATAAAATCACACACACAAAGCAACAACCCCCTTCCTTATGCTACTTTTGTAAAGAATGAGTTCAAAACAGTGACTTGTTTCATGTCCTTTTATAGCATAAACAAGACTATCTGAACATACAAGATGCTTCTAGGAAAAAATGTACTCAGATGTGATCTAGGGCAATGGATGCTACTGCCCATTATGCATTTTGCCTCTGTCTTAAACTACATAGGGTTAGAGAAAATAGAAGAAAGCACAGTTTGCCATGAAATGGGATATTTTGACTGAAAGGGTGCTTGTATGAGGAGAAAACCCAAGGGAATGCCGTGTCTAATTGCTATATAAATAAAACAATTTCACTACAATCACTAAATTCTACACTGAATTCAACTGTTCTGGTGCAGTTTGGGCTGTAATGATTCTACCATGCTAAAATTATTAACTTCACATTTGTGACAATCCCTCTGAGATGTAGCACACGTCAGCTCTTATTATGAAACCTAATCACCTGTGACAGGAATGGCCTATATAGCATTTCCATCTGCAGACAGTAAACAATGGTGCTAGAAGAATATGAAGTGAGGAAAAAAAGTTGTTTGTTTGGAGGTTTTTTTTTGCACATGCAACATTACATCTGATTTCAAAATTGCTCCTGCCATAATTTCTCCTTGACTGATGTAATTTCTCAGAACAATTTTCTTCCTTGCACCCATCAATGATAATTTATTTCCTTATATTCAGGGTATGTTGCAAAATACATTTCAGCTTGGAAAATATAGTTTCTATAATGCCAGTGTTACATAATAAACACCAAGCATTCCCCCTCTACCAATGGTGGGATTTAAAATTTTTTTACTACCAGTTCTGTGGGCGTGGCTTGGTGGACGTGGCAGGGCAGAATACTGTAAAATCTCCAGTCAGAGATGGTATTTGCTGGTTCTCTGAACTACTCAAAATTTCCGCTACCAGTTCTCCAGAACTGGTCAGAACCTGCTGAATACCACCTCTGACTTCTACCTGCATTATTTTTTCCTTGAAGGTACAGAAACTGAACTGCCACTGTTACAGAACAGTAGAATTAAGGGTTTTGGTCATGAGAGATGCCTATTTTTTCCCTTCACTTTTTATTTTATTTCCACTTGAGTGATTAAAAGGTGAGAGAGAAAAAACCACCACAGAAATATCATTTAAAAAAAGGTGCATATAATTTTATATTAAAATTGTATTTTGCTTCAAAGTTTGTATGCAATTTTTCTAGACTGCATTTATGCATCTTTGAGGGCTGTACAGTTATTGCCAGGGGTGGGATTCTACCAGTTCGGAGTGGTTCTATAGAACCGGTTGTTACGATTCTGTGCAGTTTGGAGAACCAGCAAACTGCGACTCTGGCTGGCCCCATTACTTACAAGCCATGCCCAGCCATTCACGTGACCACCAAGCTACACCCAGTCAGCAAGCCACACCCATCCAGTCACATGACTAGCAAGCCACACCCACAAATTAGGCCACACCCAGAGAAACGGTTGTTAAGAAATTTGAACCCCACCCCTGATTATGGCAAAGGGTTGATCCATTCCAATTTGTGTATTACTGTGTTAATAATGCAAATTAGTTCCACTTGCTTAAAAATTAGGCTTGAATGCAACTTTCAAGCTGCCCTTGAAACCTGTCTAACCTTTGAAAGCAAGGGCGTGGGAAGGTATAATTCAGCTGAAACTATGCTAAGTATGACAACAAGAAATTGGATTACACTAGCACTCCCTTCCCTATAGATGCGAACAGAAATGCACCAGAAGGCCGTGATCACAATGGTACCTTCCATTGTTCCATTCACATGCTATAACTAGTACCCATAATAGAATCCTGCTCTTCAGTGCAATTGTCTCACTTCCTTTTGAAGTCACTCAGATTGCTCTGTTATCTATCCTGAATATCCAACTATTCAGCCTTGCTGGAGGATCTCTAGTAGTTGGAGCAAGAGAGAAAGATTAACCTTACTTTGTCTATTCTTTTCCCCATTCCAAGGATCATGTTATCAATTTTTATTATGTTCTTACTTTCCTAATCTAGAAGCATCAAATATTATTACGTTTCCTAACTACAGAGAACACCTTTGTCCTAATGATTTTAAGTTGCCCATTTCTGTTGTGGTTTTAAAAGGGAACGTCTATAATTTTGTTGCCTGTTTGTCACAGTTCTTTGGAAACTGTGATTTCCTGTGTGCATTGCTTTGAGTGTCCTTCCCCAAGGGAAGGAAATGATAATTCTGTAGAGTGGACTATGGAGACCTTTGCTAGTCTGTAGACATGAGCCTCCTTCTGGGATCTTGGCAATGTGTAAATGTTAAAATCATAAAAATATCCTAAAATATATATTACTCTGGGCTTCTATGTCTAAGCAAATCATTTAGCAAGTTATAAATAGCGATCACCAGAAGTCTATTGAATAGAAGCCCAATTTTTCTTCCTTACAGCCAGGTTTTCAGCTTCCTATTAACTTGCCAAAATCAATGACCAGATTATCAAATTGCTCACTGGGTTGTAAATCATTTGTATAAATGAAATAGACTGGAGGCCCAACTTCCTGATCCTGAGTCTTGATTACAATTAATATGACAGTGGATATATATTAGAATAAAAGGGGGGAGGTAAGAAAAATGGTTACTGTAGCACTATGGTGAGAATGTTCATAAATACAAGCCGCTGCCAATATAAAATGTACAATGGAGACAAATGGGATAAAATTAAAATAATAAATGTTAATGATGCAAAAAATAAGGTTGAAGTATAAGAGGGTGATAAAGTGTTTGTAAGGTAATTTTTTTTTTAATTACATTTATATGCCGCCCTTCTCCGAAGACTCAGGGCGGCTTACAATTTCTGGGATACAACCCAGTGTGCTCAGAAATAGCCTTCATTCCATTGTATATGCCTGTTTATTACTAAGCGGCATTTTTACAAGGTCAGCTAATTGCCCCCAACAATCTTGGGTCCTCAATTTACCTACCCTGAGAGGATGGAAGGCTGAAATAATATGAAATAGAAACATTAACCCTGTAGTTTAATTGCAAATAATTATTTTTTGCAAGCCAGTAGTAGAAGATGCCAGTCAGCCTGTGTCATCCATCTACAAACAGGTGATCTCCAGATATGGTGTAACTAGAAGCCTTAGAATTTACAATCAGCACCATTGTTAGTCACAGTGTTTAGAATTCCTAGGAGTTGTAGTCCCAAGATATCTGAATGAATTCTGACTAGGAATGGCTTCATGACACTGTCCTTTAAGACTGCCAGTTGACCAAGGAGCAAAACCAGATAACTGAAGCTATCTGTGTCTTATGCTAGCAAGACTGTGGTCCCATTAATGACAGTCTATATCCAGACAGTTGAGAAAGATGTATGTCTCCCAAACACCACTCCAACTGGCATCCAAGCAAGGCTGGGGATAAATTTTATTCCAGTGGATTTAAAGCACAAAGAGAAATCCATTTCATTTGTAGTTAAAAATACTAATTGGTATATATTTTTATATTACTGGTAGTCCTTACTTAATTATCCTAATTGGGACTGGAATTTATATTGCTAAGCAAAGCAATCATTAATCATACTATCATGTGACTGCATTGCTTAGCTTCAGCAATTATGGTTATCGCTCTTAGACAAGGACATCATGAGGCAAGGATTCTTTTGCCTTGCCACACTCATCTGTTTTAACATCCTCCTGTTTTGCCTGCAACTCTGCCCTTTTGGCTCCCCTGCACTCCATCTTTCCCTGCCTCCGTCTGCTGCCTGAAAGCCAAATCTGGCACTAGGTTCTGCCTCAGTTTACCTTTCCAATAGGCAACTCATGCCCCACCTGATCTTTGCCATCTTCTTCCTCCTGCTGCTGACAAGGGATGCCTGGCCTTGGGAAGGCTCAGTAATTGCCTCAGCAGGATCTGCCTTGTCAGCAACAGGAGAAAGAAGGATATTTGGGGGAAGCGTGGAGGGGACATGTAGTGCAGGGTGGCCAGCAGGGCAGAGATGTGGGTGAGATAGGAGGATGGGGGCTTGAAATGCATGCTATCATTGTAAGTGTGAATGGGCTGAGAAATGCCTGAATTTTGAACACATAATCATGCGGATGCTGCAGTGGCTGTAATTTTGAAGACCATCATAAATACATTTGTTCAGCACCATCCCAATAGTCACTTAATGAATGGTCATTAAACAAGGACTACCTGTATGGGAACTGTAAAGCGCCAAGATAAGCAATTTATATTACTATGGTAGCATAATAGCAAACATGTTATCGTTATGAGTAAAATACAAGCAAACAAATTGCCGTACTTCGTTCCAGGCTTGGTAATAAATCAATTCTCCAAACACTTAATCCCACACTCAGGGACTTACTTACAGTGAAAGCTCAGAGATAAATGACTAGATAAGCTACATTATTGCAGACAACACAGACCTCATACATCTGCAGAACACCCACTTCCTACAGAACATGGAGATTATGTATGTCTGCTCCAGGATTTAAATCTATTCATTGCCTGAACTTGAAATTGAGAACCATTTGCTCAGTGTTTTCAGATGGGTTCTATATGGCCTGAGAAGTATTTCCAACCCCATCAACTTCATCTCTCAAAAATAATTATTTCCTTGTTAAGCATTGTTTGAATATAATTCAACCTTATTATTTCTTCAGCAACCCAGCTGTGTTCATAGTACAGTGTAGAGTTCAATGGCAGCTCTGTGAGGATCCCTCCCTCCATTAGACTAGTAACACTAAACTAAAACCATCTCACAGAACATAAAACATACAATCATAAGGCTGAAAGAAATCTTGAAGGTCTTCTAGTCCCAACACCCTGCTCAACCAGGAGACCCCCATATCATTTTGAAGAAATGGCCATTCAATCTCTTCTTAAAAATCTCCAGTGACAGAGCACCACAACTTTTGAAGACTAGCCATTCCACAAGCTGATTGTTCTCACTGTCAGGAAATTTCACCTTAGTTGTACATTGGATCTCTCTTTGCTAAGATTCCACCTGTTACTTCTTTTGTGTAACTGCCCTTTAGTGCTTAGGAGAATAATTTTCTCTTCTCTGTGGCAGACCCACAAGCACTGGAAGACAGTTGTCCTATCCCTCCAATCCTTCTCTTTGATAGGCTTAACATACCTAGCTCCCTCAACCATTCATCATATGATTTAGCCTCCAGACATCTTATCATCTTTGTTGCTGCTCTCTGCATTAGGGTCTCAGCATTTTGTATCTTGGAGAATAGTAACAGGAAAAGAGGGTGCACTAAATAAAACTACCTTTATTTATTTATTTTTTTAAAAGCATAGGTCATTATGGCAAGGAACAGAAAAGGTTAAGAATTCATGGAAAAAAGACATGGATTAAAAAAAAAAATCAAGGGACCAGAAATGTGGAGGGAAAAAAAAGACGAGCTTGCTTAGGTTACCCAAGGCCATTTCTTTGAAATCCATGAGATTTCTGCTACTTTGCAAAAGAATCAAATAAATCAATAAAAGAAATTATAAGGGGAAATGTTTTCCCATGTCTTATTTATTTGCAAAATAGAGTAATAAAAAGTATATTGGGAGCTTAGTAACCCCAAGCGAGAAAAACAAAAATTAAAGGGAGTGGTATTGAAGAAAAAAGGTAAGGCAAATTCTCCTTAAATAAAATGTTACCCCTGGGAATTATAGTACATATACTTTTCTTGGCAACAGTAAGAAAGTAATTTTTTATTGTCTCCCAGAATCTTTCTGGAGTTCCTGGTGAAGACTATTGACCTTGTCATCTTTTCTCCTAAATATCCTCTTATTGCTTTTATAACCTGATTAGCTTTTTTGAGATCAGCCAAGGTTCTGCTAGGTAAAACTGCAAAAGAGAGAGAGGGGGGAGGAGGGAGAGAGGGAGGGGGACATATGACAAGTAGGAAACACCTCAGTAAGGCATCATCCCTAAACTTTAAAATCTCAGCCCTACACAATGTGGCATTTTTATACTGAAACTTTTCATCTGATCAAGAAAATTAATGATTCAGGGATAAGAAGGAAAGAGTTTCTAAATAGAATTTATTGTAGGATGTCAATCTTCTGAACTTTTCAATGTGCAGCCGAAGAATTTGTTGAAAAGCCCCAATGGAAGGACATCTAGTTTCATATTTAGGATCTTCCTAGCCGAAGTATTCAGACTTGTCATCACCTTCAAATTTGAAGGATGAATCTTCAATAGTATCTTCATCTCCACCCCATGGAACATTCTCTAGTAAGCAAGTTAGCTTCAACACTCCTCATCTTTCATAAAACACTAACAAGTCTTAGTTCTGTGCTCAGACCTGGGGTCCCAGGTGTGTGAAGGGATTCTTCTTCTGGCTATGGTACCGATTGTTCTGGTTTACTCAAATGCTGTGTATTTTAATTTTTGTATATCTTTTGAGTCATTAAGGCCTTATGTGATGCCATTGGGGTGGGAGCTAACTGGATCTCATAGGGGACTCATTTCAGAAGGTAGATGCTGCAGCAGAGAGCCTCCTGGGTCTTGAAAGATGACATTGTTTAATCAAATGGACCTGGAGCACACCAACTCTATTGGCTCTTAATGGCTGGGCAGAAACCACAAGAGATAAATGGCCCTCAAATAATTGTCCCTGATGCCATGTAAGGTTTTATAGATGATAATCATCATCTTGAATCTCATCTGGAAGCCCACCAGAAAGAGTGAAGCTCACAAAGCAGGGGTATCACAGGGGACAAACCCACTTCTGTTCACCCTGCTTCATTCTGGACCAGATAAAGTTTCCAAGTGGCCTTCAAAGGTATCTCCATTCTCAGGACGGCCTTCATACATGTATAAAAATACTTATTTCTCCAACATCTTGATAGTCTCTAGATTAATATTTTCACCTGACATCTGTCCTTGTTCTCAAACTAGAAATATACATTTTATTCAAAGTGATCATAAAATTCATAATCTCCAGGTGTTATTTCAATTCTTTTAAGTTTTTGGATGTTATTATCAAGGGAATGAAGAGATTATCAGGTATTTGCTATCTGAAGGCTATAATGCTTTGTGATTGTGCTAATCTTTAAATATAAAGTTTCACAATCATAATGGCTGTAGCTTTATGTCTTACATGGAGAAAGAGATGCCAGATGTTCAAGCTGGCTTTAGAAAAGGCCAAGGAACATGACATCATTACTGATACATGCTGGACAATTGTCAGAGCCAGTATACTTCATTGATTGTAGAAAATCCTTTGATCATGTCCATCATATCACACTATGGAAAATGCACAGAAAAATGGGGATCCCAAACACCTCATTGTCTTTGTGAGAAACTTATGTACAGGTCAGGAAACCATAGTATAGGCAGAACATGATGAAACAGGGTGGTTCCAGGCAAAGAAGTGCAATAGGTCTACAGACTCTCCCCTTATTTATTCCATTTATTTATTTATTTATTTATTTATTTATTTATTTATTTATTTATTCGACTTATATGCCGCCCCCTCTCCAAAGGACTCGGGGCAGCTTACAATTAAAATACAACAATAAATGAATTAATTAAAAGAGTATTAAACAAATTAAGCTGAATTAAAATTTAAAAACCCCTAATTAAAATAACCCCAACCCAAGAGAATCAGCACAGCCCAGATTGTAAGAAGAGCCAAGTTTTCAAATCATGGCGGAAGGTGCGAAGATCGGGGCTAAGAGCTCCAGCGGAAGAAGATTCCACAAAGTGGGAGCCGCCACAGAGTAGGCCCTCTCCCGGGTCACCACCAAGCGACATTGTGTCGCAGACAGCACCCCGAAGAGACCCCACCTGTGCGCCCATATAGGGCGGTTAGCATTTGATGTTGGGAGGAGCCATTCTCGTAAATAGCCTGGACCCATGCCCTGTTGGACTTTGAATGTTAGAACCAAAACCTTGAATCTCACCAGGAGGGCAACCGGAAGCCAATGCAGGCCGCGCAGGAGGGTTGTAACATGGGAGTATCGGGAAGCTCCCATCACAACCCACGCGGCCGCATTCTGCACCAGTTGAAGCCTCCGAGTGGTACGCAAGGGCAGTCCAAGGTAGAGAGCATTGCAGTAGTCGAGGCGGGAAATAACGAGGGCCTGAGTGACTGTGTGCAGGGCATCTCAGTCCAGGAATGGGCATAACTGGCGAACCAGCCGGATCTGGGCAAAGGCCACGGCCCCCACCTGCTCCTCCAATTTGAGCCGTGAGTCCAGGAGGACCCCCAGATTCCATGCCCTGTCCACGGGGTTCAACACCTCCTCCCCCATGACCAAAGATGGAACCTCCAAACTGGACCGAGATGTCAGTATGCACAGCCACTCTGTCTTGGCGGATTGAGTCGAAGCATGTTCCTGTCCATCCAGATCCGTACCGCTTCCAGACAGCAGGACATCACGGAGAGAGCATCACTGATGTGGCCTGGGGTGGAGATGTATAGCTGAGTATCATCAGCATACTGGTGATAACTCACCCCAAAGCCACGGATGATCTCACCCAGCGGCTTCATATAAATGTTGAACAGGAAGGGTGAGAGGACCGAGCCCTGGGGCACCCCACAAGTGAGGTACCTTGGAGTCAACCTCTGCCCCCCTGCCAACACTGTTTGCGAACGTCCCGAGAGGTAGGAGGAGAACCACGGTAAAACAGTGCCTCCCACACCCAACCCCCCAAGACGTCGCAATAGGATACCATGGTCGATTGTATCGAAAGCCGCTAAGAGATCTAACAGGACCAGGACAGAGGATGAAACCCTGTCCCGAGCCCTAACGAGATCATCGATCAGCGTGACCAATGCTGTCTCCGTGCTGTACCCGGGCCGGAAGCCCGATTGGTACGGATCCAGGTAGTCCGCTTCCTCCAGGAAAAGTGGCAATTGCTGAGCCACCACACTCTCAACAACCTTCGCTTTTTGGAGACCGGACGAAAGTTGTTCAACACGGCTGGGTCAAGGGCAGGCTTCTTCAGGAGGGGTCTCACCACTGCCTCTTTCAAAGCGGCAGGGAATAACCCCTCCCTTAGCAAAGCGTTGACCACTGCCCGGAGCCAGCTGCACGTAACCTCCCTGGAGGCATAGACCAACCAGGAAGGGCACGGGTCCAATAAACATGTGGTTTCCACGTATGCTATATGTGGAATATATATTAAAGTTTTAAAGCCTTGGTGGTGCAGGCTGTTAAATGCCTAGCACTTAGATTCACTTAGTTCCAGCTGCCTGCAATTAGTGCAGGCTCGAATCCCACCAGGCTCAAGGTTGACTCAGCCTTCCATCCTCTCGGGGTAGGTAAAGTGAGGACCCAAGATTGTTGGGGGCAATAAGCTGACTTTGTAAAAATGCCGCTTAGTGATAAGCAGGCATATACAATGGAAGGAAGGCTATTGCTGAGCGCATTGGGCTGTATCCCAAAAATTGTAAGCCGCCCTGAGTCTTTGGAGAAGGGCGGCATATAAATGTAATAAAAAAAAAAAGTAAGGCTGGATTGGAAGATGAGCATGTTTTTAAAATTAGATGAAGAAATAAAAATAGCCTGCACTATGAGACCACTCTGAAAATGCAAAGGATCTAGTACTAAATTCAAAGAGTACAGAGAAGATATGGGACTAAAATTAAATATTTATTATTTGAATTATTTGAAATATAAAGAACATGTAGAACAATCTCTTGGAACTGACAATGAGGCATTGGATAGTTTCTGCCTTTTGGGATTAATCATTAGCAATAAAGGAACAAGCAATCAGGAAATACACTGAAGACTAGTGCTTGGTAAGAGCAGCCATGAAGGCTTTGGAAAAGTTAATTCAAATGCCATGATGTGTCTGTGCCTACAAAGATCAGAATCATGCAAGCCATGGTACAGTATTCCCTGTGGCACTCTAGGTCCAGAAAATGAAAGTGGACTTTAAAGAAACAGGATAGGAAGAGTATTGATGCTTTTGAACTTTGGTGTTGGAGAAGGCTTTTGAGAATATCAAGGCAAGCGAGAAAACAAACCAACGGCTCATTTAATAAATTAATCCAGAGTTCTCAAATGGCCAGACGCAAATTATCCTATTTGGAACATCTTATGCAAAGACCCAGCTCTTTGGAAAAGGGAAAAGTTGAAGGGAAGAGGGGGACAATCAGCAGCAAGATGCATGGACTCAGTTACAGTGGCAATGAGTACACCATTGCGAAACTTGAAAGAATTTGTTAAGGATAAATCGTCACGAAGAAATTCTATGTGGCTGCTAAGTGTCAAATATGATTCGATGGTACATAATCAATAGTTTTATGCCTGGGTATCTGTTTTTTTGTGGAAGAACATTGGAACTCTACACCAACAAATGATTTAGAATATGTTGTGATTCTGGTCACAGTTTAAGTGCACATCGGTATTTCCAGTGACATAATTCAGTTCCCTGCTATTCATATAAGCCATGCAATTACATATGCCCAGAAACAAAATCATTTTGTTAGAACACCAGTAGATGGGACTTAGACTTAGAATACCTATTGTCGCTTTGAATGTACAACTAATCAGCATACATTAAAATGAAATTTCATTGCATACAGAATATGCAGTGATATCAACAAACTTTGATCATTTATTAAAATGTGGAGAAACTTCTGGTTATGTATAAATTTTGCTTTGGAGGCTACTTGACTAGTTTCATGCTCAGTTGCTACATCTGCACAACTTGTAAGCTTCTCCCTTTTTCTTTTGTCATCTTCATGGTGCTGGGCCCTTGGGGAGAGATAATAGCTGAACTGTTTGTCACATTTTCCAGTTGGTTGCCTGAACATCCCCAAGGGAGCTTTCTCTGCACCAGAACCCAGAGGAGGTGAGAACTGCTTCCTGTTTGCACATGCAAGAAAAGCAGAAACACAGCAGGCTGAGGAGAAGAGCGGAGCTGTCAGTGGCTCTTTCAACTCCAGCAACACCAGTTGATCACTGCCTTTGACTTTGTGGTGACAGTGCCCAACTGAGCGTGGCTCTTGCTGAAACCTCCTGGTACAGGGGGAAAGGTGATTATCCCCTTGGACAATCAAGAACCCTTGTTCTAATTTAACTCTAAACTGTCACAGGAATTTCGGTAGGTTTAGCATGGTTACATGTTGTAACATACATTTTTATGTGCTGCCTTGACAGTTCCTAGAATATGTTATTAAAAGGTTTAAATATGTAATGTGACACAGCAAGGATGATGCTTGAGGCACTGAAAAAGATTTTTAAGTTCCAAGTTTGACTGAAAGGGTGAATAGCTGTTAAACTGATTTCTTTGCAGCCATTTTCCCCATTAAAATCCTTCCCCAGCTGGTTTTCAGTATTATTTGGATAATGTTATTTTTTTTTTGAGAAAAGAATCTCTTGGGAAGGGTATTTAAATGGTGCAGTGTCTCCATGGGAAAGTGGAAAATATGCCTATCTCTTCTTTTTGCTGCCCTGCTCATATTTATAATCCCCAGGAGCAATATTAACTTCAAAAAACACAACAAATATTAGGAGATAATCTACTTTTCCCCTTATTTCTTTGTCCTTGTATACTATATTTTTCAGAATCAGAGCTTAGCTCTGACTAAATAATTAGTATAGATTCAAACTCTGCACAATTACATCTGTGAAGCAATTAAAATGGCTCTGCTATGCTGCCTTCTCAGATATATTACCTAGCTGGGTTTTATTTTTGCCATAGTTTTAACTGTAGTTTATTTCAGCTGTGTTTTTTTCCCTTAACAAACCAGAGCTTCCCTTGATTTTATTTACTTAATTTTGGCAAAAAAATATTTAGATGCATTTTAAACTTCCGGAGGTCGGTTGGGGGATAAATGAAGGAGAAAGGTTAAATTTGAAGGGCTAGTAATATTAAACAACTGCTAAATACTTATTGTTATGTATGTAGGTTTGAATGTTATTGGTTTATTTGAACTGTTCTTGTAAAATGTCAAATGGTATTGGTTTAAATAGTGCGGGAAGAAACCCTGCACTCCCATTGGCTGGCAACTACGGCTGCAGGCTATAAGAGGCAGCCGTAGCCCAGCCAAGTCGGGTCCATTCGAGCTGTAGTCACTGAATAAACTCTTTGCTGGAACTCTTCGCCTGACTCTTCATGCAAACTTAACACTGGCGACGAGGTGGGATTTCCCTGAAGAGAAGACGACGCGAAAGACAAGCAGAAGAGCGAGATGGCTGCGCTGAACACCCCCAGCCCCGCTCGATCCGGCGGCGGAAGACTGGGAATCGATGCGGATCGCTTCCAGATGTACCTGGAAGGAAACGACCTCGCCGACATTCCCGAGAGACGGAAGAGGGCGGTATTTCTCACGCACTGCGGTCCGCAGTCTTCAAGATGGCGAAGGCTAGCAGGAGCTGCAGAACTGAAGGTAATGGAATGGCCTGATTTGGAGAAGCTTTTAAGAGCCCATTACGCCCACAAGTATCGTGCCTCATTAAGAGACACGAATTTTACCCGGGATCAAGGGGAAAGCGAGAATGTTAATGACTTCGTGGCAAGTTTAAGGGACATTGGGGTGCTTGTGACTTTACCAACTTAGAAGAGGCCATGCGTGATCGGTTTGTTTTAGGCCTCAAAGATAAGGTCTTACAAAGCAAACTGTTAATGAAACCTAAGATCACGCTTAAAGAGGCCATTGAAGAAGCTGTTTCAGCGAAGCCACCAAGTCCTCAGCAGCGCCATGAAAAGATTAACAAGGCCTCAAGCCAGGCCTCAAGCCATTCTGATGTGGAAAAATCCACAACAGCCCATTGCGAACAAATAGACTCTGATTCAGATTGCAGTGAGGTGGAGGAAGGGATTTTAGACTCAGAATGGAGAAGAAAAGGAAAGACCCTGGGAGAAAGAGGCAAGAATATTATTGCAGAGGCTGGGGGGCACCCCGCACTGAATGCAAGTTCTTAGACACCATCTGCCTACGTTGTGAGAAAGGGGTCACCTAGCCAGAGTCTGCAAATCATCCAGAACTCCACCTAGTAGGAAGAAATTTCCTGAAAAGGATTTTAAGCCCAACAACTTCATTGAAAAGATGGGGCAATTCAGAAGCAAATGGGAAGAATGAAACTCACCAAACAATCACTATTGGTCATTCTTCACCCTTGAGAAGCAGAAAAGTACACGTGAAGGTGTTCATTGAAGGAAGGCCTTGCCAAATGGAAGTGGACTCAGGCTCTTATTTATCTATGGTGTCATGGGACACTATTCACAGGCTACTTCCCAACATTCAGAAGAAACATTTCCAGAAGCAAGCACTGACTCTTAAAGACTACCAAGGGAACAAGATTCCAGTAGTTGGAGCAAGAGATTTCAACGTGCAGTTTAAAGGCCACACCAAACGCTTGCCTCTGACCATCGTGGACAAGGATCGCCCAAGCTTGCTGGGACTTGAGTGGTTCAAGCCACTAGGCATCGAGGTGACTGGCATCAATCACGTGAGCAACTCTGAATGGGAGGAGGCCTTGAAGTCTGAGTTTCCAGAGGTCTTCAGCGAAGGACTGGGCAAGTATATGGGGACCCCTATCACTTTCAACCTAGATCCCAAGGTGCCCCCAATTCGTTTAAAGCCCAGGAGGGTTCCATTTGCTTTAAAGGAAAAATTGATGCACAATTAGATAAATTAATTGCTCAAGGGGTTTTAGAGCCCACTGATCACTCCAGATGGGAAACACCCATAGTCACACCAGTCAAGGCTGATGGGTCAGTAAGAATCTGTGGAGACTATAAGGGGACACTGAACCATGCGCTGCAGCAGAGCGCATACCCAGTACCAGTTGTGCATCATCTGCTACATTCACTTGGCAGGGGTACAGTCTTTGCCAAATTGGACTTGGCCCAGGCATATCAACAACTAACAGTTGATGATGCCACTGCAGAGGCCCAAACCATTGTGACTCACAGAGGTGCCTTCAAATGTAAAAGGTTACAATTTGGAGTAAGCGTGGCACCTGGCATTTTTCAAAGTCTTATGGAAAGAATGCTGCAAGGACTGCCAGGGTAGTGCCTTACTTTGATGATGTGTTAATCTCTGCTGAAAATGACACTCAGCTTCAAGAAAGACTCAGAGAAGTCCTTACCAGATTCAGAAAAGCGGGTTAAAAGTCAAGGAAGACAAATGCACACTTAAAACAGACAGGTTGAGTTCCTGGGCTACATGATTGACAAGCATGGCATCCACCCTACTGATGCCAAGGTTAAAGCAATCAAAGAAGCCCCTAAACCTAAATGCAAAACAGATTTGCAAGCCTTCCTTGGACTCATTAACTTTTATCACATGTTTCTACCTCAAAAGGCATCCATTGCTGAACCTTTGCACTGCTTGATAAAAAGCTGTTTGGATCTGGGGAGGAAGGAACAATCAGCATTTAACAGTATTAAGAGACTAATCACATCTGATGCTGTATTGATACAATTCTCTGAGAATTTGCCTGTTGTACTGACTTGTGATGCATCCCCTTTGGAGTGGGGGTTTGAGCCACAGGCTTCCCAGTGGAAGGGAAGCCCCTATTGCATTTTACTCGCACTTTGACCAAAGCAGAGAGGAATTATAGCCAACTGGACAAGGAGGCATTGGCAGTTGTTGCAGCTGTCAAGAAATTTCATGAATATCTGTATGGCAGGTCATTTACCATTGTTACAGATCACAAACCTTTATTAGGCATTGTGGCAGGAGACAAACCTACACCTACTATCCTGTCACCAAGAATGCTGAGGTGGACTGAATTTCTTGCAGCCTATTCATACAAACTGATTCACAGGCCTGGCAAGGACATTGGACATGCTGATGCACTGAGTCGTTGCCCACTGCCTTGCCACAAGGTGGACTTTGAACCTGAAACACACACCTTTTTCCTAGAGACTGTTGCTAAGCTTCCAGTTCATGCTGCTGAGATTGCCAGAGAGACTGCCAAAGACACTGTGTTGGCTCCTGTTATAGGCTGGATTAAGAAAGGTTGGCCTCTTCAAGATCTACCTCACCTTGCCCAACCTTTTAAGTCCAGGCAAACTGAATTATCTGTATTAAGAGGATGTATTTTGTGGGGTAACAGGGTGGTTATTCCTGCAAAACTGCAAAGAGAGGTTTTGGAAATGTTACATGAGGGTCATCCTGGGATTGTAAGGATGAAGGGATTGGCCAGGAGTTATGTATGGTGGCCAGGTATTGACAAAATGGTTGAAAACTGGGTTGCATCTTGTCCCAATTGCCAGGTAGTCAGGCCTGCCCCACCTCACGCCCCCACACAGGAATGGGAATGTCCTAGGGGCCCGTGGTCTAGGATCCACATTGATTTCGCAGGCCCTACTAGAGGGCACACTTTTCTGGTTATAGTAGATGCATATTCCAAATGGCTCGAGGTAATTCCCATGACATCCACCACAACTGATGCTGTCATCAAGCAGCTCAGAAAACTGTTTGTAACCCATGGGTTACCAGATGTCCTTGTCTCTGACAATGGCCCTCAATTCACATCTAACATTTTTGAATCCTTTCTAGCACAACAGGGTATCAGACATGCCCTCACTGCCCCTGGGCACCCTTCGCTAATGGCCGGGCTGAACGCATGGTACGCTTTACCAAAGAGAAGCTTCAGCAGCTGGGTCCTGGGGACATCACTGAGAAGCTTGAAAACTTCTTAGTGTTCAGCACATCACTCCTAGCCCATCAAATAACTTATCCCCAGCAGAGTTGTTGATGGGTAGGAAACTTAGGTCTTCCCTTGACCGCCTTCATCCCACTTACGCACCCAACGCACCACTGGATTCCACTTCCAAAGTTCGTACTTTCAGTGTGGGTGATTCTGTATATGCTAAGAACCTTATAGGTGAACCTCTGTGGATTCCTGCTGAAATAACTCACATCACTGGCCCTCGTTCTTACAGGGTACAAACAGAGGATGGACTCCTCTGGAGCAGGCACATTGACCAACTTAGATCCAGGTTCCCTCAGGAACATCGCCCTGTCTCTCTCTGGGTCCCTCACCTGATGTCACTTCTAGGGGAAGGGGAGGAACAGGAGGAAAATCAGCAAGCAAGAATCAACCCCATGTGTAACGAGCCATTACGACAGGAACCATCCCGAACCCTGTCACAATGCCAAGATCCATCCTTAGAAGTGGAAGATTGCACATCACTACCTGACTTGGGTGCTGACATTGGAATGGAGATGGGTTGGGAGGAGAGACCAGATTCTAACAGTCTAACAGGGTCTCCTTTCACAGGAAGTCCCAACAGGGAAATGTCAGCAGACACATTTCCCTCTCACTGGGTGAGAACGTTAAAACTTCTGAACCACGAAGGTCTCAACGACACGTAAGAGCCCCACCTATTTAAAGGAATACATTAGATAGGTTGGGGTTTGGTATGGACTGAACCTAGTGGGAGGGGTGTTATGTATGTAGGTTTGAATGTTATTGGTTTATTTGAACTGTTCTTGTAAAATGTCAAATGGTATTGGTTTAAATAGTGGGAAGAAACCCTGCACTCCCATTGGCTGGCAACTACGGCTGCAGGCTATAAGAGGCAGCCGTAGCCCAGCCAACTCGGGTCCATTCGAGCTGTAGTCACTGAATAAAAAACTCTTTGCTGACTCTTCATGCAGACTTAACAAAAATTACTTAAAAATCTCTTCCCCTCATTTGGAATTTTTGTTTCTGGGATAAAAGCCGTGTTTCTAATCTTTTATCAGCCCTGCCCACCTTTGGGGAGAATTTGGCTGAGGAAGCCTGACTGCTAGATGTCCTTTTTTACATTGCTTCTTCAGCTCCCACTGAGTTCTCATCTCCTCAAGCTCAGGTTGATTGGAAATATTTCCCACAAAATATTTTTTGAACCAGTTACTCAAACACATAGAAATGCCATGGAAAAGGTCACCAGAAGATATGACTAGCAGTCTGGCTGTAGTTTTCTGATATGGCACTGTGAGGCCCATTTTGAAACTGCAGGCACTACATTTATTATTAAAGCTTCCTCCTCGCCATGCTCATCACTACAGTGGGAATAGCTGGCAATCCTCAGGTCAAGTGAAAGGTGTTTAGCCAAGTACTTATGAAACTTGCAATAGGGCAGGCTGGGGGAGGCCAGAGGTCAGTAATAAAACACAGAGGTGGTGATGATTCAGTGTGCATGACGAGATGGAATAGCAGGGATAATGAAGGCCTTTGTGGAGGCTCAGCAGAATTGCTGTAAAGAGCTCCAGATCTCTTGAGTAGTAATGAGCTTTGCTGAATGGTACATATTAGAAGTGTTAAAGAGTAGAAAAGTGGAGTGGGGAGATGATGATTGCATACATTTGCTGAGCCACTTGAGGTCCTTTATCATCTCAGGCAAGGGTCTTCAAACTTGGCACGTTTAAGACTTGTGGACTTCAATTCCCAGAATTCCTGAGCTAACATGACTAGAGGAGGAATTCTGGGAGTTGAAGTCCACAAGTCTTAAAGCTGTCAAGTTTGAAGACCCCTGATCTCAGGTGTCAATTGACTCATCTGGTTTGAGAAACTAAGCATGGTTAGGCTTTGGATGGAAGCCCATCACCAGGGTTAGGATTAGGGTTAAAGTTAAGGTAGGATGTAGGCTGTACTGGGAAGCATAGACATTCATAAGAAGCCAGTGGCAAACTTCTTCTTTAGTGACTTTGAAGTCACTAAAAGTGAGCTTGATTCAAAGGAAACATTTTATAATAGAATGCCAGGGCTGTTTCCAGTCACGTCCAAAATGTATGATTCTAGAATCAAAAGACTGATATCTTCTACTGGGTTTTTGATTAGGGTTGAATTGCATAGCCAGACAATTTGTACAACAGAATTGCCTCTAAAGTCAGCATTCCAACCATATAAGGCCTGGTGTAAGTGAGAAATCATATTAGAACTGGAAGGAAAATATCTTTTAAGATTGGATAGTTGGTTGTCACATTTTGCACAATGTATCCCATATTTTGAATATGGTAGTAGCTATTGATTTATGAAAATTTGTTTCATAAATGATAATTTTATTATGTTCTATTTATTTAAAACCCTGTGCAATAATATAATTATAAACAATAAAAATAAATATAGCAACCAAGAGCAGTTAACATTTTCTAAGCAGCATGTACACTTAAAATTGATTAAAATTCTTGAGACCATTAAAATATTTTTGCCTGGTAGAGAAAAAACAATAAGCTTACTTATTGTCCAACCTCAGTACAGTCTCATAGAGCTGATAAAAAGATAGAAGGAGCCAAAATATTTACATTCAAACTCTGAGTTACTCTTTGAGATTGCAGGATTCCAAAATATTTTTACTTATATTATTCACTTATTGGTAAGATAAAAAATCAATTTACTTAGTTTACAATATATTGCTTTTTAACAAGAAGCCTTTTTAGAGTTCTTTATTGCTGCTCTCAGCAGATGGTGACAAAGGATACTAATCCTCATGTCTTTCTGCATCATTGACTCTTAGTTCTGGAACTGGTCTGTAGAGATCTGTATCAAAACCTTTCTTCAACCCTCCACTTGGAATCAGGTGTTCTCCCTGACCATTAGATGTCCTTGGCACTCTTCTTAAGATGCAGTTAATTAGAAACATTTGCTTGCAGGCAATTGTTGTGCCTTAGACATCTCTTTTTGATCCTAACAAGGCTTTTTGCACTAATCTTGTTATTACTATCATCATCATCATGAGCAGCAGCTGCAGCAGCAGTGAGAAGCAGCAAGGCCAAGCAAAGCACTATAGTCTACATCATCACTATTTCTGCTCTCTCCAGACATACACAAATAGGGAGGGTGGTATTGCTTTGTTTGGAAGGGTATCCATCTGCCCAGAAGGAAAGATGAACTAATTTGGTTGAAAGCATCCTAGGTGCAGAAGACCAGGGCCAGAGGCATCTCTGGGGTGTGAACCAAAATGACAAAATGAATTAATATCAATGCATCATCCACTTTTTATATGTGGATAGGGCTTCAGTTACCACACTGCATCTGCCATTTTGCAGATTTTGACATCCCCATGGTTGCCCATGGCTAGAGATTCATTATCTTGCCCTTGGGTCTGCTCAAGTGGAACTTGCAGTATATGACTGAACCATAGTCATATAAACAATAACTCTGAGATGTCAAATAATTCAGCAGCTTGAAATACGACTTAGTCCTTAGATGAAAGATGGATCTTGAAAACCATCATCTCCTTTCTTTAACAGTCTTTAAGATGGGAACAAAAAGGACTCATAGAACCATGCTAAGAGTTGTGGAGATAGGTCCTGCATGTAGACTCATTTCTTATAGCTGCTGTACATATCGCTATATGCTTGTTGACACTTTGAATCAGCTTTTATGGTGATAATCCACCATTCAAAAAGCAGAACTTGGCAGGTGTACCATGTTTGCTAAATTGTATTTGCATTAGAATGACATGTTACACGCTGGGATTGGCATGTCTCCTTTTTTGCACTTTGAATGGTCTATTATAGAAGGGAGTGATGGAAATGTGTTTGCAAATGTTGCTTTATTGTTCTGGCAGAGCGCTCTTTGCTCCCCAGGGTTTGAAGCTTCTTTCTCTGTGGGGTGCCTGCCTTAACCAAGCTGCTTTAAGTTCATAAAAGGTTATTGGACTGTTCGAAACCCAAGATATTGCAAGTGAATCAATTAGAGTTGGTTGAAATACTTTTTTTTACTGAAGCAAAATGACAAAGTAAAGATAAAAGTATACACTGGGAAATAAAGCTCAGTTTTCCTGATGAGATCTTAATTTCTTTCTTTCCTGTTGGGTAAAACAGATGTGATAAAATATTTTATTATTCAGTGAGATATATGCAAGTGAACCAGCATTTGAATGGTTAAAATGTCCAGAGATTTAAACCAGTCTTGAACTTAAGCAATGGCCTAGTCAACAAAGATGACTGGGCATTGCATGTAGACAAATATCTGAATTTACAGGCAACAAATAAAGCTCTTGCCTTGCCTGTGAACTCTGCAGAAACAAACGAACAAAAACAGAACAAAACAAGGCCTTCACAGCTCTCTCCTCTATCTTCAATTTAGAAATACATTTGCCTTTTCCAAAAAATAATGAACAATATTCTGGAGATAACTTTTTTGTTAAAAAGCTGATTTAAGTTCAATTATTTAATAAATTATAAATGAAAAACAAGTTAATGTATAATATTTGGAACTCTACCATTCCTTTTGATAAATATTTTTATAATTTCCCAAATAGTTAATAGCATCAAACAATTAAGGTAGCTGAATAACAAGTTACAGTGAATGGCTCTAAAAGGATATTTTGAGACAGTGGGAAATGGGCTTTGGGATGTATTTTTACATATAAAATATAAAAATGGTATACCTTGCAGGATTTTTTAAAAGGCAACTTTCTAATGTAGTGTGTATGTATATATATATATTATATTGACAAATTATTGATCAGAAGAGAATCTTAGAACAGTAAAATGGAAAGACAGATTTAGAATTTGTCTATAAAAGAGAGGGTGGAGGAATCTGAATTCTGTTAATTAATGAATACATGTCATTGGAAAGTAGGAAAAGTATATTATATGAAGCTGCTAAAATAGTAAAAATGATGACGCTTAAGTATCACCACATTATTGTCAATCCTTAGTAACTACATTGTTTTCACCATAAACATCTCCTAACCTGGTCCTTTAGCTCTTGCAATGGTAAAATGTTCAGGGTATTATACAAAACTGAAGAATAACATCATTTAGTTTACATCATTTATAGAGTATTTTTCTGGTTACTAGAAGCAAAAAGGATCCTACAGTGTTGAGAAGGCACCAAAAAGGAATGAAGCAGTTGGGGAAAGACTACAATTTCAGCTTTTTATTAAGGAAAATGAAAAATGTGATGGACTTGACAGTTGATGATACTTTATTCTATAACAAAAGTATGTGAGGGAAATTTTCTACCTTTCTGGCCTAGAACCTGGGGTCATCCAATTACTCGGATGGTAGAATATTCAGGATAGATAAAAGAGCTTTCTTTGCACATACTGTAACTAAACTATGGGTTTCTTTTTTTCACATCATATAACAATAAATGATAAAATGATGGATAGCTTTAATATGGGATTAGAGTAATTAATGGAGGATAAGACTGTTCTAACTATTAATCATAAAAAAATGACTTTTTTTGCACTGGCCTAATTTAAATCACACTTCCCAGATAAATAAGTGACTCAGATAATCATTCCATGAATTGCTTTTCTCGGCTTTAAAACTGCATGTAAAATACAACTATATGGGAGAAAAGGCACACAAATTTATTTATTTTATTTTTACTTATTTATTAGGCTTATATGCCACCCTATCTCCTGAGGGACTCAGGGCGGCTTACAATTAAAACAGTCCCAATACAATTACATAAATGTTAAAGGACATTTGACAAATGAGTTAAGAAATGTACTAAGTAAAGATGTATATATGATACTAGACAACCCATGCCTCATTGGGTCATCATTTCAAAGATACTTTCTTATATTAAACAGGATGACCATGGTTGGGCAAAAAAATCAGTGGATATAAGAATGATTTTTGAGCTCCTGCTGGTTTCCCCATTGAGTTTCCTTGTGGGAACCTGAAACCTATTCTTTTTGCTTCTGGCCCTTAATATAGGAACCCACAAATTATGTGTCAGAACGTACTGTTGTCCCTCACTTTGAGCACCAGGGTGCCATATCAGATAAATATAAGGTGTCTTTCTGTGCGCAGCTCTACCTAGTTCACTGGTCTGGATTTCCTCCCTCCCTCCCTCCTTTCCTTCCTATCTCTTTCCAACAGACAGGTAAATGGTTGCTGCTTGTTAATATTTGATTGTTTGAACTTTGTTTTTGTAAGTTCTGAATCGTTAAGCCTTGTCTATCCCTAAAGTCATTCAAAGAAATACTGAGCCCAAGTTGTTTCAAAGTAAAAGTCTTTTATTTGTAACAGGCAGAACAATTAATAAATAATTATAAGAAATTATTTACAGAGTCTTTCTCCTTATTCCAGGTTATTCTTGTTTCTTATAACTGTCTAAATAGTTATAGGCTTTCTTTAGTTCCTTTCAGCTTAGGTGTTAAATTCAATAGTCTTTTAGCCTAGGAACTTTTCTTCACTCTTTCCTCCTTCCCTTCCAGAAACTGAGGTAGTTGGTTTGAGAGAAGTATTCGCCTATGCTGAATACTCTCTCTTAAGCAATGCCTTAGAATAACCCTGTTTAGAAACCTTTCAATCTCTTTCTATCTCTTTTCCCTCTCTCTAGATAGAACAAACCTCACATAGAAAATCACTTTCGTGAGTTGTAGATCTCCTCAGAGAAAATGACAGTTGACAGCCCCTTATATACTGAGGGGGGCGTGTCTTAGAATGTTAGAGTAGGGTGCTCAGTGTCATTCTCTCATTGGTGGATTTGATCACCCTATCAAATCCATAAAGTTGTAAACTGCATAGCAACACCAGAAAGTTCTACTTTCTGACACTGCTGGGTGGGGGAGGAAGTCAGGGATTGTGAGAATGGTTGACAAACTGTCATGGAACATTGAAAATGAAGATCAAATGACTGCAGCAGCAGCATAGCAACGGCCACTCGAATTGAAGTAACCATAATCTCCCCAAAGTTTGTTTCCCTGGGAGTCATGGATTTCAGACATATTCTGTAAATTAGCCCATTTGAGGTAACTTTTGAGGTAACTAGGCCCAAAAATTGTTGCCCTTTGATGCACCATTTCGTCCATCTAAAGGTCATAAGAACTTTAACAATATATACATGTATTTTTGTGAAAATTGTGGCCAAAGTGTGTATATTAGAGAAGGATTTTGATAAAATTATGTGCAGATTTCTATGTATATGCTTGCACTTGGATTGCAGGAATGATGCAGAAATTGGATGGAATGGAATTAAGATTGAGTTCATGCAAAACTGAGATAGATATAAAACAGATTGTCTTTTTCTCCATGATTGTGATGATTATATACTGTAGAACATCCGGTACCATAAATAGAACGGCCCTGACTACCACTTGCTGGAAAACATGCAGGCCAGAGTTATTGCTCTGGGGCTCCCCAGAAGCATCTGGAATAGAAGTGTGGCCTGCGTGGGCTTGGTTTTACAGTGTTCTTGGTTTAGCAGTGCTATTTCATGCATACCTGCCTAAATGTTAGGGTAAGAAATAAGTACATACATTTATATACTGCACTGTGCAGTGATTTTTAAACTTAATGTATGCTTCCCCTCAGAGCACACCTGACTCTCAGTCCCTGAAGGATTAAATCCAATAGAATGAGACATAAATAAGTGAGGATAGAGCAGTATTTGCCACTGTGGAACAATTTTCCCTTAAGCTTTAACCAAGAAATATGTCAAAATAATGAGTGAGAGCTGTCTACCAGCTTACTGAAACTGTCATTCATTCAAATGTAAATTACGCTATATTAAGAAGCCCCCTGAAGTTTATTTCAAACAATGATCAGATTTCCAAATGAAAAAAGAAAAATAATGTTCCCTCCCTTTCTTTCTTTTACTTTATGTTAAGTTTGCTAGTATGGGATTGATCTCTTTTCATCCAAAGATTTGATTTATGGGGGAAAAAACAAAATTCCTGTTATGTAATTTGCATCAGCAAAGTCAATTTGCATCTATGTTCTGGAAATATTCTTGCCATCAAAACTCCTTTCTGTCATACCATTACCCTGCCATTGCGTCGTTCTATTTTTGTATTCTGTCTTCCACTTACTTCAGTACCTGCAATAGCTATTACTACATTACCCAGTATTGTATTAATCTGGGATCAAAATATCAATTAACATCTTATCCAATGCTCTTACCCAAAAGAAAAAGAAAAAGATGGAGCATGTTGTATCACACCAAAGTTGCTGAAGGAACGTCCTCCCTAGGCCAAACTTTTAACCTGAGTGAATCTATTGTGTACAATGTGATGAAGAATGCTAATAAAATTCATAATCATGTGATTCATTTTACCTCCTTGACTGCCATGGTAACCATGCACATAAGAAATCCAGCTGTAGGATAGAAGAAATGTGTGGAATGAAAATAGAACATAGACCAGAGTTCTTTCTGCTAGGGATTAATATGAGGAAATATGATAAAGAAAATATATATCTAATAATCCATGTAATAACTGCAGCAAGATTGGCATATGCACAGAATTGGAAAAGTAAAGATATCCCAAATGAATTTGAAATATTGAGGAAAATCATGAGATGCGCAGAAATGGATAAACTAACAAAGGAGCTAAAAAATAAGAAGGATTTGGGTTATTATAAACCATGGGACAAATTTTATGGTTGGCTAGAGATGAGGAAGATTCATGCAAATAAGAAATGATTATATGCATATTTAATGTAGATGGAATGAAATTATGTAGTATTATTATTGGATTTAGCAAAGTAATGACAAAGATTGATGTTAAGAAGACTGTACCACCACAGGCACCCCCAATACAAGTGACATCGAGCTGGCCACACCCACCCTGGCCACTCCCCCACCCGCTGAGGTCAAACACAATCCTGATGCGGCCCTCAATGAAATCTAGTTTGACACCCCTGGCCTAGATAATGGTCCTTGCATATTACCATCAAGGTAATATTCCCTACTCTCTGTAGTCCCTCCCCCCTTCTTTCTGAAATATAAACAGAGAGGAAAGTCCCTTATTAGCATACAATGCTATTAACATTTCTATTAACCAGACATCAAACAAAAGGAACAATGTTTTAATTAGGGAAGAAAATAGTTTAAATTTTCAAACTGGCTAACCCCAAAGGTGGATCCACTTCAGGTTTCTCCTAGCTTCAAAGGAAATCTTAAAATTTGAGTTGTTCTTTGGTGTTTTTTTTTTCAATACAGTACGTCAATTGTCAAAACAGGTATTGTCTGAAACAAAAGTAACATTCTGGGCAAAACAGTCATCTTAATCATAGAAATTCTCCCCAACAGTGACATTTGTACTTTATCCTATCCTAACATACCTTTTTTTAAACTTCATTCCATGTCTAACATAGTTTTTGAAATAATATACAATTCATATTTGTCATGGCTGACAAACCATACTCAATGTGTAGTCCTTAATAGAACTACATCTACATGGAGGGAAGTAAGTAGTAGGATACCCCAAGGCTCTGTTTCAGGCCTAGTGTTCTTCAATATCTTTTTTTTTTTTAATTACATTTATATGCCGCCCTTCTCCGAAGACTCAGGGCGGCTTACAATTTCTGGGATACAACCCAGTGTGCTCAGCAATATCTTCATAAATGACCTAGATGAGGGAATAGAAGGGGAACTCATCAAATTTTCATATGACACTGGCAGGAATTGTCAAAACTGGCAGGAATAGCCAACATCTCAGATGATAGGCTCAAGATCCAAATGGACCTCGACAGACTTGAACACTGGACCCTATGTAAGATAATGAAATTCAGTGTAGCTAAAAGTAAGATTTTAACTTAGGCAAGAAAAACCAATTTTACAGGTACAGACTACTGTAGGTGAAACTACTAGTAACTGTGGGAGGGATTTTGGAATCCTAGTGGACAATCATTTAAATATGAGCCAACAGTGCAGCAGCAGCCAAAAGACCCAGTGCAATCCTAGGCTGCATTAATAGAGGGACAGAATCAAGATCACATGAAGAATTAGTACTGCTTTACAAAGTCTTAGTAAGACCACACTTGGAATACTACATCCAGTTTTGGTCAGCACAATATATAGAAGATGTTGAGACTCTGGAAAGATGATTGGGTGCTGGAGGCTAAAATCTATGAAGAAAGATTGCAGGAATTGGGTATGTCTTATCTAGTGAAAAGAAGTAGAGGACATTTGAGAGCAGTGTTCCAGTATTTGACAGATTGCCACAAAGCACCAGAAAGCAAGGCAAGAAACAATAGATGGAAAGGAAAGAAGCAACTTAGAACTAAGGAGAAATTTCCTAACAGTGAGAACAATTAATCAGTAGAATGGCTTGCCTTCAGAAGTTGTATGCGCTCCATTGCTGAAGGCTTTCAAAAAGAGACTGTTTGAAATGATATAGAATCTCAGGGAGTTAGACTAGAAGATTCCAATGTCCCTTCCAGCTCTATTATTCTGTGTTCTGTGGTTATACCCAAATATCTTATTTTCTGCTCAATCTTGAAACCCGATTTATTCATCAGTTCTTGTAGCTTTTTAGTCTTGTAACTTCATATTTTTTGTTGGCATCTTCATCTTCTGTTTATTAATCTTGAAGCCTGCTAATGTTCCAAGTTCTTTTAATTTACTCATTAAAAGTTCAATTCCCTTTAAAGGGTCTGCTGAAATAAAAATCAAATAATCTGCAAAAGCTCTTAATTTATATGACTTTTTTATTTTTATGCCCATGATCCTCTTATCATGTCTTATATCTCTATTTAATATTCCAAGAACTAAAATATAAAAGGAGACAGTTATTTCTTTTTATCTCATAGTTAAATCTCCGTCACTAATTATTTGTGCTGTCAATGAAGTATAAATTGATGTCATTTGTTTTACAGAATTCTCTCCAAAATTAATATCTTCCAAAATCTTTAAACAAGACAGTCCAGTTCAAATTGTCAAAAACTTCTCTGCATCTAAAAACATCAGTGCAGCTTGTTTTTCATTATGTTGTCCAAATATTTCATAATATATCAACACATTTCTAGCATTATCTTTTTAATTGGCTTTTTGAATAAAAAACTCATTGTTCCTCATGAACAAATTCTAGCAAAATTATTTTCAATCTTTCAGCTAAAAACATGGTAAACAACATATAGCCATTGTTCTAGAATGATATTGGCCTGGAATTTCTTCCTAACATTATATCTTGTCTTTCTTTAGGTATTAATGTTATACTGGCCTCTTTCCAAGTCTCTAGTATGCTTCTACCCTGTAGAGTTCATCTTACTTTGTAATGATTGTAAAAGTTCATCTTCAAACACTTATATTATAAACTCTATAGTCCCAGGCTTCTTTCCTGATTTACTCTTTTTAATTGCTTCTAAGACTTATTTCATTGTTATAGGTCTACTCATATTTTCTTTATCTATAATCCTTGGAATATTTTGTTTATAATTTATGCATCTATTTCTCCAAGAGAATATCATAACCTTTATACAGTTTAGAATAGTATTGATACATGTTTTTTGCATGGACACATTATCCATAAGTGTCAGTTCTGCCATCTTTAGCTTAGTGCTTTGCTGGCATCCTGTCATAAATTGTTAGTGACCAAGTCTAACTATCCACTAAATACTTGCAGTCCAGACAAACTTCAAAAAACTGGGTCCAAAATATGTTGACCCTTTCCCCATAAAAAGAGTAATTAACCCAGTAACCATTGAGCTTGAACTGCCTAAAACTCTCAGACACATTCACCTGGTATTCCACTGCAGTTTGCTAAAGCCAGCAACCACCTCTCCTCTATGCCTGGCAATTAAACAACCACCAATCCCATCATGAACAAGGGGGAGCAACATTTTGAGGTCAAAGACATTATAGATTTACACACATACTGTGGAAAAATCATATACCTAGTGGCATGGAAAGTCTTTCCACCTTCCGAGACAGAATGGGTAGGTTCACAACACATAAGAGGCTCCAAATTCCTTAAAATGTTCCACAAACAGTACCCGGACAAACCTCATTGAACATCGATTAATTTGGCATTTGTGTTTTGTTTTTCTCTCCCCTCACACTATTCTTTCCTCTACAGGACTGATGTCTCTGAAAAGGGGGGCTGAATGTCAGACCTGCCATCTTCAGCTTAGCACTTTGCTGGCATTCTGTCATAAATTGTTAGGGGTGGGGGAGAGAAAGTAGGCAATTGGTATGCACAGGATAGAAATGAGCAAGGGCAGGTGGGTCAACTTGTCCTTGAGGAGTAGCAGTAAACATTTTCTGTGCAAACAGCATTAAGCTCATGATAGCCTGTACTTGGACGGAGGGTCCCTTCTTTCTTTAGTGACATAGTATCTCCCTCTTGTAATTTAAATTTCATGTTCTTTTCTTTTTCTCTTTGCAAGTTATAAGACAGTCATTTCCCTGGTTTATTCACAAATCAAAATTTCTTTGCCTTCCATCATTCAATTTTCCCCCCATTTCTCTTATTGTTAACTAGAATGATAGTAGATAACTGTTCTGTAGAATCTTAATTTGTTGGGATATTTGTATTCCCTGGGGAGTTCTTTAATTATTCTTCTTTTCTTTTTATTTCATCTGAAATATTTTGTATTTTCTCTTACGTCTTCCTCTTAATTTCAGAATTTTGTTGTAACAGGTAGTTTTTAATAAAACTTCATTTGTATTATAAACCATTGTCAAATACTTTTAATTTATTTTTGCAATCCTTAACAACTTTTTTTTCTTAGCAATGCTTCATTTGATCTCCATCTGAGAGATCTAAAATTTCTTGTATAAATCAGCCTCACCGAAAAAAGTAAGACTTAGTATTTGAAAAGCTCAACTCATTTTTTTAATTATAAAAAAGGAGTTCTCTTTTAATAATTATCAAGATAGGCCGAACTTTCTCAACAAATTGAACTTTTTTATATAGTTCATTTTCTGTTTAGAAGAATGGTAGAGGTTGCAGGTAACGTGGTGAAATACAATACACTAAAATCTTTTTTTTTATAAAAACTGAAATCATTCTTTCCTGGGCACCTAGAAACAAGCAAGAGTAATTCCCTGCTAACTTGCATTTCTTCACAGCTTGAGATTCTTGAGTTTGGAAATGTTTTCTTGAGTTGCGTGCTTGTTTAATCTCTGCTTTGGGCCTAAGAATATATTAAGATACTTACTCTTCCTAATCTCTGGGCAGTATCTTGTTACAGGTTTTAATTTGCACCAATTTATTTGGAAAGATTCTTTCCATTTATTTTTCTCTTTATTTAACTTTTTATATCATATTTAAGCTATCAGTGTTTAAAATATAACTTTACATAATAAAGTTATATATAATGATATATATTAGAAGCAATTTTTAAAAATTAGCTGCAGCAAAAGTACATGAAAATAGTTCAATAAAGTAGTTTAAATAACTTGGACAAAATATAAAATTCTTAATTGTCACCTAAAATAATTTTATTTCTATATTGCCTTTATGAGCAAAAAACCCTTCCAAATTTTCATTTTCTCTCTCTCTCTCACTCACACACAAACTAAATATTAATAAAAATCTTAATGAAACAAAATTAACAACAGTAAGACCAATATAACACAAAAGGAGAAAGCCCCCCCAGAGTAAAATTAACCCAATTGTGACTGACTAGAGAAGCAAAAATTGTTTTTTTTTTTAACTAAAAAGCTTTGAATGGGTAATTGGATGGATGGATGGATGGATGGATGGATGGATGGTTAGATGGATGGATCAACTGATCTTTGGGACCATGTAGGATTACCAGAAGTTCAACAAAAGGAAACATGATCTTGTTTTTGTCCTTGGGTGGAAGGCCTGTCTTTAAAATTAAATATTGTCTGGCCTTTGCAGTATCTAATGAACATTCTCTTCCTGAGTAGCTTTTCTGCAAAGTGCAGCTTTTCCCTAATCAGTGCTAACCACAATTTTTCAAGCTCAACTTTGTGATCTTAATTGGTTAATTAGTAGTACCCTCCTGCTGGTTTGCACTGCAGCCTGAAATTGACAATACTTGTCAGCTGGATCAGATCCCTTATCTTCCTGTGGCTCTTACCCAAGCCAAGAATTCAATAGAATACCAGATGGTCAGATGAGGTACCTGTAAAAGCAAATATATTTATTCAGCCCAAGATAATCAAGTAGTATTGCAACGGATTGTTCCCCTCTCTCCTTCCTTACAGGTTTTTGTTTTAAAGATTTAGCCAAGCATTATCAATAGTGTTAAGTTTGCATGAAGAGACAGATGCGGAGTGCTTCAAGCTCTTAGTTTATTAGTGACTACAGCTCAGAATGGACCCAATTTGGCTGGGCTGCGGCTGCTACTTATAGCCAGCAGCCGCAGTTGCCAGCCAATCAGAGTGCGGGTTTTCCCGCACTTTTTAACCAATCATTTCCAACATTTTACAAGAACAGTTCAAACTAAACCAATGACTTCAAACCTACATACATAACACCCCTCCCCACTAGGTTCAGTCCATACTCAAACCCCAACCTATCTAATGTATTCTTTTAAATAGGTGGGGCTCTTACGTGTATGTTGAGACCTACGTGGTTCAGATGTTTTAAGGTTCTCACCTTGTGAGAGAGGAAATGTGTCTGCTGACATTTCCTTACTTGGACTTGTAGTAATGGTAGAACCTGTTTGGTTACTACAACCTGGTCTCTCCTCCCAATCCATCTCCAACCCAATGTCAGCACCTAAATCAGGTAGTGATGTGCAATCTTCCATTTGTGAAAATGCTTGTTGGTATTGTGACAGGTTTTGGGATGGTTCCTGTCGTGTTAGCTCGTTACACATGGGGTTGATTCTTACTTGCTGATTACTCTCATAATCCTCCCCTTCCCCCCTAGAAGAGGTACTAGGGATGGGAACCAGGGAGGAGCAATTGCGATGCTCCTGAGGCAATCTGGATCTTAACTGATCAATGTGCCTGCTCCAGAGGACACCATCCTCCGTTTGTACCCTGTAAGACCTGGGGCCTGTGATTTGGGTTATCTCAGCAGGAATCCATAATGGTTCACCCATGAGGTTCTTAGCATAAACAGAATCACCCACAGTGAAAGTGCGAATTTTACTAGGGGAATCTAGTGGTGCGTTAGGTGCGTAAGTGGGATAGAGGCGGTCAAGGGGAGACCTGAGTTTCCTACCGATCAACAATTCAGCTGGGGTTAAATTAGTTGAGGGGTTGGGAGTGATATGCTGAACACTGAGAAGTTTTTTCAACTCTCTCAGTGATATCCCCTGGACCCAATTGCTGAAGTTTTTCCTTGGTAAATCGTACCATACGTTCAGCCCGGCCATTAGCCGAAGGATGCCCAGGGGCTGTCAGGGCATGTCTGATACCCTGTTGTGCTAGATATGATTCAAAAAGGTTGGATGTAAATTGAGGGCCATTGTCAGAAACAAGCACATCAGGTAACCTGTGAGTTAACAAAAAGCTTTTTAAGCTGTTTGATGACAGCTTCAGTTGTGGTGGATGCCATAGGGATAACCTCCAGCCATTTGGAATATGCATCAACTATAATAAGGAAAGTGTGCCCTCTGGTAGGGCCAGCAAAATCAATGTGAATCCTGGACCATGGGCCCCTAGGACATTCCCATTCCTGTGTGGGGGCGAGAGGTGGGGCAGGCCTGACTACCTGGCAATTGGGACAAGATGCAACCCAGTTTTCAACCATTTTGTCAATACCTGGCCACCATACATAACTCCTGGCCAATCCCTTCATTCTGACAATTCCCGGATGACCCTCATGTAACATTTCCAAAACCTCTTTTGTAGTTTTGCAGGAATAACCACCCTGTTACCCCACAAAATACATCCTCTTAATACAGATAATTCAGTTTGCCTGGATTTAAAAGGTTGGGAGAGTTGAGGTAGATCTTGAAGTGGCCAACCTTTCTTAATCCAGCCTATGACAGGAGCCAGTAAAGTGTCTTTGGCAGTCTCTCTGGCAATTTGAGCAGCATGTACTGGAAGTTTGGCAACAGTTTCTAGAAAAAAGGTGTGAGTCTCAGGAACAGGATCCTCAATGTGTGAAGGAAGTGGGCAGTGACTCAAAGCATCTGCATGCCTAATGTCTTTACCAGGTCTGTGGATCAGTTTGTATGAATAAGCAGCAAGAAATTCAGTCCATCTCAGCATTCTTAGTGACAGGATTGTGGGCGTTGGTTTGTCCCCTGCCACAATGCCTAACAGAGGTTTGTGATCTGTGACAATAGTAAATGTTCTCCCATATAAATAGTCATGGAATTTCTTGACAGCTGCAACAATTGCCAAGGCTTCCTTGTCCAGTTGGCTGTAATTTCTCTCTGCTTTAGTCAAAGTGCGATTGTAAAATGCAATAGGGGGTTCCCTCCCGCTGGGAAGCATGTGGCTCAAAACCCTCCCCACTCCAAAAGGGGAGGCATCACAAGTCAGAACAACAGGAAAGTTTTCAGAGAACTGTATCAGCACAGCATCAGACGTGATTAATCTCTTGATATTGTTAAATGCAGCTTGTTCCTTCCTCCCCCAGACCCAAGCAGATTTTTTGTCCAGCAACCTATGTAGGGGTTCTGCAATGGTTGCCTTCTGAGGTAGAAACATATGATAGAAGTTAATGAGTCCCAAGAATGCTTGCAAATCTGTTTTGCATTTTGGCCTGGGGCTTCTTTGATTGCCTGAACCTTTGCCTCTGTGGGGTGGATGCCATGTTTATCAATCATGTAACCCAAGAATTCCACTTTATCTGTTCTAAGTGTGCATTTTTCTTCTTTGACTTTTAACCCTGCTTTTTTGAAACTTCCCTGAGTCTTTCGTGTAATTGAGTGTCATTTTCAGCAGAAATTAAAACATCATCAAAATAGGGCACCACCCCTGGCAACCCTTGTAACATTCTTTCCATAAGGCTTTGGAAGATGCCTGGTGCCACGCTTACTCCAAATTGCATTTGAAGGCACCTCTATGGGTCACAATGGTTTGGGCTTCAGCAGTGGCATCATCAACTGTTAATTGTTGATATGCCTGTGCCAGGTCCAACTTGGCAAAAACTGTGCCCCCTCCAAGAGAGTGTAATAAATGATGCACTACTGGAACTGGATATGTGCTCTGTTGTAGCGCATGGTTCAATGTCCCCTTGTAGTCTCTGCAGATTCTCACAGACCCATCAGCCTTGACTGGTGTGACTATGGGTGTCTCCCACCTGGAGTGATCAGTGGGCTCTAAAACCCCTTGGGCTATTAGTTTATCTAATTGTGCATCAATTTTTTCCTTTAAGGCAAATGGGACCCTTCTGGGTTTTAAACGGATTGGTTGTACCTTGGAATCTAGGTTAAATGTGATGGGGTCCCCAAGTACTTGCCTAATCCGTCGCTGAAGACCGCTGGAAACTCAGACTTCAAGGCCTCTTCCCATTCAGTGTTGCTCACGTGATTGATGCCAGTCACCTCGATGCCCAACGGGTTGAACCACTCAAGGCCCAGCAGACTTGGGCAGTCCTTGTCCACGATGGTCAGTGGTAGGCGTTTGGTGTGGCCCTTGAATTTCACGTTGAATTCTCTTGTTCCAACTACTGGAATCTTGTTCCCTTGGTAGTCTTCAAGAGTCAATGCTTGCTTCTTGAAGTGCTTCTTCTGGATGTTGGGAAGAAGTCTGTGAATAGTGTCCCATGACACCATAGATAGGTATGAGCCTGAGTCCACTTCCATCTGGCAAGGCCTTCCTTCAATAATTACCTTGACATGCACTTTTCTGCTTTTTAAAGGTGATGAATGACCAATAGTTACTGTTTGATGAGTTTCATTCTTCCCATTTGCTTCTGTGCTGTGCCCCATTTTCTCACTGAGATTGTTGGGCCTGAATTCTTTGTCTTTGCTTGTAGCAAACTTTCTTCTGTTGGGTGGAGTTCTGGATGATTTGCAGACTCTTGCTAGGTGTCCTCTTTTACTACAACGGAGGCAAATGGTGTCTAAAAACTTGCATTCAGTGTGGGGGTGGCTTCCCCCACAACCTCTGCAGTAGAAATCTTGCCTCTTTCTTCCCAGGTCTTTCTTTTTCTGCTCCATTCTGAGTCTGTAAATTCCTTCCTCCACCTCACTACAGTCTGACTCAGAATCTATTTGCTCACAATGAGTTGTTGTGGACTTTTCCACATTAGGATGGCTTGTGGCCTTGTTGATTTTCTTCATGGCTGCTGCTGAGGACTTGGTAGCTTCTGCTGAAGAGGCCTCTTCTATTGCTTCCTTCAGTGTGATCTTAGGTTTCAGTAATAACTTGCTCTGTAGCTCTGTAGTCTTTAAGGCCCAGAACAAATCGATCGCGCATGGCCTCTTCTAAATTGTTAAATTCGCATACACCCCCAATGTCTCTTAAACTTGCCATGAAGTCGTTTATGTTTTCGCTTTCCCCTTGATCACAACGGTAAAACTCGTGTCTCTTAATGAGGCACGATACTTGTGGCGCGTAATGGGCTCTTAACAGTTTTTCTAAGTCAGGCCAGTCCATTACCTTCACGTCTGCAGCTCCCGCCAATGCCTTCGCCATCTTGAAAACTGCCGGAGCGCAGTGCGTGAGAAAGACCGCCCTCTTCCGCTTCTCGGAAATGTCGGCAAGATCGTTTCCCTCCAGATACATTTGGAAACGATCTGCATACGACTCCCAGTCTTCTGCCGTCAGATCATACGGGGCTGGGGGGGTGTTCAGTGCAGCCATCTTGCTCTCCTGTTCCGTGTTGCCATCTTCTTCAGGGGAATCCCACCCTCGTCGCCAGTGTTAAGTTTGCATGAAGAGACAGACGCGGAGTGCTTCAAGCTCTTAGTTTATTAGTGACTACAGCTCAGAACGGACCCAATTTGGCTGGGCTGCGGCTGCTACTTATAGCCAGCAGCCGCAGTTGCCAGCCAATCAGAGTGCAGGGTTTTCCCACACTTTTTAACCAATCATTTCCAACATTTTACAAGAACAGTTCAAACTAAACCAATGACTTCAAACCTACATACCTAACAAATAGAATGGAATGTGGTAGCTTATTATAATCGTTTCTGATCTATTGGCATGAAATCTTCCTCCTGTACAATCCTTCCTTCCTTTCATATTCTGTTAAAATAGACATTTCCTGACAAGGTGCTTAATAGATATAAGGCCACTACAGAACAGACTCAGCAGTCTTTACAGGGAAATAAGAGATTTTAAAAAGACGACAGAAGGATGGAATAAAACAGAGACCACTATCTATCAAAAATGGAAAGACAAAAGCCAGACTCTGTAATCAAAACTCCAGTCTTTTAATGCATGAAAAAGATGAGGCTACATTCACATAGTACGACTACCATATTTGTTTTTGATCCCAGCCCCTACAAATGCCCTTGCAGGAATGGTAGCCCTTCAAACAGATGTACTGTGTACAATAGGAAACAATCAGTTCTGAAAATCATTGTCATATTAGTCCATAAATATCCAAATAGTTAATAGTTAGAAAATACTATCTTTAAGAGGCTGTCAACAAAGATTAAAAAAAACCCTCAGACTTTCAGTATCATGGCCTCCTAGAATTTCAACAGTATTTGACTTTTCTCATTGCTTCATGACACTTAGGAATATGATTTAAATAACTAGAGTTCAATTAGACCTCTTGAGAAATGCAGGACTTTTGGAATGTAAGATAATAAACAAGTTTGTCCATGTAGAGAATTTCTTTTAATCTATGCAGCATTTCTGGGTAATAAAAGGTTGGAAAAATTGTTTCTGATTCAGGAACTTCAGAGAACTTATTATTTAGCATATGATGAGAAGATGACAGAAGAGAAATAAACTTACATACACAGCCCACATAATTATGAGTAAAACTTCTATGGGGCTATGACAGAGGCCTCATAACTGGATGTCCAATTCAGGCAATGGTCACATCTGGCTTTGCTTCGTACAGATCTTCAACAGAGAATGCACATTGTGGGCAATCTTGCACAATATGTTTAATACATTGCATATCAGCACCACAATTGCAACAAAAGGAATCTTTCCATCCCCACTGACAAACTTCCAGTACTTCTTCCAGTATCCCACCTAATTCTGTTCAATTTTGACTAGACAAAGCGAGGCAGGTCAAAGTCATGTGGTTTGGTAGAGGAATCACTAATGGTCAGACCACAAGAAGATACCTGAACTGAAACTATAATAATATAATAGATGATATAATAAGGAACTGATTTCCTTTCTTAGTATAAATGGTAAAAATATGAATGCTTAAAAAGATTTGTTTTTCATTTACTTTTCCCCTCTGCCTTCTTTTACTATTGCTGACATGGTACCCAGTAAGATAATTAAAACAATTTTAAGTAGAGGCATCAATTACAATCTTAAACTCACTGGTCTTACTGCTTCTTAAAACTGGGTTGATGCAATACCATCTTATGCCGGGTCTCAGTGATATGAACAGGTATATGTGCACATAAAAAAGTGATAAATTTTCCTCATAAGCCACAGTTATGCACTCAGGTTCTATTAAAAAGAAGCTATAGAAATTGAATTCTTCATTAAGCTCCAATATAGTGTTTCCAATATAAGTAGAGCTAAGCAAAAACTCAAAGCAACAGGAGTTAGACTTATATATTGTCCCACAGTGTTTTACAGCATTCTCTGGGTGGTTTACAACGTCAGCATATTGCCCCCAACAATCTGAGTCCTTTTTTTACCAACCTCATAAGGATGGAAAGCTGAGTCATCCTTAAGCGGTCAGGATCAAACTCCTGACAGTGGGCAGAGTTAGCCTGCAATATTGCATTCTAGCTAACAGTATTGTGCCACCAGGGCTTCATGAAGATCTGGAAAGTCCAGAGCACAATCCTGTCAAGAATGTGGCTTGGCCTAACCATGTGACACCCATGTCTGATTGATTCCAGGTTTTCTTAACTCTTCTGCCTGGCCAAAACTGGGAAAATATGATATTGACTTTAGCTATACTATATGAAAAGTTATCCTGTACTTATCATGAGCCATTTAGATTACACTCCTGTTTTCAAGCAAATTGAACTCAGCAATTCAGGCTTTAAATGTAGGGTAGTCCATGGGTTAAGGATCAGTTATGTTCCTAACTCTGTCTTCAAACCAATCCTATATATAAGTTGGAACCTATACTTATGGACAGGCTGCCTATTACTAGAGATGGCAGATGGTGTTCACCTACCATGGTCCAGAAAACCACTGGGGCCAGGGTGTGCTTTCAGAAACTACTAAAAACCAGCTGTTCCTGAGGGTATTGCACAGCTTCAGCAATTTGTCAGCTTGGCAAGGGGGAGCGCCAGCCATCATTTTTAGTAATTGGCAGTCCATTTGTACCTAGCGGTTGTTCTTAAGTTGGACATTCTTTTTTAAAAAATAATACTTTATTGAGTTTTTTCCATTTATACCTAATACCAATAGTCATTAAACAGTGCTATGACATTATATATACATTTATGTGTCCTATCAAGACTTACAATACACAATACTTTCATACCCTCTTATCTATCATATACATTATTTACATTTTCTATTCTTATATCTATTATCAATCCAAATAAACCATACTGCATTGTATTCTGTGTCTGCTTTCCCTTTTAATTCCATAGTTAATTTATCCATTTCCACACACAATTTTTTTTTGATTATTAAGCCTTCAGGTGGTATGAAATTTTTCTTCCAGTACTGAGCATCTGAAATTCTTGCTGCTGTTAATATATGTAATATAAGCTATTTTGTCTTTCTGTTATAGTTTTTTTTAATTATTCCTAAAAGGAATAATTCCAGGACAAAATCAATAACCAAAATTAACTCTTCTAACCATGTTTGAATCATTTTCCGTATTTTTTCTCTTTGGGGCATGTCCACCAAGAATGAAAGAAGATACCTTGTTGTTGTCCACACTTCCAACAATTTGGTTTTAAATTTGGGTAGATCTTAGCCAGTCTTGAGGGTGCCAAATGCCAACAATACAACATTTTATGTTGGTTTTCCTTATATGCCGCCGATTTTGTTATTTTATAATTGACATTCCAGATCTTTTCCCATTCTTCCAGTTCAATAGTATGTCCAACATTCCTACCCCATGCAATCATTGTTCCTTTCACAATTTCTTCTGCTCTTTCAAATTCTAACAAATGTTTATGTAACTTTGATAATAATTTCTCATCTGGCCAACCAAAATTTTATCTAGTTTTTGTAATTCATTATCTATTCCAAATTTCTCACTGTCTTTTTTATATCTTGTTTGAATTTGCATATAGGTGCACCAATCCAGTTTTATTCCATGCTCTTCCAATTTCTGTCTACTCTTTAAATTCCCTTGGTCATCTAAAATTTCTCTATACCTGGCCATTTTCTTAACCTCCATTATATTGGGGTGGATTACTGCTTCAAAGGAGATACCCCTTGAAGCAGTAATCAAGTAAGCAAGGGGGTACTTGCGGGAACGTCTCCTGCCAGCATCGAATACCAATCGCCCAGTGCGCGCCCACAGACAGGGGTACCGTCGGCCAGACAGTGTCGGCTGGCGGTCCCTAGGGGCAGGGCCTTCTCTGTGGGGGTGCCCACTTTGTTGAACCAGCTCCCCCTGGAGCTACGATTGGCCCCTGACCTCCGCTCCTTTCGCCGCAGCCTAAAGACTTGGCTATTTGAACAAGCCGGCCTGGACTAAGGGGGGGGGTTGTTTAAATGTTTGTGGTGGGGTTTTAAATATTTATTTGGTCCTAATTGATTTAATATTTTTAAATTTCTTTTAACTTTTGTATTCATTGTTTTTTATGTGAGCCGCCCTAAGTCCTTCGGGAGATAGGGCAGCATATAAGACCAAATAATAATAAATAAATAAATAAATAAATAAATAAATAAATAAATACCCAGTTTGGAGTTTTCAAATATCCAAGGGAGATACCCAGTTTGGAGTTTCTTAAGTTGGACATTCTTAACCTGGAGACTGCCTTTATAAGAATCATTTCTTTAATTTGACACAGATAGGTACAGATGTGGATGGGGAGCACATTATTCCCATATTCTTAAAGTGGCTATATTCTGAAGAGCGAAGGCAAAAATACACAACATTATAATAAGTGAATATAGTTATAATTACAGTATGAATAAGTTTGGTAACATCACACTTCCTTTGGAAGAGTATTCAAATATCAGCCTGCTACACTCCTTTTTTCTTATAACTCATAGAACATAATATATTGTACATTTCTACTAGAGGTGGTATTCAGCAGGTTCTGACCAATTCTGGAGAACCGGTAATGGAAATTTTCAGTAGTTCGGAGAACCAGCAAATACCACCTGTGACTGGAGATTTTACAGTATCCTTCCCCTGCCACGTCCACCAAGCCATGCCCACAGAACCGCTAGTAAAAAAATTTGAATCCCACCACTGATTTCTACCAATCCTGAATATTTGTTTTAAAGAAAAAGGTGGATCTTTCAAGTAGCACTGAGTAAGTTCTTAGAGAATGATATCACAGTGCCATAGGGAAAATTACTGCTTACACGATTCTGATCTTTTCAAGTATAGATGTATTCTTGCATCTGAATATCTGTTCCAAAGTCTTCATGATTATTCTACTAATTGCTAATCTGCATTGTATTTCTTCACTGCTAGTTTCTTTATTCTTGATGGTTGATTTTAAAAGGCAGGAAGCTCTCCACCAGAATTCAGTATCTTCATTGTCAGTTCCAAGGCTGGTTACTGTACCTGTTCTTTTTAATCTGGATCATCTTTAATCCCTTTTTTTTCACTGTGCTCCTTGACTTTCATTCCTCATCTTGTAGTTCATTTGCATTTACAGCTATCAGACTATCCCACTGCATGAGAGGAAATCATCAAGCCAGTCTAGGAAAGGGGGAGCCCAGGAACAGCAGCTAATCAGACCTCAGGACTTAGACACATGGGATGCACATTCAAGCCCCATCACAGAAAATATGGGAATTCAAATCTACTGATTTCTATATGCCCACTGAAGAAAGCTGTCAGTGACAAAAGAAGATGCTTTCAGGACTCTATTCCACATTGTAGGTATCATAGTACACTATGGTAAAGCTTTACCTACTAAACAACAATAGCAGACAAAATACAGGCATAGCTTAATAACTTTGCCTTCTGACCCTCTCTAGTTGTTAGATATCTTCTCCAACTCTAGGGACCTCACTTTTGAATCCAGGACAGACCTTCTTGCCAAAATTAATACTCTCTCACAGGCACATTTCAGCTAATCAGGAAAAGCTAATCAGGATTGATTGGTCTCTGACACCCTTCGTCTCAACATCTCTGTGACAAAGTTCTTCACTACTGTGTTTCTAGGAAGCAGGTCAGCAAGCCTTCCTCAGCTGAAGCTCCATAGTTCATCCCAAGCCCCAGCAGGCCATCAGTGAAAGCAATATTATGCCGCCTTCCATAACTTGCAGTTTTCAGAATTAAACCGGGCATGACTTGTGGAATTATTTAAAAGGCATCAAATTGGGGAAACTTGTTCTGGAATGAGAAAAAGGGGAGACAACCTTATATTTCTTTGCCGGTGAAGAAATAAACACATGAATGTTTTATGGTATTTATTGGATAGCTTCAGAGAGGAGTGCGCTGAGAGATAAAAATAGAAACTTGTGCTTTGAGAACAAAAATGAATCTTGCCTAGATTTGGAAATGAAGATCTCAGGAACTAGCTTTTCGAATTACAGTATTGCCCTGAGACAATGTTTAACTTAGGAAACAAAACTGGCATTATTTAAATCTTTTAAGTAATCTACCTGCTTATTTTAATTCTGAATTTGGAAGTATGAGGTACTTGTTGATACTGTGTTTGTACTGTCTGTCTTGGATTTAATTTATTTTGATTGTTTGGCAAAAAGCACTGTCCATTTTGACAAATTATTCCCACTCTTGTCATTCAGCATTTTATTCACTCAGCAACAGACACTTACAAATGAAAACAGATGTATAATGCTGAAACTGAGCTAACAATATTTTATTTTAAAATTTTTGGAGAGGGAGAAGGGATAATACAATATCCTTTTTGAATAAATGGGATATATTTCAATGACAGATAGCAGGTAGGAATATAGAAGATGGTCCATATAAGATGACATAACCTATGATGGGGAATTAATTGTTGCATAAATTTAGGTGAGATATGCAATTAAATTGTTAAGTGATAAATCTGAATGATGAGCATTCCAGGTGATTTCTGCAGGTAGTCCTTGACTTACCATCACAATTGAGCCCACAATTTTTGTTGCTAAGCTAGGCAGTTGTTAAATTAGTTTTGCCCCATTTTTTGGCTTTTGTTAAGTGAATCTGCCCTCCCAATTGACTTGCTTGTTAGAAGGTTGTAGAAGATAATCACATGACCCTGTGACACTGCAACCGTCATAACTATGAGTCTGTTGCCAAGCATCTGAATTTTGATCCCATGACCATGGGGATGTTGCAACAGTCATTAAGTGTGAAAAATGATGATAAGTAACTTTTTTAGTGCCATTGTAACTTCGAATGGTCACTAAATGAACTGTTGTAAGTTGAGAACTACCTGTATTTCTTCTCAATCCCAATATCTATAATATGCTTATGATAATGACATACTTTTTTAGGTCAATTATAAGTGTAACAGTAATATCAGCTGTTCAAGCACCTACTGTATGTTCACATGGCTTGGTCAACTGATATTCAGAAGTGATAGCATATTCATATTCATTCTCTATCTCCCATATAAGTTTAAACACGCGTAGAAAGTGGGAAATGGGCAATTGACTTCTGCTGGTATGCTCACAAGTCTGATTCCAAGCTCACAAGTCTGATTCCAAGTTCAGCTGAAATGTACAGATGGCCCTCAATTTACATTAGTTAATTTAGTGACCATTCAAAATTAGAAGAGTACTGAAAAAAATGATCTATGACTGTTTTTCACAGTTATGACTTTTGAAGCATCCCCATGATCATTTGATCAAAATTCAGATAATCGGCCACTGGTTCATACTTATGACTGGTTCTATGTCCCAAGATCATGTGATCAACTTTTGTGATTTTCTGATAAGCAAAGTCAATGGGGAAGCCAGATTCACTTAACAACCAGGTCACTAATTTATCAACTGCAGTGATTCACTTAACAACTGGGGCAAGAAAGTTCGTAAAATGGGGCAAAACTCACTTAACAAAAGTCTCATTTAACAACAGAAATTTTGAGCTCAATTGTGGTCGTAAGTTGAGGACCACCTGTACTATATGTTGCAGAAGGAACACAATCCTACATATGTAGTGCAGCTCTTTTTCAGTTACTCAGTTGTTAAGATGTATTGATACAGTACATTCCAGATCACTGCCATTTGTCTTGACTTCTATGCTTTAACTGCAGATAGATCAGGAAAAAGCAACTTCAACAGCAGTACAATACATTCATAACATGTTGTAAAAGAATCACTAATTTGAGAACAGCATGCCATACTAAATGGACAAATCTTGGTATAAGCTTAAAGTTGCAAACCTGTTAGTTACTTGCTTTGCTACACATTTGTTACCATGAACCTCAAATGTCAATATATTGGAATGTTTCAGCTGGAAACCATGTTCAGAAACATGTCTAAATGTCAAGTGTTTGGTATGATGAACCGCAGATGTGCAGGCCTATCCACTGTATTTCTCAGTGCTTTATGTGTAATTTATTTCCTTATCCTTGTTGCTTCCTAATGCAGGAAATCCTGAAGGAGTACCGAGAAGGAAAGAGTAGTGAGAGAATGAAGAAGCCAACTGAGCAGGAGAAGCATGAGGTGGCAGTGCGGCACTCGATTTAATGGTCTCTGGCTGATGGTCCCATGGTTGTCATCAGTCTTGGTCCTGATTCTGGGATTTTGGGGCCCGGCTACAGCTGTTGCAACACCACATGAACAGCATGCCTCAACTGCTTTCTCCAGCCAGGTACCATTGGACTGGTTGCTTACTGATCAAGGACCATTCCACCGAGCCCCAGACTACATTGACTTTATAGAGCGCTATCGGCAGGGTTTTACCACTAGATACAGGATCTACCGGTAAGCCATCCAGACGAAAGAAAATTTTGCACAAACTGTAACACCATCTAATATTCTTTATGTCAAGCTTTCATGGAATAGTGATGTAAAACAGTGCAGAATATAGTATAATATTCTGTATTCTGCATTGGCATATGCCAATAGATATAAGGGCCTATAGTAAGGGGCATGTGTGGTAGTTGCTAACTCAAGTGGCATATTTGGAACATTCATTAAAGGTGGAACAGTGTAGGGCAATCAAATAAATCCCATGAATACTGATTCAATGGGAAGATCTGTAGAAGGACCACCCAAAATTTGGAAGCCATGATCATCATATTGTGCTGCCTCTCTTTATTCAGTAGTCTTTCCCAATCTAGCATTTTCCAAATGTGTTGGAACTGAGATTCTTCGCTAGTATGAAAAATTCAGTAGACCCTGAAGAGAAATTCTTCATTGACTGAGATTGTGGGAGGAGAGCATCTTGTTGGATATTCAACTAAAGATGAAAGATATCTATCTCATGTGGAGTATAGTAGAGAGATTATTAATCCTTTCCTGAATATTTGATATTGATGGACTTTAGTAACAGGATAGATCAATCTAACCAAATGAAGTTAGGTGGCCCAAAGCCAACAAAAGATTATTCAGTTTTCTTCCTGGTAATTGATACCTATATTGAAAAGAAATAGCATTTGTTCAACAGAACTTAGTCATTTTCAAATCTGATTTACATTTATGACAGACAATTGATTTTTTCCCATGTCTGTAAAGAAACCTTTCCAAACATTTAAGATATTGACTGCTTCCAAATCCACTTGAGTTCTTCCCTTACCACAGCAACAAAATAGGAAAAAGAAAAGATTGTTATACACATGGCACTAATACAGCAGGCTGTTCTGTTTAAGAATGACTGTGCTGGCTGAAAGACAATGGGAGTTTGTTTAACACTAACATAGTGCTTCTCAAACTTGGCAGGTTTAAGACCTGTAGACTTCAACTCTTAGAAGTCCCTAGCCAGCATGGGGAGTTTTAGGAGTTGAAGTCCACACATCTTAAACTGCCAAGTCTGAGAGATACTGTCTTACTTGAATGACACAAGATATTCCAATATGGGCATTCATATTCTTCTATAAGATCAGAGGCTATTTACTTCAAGGAGTTACTGTATCATGAAATTTTGCATGCACACACCCCAAGGTTTCTTCATATTCCATACTTGGAGAACTACCACTACAAAAGTCAAAAAGGGACATTAGAAATTTTTTAAAAAAGCAAAATGCATTTTTGCAGAACTTGTTTAACCCATAATATCAGTGGTGTCTGCTAATACTAAATTGATGTAGGTAAGGAGCTCTTGGTATCTAGCTTAATTTTTATAAGCCGATATTAAGGGATTCCTTTGAATAGAACATGTAATAACTATAAAACAGTGTAGTAGATAATTCAATAGTCTTGTGAAAACAAATGAGCAAAGCCTATTCTATGGGGCAGGATCACTGCTTGTGTTGTACTATTTTTAGTATGTTGTGGTTATTTGTATACTTGCTCACTGGCTTTATTTATTTATTATTTATTTATTTATTCGACTTACATGCCGCCCCTCTCTGAAAGGACTCGGGGTGGCTCACAACTAAAATACAACAATAACAATAAATTACCTAAAAACATATTAAACAATTATAAGCCGAATTGGAATTAAAACCCCCCAAATTAAAATAAACAAACCCCAAAGAGTTAGCACAGCCCAGATTGTAAAAACAGCCAGGTTTTTAACTCATGGCGGAAGGTGTGGAGATCGGGAGCCAGCCGGAGCTCCGGCAGAAGAAGATTCCATAAAGTGGGGGCCGCCACAGAGTAGGCCCTCCCCCGGGTCACTGCCAGGTGACATTGAGTCGCGGACGGCACCCCGAGGAGACCCCGTCTGTGCGCCCGTACAGGGCGGTTGGTATTTGATGCTGGGAGGAGTCGTTCTCGTAGATATCCTGGACCCATGCCATGTAGGACTTGGAATGTTAACACCAAAACCTTGAATCTCACCCAGAGGGCAACCAGAAGCCAATGCAGGCCACGTAGGAGGGGTGTAATATGGGAGTATTGGGAAGCTCCCATCACTACCCACGCAGCTGGCAAGCTGCAACAAAACTATCAGGCATCGAATTAGATTGGAAAAACAACATTTAAAATTGACAATTCCTTGGTTTCCTCAAAATCATCTCTCTCCAAGAAGAGTTTTTAAAGTTACTCATTACTTCTGTGCTACAGATAGTATCATTATGAATTCCTGGTCCTGTGTTATGCTTTGGATTTAATTCCAAAAAGGTGTTTCAAAATGTAGGAAGGGAGCCAGCACAAGCGAAAGCCATTTTAAGAAGACAACTAACACAAAGATTAATACAAATAAAAGGGAAAGGGAGGATGGTCAAAAAAATGAAACTTAAGAAGGTAATTAAAAAGGGGAACATTTATGAAATTAGGCATGTTAGAAAGGTCCAGAAGGATAGAGAGCAGAAAGGTAAAGAGAGAGAGAGGATTTAAACTGGATTGAGAAGGGGATAGCGGGATAAAAGAGAGGAGAAGGAACAAGAAACAAGAACAAAAGATAGAGAGACACGGGAGATACATAATAAAGAAAACTTGTTTGCATAGAGATAATGGCTAACGTATTTAAAAGGGGGTTCTGCATGAAGAAATGGTAATAAGAATATATTGATTATAAAAGTACAAAACAATAGGGGTTACTGACAATTTTTACTGGTAAAGGTCACATTTTATTTCTTATTTACAAAAGAAAGCTAAATGATGATTAGATGAATTGAATTAATTGAAATGATTTTAGAAAATGTCTAAAAATGAGGTTTGTCAATAACTAAGATTAGTTATTTTTATTATTATCTTGGAACCATAAATAAATCTTAGGGGGGATATGTGTTGCAGAACCCGATCGATTAGAGATATATTGTAAGGGAGCTTTTTTCCTATTTTCTTTTTTTTCTTTTTTCTCTATCTTCCATTTTAAAGGGAATGATTATGATTATGCTACTATATTAACCACTGAGGTGCCACTTTCAAAGTAGTAAAAGGGGGGCAAGTCTAGGTTTTTTTCTTTCATTCTTTTTAGTGTTAAAATTTGTACGGATCTAGAATTATGGAGAGAATATGTGATGAAAGGGCAAATCTGACGGACAAAAGAATTTTGTAAATGATAAAAGAGTATTAACAATGTGAAGATAATTAAAGGATAGATATGGATGAACCTTATCTTTAATATGATGGGCAAATATATTGTTATTTGTAAGATTTATAAATGAAGTTTTTTAAAATATATATATATATTTGCAATTAACTCGAAATGAACTGGGGGGCTATACAGATTGAGATTAAGATTTGAGATTAGGATTAATTTCTTTGATCCTTTGTCTGCTAAAATGGAATAGAAGTGAAGTCAAATGTTTAAAATGAATATAGATTTACTGTCATATTTGCATGTAAAAGTGACGACCCGGGAACATGCTGTCTACTGAAAAGAGCTGTTTTAAAAAATTGTTAAAAATTGAATAAAATTTGTTTAAAAAAAAACAAAATGTAAGATTGGTATGCAACTCCTTAAAGCAGCTCTGTTTTTATCAGGAAAAAAAATAAAACCTTTAACACCTTTTAGATGCACAGCTCTATTAACTAAGATGAGTTTCCCCTCACTTTGTTAGCATTTCCGCCCAGCCCTTCAAGTGCACTGAGAGTAGAAAAAATGATTCAAATGCAGAATGATATGTGTTTCTGCTTGCCAAACCTTCATGGGAAGAGAGAAACTGCTTAAGTTAATTATGTACAGTATAGAAATAAACAGCTTAACTAAAGCTGCACATGATATCGGTCAAGTCAGAATTAGTCACCTAATTTGTGTGGACTGAACTTTTGAGAAGTGCTTCCAGGGACAAGCAGGGCATCCAGAGGGGTTTTCAGGAAAGGCAAGGAGCCAATTACCTTTTCTGCTCTCCCTAATGGTCTAGCTCTCTTTAAACAACTAATTGTCCTTGCTTCCCCATTCCTAGTCTGGGGATACTTTGCTAAATAATTAGATATTTCTAACCCATGTTGGTAACCTCAGGCTTAGGCTTCATATGGCACCTGTTTTTGTGGCCTCTGAGCCCACTCAGTCTGCAGCAATAAATTATGATAGTCCAGCTCCGCATAATTTCTTGCTATTTTGAGATACAAGGTAAGTGTAATATAAATACAAGCGAGGCATAAGAGAATTAAGAAAAGGACAAACAAAAACAACACAACCCTTCTCTCTCTAAACTGGGTAAAGGGCCTTGGTGGTGCAGGCTGTTAAATGCCTAGCACTTAATTCCAGCTGCCTGCAATTAGTGCAGGCTCAAATCCCACCAGCCTCAAGGTTGACTCAGCCTTCCATCCTCTCGGGGTAGGTAAATTGAGGACTCAAGATTGTTGGGGGCAATAAGCTGACTTTGTAAAAATGCTGCTTAGTAATAAGCAGGCATATACAATGGAAGGAAGGCTATTGCTGAGCACATTGGGTTGTGCTCCAAAAATTGTAAGCCGCCCTGAGTCTCCGGAGAAGGGCGGCATATTAATATTAATATTAATATTAATAATAATAATGTAGCCCCCTCCCCCAAATTTTTGCACTGCCATGTGTTTGACATGGTCTAATGCAATCTCATTGCTCCATTCATTGCAGCTCTCACTTAATACCCCACCTGCTTATGTGTTGCCTTGGGCTACCAAAAGTTTGCTCCACTCTGTGATAAATTGATATGTAAGTGGAGCTAAATTACAGATAGAGAAAATTGGCTGACAGTTCTCCTTTCCTTTATGTTTTTCTAAAATTCCTCTCTTTCCCTCTTGCTTCCTCAAGCTGAGAGTGCAGGTTACTAATAATGAATAGAGCATGTTGTTTTGCTCTGATGATTTATTTAAGGGGAGACAATATGAACTGCACTGAATGTGTTTGAGAGGGAGAGAGACATATAATCTTTCAGCTTGAAAACATAATACGTAATATGGATTATGTTTATAGCCACAACATGCATAATACTTATGGACAGAAAGGTTGACTACTTGCAATTAAATCCAGTGTTAGAGAATTACAAATAAAAATATTTTTCCTTGTGTATAAAACAGTTAAATACAAGACTACAGAATGGGTCTGATAAATGTTATCTCCCAGTGGCCTTGGTGTACCAGCTGATGAAGAATTCTAGGTCAGCTACAGAGCACAAGAGTTAGGATTCAATTCATGTTATTACCAATTAAGAAGCAAGATGAAGAAAATCTATACTGCATGATAACCCTGGAGGGTTACTAGGATAGCTTTATAGTGGATCAGACAAATAAAGGGAGATAATCCATATCTACAAGCCATGAAAGCTATGTATGAGAACTACCATATTCAAAACAATATATCTTTGCAAGTCAATTGTTTCCATTGTCCTCATGGTCTAGTTTCCTGTTAGCATTTGACTGGCCGTTTTGGGAACATAATCCTAATCAGATAAAACTTTTGGTTTTCCAAGTAGGCAGTTTAATATTTTTTCTGAGAGCAACTGCCTGTCAGAGTAAACAACAGATGGAGCAGTGTCCTGACTTGTTTTAAGGCCATTCTATGTGTTCCATATATATATTCAATGTAATAACAAAATCAGTATTCTAAATTAGATACAATCAAAACATTAACAAGTTACAGTAAAGCTGTAAGCAGAACCAATATCAGCTTTGCCAGAATCCTATATTATGCCTTCAGAATGTGGATTAGCTATATAAGAAACTTTCCAGTTTATTTTGTTTATAGCTGATTTCTTGTAAACATAGAGGCAAAATTCTAATCTAAAAGATACAACATGGCTATACTGTAATTGGTTACTTGAGATTGGAGCAGAAAGAAAAAAAGAAACTGAAGCAAAAAAAAAGTTGTTTTACTTACGATAATTGTATCCCACTCATTTCTAAAGGCTCTGAGTAGCTAACAATCTGAAACATCATTGAAAAAGTTTTTAAAACTTGAAGTTTTATAGGCATTCATAAAATTGTTTTTCGATTTCTTTTTCAATACCTATGTCTTTGGAGAGTTACTAAGTGTTTCTGTGACTATAGAGATCTTGCTCTTTTGTTTGCAATGAGAGAATAACTACTAATAGGTTTTTCTAGTACTGAGCTGCATCATTTCAAAGATCTATTACATGGTTTATTCCAATGTCATATAGAGTAAAGCTTTGTTCAGAAACTGAGATTTCTGCCATTATTTGGGACACAACTTTTGGTTCCTTATATAATCCCACTCCCTCTATTATGCACTCCCTATTGATTAATGATCACAATATTCTCCTGGACTCCTGTTTGGAAATTATTAAATTAATCAACCAATTAAAATATGAGAAAATCCAGATAGTGACTTAGTTCCATTTGAGTTAGAGAAGGCAAATGCTGATGGTGGGTCCCTAGTTTGGCCTTCCTCTTACGAGACTGCTGGAAGTTACGGTAGGAAGAAATGTCCATCTGGTCCAGTTCCAAGCCGGGAGAAAGGCACTGGAAAATAAAAAGGAGGCTGGAGGCTGATTGGAAAGAAAGTTTCTCTTTATTGATAAAGCTGACCACCAACCACATGTGATTCTGGGACAGCTGACAAAATGAAGTTTAGAGTGGTTGGGTTTTATACCTTCTGGATTCCTATGGGGTCATGTAGGGGTGATGGCTGGCTCTATAGGCAAAAGGGGAAATGCAAATCCTAGGTGTTTGTCTGAGCTAATTTGTCACCCTTTGGCTTGTTGCATATCTGAGTTTCTGCCTGACTCAGTCTTTATGAATGGATTACCAAATCTGCATTTCTAAAAGCTGGCCTCCTCAGTTTCTGCTTGGGACAGGGAAAATGGGGCTGGTTTCTGCCTCCCTTAAGTCCACCCCCATTTCTCCTTTAGGGGAAATATTCTATCCTGCCTTTTTAATATTCTCCAAAATATTTCATTCTTCAGGGGTGGGGGGGCTTCCTACACCATAATATAATTCTCTACTGTTCTTTTCTCCTTCTCTCTATCTTCCCCATTTTGCAGACAGTAAGTACCTGTAGAGAGCTATGGCTTCTTTGTTTAATTAAGAAGCTACACAAAAACACCATTGCCCAAATTAGAATTGAGAATGCCAGGCAATTCAGTGTGAATATCTCAATAATCAAAGAGGGCTGTATTTTGTTCCCCCACCATCTTTGTTTAATATCTATTTGAATTTGTAGCAGCCATAACTAAAAGGACATTTTAACACAAACACCCAAACTCAAAGACACATTTTGCATCATTGTCAATGAAGCAATCTTTTCACTTTCTCAGATCAGTCTAAGAAGTTTCTGGGGCTTGGTGGCCCATCATAGGGAGGAAAGGCTACAACAATTTACTCCAAAATTAAAATTATGGTATTTTCAAGGGGACTGGGGTGCCATAAATTCCACTGGCAGAGTGATAACAAAAGGCACACTTCTGCCTTTAAATAGTGGAGTGTTGTATTCCAGGGTTCTATATTACAGCTGTCTCTGAAAAAGGGAATAGTGCTGCCAAGGCAATATTGGGCCTTTGGTAGATGCAGTCTGGTTCCCTTGTATCTGTTTAAAGCTGAATTTGTGTTACAGATGCTTTAATACTCACAGTTTGTACATCTAACCCTTAAACTCCTAGAGGCTGTTTGGTAATGGTGTTTGCATGTTCTCTTTCCAGCAATCCTATATTGTGACCTCAAGTGATTTGATGCATGCTGAATCAGGAATGGATCCTCTTTAGGGTCTCTACCCCCATTTGCTACCTGTATTTCTGGTTAAAGTTATTTATCAGCAATTGTACACTGTTATTTCTTCTTGATAAAAAGTTATGGGCAACCTGCATTTCTGCTGCCTTTAGGTCTAGAGATAAAGAGAGAGTAGAAATCCACCAATGATTTTTTGATGCAAATGCATTTGGGGACTGCTTGCAGGTTCAGGATTGGAGCCTGCTTGTATCATAGACATTTTGCCTGGTCTGCTTCAACATCTTCCCTACAGTAATATTGGCGGGTAGGTACAGGACAATCCCTTTTAGAGTGAGAGTTGTCCTTGTGATTCAAATGAGCCTGAAACCCTTGTCCACATTTTCTTCCACCGCACAACTTGTACAGATCTTTGTACAACTGCACATTGGCTCTCCTTTTAATGCTCCTTTCTTGGAAAAATTAATCTTACTTTGAGGAATATTTATTTAATCATCCATTACATTTTGATATCACCTATCTCACCTAACTAACTCTAGATAGCTTATGGCTGAAAATGTAAAAAACATAAATAAGAACAAAGTGAAAAACAGAATTAGAAGATAAGGTTACAGTTGAATAGTTGAAAATAGTTGAAAAGTTGAAAAGATGGAAAGAACACACTCACTACATCAACCATCCCCAGGGTTTTTTTTTTAATTACATTTATATGCCGCCCTTCTCCGAAGACTCAGGGCGACTTACAATTTTTGGGATACAACCCAATGCACTCAGCAATAGCCTTCATTCCATTGTATATGCCTGCTTATTACTAAGCAGCATTTTTACAAAGTCAGCTTATTGCCCCCAACAATCTTGGGTCCTCAATTTACCTACCCTGAGAGGATGGAAGGCTGAGTCAACCTTGAGGCTGAGTCAACCTTGAGGTGGGATTCGAGCCTGCAGTAATTGCAGGCAGCTGGAACTTAAGTGCTAGGCATTTAACAGCCTGCACCACCAAGGCTCTATGTTATGTTGCCTAACATTCTTTGACCCCCATGCCAGTTGGCAGAATCAGGTCTTAATACTCTTTCTGAAGGCCAGAAAAGTGGTGACCTGCCTCTTTTTTGGGGTGTGTGGGGTGGAAGAATGTTTCAAAGGCAATGACAGAAAAGGGTCTCTTCCTGGATCCTGCTAGGCAAAATTCTTTCAGGATCCACAACATGCAATCCAGGACAGCTACTGATTGGGTAGGACAGGATGAAAAATCCCTTTTAAAGGATCAGGACTCAACTGTTATGAATAGAGTGGCTAAATTTTGTGGTTACTGTCTCAGTAAGAAAGAAAATACTGTTTTGACTCTGATATTTTATTACCAATTCTCTTTTACTCTCTAGCTTTATCCACTTTTTTGTTTTTAGGCTTTCAAATATATTTTTATCTTTCCATCACATTTGCATTTTATTTTACTTTGTGGCTTTTAATTTGTTTTTCTGTTCGCTGGTCACAGTCTGTATTTGTTACTAATCATCATAGCCATCATCACCTCTGCTTAGGAGACACTTCCCCAAATTAAAAAAAAAAAGCACAATAGAACTGGTGTCCTGGCACTGTACACACATGAATGAGAAGAAGAATCTGGCAACATAATATATAAAGGGATTGTACTAAACAGTGTTATGAATGCTGGCCTGTGACCATAACAAAAATGGATGGATTGATCGATTAAACAGTGTTATGAGGTTGTAAGTGTTATGAAACAATGTGAAAGCAGTCTTTCAAACTAAACATTTAGTCTGCAAAACTAATGTGATACAAAGGAATATGGTTGAGGTTTATGAAAGATGCTTCACACAGAGTTTTATTATTTCATGGCAATGCATATTCAAGATTTATTGGTGCTATACATATGTTGGAAATCTGTACATTTCATATGTCTATGAAGCATAAAGATGTGTTAAAGACATTTGCACCTGTGCAATGCAGCCCATTCAGAAACAATTTTCCAGAGACTGACCTACAAACTAAGATTATAAAATAAAAATAAGCTCATTTTTATAGAATCTTCTCAGGACTAAAAATCTATTCACAAGATTAGATATATTATTCAGCAATATCTGTGGATCAAGCATGGATCATCCCTTAGGACAGGTGGGGTTGGAGTTAATATGTTTGAAAATTTTCCTGGGCTTTTAAATATGCAGGCAGAAAGGATAACAGGTACTCATTCAAGGTATAGAAAGCTGATGCTCCTGAGAAAATGAAGCCTTTTTCAACCCTAAATGCTATCTTTAAGAAAGCCAGAGCCAATAAAAAAAAATAAAGATTACAAGGGGAGAAAAATTAATGTACTATTCTTTGAAAGCAGTTAAAATGATTGTTCTGGACATCTGGAAAAACTGGGTGCCATCTGCCAAGAATAGTTATTTATGAGTCTGACTTTGTCATGGCTTCACTGAGGAAAAAATATGGCAGAAAAAATATGGCTCTTAGAATGGAAAGTAAAAAAGATTGTGCGTAATTAGGCACAATGAAACATTTTAATTGTAGGAGGTTTTCCAAAACCAATCCTTTTCCATTTAAAAATTAACAATACCTTCTGGCATGAGCTTATCAAATGCATGAAGTGTTAACCTGAATTACAGGTATATGTATAGACGGTTGTTATTGTAAGCTTTGAGGGAAACGGTAACTTTTGAAGGCAGCTGCTCTAGTGCTCAGGATTATGCTGGGGATTACACCATTTAGTCCACCGGGGTGTGGCATTCTCTTTGTCTGCATCTTTGGGTTTGGAAATTGGTTTTTAAAGCAAAGAAAATTTTAACAGTAAATAAACAGACAATTGGCTGAAGTGGTACAATTGTACAATTGTACAATTGACTCAGTACAATAATTTGTCTGGGGAAGAGTGTAGAAGGTATTAGATTACAGCTGCTTTGTCATACTATACCCAAATAGAAACACTGGCTACCTAGTTCACAAGGCTATTATTAATCATATTATCCATCCTAAGGTTGTTGCTTTGAAGTTCCTGTTTCAGCCATTTCCTCCAGGCCAACTATTACTGCCTCTTGCTGTGCAAAGTTTTGATGTTACTGATTGTGTGCAGAGATGGTAAAAACGACAATCAAGATGGTAGTTGAATTGTCATGACCACCATCCCAGCAGATGCCCCTCCTGTAACTCTTACCTCAAGGCTGGGTGCAGCTGGTCCTCTAGGTAGGCAGCCATGGTAATTATAGTGAGGGTTTAAGGGGTGGAACTATATCATTTTCACCTCTTCTAACTTGCCAAAAATAACTGGTGGAATTCAGGTGTGGTAGAATAGAGGTAAGTCTTAACATCTGCTGGTATAGTCAGCTTCTGGCCACAGAAAATGGAGTGAGGATGGGGAGAATAGAGAATCACCTTGCAGCCAGTTTGGGAATTGTTCCAGGTTGGATCTCTCAATAGAGGATAGGAGTTAGTGATATGCTTACTTCTTCAGCTAGCGTACCCTGCATATCTGAAATGAAAAAAAATGCTGTTCTCTGGTACAAGCCAGGATTCCAGGTTTTCCTAGTTCAATATGAAGTGAATGTGAGCAGGGTGTGTTCACCATCACGTTGCTTGTTTTTTTTAATAAATACTGCCAGCCTGCTCTTCTGTGCTGGGCTCTGCTTCTTTCCTGTGAGGTAAGACTCATTACGTTGAAGGCGTCTGAATGGATCGTGTGTGAATACAGTTCTCTGCAGCGTTAGAAAGGAGGCCCAAACATTCCCTGATACTTCTCTTTCTGTAACTTCCCAATGGACATTTATTTCTTGTCAAGTCAACCTGCTTCTCCCCTCTCATTTCCCCCCCGTAGATTGATGTTATTTGGCATCATTTACAGATTTTTAGCTAGTGGGAACAAAGGTGGAAGTAGACACGGTGGACAAATTTATGCCAGGAAGCTTTTACTTAGTTTGACTTATGACCACAACTGAGCACCAAATTTCTGCAAAAGCAAGACAGTTAAGTCAGTTTTGCCACATTTTACAACCTTTCTTGCCACAATTGTTAAGTGAATCACTGCAGTAGTTAATTTAGTAACATGATTGCTAAGTGAATCTGGCTTCCCATTGAATTTGCTTGTCAGAAGGTCACAAACAGGCGATCACAGTACCCCAGGACACTGCAACGGTCGTATTGTGAACCAGTGGCCAAGTGTCCAAATTTTGATCATGTCACCATGGGGATGCATGCTACAATGATTGCAAGTGTGAAAAATAATCTTAAGTCACTTTTTTCAGTGTCCTTGTAACTTTGAACAGTCACTAAACAAATAGTTGTAAGTCAAGGCCTACCTGTACTTACTTATAAGCTGTGTAATTCTAATAGTGCTCTCTGTGTAATAGTTGATAAGGTCAATGATTAGCAAAAATTAAAAACAATAACAAAATCAAATCAAATAGATAAGATAAAAGATAAAAGATAAACTAACACACAAAAATGTGTTTTATATGTCTATAGTGATACATTAATTACCTGTGCAAGTGTAAATGTAACATATTACAAACTATGAAGTAAAATATATATCATCTAAAAAAGATAATATATGAATCCTAAAGTAATAAGTAAAACAGAAGCAATTATTTCTGCAACCTGTTGTGCTTTATTTTTATTGCGGCAACATAGAATTTGGCATTTGCACAAGTGATAAACGGTTTCAAATCTTCTAAAAGGTTTTTCACATAGAAATTGTCTGGTCTTGTGGAAATTACATATTAGGGACAGGAGATAAGCAGATCTAATATCCCCAAAGAGTTTACAATGTAGTAATACATGTGAAATGGTTTTGATCTCCTTTGTTGCCACATTGGCAGGTATGCTCAGTTAATGGGGTTTTGGAGTATCTGCCATGCAGCAGTGCAGATGGTAAGATGTTATGACTGGCTTTGCAAAATGTTTTTCTCAGCTTGGGAGAAGTTAGATTTTGAAGATACCTTGTTAGTTCCCAAGTGCCCTTATTCATCCAATTTGTGCCATGTTGGGGCAGCAATTAACTTTAGTGTTAAAGTCTGTTTCCCTTATTCTTTGAGTGAACAGTTGTTTGACTTGGTCACATCCTAAAGAAATTAGTAATGACACAGAATGTTATGTATGTAGGTTTGAATGTTATTGGTTTATTTGAACTGTTCTTGTAAAATGTTAAATGGTATTGGTTTAAATAGTGCGGGAAGAATCCCTGCACTTCCATTGGCTGGCAGCTACGGCTGCTGGCTATAAGAGGCAGCCGTAGCCCAGCCAACTCGGGTCCATTTGAGCTGTAGTCACTGAATAAACTCTTTACTGAAGCTCTTCGCGTTTGACTCTTCATGCAAACTTAACACAGAACATCCATACAATGCCTGTTCTGGTCTATAGCCTGATTCCAGGGAAAAGAAAAAATGTCTATTAAAACTAGGGGGGGTGGTCTGAAATGGATTTTTACCCAGTAGTTTATCCTCCTCCTTCAAGCTCTTACCTGAATTGCAGGCATTCCTACCTCAAGCCTTAATTGGGTGTTTGCTGATCCTTTGAGCTCAGCAAGGATTGATCTCAAAATTTTTATTTGCACTGTTTCCAGTGCATCCTTCTTTGCATAAATTCCTACTTATGCCCTATATAGGATATAAGCCAGTGCTTTAGCCTGAAAAAAGTTAATACTACAGGAATTAATTGCATTAAGCACTTAATAGCACTTATGCACATAAGAGCTACCTGCAATATGTGATACTGATGCCCATTCCAGGTGCCTTTAGAGTGAAAAACTACCCCCAGGTTTTTAAATGAAGTCGCTTCCTCTAATTTGTGTTCCTATCTCTCTAGAAGTGTGAGGTGACCCTCTTAGCAAAATTTAGATTCATCAAAATTAAAAACTAGGGGATTTTGGCTGTAGTACTAAAACATTGCTGCTATTGGTTTTTTTTTTTTTAGCCCTGTGGGATTTAATTATGAAATTATGGTACCATTATCAGCATAGAGGAGTATGTAGATTCTGTACCCTGTTATGTAGTTTAAATGCATGGAAATGTGGATTATGACAAAGATCCACCAATGAATTGATGTACAAGCTGAAAAGGAGGAGGGAGCAAGGATACATTCCTCTGTCATTCCTATCTAAACATTTATTGTGCCAGAGAGAAATGCTTGGAAATTGTACCTCACTTTTACCTACAATGTCTGTATCAGAAAGAGGAGGCACCTATTAGTAGGTGTGTGTGTGTGTGTGTGTGTGTGTGTGTGTGTATTTCCCAAAGGAGCATTCCAGGAAATTAATTCAAAAGCATGTTTAAAATCTATAAAGGAAGAGAGGATTTTTTTGTGCAAGACAGTGGAACTCCAGAATTTGGTCTTGGATTATGCCCCCTGTCTCTGTCTAGTCTTGGAGCTTGTGGTTTATAATGTTAACAACACTCTAAAGGCTGATAGGCCTGTAATTGTATGGATCATTCTTATGAAAAACCTCCCTGCTTTTTAATAATTTTGGATTATTATTGCCAGCCCCCAATCTTTTGGAACATAACCAGTCTGATCTATGAATGTAAATAGGGATGCTAAGCAGAGGGGCCCACCAGCTGGGATTCTTTTTAATTATTTCAGGCAAAACATAATCAACACCTGGAGCCTTGTTCACCTTAAGGGATTCAATCAGTCAGGTTCTCTCTCTCTCATGGAGACAGGAGGCCAATTCTGAAACTGACCCAGGTCAATCTCATTCTCATTTAATTTAGTAGCAGGTCCATGTATAACCCTCTGAAATACTCCTCCCTGTGTTGAATTGGCACTTGACTGAAGGGGTGTGGGCTAAGAGTTTTCCTAATCCTCTGGTAGTTTGTCAGAAGAGGGAAGGATCCTTCTTCCTGATTGATTGCATTGTTTCTGTCAGGTAACCTTCATTGCCCATCTTTCTTTTTGTTTTGGAAGAGCCTTGTATTGTGCCTTTCAATTTCATAGGGAAAGTAGTTGGTCTTCAGAACAAAAATGTTTCTTTCTGTACATTTAATGATACAATCTTTTCAGTTGTTTACAGTCTTGATCAAAATATTTTTTTTATGTTTTACACCCCAGTTAATGGAGTGTTGCTTTTTTCTTTGACCAAAACAGATGTCGGGTTAAAAATTAACATATCATACAAATCAGTATGGTTTCTGAGACTTGATGTCTAACAGGCATGCACATATTTCTAGCAGATGCTTTTGCGCTACTTTCATTCCATTTAATTTGTACCTCTGTGTTGTTGATTTCTAGGATTGAGGTATGGACTGCTGCTTCTGTTTTTACTGATTTCTCAGAGGGGCGCCATAGTGAGTAGTAGGGGATGGTGATGACTCTCATCATGAATCAATCTCCCTGCACTGTAGGACGTTCAGATCATGCAATGAGATCCAGTAATCAATTATTTTCTTCCTGCTCCCCCCCCGTTTCTGCTGGATGATTCCCATCTTGGGAACCATCAAGTTTGCACAGCTCCAAACATTTGGTCATCTGCCTAATACAAAATCCTGCCCAATTAGATTTTAAATCCTTCAATTCTCAAGTGTATAAGGGGTCTCTCTAGTGTGTCCTCCTCATAAAAAGTCATAAATTGATGGAGTAGTCAATTTCTCACTTTAATGAGCATTATCAAAACCCATTTAATTATTCCTGGAAGAATTGTGTCGTATTCCCCATCTCTATAAGTTCTCTAACAGGCAAGACTTAGGTTGGGAAAAGACAGGAAAGAAGCAGCTTCTGCAAGGCAATGCCTAACAAGTGCAGCATCCCTGGCATCAGAACCAGAACTTTACTCTTATTGTTATTATTATTATTCTCTGAGGCCTTCAGGAGAGCTGATTCCCTGTTTTACAAGGGGAACACAGGAAGGGTAATGGTTCCCTCTCCACCTGCCTACTCATTCTTCCTTTCCTCTGGGGGCCACAACTTCTCCTGAGGCAGCACTGAGACGGAGATGGGGAAGGTGGGGCAGAGAAAACCCCGGGACTATGCTTACCTCAGTTTTTCCAGTCTAGTGCTTTGTGGATTCTGTGAGAGAGTATGCATACTGTAAGAGCAGGCAACCAATACCACTGCATGCTAATTTAAAAATTGGGAAAAAAACATTGGGTAGGGCAAGATGCTTTGTGAACTTTATAATAGAACAATGTTTGTTATTTTTATACAATTAGACCTCTCTCTCTTTTCTCCAGTGAGATTTTCACAGTGGTAGGACAAAGTCTCAACATGGCAAAGGTAAACTTGGGCATGCATTTTCTTTTGATGCCAGCATTTCCATGTGTGAACCTAAGAACTGATGTCTGAAGGAAGCCCACGTGCAAGGCATGGAGGGCAGCTGCTGGTGCTCAGAATTATGCTGGGGTTCCCACCACATATCTCAGATATGCAGCTTTGTATTTAAAATTTGTTAAGTTTGCATGAAGAGTCAGACACGAAGAGCTTCAGTGAAGAGTTTATTAGTGACTACAGCTCGAATGGGACCTCTTGGCTGGGCTACGCTGCTACTTATAGCCAGCAGCCGCAATTGCCAGCCAATCAGAGTGCAGGGTTTTCCCGCATTTTTCAAACCAATCATATTTGACATTTTACAAGAACAATTCAAACTAAACCAATAACATTCAAACCTACATACATAACACCCCTCCCACTAGGTTCAGTCCATACCAAACCCCAACCTATCTATGTATTCTTTTAAATAGGTGGGGCTCTACGTCGTTGAGACCTTCGTGGTTCAGAAGTTTTAAACATTCTCACCCAGTGAGAGAGGAAATGTGTCTGCTGACATTTCCCTACTGGGACTTCCTGTGAAATAAGACCCTGTTTGATGTTAGAATCTGGTCTCTCCTCCCACCCATCTCCAGCCCAATGTCAGCACCCAAGTCAGGTAGTGATGTACCTGTTCCACTTGTAAGGATGGATTTTGGCATTGTGACAGGTTTTGGAATGGTTCCTGTCGTAATGGCTCGTTACACATGGGATGGATTCTTGCTTGCTGATTATCCTCCTCTCCTCCCCTTCCCCTAGAATTGAATATCAGGTGAGGGAACTAGAGAGAGACAAGGGCGATGTTCCTGAGAAAACCTGGATCTAAGTTGATCAATGTGCCTGCTCCAGAGGATTCCATCCTCTGTTTGCACCCTGTAGAACGAGGGCCTGTGATTTGAGTTATCTCAGCAGGAATCCACAAAGTGCACCCATAGGTTCTTAGCATAAACAGAATCACCCACACTGAATGTGCGAACTTTGGAAGTGGAATCTAGTGGTGCGTTGGGTGCGTAAGTGGGATGAAGGTGGTCAAGGGAAGACCTAAGTTCCTACCCATCAACAACTCTGCTGGGGATAAGTTATTAGATGGGTTAGGAGTGATGTGCTGAACACTAAGAAGTTTTTAACTTTCTCAGTGATGTCCCCAGGACCCAGTTGCTGAAGTTTCTCCTTGGTAAAACGACATGCATTCAGCCTGGCCAATTAGCCGCAGGGTGCCAGGGCAGTTTGGGGCATGTCTGATACCCTGTTGTGCTAAGTGTGGATTCAAAAAGGTTGGATGTAATTGAGGGCCATTGTCAGAGACAAGAACATCGGGTAACCCGTGGTTACAAAAAGTTTTTGAGCTGCTTGATGACAGCATCAGTTGTGGTGGATGCCATAAGGATTACCTCTAGCCATTTGGAATATGCATCTACTATAATAAGAAAGGTGTGCCCTCTTGTAGGGCCTGCAAAATCAATGTGAATCCTAGACCATGGGCCCCAGGACATTCCCATTCCTGTGTAGGGGCGGAGGTGGGGCAGGCCTGACTACCTGACAGTTGGGACAAGATGCAACCCACTTTCAACCATTTTGTCAATACCTGGCCACCATACATAACTCCTGGCCAATCCCTTCATCCTTACAATACCAGGATGACCCTCATGTAACATTTCCAAAACCTCTCTTTGCAGTTTTGCAGGAATAACCATCCTGTTACCCCACAAAATACATCCTCTTAATACAGATAATTCAGTTTGCCTGGACTTAAAAGGTTGGGCCAGCTGAGGTAGATCTTGAAGAGGCCAGCCTTTCTTAATCCAGCCTATAACAGGAGCCAATAAAGTGTCTTGGCAGTCTCTCCTGGCAATTTCAGCAGCATGCACTGGAAGCTTTGGCAACAGTTTCTAGGAAAAAGGTGTGTGTTTCAGGTTCAAAGTCCTCCTTTGCAGGAAGTGGGCACGACTCAGTGCATCAGCATGTCCAATGTCCTTAGCCAGGCTTGTGGATAAGCTTTGTATGAATAAGCAGCGAAATTCATTCCACCTAGCATTCTTGGTGACAGGGAGTGGCCGTAGGTTTGTCTCCTGCCACAATGCCTAACAAAGGTTTGTGATAATGTAACAATGGTAAATGTTCTCCCATACAAATATTCATGAAATTTCTTGACAGCTGCAACAATTGCCATGCTCCTTGTCCAATTGGCTGTAATTCCTCTCTGCTTTGGTCAAAGTGCGAGAGTAAAATGCAATAGGGGCTTCTCTCCTGCTGGGAAGCCTGTGGCTCAAACCCCCTCACACTCCAAAGGGGGATGCATCACAAGTCAGTACAACAGGCAAATTCTCAGAAACTGTATCAGTACAGCATCAGATGTGATTAGTCTCTTAATACTGTTAAATGCTGATTGTTCCTTCCTCCCCCAGACCCAAACAGACTTTTTCCTCAGTATCTGTGCAATGGTTCTGCAATGGTTGCCTTCTGAGGTAGAAACATGTGATAAAAGTTTATGAGTCCAAGGAAGGCTTGCAAATCTGTCTTGCATCTAGGTTTAGGGGCTTCCTTGATTGCTTGAACCTTGGCATCGGTAGGGTGGATGCCATGCTTGTCAATCAATGCCCAGGAACTCAACCTTGTCAGTTTTAAGAGTGCATTTTTCTTCCTTGACTTTTAACCCCACTTTCCTGAATCTGGTAAGGACTTCTCTGAGTCTTTCTTGTAACTGAGTGTCATTTTCAGCAGAGATTAACACATCATCAAAGTAAGGCACTACCCCTGGCAGTCCTTGGAGCATCCTTTCCATAAGACTTTGAAAAATGCCAGGTGCCACGCTTACTCCAAACTGTAACCTTTTACATTTGAAGGCACGTCTATGAGTCACAATTGTTTGGCCTCTGCAGTGCATCATCAACTGTTAATTGTTGATATGCCTGGGCCAAGTCCAATTTGGCAAAGACTGTACCCCTGCAAGTGAATGTAGCAGATGATGCACAACGGTACTGGTAGCGCTCTGCTACAGCGCATGTTAAGTGTCCCCTTATAGTCTCCACAGATTCTTACTGACCCATCGCTTGACTGGTGTGACTATGGGTGTTCCCATCTGAGTGATCATGGGCCTAAAACCCCTGAGCAATTAATTTATCTATTGTGCATCAATTTTTTCCCTTTAAAAGCAAATGGAACTGTTAAGTTTGCATGAAGAGTCAGACGCGAGGAGTTCCAGCAAAGAGTTTATTAGTGACTACAGCTCGAATGGACCCGTCCTGGCTTGGCTACGGCTGCCTCTTATAGCCTGCAGCCGTAGCTGCCAGCCAATGGGAGTGCAGGGTTTCTTCCCGCACTATTTAAACCAATACCATTTGACATTTTACAAGAACAGTTCAAATAAACCAATAACATTCAAACCTACATACATAACACCCTCCCCACTAGGTTCAGTCCATACCAAACCCCAACCTATCTAATGTATTCCTTTAAATAGGTGGGGCTCTTACGTGTACGTTGAGACCTTCGTGGTTCAGAAGTTTTAACGTTCTCACCCAGTGAGAGGGGAAATGTGTCTGCTGACATTTCCCTGTTGGGACTTCCTGTGAAAGGAGACCCTGTTAGACTGTTAGAATCTGGTCTCTCCTCCCAACCCATCTCCATTCCAATGTCAGCACCCAAGTCAGGTAGTGATGTGCAATCTTCCACTTCTAAGGATGGATCTTGGCATTGTGACAGGGTTCGGGATGGTTCCTGTCGCAATGGCTCGTTACACATGGGGTTGATTCCTGTTTGCTGATTTTCCTCCTGTTCCCCCTTCCCCTAGAAGAGACATCAGGTGAGGGACCCAGAGAGAGACAGGGGCGATGTTCCTGAGGGAACCTGGATCTAAGTTGGTCAATGTGCCTGCTCCAGAGGAGGCCATCCTCTGTTTGTACCCTGTAAGAACGAGGGCCAGTGATGTGAGTTATTTCAGCAGGAATCCACAAAGGTTCACCTATAAGGTTCCTAGCATATACAGAATCTCCCACACTAAAAGAACGAACTTTGGAAGTGGAATCCAGTGGTGCTGGGTGCGTAAGTGGGATGAAGGCGGTCAAGGGAAGACCTAAGTTTCCTACCCATCAACAACTCTGCTGGGGACAAGTTATTTGATGGGCTAGGAGTGATGTGTTGAACACTAAGAAGTTTTTCAAGCTTCTCAGTGATATCCCCAGGACCCAGCTGCTGAAGCTTCTCTTTGGTAAAGCGTACCATGCGTTCAGCCCGCCATTGGCCAAGGGTGCCCAGGGGCAGTGAGGGCATGTCTGATACCCTGTTGAGCTAGAAAGGATTCAAAAATGTTAGATGTGAATTGAGGGCCATTGTCAGAAACAAGGACATCTGGTAACCCATGGGTTACAAACAATTTTCTGAGCTGCTTGATGACAGCCTCAGTTGTAGTGGATGTCATGGGAATTACCTCTAGCCATTTGGAATATGCATCTACTATAACTAGAAAAGTGTGCCCTCTTGTAGGGCCTGCAAAATCAATGTGGATTCTAGACCATGGGCCCCTAGGACATTCCCATTCCTGTGTGGGGGCGTGAGGTGGAGCAGGCCTGACTACCTGGCAATTGGGACAAGATGCTACCCAGTTTTCAACCATTTTGTCAATACCTGGCCACCATACATAACTCCTGGCCAAACCTTTCATCCTTACAATCCCAGGATGACCCTCATGTAACATTTCCAAAACCTCCCTTTGCAGTTTTGCAGGAATAACCACCCTGTTACCCCACAAAATACATCCTCTTAATACAGATAATTCAGTTTGCCTGGACTTAAAAGGTTGGGCAAGGTGAGGTAGATCTTGAAGAGGCCAACCTTTCTTAATCCAGCCCATAACAGGTGCCAACACAGCATCTTTGGCAGTCTCTCTGGCAATCTCAGCAGCATGGACTGGAAGCTTAGCAACGGTCTCCAGGAAAAGGTGTGAGTTTCAAGTTCAAAGTCCTCCTTGTGGCAAGGTAGTGGGCAACGACTCAGTGCATCAGCATGTCCAATGTCCTTGCCAGGCCTGTGAATCAGTTTGTATGAATAGGCTGCAAGAAATTCAGTCCACCTCAGCATTCTTGGTGACAGGATATTAGGTGTAGGTTTGTCTCCTGCCACAATGCCTAATAAAGGTTTGTGATCTGTAACAATGGTGAATGACCTGCCATACAGATATTCATGAAATTTCTTAACAGCTGCAACAACTGCTAATGCCTCCTTGTCCAGTTGGCTATAATTCCTCTCTGCTTTGGACAAAGTGCGAGAGTAAAATGCAATTGGGGCTTCCCTTCCACTGGGAAGCCTGTGACTCAAACCCCCCACTCCAAAAGGGGATGCATCACAAGTCAGAACAACAGGCAAATTCTCAGAGAACTGTATCAACACAGCATCAGACGTGATTAGTCTCTTAATACTGTTAAATGCTGACTGTTCCTTCCCCCCAGATCCAAACAGCTTCTTATCAAGCAGGCGATGTAAAGGCTCAGCAATAGATGCTTTGTGAGGTAGAAACATGTGGTAAAAGTTAATAAGTCCAAGGAAGGCTTGCAAATCTGTCTTGCATCTAGGTTTAGGGGCTTCCTTGATTGCTTTAACCTTGGCATCAGTAGGGTGGATGCCATGCTTGTCAATCATGTACCCCAGGAACTCAACTCTGTCTGTTTTGAGTGTACATTTGTCTTCCTTGACTTTTAAACCCGCTTTTCTGAATCTGGTAAGGACTTCTCTGAGTCTCTCTTGAAGCTGAGTGTCATTTTCAGCAGAGATTAACACATCATCAAAATAAGGCACTACCCCTGGCAGTCCTTGCAACATTCTTTCCATAAGGCTTTGAAAAATGCCAGGTGCCACGCTTACTCCAAATTGTAGTCTTTACATTTGAAGGCACCTCTATGAGTCACAATTGTTTGTGCCTCTGCAGTGGCATCATCAACTGTTAATTGTTGATATGCCTGAGCCAAGTCCAGTTTAGCAAATACTGTACCCCTGCCAAGGGAATGGAGCAGATGATGCACAACTGGTACTGGGTATGCGCTCTGCTGCAGCGCATGGTTAAGTGTCCCCTTATAGTCACCACAGATTCTCACTGACCCATCAGCCTTGACTGGTGTGACTATGGGTGTTTCCCATCTGGAGTGGTCAGTAGGCTCTAAAACCCCTTGAGCAATGAGCTTATCTAATTGTGCATCAATTTTTCCTTTAAAGCAAATGGAACCCTCCTGGGCTTTAAACGAATTGGGGCACCTTGGGGTCTAGGCTGAAAGCATAGGGCATCAGTAAGACCCTGGAAACTCAGACTTCAAGGACTCCTCCCATTCAGAGCCATGCTTGTCAATCATGTACCCCAGGAACTCAACTCTGTCTGTTTTGAGTGTACATTTGTCTTCCTTGACTTTTAAACCCGCTTTCTGAATCTGGTAAGGACTTCTCTGAGTCTCTCTTGAAGCTGAGTGTCATTTTCAGCAGAGATTAACACATCATCAAAATAAGGCACTACCCCTGGCAGTCCTTGCAACATTCTTTCCATAAGGCTTTGAAAAATGCCAGGTGCCACGCTTACTCCAAATTGTAGTCTTTTACATTTGAAGGCACCTCTATGAGTCACAATTGTTTGTGCCTCTGCAGTGGCATCATCAACTGTTAATTGTTGATATGCCTGAGCCAAGTCCAGTTTAGCAAATACTGTACCCCTGCCAAGGGAATGGAGCAGATGATGCACAACTGGTACTGGGTATGCGCTCTGCTGCAGCGCATGGTTAAGTGTCCCCTTATAGTCACCACAGATTCTCACTGACCCATCAGCCTTGACTGGTGTGACTATGGGTGTTTCCCATCTGGAGTGGTCAGTAGGCTCTAAAACCCCTTGAGCAATGAGCTTATCTAATTGTGCATCAATTTTTTCCTTTAAAGCAAATGGAACCCTCCTGGGCTTTAAACGAATTGGGGGCACCTTGGGGTCTAGGCTGAAAGCAATAGGGGTCCCCATATACTTGCCCAGTCCTTCGCTGAAGACCTCTGGAAACTCAGACTTCAAGGACTCCTTCCATTCAGAGCTGCTCACGATTGATGCCATCACCTCGATGCCTAGTGGCTTGAACACTCAAGTCCCAGCAAACTCAGCCTTCAAGACTCAGGCTGCTCATGCATCCAATGCTCAGCTTCACCAGGCCTGAAGCTTGTCAGCACAATTGTCCAACACTTGGGCGATCCTTGTCCACGATGTCAGGGCAAACGTTTGGTGTGGCCTTTAAACTGCACGTTGAAATCTCTTGCTCCAACTACTGGAATCTTGTTCCCTTGGTAGTCTTTGAGAGTCAGTGCTTGCTTCTGGAAATGCTTCTTCTGAATTTTGGGAAAGAGTCTGTGGATAGTGTCCCATGACACCATAGATAAATAAGAGCCTGAGTCCACTTCCATTTGGCAAGGCCTTCCTTCAATAAACACCTTCACGTGTACTTTTCTGCTTTTTAAGGGTGAAGAATGACCAATAGTGATTGTTTGGTGAGTTTCATTCTTGCCATTTGCTTCTAAATTTCGTCATCTTTTCAAGGAAATTACTTGGGCTTAAAGTTTATCAGGAAATTTTTCCTAATCGGTGGAGTTCTGGATGATTTGCAGACTTGCATGTGACCCCTCTCCAACGTGCTGGAGTCTGTTCAAGTTTGCTTGTTTTCGCTGTCAGAGCGAGGAGTTCCAGCAAAGAGTTTATTAAGTGACTACAGCTTGAATGGACCCGTCCTGGCTTGGCTACGGCTGCCTCTTATAGCCTGCAGCCGTAGCTGCCAGCCAATAGGAGTGCAGGGTTTCTTCCCGCACTATTTAAACCAATACCATTTGACATTTTACAAGAACAGTTCAAATAAACCAATAACATTCAAACCTACATACATAACAGAAGCCTCCTGGGCTTTAAACGAATTGGGGGCACCTTGGGATCTAGGTTGAAAGTGATAGGGGTCCGCATATACTTGCCCAGTCCTTCGCTGAAGACCTCTGGAAACTCAGACTTCAAGGCCTCCTCCCATTCAGAGTTGCTCACGTGATTGATGCCAGTCACCTCGATGCCTAGTGGCTTGAACCACTCAAGTCCCAGCAAGCTTGGGCGATCCTTGTCCACGATGGTCAGAGGCAAATGTTTGGTGTGGCCTTTAAACTGCACGCTGAAATCTCTTGCTCCAACTACTGGAATCTTGTTCCCTTGGTAGTCTTTAAGAGTCAGTGCTTGCTTCTGGAAATGTTTCTTCTGAATGTTGGGAAGTAGCCTGAGACTAGTGTCCCATGACACCATAGATAAATATGAGCCTGAGTCCACTTCCATTTGGCAAGGCCTTCCTTCAGTGAGTACCTTCACATGTACTTTTCTGCTTCTTAAGGTTGAAGAATGACCAATGGTGACTGTTTGATGAGTTTCATTCTTCCCATTTGCTTCTGAGTTGCACCCCATTTTCTCACTGAAGTTGTTGGGCTTGAAATCTTTGTCAGGAAACTTTCTTCTGTGTGGTGGAGTTCTGGATGATTTGCAGACTCTTGCTAAGTGACCTCTTTTTTTCACAACGAAGGCAGATGGTATTAAGAAACTTGCATTCAGTGCGGGGTGGCCCCCACAACCTCTGCAATAAAAGTCTTGCCTTTTTCTTCCCAGGTCTTTCTTTTTCTTTTCCATTCTGAGTCTATAAATTCCTTCCTCCACCTCACTGCAGTCTGATTCAGAATCTATTTGCTTGCAATGAGTTGTTGTGGACTTTTCCACATCAGAATGGCTTGAGGCCTTGTTAATTTTCTTCATGGCTGCCGCTGAGGACTTAGTGGCTTCTGCTGAGGAGGCCTTCTATGGCTTCCTTCAACGTGATCTTAGGTTTTAATAATAATTTGCTCTGAAGCACCTTGTCTTTGAGGCCTAGAACAAATCGATCGCGCATGGCCTCCTCCAAGTTGTTTAACTCACATGCACCCCCAATGTCTCTTAAACTTGCCACAAAGTCATTAACGCTGCTTTCCCTTGATCCCGATGGTAAAACTCGTGTTCTTAATGAGGCACGATACTTGTGGGGCGTTATGGGCTCTTAAAAGTTTTTCTAGATCAGGCCATTCCATTACCTTCACGTCTGCAGCTCCTGCCAATGCCTTCACCATCTTGAAGACTGCTGGACCACAGTGCGTAAGAAAGACCGCCCTCTTCCGCTTCTCGGAGATGTCGGCGAGGTCGTTTCCTTCCAAATACATTTAGAAGCGATCCGCATACGATTCCTAATCTTCTGCCGCCAGATCAAACGGGGCTGGGGGGGGTGTTCAGCGCAGCCATCTTGCTCTTCTGCTTGTCTTCTGCGCCGCCTTCTTCAGGGAATCCCACCTTCGCGCCAGTGTTAAGTTTGCATGAAGAGTCAGACGCGAAGAGCTTCAGTGAAGAGTTTATTAGTGACTACAGCTCGAATGGACCCGTCTTGGCTGGGCTACGGCTGCTACTTATAGCCAGCAGCCGCAGTTGCCAGCCAATCAGAGTGCAGGGTTTTCCCGCACTTTTCAAACCAATCATATTTGACATTTTACAAGAACAATTCAAACTAAACCAATAACATTCAAACCTACATATATAACAAAATTATATGTACTATCCTGAAGGGTTTTTAGAAGAAAGTGAGTGGAGTAAATAAAAAAACATGTAGGGGAATTGATTTAGATTCAAAATTCAGGAATTTCCAAGTTGACGGTGGGGAAAACTGCCTGCAGACTTTGATACAAAATTCTGTAGAAAGAAGGAGAGTTAGGTCACATTTGAAAAGTCCTGAGAAAGTGGTGAGGTCAGCTTTAGTGTTGTCAAGGAAACAGTAGAGTCAGCCTGCAAACTTAATTCATTTAAAAACTCTGGGTTGGGGTCTGGTGTGCATAAACCCATGCAGGCATCTTTTGGGGTGGGCTGTCTGATAGATCTTAGGTGAAAGTGCATGTGGACATGCAAAGGCATTTGTTATAGATGTTTCAAGGTATCTCAAAAACTGGGAAAACTTCAGCCAGAGTGAAATAATCATGTCCTGTATCCCCTACTTCTTATTCCTCTACGCACCGAGACACACACACACACAAACACACAGAGTTGTATTTTGAATATATATTTTCATTTTACTTTCCTATCAAATATTTTTTCCCAAGGTACACATTTCTAAACATATGCTATTCAAAAACATATAGTTTGTCTACATTTTAATTTTTAATGGGTAACCTTGCAAATGTCAGAAGGTGAAATGAGATGGGCAGCAAAAACTTTAATAAGTAAAAATAAATTAAAAATCTGATAAGTCCTGAATATGTGGATCAAATTAAATGCTCAAGAATAGCTAGGGAATAAATGTAGGACCCAGAGGACTATCCTGATATGGAAAGAAAAAAAACAGATGCTTAGCTATTGCCCTCTAAACCATAACATAATTTGTTTGCATATAGCATATTGGATAAATATGGCCAAAGGTGATTTATTCAGTAAACATGATTAAACAAACTATGACTTAGTATACTACAAGAACCCCATCTGAGGCTGGTGGTGTAACATTGCCAGATGACAATGTTCATTACAGGATCTGGAGAAAAATGGGATAGCACAGCAGTCTTTCCAACCACTGTATGCCTTGACAGTTATTGTAGTCTATCAACTGCTTGGATTCTGTCTGGGAGATTGGAGATAAGGGGTTTCTATATATAATCCTTGATTCTTTTTTTTTGTACTGCAAAAATGATACAGATATTGTCTTTGGAGAAGGCATTACTTGTGTTCACACAAGTCCCTTGCCCATGGCTAGCATAATCCCATTTTTCTTCTTATCTGAGTTTGCATGACATGTTGAGCCATTAGTTAATCAGATTTGCTGGGTTCACACACAACTTGATAAGCTAAAGTTTAAGTTTTTTAAAAATTAGATTACAGGTCAATGTCTTATGTAAACATAACCCTTCTCTCTCCATCTAACAAACATGAAGAATTCCTGTGGTGAATAGACATATCCCAGTATGACAGCCTGACTGAATTAGAAGAAAGCAATGAATCAGAACAAGGATTCCATGCACTAAGGCCTCTGCCAAAGATAAACATGTTGACACTCAGTAATTTCACATATATCAACTTAACATCTGCCGCCTGTGAAGGAACTCTTATGGTATGTGCCAACCAGGCCTCAGCTTCAGAGGTGGCACATACTCTTCACACTGGTGATTGGAATGAAGATGATTTCAACTGCCTGCTGTGTTCTCCAAACAATGCCTCTGTAAACAATGATCAGCCAATTTCATTCTAATTTTGAAAATTTCAGGGTAATTAAAGCTAGGCAATGGCTTGCGAACACTTTAATTAAGTCTGATTAGGGAAGATGGAAGGGGAGCAAGGGAGTACGGGATGATTGGCAAAGCCAGAAATAATACAGAGCTCCAAGATGAATGTATAAACACTAATCACAAAACTACCGATGTAGCTTTTAAGCCATGTTTTAGCATGACATGAAATATGGGTAGTCCTCAAATTACGACCACAACTGGGACCAGAATTTCCAGCGCTATGCAAAATCATTGTTAAGTGAGTTGCACCCTATTTTTTCAATCGTTTCTTTTTGTTGTTAAGCAAATGGCTGCTGCTATTGTTAAGCAATCATACAGTAGTAAGGGAATCTGTCTTCCCTTTTTGACTGCTTGTCAGAAACTAGCTGGGAAGGTTGGAAATGATCAGTTTCATCACCCCAGAGCACTGCAATGGTCATAAATATAGGCCGGTTGCCAAGTGCCCAAACTTCGATCATATGACAATGGGCATGTTGTGATAGTTATATGTGTGAGGACGAGTCATAAATAACATTTTTCAGTGCCATTGTAACTTTGAACAGTCGCTAAACAAATGGTTGTAAATTGAGGACTATATCTGTAGAGACTGAAGCTGACCTCAAAGGACAGTTACAGAATTGCCAGATTGTTCTCCAAACTTCTGACAGCTGATGCTTGTCTAAATGTCTGTAAAACACATTTTTCCCCATGAAAACCATTAGGGGTGGTGGTGGTAGAAATAAGGATTAAAAATCCCCATTGTGGGTGTGGCTGCTGAGGTAAAGGTCCATAGCAAATGGAGCTTGTTCTCAGTTCCCTTAGGAACTCTCATTCCAAATAAAGATGCATTGGAATTTGGGATCATACTGTTTGAAATTTTGATGCAATGCGCTGCTGCTCTAATACTATTGGACTGCAAAATGTCAAAAAAGCAAAGTGCACATACAAGAAAATTCATAGTTGTGCAGTAGCAAATTACAGGCTCATTTCATCTGCAGCTTTGTCCCCATCTTTCCTCCAGAAAATTCTTACAGATCAAAGCTGACATTTGATTATCATTTTAAACTGAAAATGTTGGGGGTGAATTATTAAACCTATTGTTTGTAAAACAGGTATTTGACTTCAGATGCAGTACAAGTACACTGCTTTGTATAGCAACAAATTCTTGTCTCTGGGTCTGCAAAGATGAATGCAACACAGATTATTTTTTAAATGAATTATGCTAATTAAGAGAAAAGATTGCACATTGTCTTAATTTAATTAATTTATGGCAGCTGCTACCTCATATATGCATACTCTTGAAGATTTATTTAAACAATAGAAACAGGAAAAGTAAGTATAATTTTCACGGTCCAATGCTTGCCTTGACACAGATTTTGATCATTTGGCTGGCATATACTACATACAATAGGTGTTTCAGGTATTTTTTCTAGAAAGTTCAAAAAGTACTTTCTATTTCATTGATAAAATATTTTAAATCAGACTCTGTGAAGTTACTTTACACTGGTTAAGATCACCTTTCCATTCAACTCAGTGGACCCTAATCTATTCAGAATCTATTCAGAATCTATTCAGAAATCTATTCTATTCAGAAATGCCTTTCTTTTTTCTGATCTTGCTATCTGATATTTTTTTATCTAAAAGCTTTAGAAGTACTAGTTTTGATCTAACCTGATTCACCAAAAACATAAAACAAAATCTTGGAGTGTAATACCTGCTATCCCTTTCCCCTTAGATAGATATTTAATAAAACTACTTTTACCATTCCAATTTATGATAATCCATTCTGGGATTCTTCAACTATGCTTTAGCCTGTAGTTATTTTACATAAAAAGAGACAAAAGCACTGAATTATTAATACGTTGACCAAAACATAAAAATAAAATATTTTTGTAAATATATCTATAATAACAAAAAAATGTGAGGGGAATATGTTGTGATTAACTTCAGAGATAAAATTTAAAATCTTACAATTATATGTCCTTCATTAGCTACTTGCAAACATGTTTTAGGAACATTTACTGTGTTGATCTGCTTGACTGCATTTATTCTGGCATAAGTTTTGATAGCATGTGAAATAATGTCCTCAGGCTGAATAGTTAAAGACTATTTAATTGTTAAAGCCTAACTATTCACTTTGTGTAATATTAGTTAAAGACTAAATATATGCAAAACAAATCTAATAATCATTCATTAACAATCACTCTTAACCAGTGGTGGGATTCAAATAATTTAACAACTGGTTCTCTGCCCTAATAATTTCTTCCAACAACCAGTTCACCAAACTGCTCAGAAAGTTAATAACCAGTTCTCCTGAAGTGGTGCAAACTGCCTGAATCCCATCACTGCTCTTAACAACTATAGATGCATTTAATGATGGCTGTAAAGTCACATAATAAATTTATTATCTTTAAAGTATCATTTCCCCCCACATACAAATATGTTCCAGCTATAAAAATTCATTTGCCTAAATCTTACATATAGCGGAAAACGAAGTCCCCTTTTCTATTTCTCATATGAGAAGTAAAAGCAGTTTGATGGCCTGTTCAAGTTCTCTCCCATTTTGTACCTCCTTGCTAAACAGGAATGATAAGCTGTCACTGGCAGGTTGTGTATTCAGCACTTTTCTTGTTAATAGTCAGAAATAATTTACTTGAAAGAAGTTCCCTTGTTATCATTTACTACTTTACAGTTTGAAGTGGCACATAATTAGCAATAATTTTTAACTTCCCAGTTCCCCATAATTTTTTTTTTAAATTACATTTATATGCCGCCCTTCTCCAAAGACTCAGGCTGCTTACAATTTTGGAGCACAACCCAATGCGCTCAGCAATAGCCTTCATTCCATTGTATATGCCTGCTTATTACTAAGCGGCATTTTTTTACAAAGTCAGCTTATTGCCCCCAACAATCTTGGGTCCTCAATTTACCTACCCCGAGAGGATGGAAGGCTGAGTCAACCTTGAGCCTGGTGGGATTCGAGCCTACAGTAATTGTAGACAGCTGGATCTTAAGAGCAGGCATTTAACAGCCTGAGCCACCAAGGACTCAATAATTAGCAAGAATATGACTTCCCCTATTCTTTAGTGGTTGTCCATCCAAGATCTGTTACAAGGCACAAACCTACTTAGATCCTGCCCCCCTCATTCGAGGTCACTGTTTGCTTTGAGTCTGTATAAACCCAGAATGAGAAGTGGGAGGGAATGCTAAGATTATTGGCTGCGAATTCCTATCCATTTTATGATTTTGAAAATTTCCTTTGCTTGTAATTGCTGTTTCCATCAGGTCTTTAATAAACATTTTTTCTATGTGATAATCAAGTCATATGTATGATGTCCTGCTGGAGTCTCAAGCTTGTAATGTCCTTATGTAGCAGACAAATTGTACGCTTATCTTTGGGATAACATTTTTTAAAAAAAATAAAGACAAATATGGAATGGAATTCCAGGCAAGCCTAATCAGAAGGAAGGTACTCAGTTTTTTTTTTAATTACATTTATATGCTGCCCTTCTCCGAAGACTCAGGGCAGCTTACGATTTTTTGGGATACAACCCAGTGTGCTCAGCAATAGCCTTCATTCCATTATATATGCTTGCTTATTACTAAGCGGCATTTTTACAAAGTCAGCTTATTGCCCCCAACAATCTTGGGTCCTCAGTTTACCTACCCCGAGAGGATGGAAGGCTGAGTCAACCTTGAGCCTGGTGGGATTCAAGCCTACAGTAATTGTAGGCAGCTGGAACTTAAGTGCAGGCATTTAACAGCCTGAGCCACCAAGGCCCAGTTGAAGGAGGCTTTTGCCCCCCACCCCCCCATAATCAGTCTACTTAGAAATTTAACTTTAATTATACTGCTCTGATGTGAATTCCACATATGGCACTAGTTTTTTTAAAACTGGTTTGCATGTAACATTTTTCTGCATACTCAGATATGTGAAAGATGTGAATAAAATTCTGGAAACATCAACAGCTTAAAGGGACAATGAGGAGTAATATTAAAAACTATTTCATTCAGAAGTAGGCACTGGTCCATTTAACCTGGTGCCAACTGACATGTTTATCAGCTTTCAAAAGTGTAGACAAATATCATTGGGGTGGGGGTGGGGGGTGGGACCAAGTTGGTGAGACATAAACAGCTCCTGAAATAAACAATGAGTTTGTGACAGGCCTTATCCATTTGGCTTAATCCTAACCCAAAATGTCATCTAGAGAAAAGAATCTAGATCAGCCCCATTAATGACACTGGGACCTATAAATCTAACCAAGCAGAGAAGCAAAGAAACCCAGAACCCAGGATTAACACCTATCTCCCCCATTGCAAAAAACCCAAAAAATCTGCCTGAGGACCTCCAAAGATTATGACAACACAGAACCCAGTCATAAGACAAGCCACCTCCCTGACCCTTCAAAGACTCAGCCCAAATTTCTCCCCACTCCCAGCAGGGGTCTATGACAATTTGCTGTAGCCAACTCACCATTTCCCAATTGCCATGGCCAACTCACCACAGCCAACTTGGCACAGGACAAATTGCTGCGGGACAAGAGTTACACTAATATTAAAGAAATGATGGAGTAGAATAAGGAAAGAAAGGATGCAAAAGAAGGGACAGAATGAAATACGAATGGCAAAAATTAAAATATATTTTAATTTATTTGAAATAATTATCAATAGAATTGTTAAATTGTCCTGTGGCAAGTTGGCTGTGGTGAGTTGGCCTCAGCAAGTTGGTCATGGCAAGTTGTCTCATTCGCCCCAGCAGAAAGATAACCACTTGAGACAAATGTCCTGCATCTCCCTCCAACTACATCACTAAACCTTTCCCATGAAGTCTGCCTTTTGTCTTAGAAATTTTGACCCTTACATTGCAACAGCTAAATGAAATTGCAGCCAAGGTGGGCAGCTTCCAACAAGTCCTTGATCTGCAAATTAATACTGCAGCAGAAGCTGGCCACAGTCAGCATTCTGGCAGCCTATTTCTCCAGGCATCCAGAAGTAGTTAATTTAGCCAACCACGCCATGTGCTACAGACAAAAAGATTACTCCTCCTAGAAATCCATGGGAATGCCCACGGATGGAACAACCTCAAGCTTATTGTGATCTCCTTATTTTAGATACTAAACTACCAAAGCAGAACAATTGGCTTTCACTTGATTTTCACTATCTACCCAGTTTAAGAAACAGCAAATGTATCTTTTTAAGTTTTTTTCTCTCAGCCTTTTCTCTCTTCCAGATTTATTCAAATGAACAAATTCCTAAGGTGGACTTATCACTTCCGAACCATCAGAGTCTTTAAGGAGACTTAGTCAGCAACCTCATCACTAGGAAACTGACAAAAGGTCATGAACTTGCAGATAAGATCCATAAAAACACACACTTCCAAAAGCAATAAATCTGCCAAACTTGGCAGCAGCAAAGAGGTTAAGCAAACTTCAAAGGAGGAAGCTATAAACTCAGAACTCATTAATCTGAGGGGGAAAAAAACCTTGCTGACATCAAAACAATCTTGATGTGCCCTCCCAGTGCTGGAAGTCCAGCACAATTTAATTCATCTGCCCCTTTGAGTTGCTCAACCTCTATCTCATGTTATTGCCTCTCCTATGACCAAGACAGATAGAAAGCTGTCAGCACGTTACACTGATTCATCAATAACAGTGAAAATGACACTGACAGTGACTCCTCTGGAAGTTTTACACCAGCAATTCTCAAGAAATCTGTGCAATCCCAAGCAGCTGTTACCCAAAAGAAACAGCTTGTAAAGCTCAGCCAAACAATACAGAAACCCAATCTGGAGATTTAACCTCACCTGCTTCCAAACCTAAGGTACCTCCCCTGGCCCATAGGAACCTGACTCTTAGAAGAAACAGTTCGCTTCATTTCCACTTAACACTGGACAACCCACAAAGAATGCTTGGGATCCCTCTTGCCAGTGATCCACTTGTCACTGCCCATGCTACACTGATTCTCCCGATGGACATACATTTGGAACAGGGGTGGGATTCAAAATTTTTAACAACCGGTTCTGTGGGCGTGGCTAAGTTGGTGGGTGTGGCTTGGTAGTCATATTATTAGCTGGGCATGGCCAACTCAATATCACTCACATCGAGGCACGCATCTCCTGGCATCTCATGACTGTGGGGATGCAGTCATAAGTGTGAAAAATGGTCATAAGTCACTTTTTTCAGTGCCATTGTAACTTTAAATGGTCACTCCACACAAGCAAAGTACCAGCAAAGGAGGGGGAAAAAACTCCAGAGAAGTTCCTGAGACAGGAAGTCTAGTCCTGCCAAGAATGTAATAAGGGTTAACGGAGAGGCAGTTTCTGTAAGCAACACCAGAATGTTTCTTTCCTGCCTTCCTTACAGGATTAGCCCAGTAATTTCTTCTAACAACCGGTTCTCCAAACTGCTTAGAATGTTAACAACCGGTTCTAGCGAATAGGTGCGAACTGGTAGAATCCCACCCCTGATTTGGAAGAGAAGAATGTGAAGCCCACTGTGCCACTCCTCTTCCCTCACAGATGGAGATTCAATTATAGTAGCCTCAACTATCAACTATTATGAACTTTCTACCCTTGCAAAAATCACCCACCCAGTCCCAAGTGCACAGCATCTCCACTTGACATTTAAGCTTTTATTCACCAGCATGTCATTCTTTCAACCTAGAATGTGGCTGGGTGGTTTATATCCACCAGAGATCTCTGTTTTACTGACTTCTACTCCCACCATGACATCAGATTGCTCCAATATGGCCATCTCATCAAGGCTATTGGAACTGAGAAAGGCATAAAGCAAGGCTGCATATTGGTCCCATTCCTAATTCCATATTTATATCAAGTGCATAATGGACCATTTTCTTAATCTGAAGTTTCACTTCCCCAAACTGGCTGGAAGACATATTTCTATTTTGTTTTTGGCAGACAATGTAGCAATACTCTCAAGAATACCTGTTGACCTAAAAGAGTCCTGAGTGCGCTAGGGTGCTATTGCAAGGATGAGCAGCTAGAACTCAAGTATAAGAAAAACAAGATTTGCAAAAAGTACTTGCCAAAGGTCCAAAAATCAATGGAGGTTACATGGCCATGAGATTGAGCAGGTATACTGTTTCAAATATCTGGGAAATAGTCCCACATTCTGCCAACAGTAGGAAACCCCATTGAGACAACATCACTGAAAATACACAGATGAATTCTTTTGCAATCCTTAAATTCCTCAAGATGGCCACCATATACCAGCAACATTCAAATTATTGGAAGCCAAGCTAACAGCACAACTTCTTTATGATGCCCGGCTGACCCCCTTCTCCAATTCTGCTCCATTAGAACTTTTTCAGTCTAAATTTCAAAGATTAACCCTTCAAATCCCAAACTATGTCTCTAATGCCACCCTGGGATTAAAACAGACCACATGAAAGTAGAAGCTAGAGTATAGGTGATAACACTCATCTATTGGCTCAGATTACCCTTTATTCATCTTGGCCTTGCTCCACTATGAGGGGTGGTTCTCAATTAACATGGAAAAAGACAGTGACAACTAAAATTTAATCCTTGGGCTTCTCTCCAGGCCTTCTATTTAGTATGCAGTATGTTCAGGTCACAGCAGTCATTAAACAGTGTGTAGCAGACACAGAGCACCAACTGGACCTGGCCAGGTCTTCAACCTTTACTGCCAATGAACCTAAGAAATGTTCTGTCTCTCTGTGGCACGCTTAACTAATCTTGAAGTACCTAACCACCCGAGGGCTTTCCTCTGGCTTGATGTCACATTCTTCTCTTAGCTGTCATTCAAGATTTCCTACCTGGAGAGACAATGCTTCTGTGGCCCTGGACACATAGAAACAACAGAACATGTAGCTCTCCAATGCCTGTATTACAGAGACATTTGTATTAGCCTCATCTTATCATTACTGTATAAATACCCAGGGAGCACAGGACAATTTTGCACTTCCCCGCTGTTCTCATATACCAACCATTCTACAACATGCAATGTTGCCAGATTCTGTATGGTAACATTTAAAATCCATCTGATGATGGATGATCTGTGCTGCAAACCAGTTTAATGAGCACCTAGGATGCTCTGTATTATAATCAATTTAGTTTTTCATGTTTTTTTATACCCATTTACTGTTCCAACCACTCCTTTTATATTATTTTTAGAGTTTTTATACTTTTTAGCTTTTTTGTATGCAGTCTTTATTCTGTTGTATCTTTTATGCTTTTTAATTTCCTGTACACCACCCTTCTTATGCTGGTTTTTGACTGTAATAAAGTTTGACTTCATTGGATTCATTCTTCCTGTATGAAGAAAATAGAAATCAAGCACTACATTTCAGCAGTGAAGTCAGTCTGCTGAGCATTTCCATTAGAAAAATATTCAGTAAATTAAATATGTTCCCAGTTTTATCTTCTTTCCATGTCATATAGCAAGTGAAGGTCTACTTATAAACAGTTGTGTTAAAAAAAACTGAGATCCTTTCAGGATTGAGGAAATTATTTTTTTACACCACCACCTGTTGCTTATTCCTGAAGGCTAGAAACTTGCTATTTCTTTTTTGACTTACATAAATTCTAGAGCCTTCTGACTGTGATCTGCTTTGTTTATTGCTAGCCTTCCTTATATTCTTGTCTTACTATTTTCTTCCAGAGAATTTGCTCGTTGGAAAGTCAATAACTTGGCATTAGAAAGAAAAGATTTCTTCAGTTTGCCTTTGCCTCTGGCTCCAGAATTCATCCGCAACATTCGTCTTCTGGGGCGTCGGCCCAGCCTTCAACAGATCACAGAGAACCTGATTAAAAAATACGGGACCCATTTCCTTCTCTCAGCAACTCTTGGAGGTAAATACTAAGCTTTCTGTTCATACATTAAACTCATAAACAACAGTTTTGAGCTGTATCAGCAAAGACTATATTATATTAAATATATTTCCTGAAGCATTTACATTTACAGTAGACAAAGCCTAACTGTAACAGCTCTGGCTGTTATTTATTATTTATTAAGATGAATATAATTTACTCCTTAAATAAGCTCAGGTGAGACAAAAAGCTTCAATAGTAAGTTGCATGGAGTTATTTGGAAGCATTGTGCATAATATGTGGATCTTCTGAATATGTGTTTGGAAGCAGAGTCACTGCCTTAGGTGGGGTTTATTCTCAAGTAACCATGCACAGGGTTGCAACTCGGCAGCTCAATCCAGTTTTAATAATTGTTCTGCCATGCTAAAGCACAGATATGAACAGACCCAGGGCCCAATCAGAAAGATCAGTTGTCTAAATGGCAAGAATATATGAGGATTGCATAGAAACTGTAGTTCATAGTGATAGCCTATAGTGATAGTGCTTCTGTTCTACCTATTGCAGTGTCACATCCTGACAATATCTGTCATGATCACACAATTGCCTTCCCCATCAGGGAACAACACTTGTCTCCAGGAAAGATGTGTCATGGCTCTGTCTTCATAAAATTTTCTCTGCAACCTCCCTCTGTGAGCCACAGTCTGAAGCCTCACAACCATGTTGGCAAAGATTTCCATCACTGTCTAGAATCAGTTAGAGACAGAAGGATACGAAACATTAGAATAGTCTAAGGCAACTCCAATTTCTATTGTTGTCATCTTTTTAGAATTAGAGGCAGAAGGATATGCAGCATTACGATATTCCTTTCAGGCAGCCTCCAACTGGTGCCACAATGCTCTGTGCTCAAGAATACTCCTCCCCCTGCAGCTGACAGGTCCCTCTTTCCAGCTCAAGAATAGCAATTCAATAGACAGCATTACAGTGATGGAGAAACAGCCCCATGTTCCAAAGCTGTGGTTTGAATAAATGGTACTCCAGAAATTATTTCTTCTATTATCCATGCTACTTTTTTCCATTTTTGCCCCCAATAATTTGAGGAGAAGGACTTTAAATTATTAAATTAAATCATTTTCAGATGAGTGGGTTCTAGAATTTAAAATAATACTTGCAATGATCCAAAGGATCCCCCATAGATACATCTGTTCATTGACCCCCAGAATAACTGTCACTCTAGATCAGGGGTGTCAAACTCAAGGCCCACGGACTGGATCCAGCCCACAGGATGCTTAGATCTGGCCTGTGGGGCTGCCCTGGAAACAGTGAAGGACCGGCCCGTGGTGCCTCTGACAGTGAAATCAGCCTCCCAATCCCCGTGTTTGGCTGGGACAGCCTTCTGCAAGCCTCTGCCAGTGAAAACAGAGCTCAGGAGGGCTGCATGCTCCGTTTTTGCTGGCAGAAGGTTGCAGGAGGCTGTCCCAGCTGAAAACGGAGATTGGGAGCCCATTTTTTCTGGCAGAGCACTCATACCACCACAAATGCCCCTGACACGAGTGACGTTAAGCTGGCCACATCCACCCTGGCATGCCTACCCCCCTGAGGTCAAACACAATCCTGATGCGGCCCTCAATAAAATCGAGTTTGATACCCCTGCTCTAGATGGTCACTTAAAGGCTTCAGGGCTCCAACTGGAATGTGCATGACAACTAAGTAAGGTTGTCCAATATAAACTAAGGGAAACTTGGTTTTTAATGTATTAAAAATGTGTGTGTGGTGGTGGGGGAGAAGGAGTTTAAAACATTAAGCCACCTTGTATATACTGAAATTGAAAATAACAACATGAAGTCAGTTGGGTGACTTTGAGCCAGTCACTCATTCTCAGCCATAGTAAAGAGGCAATTGCAATAGCAGAGTATAGACTTTTCAGCATTCTCTGGGTGACTTACAATGTCAGCATATTGCCCCCTAACAATCTTGGTCCTCATTTTACCAACCTCAAGAATGGGAGGCTGAATCAACCTTGAACCCCGTCAGGATTGAACTCCAGACAGTAAGCAGAATTTTCCTGCAAAACTGCATTCTAACTACTGCACAGTCAGGACTCTCTGGGAATGACAAACCACTTCTGAAATCTTGCCACAAAAACTGCAGTATTTCTCAACACTGAGTGGAAGGCACCTGAGTGAATGAATGAATGAATGATCCAGTGCTTTATCCATATAACATTCACGCCTCCCAATAATTGTTCTGGCCTCTGGAAGGATTTCCATCAATTTATCTCCCCTCCCCTCCAATTGCTAATGTATAAAGAGCTAAAAAGATAGTTGTAAGTTTGGACAAGGTGTAGTTTTCTATCCAAAAATAGCTTTGAGGAGAGAGTGAAGATACATGACCACTTCCTCAAAAGAAAAAGAATTAATTCTAGCTTCAGGCTGTGTGTAGCACGGTGGTCAGGAGAACTGCTGTGGAAAGCAGTAGGTGAAGCAGTTCACACCTTTCTCTAAGGATTTATCATACTAGGATTCATTGGTGTGGAGGATTTGTTATTGATTAAAGCCATAGTTCAAAGAAGGACTTAAAGCAGCAATATGGATTTTTAAAAAATCCATAAGTCACATCTAGTATTAGCAACAGAACAAGCTTGCCAAGAGACTAAAAGACAATTAGTGATATTCCACTATGTGAGTGATTGCTTGGTTTAAATAATACCTTTTCCATTGCCAGATTAACATCATTTCCCCTCTCTTGCTCACATTAAGCATCCCTTTTAATGCTGTGGTGTGCTAAAGGTTTCAAGGACTGGGGCAACTGAGTTTTTGTGTGCCATGTAAAGTAATTATCTCTGTTATTACTGAATCTGACTCTACTATGTAGTAAGACATTTCACAGAAGCGGGAGATCTTAGAATCAGAATAGAGTTGGAAGAGACCTTAAAGGAAGCCCTATATACCATTTCAGACAAAAGGCTGTCCAGTCTCTTCTTAAAAGCCTCCAGTGATGAAACACCCACCACTTCTGAAAGCAAGCTGTTCATTTTTAAGGCTCATCTTTAAGTGATCATCCAGTAGGACTGAAGGTCCCTCTCACAGATGCTGTTTTTGAGCCAGGTTTCATTTAATCTGTACTTGTACCTTTGGTTTTTCCTGCCTAGGTGTAACTTTAGTTATACTTTAGTTGCTTCTCAATAAAAAAAATAATTGCAACAGACATTCTAATATTGGGGTATTTTGGCTAATGCTGAAAGCCACACCAGATATTTTATTACTCAAAGAGGTTTCCTGTGGATTAAAAGTTGATCCATTTTTATTTGTAACTCCAAGGATTTTGGTCAAAGAAAGAAACTGCAACGTGATTGAGTGTGATAATTGCAGAAGAGTCAGAATTTTCCAGCTCCACAAATGCTGTTGACATTCAAAGTTGCATTAAATGCTATTTTTTTGTTTTTTGTTTTGTTTTATTTTGTTTGTTTTCCCAAATTTTGTTCTATTGTACTTTACTAATTTATTTGATTCTTTTGTTAGTTTTTATTGGGTTTTTTTGTTTCAAATATGGTTTTTACATTGTGTAAGCCACCTCGAGTCGCTATGGGCGAATAGGTGGCAATATAAATTAAACAAACGAACGAACAAACAAATAAATAATGTCTGATAGGAAAGTTTCAAATCAAGATAACCTGTATTCCCGAGAGTAGACACTAGATTCATTATAAAATAATCCTACATTTCTATCTCTGTTGTTTGTAATATAATTAAAAAATAAAACTAACTTAACCAACCTTATATAAATTAAAATCTGTTATTGAAACAAACACAAAAATGTTAATTTTTCAATTTAAAATGTATGTGAAAAGACAATAAAGAGATCCTTTTCTTGAGTTTTACTTCCTCAGAGAAGAAATCCTATACTATGGGGACAATCAGAGTTGGCTCCAGTGGTGGGATTCAAATCTTTTTACTACTGGTTCTGTGGCTGTGGCTTGGTGGGCATGGTGTGGCTTAGTGGGCATGGCAGGGGAAGGTTACTGTAAAAACCCATTCCCTCCCCATCCCACTAACCTGCTTTCTAGCTCCATTCTCCTGTGCAGGGCAACAAAAGAAGACCCAGCTGATCAGCTGGGACTTGGGAAGCAGAGAATAGATGAGGGCAGGGCCAGTCAGAGGTAGTATTTGCCGGTTCTCCAAACTACTCAAAATTTCCACTACTGGATATCCGGTTTGAGTCTCTTTGGCGACGGATATGAAATCCGCGATTGTGCGTGGTCTCGGTCTGTGCTTCACTGCCGGAGACCCTGAGCCACCTGGCTCCGGGGTTAAAACCACCCCATAGAGGTGGTGAAGACAGGGGAGCTGTCATCTGGGCAGAGGAGAGCCGCACCTCTCCTCCCCAGCTGGACTTTCCCTTTCCCGAAGGCAGCGCAGCGGTGGCCAGAAATGGCCACTTCAAAGAAGATCTCAAGCGGACAAGTTTGTGCAGGAGGAAGTTGTTAAGAGAAAGTGCAGTGGACCGGGCTTGACATGGAAACATCCACTTAAGGTACCCGAATTGAACAGTGGGAAGCAGTAACAATTAAAAAAGAAAGATACTAAAAGCGGCGTGAGAAAGTGAAAAATCAGTTTGCCGCTTTTTTTTCTCTTCTTCTCTGATGTCAATGGCTTTGAATGACAAGCAATATTGGGAAATGAAAAGCACAATGAAAGGACATAAGTACACTTGGGCACTAATAGGCTTTTTTCTATAGCTGCAAATAAAGTGCCAAGTGATAAAGACCTATTGAGAGATTTTAAGATCTCTTTTCTATAAAGGAAGAGAAAGGAAGCAACAGAGGAAGAGGGGAAAAAGTGAAAGGGTGAGGTCTGGAGACTGAGGATTATCACCCGGACTTAAAAGAATTGAGTGTGGATTTGTAACATTGGGAAAAGACACATTCTAAAATATATCTCAACTGGAACTTTGTTGCAAGCCTAAACCCCTGAAAAGTGAAAGTGTGCCAAAGAAGTAAGAAATAACTTTGGATATCTGAGGGACGTTTGGTTTTTTGAACAGAGCATATTAAGCAGACTGAAGTTAACTGGGGATTGTTTCTAAAAAGAAAGGGGGAAAATCTCTCTTAAAAATGTCACTACCCATGGAAGAATCAAGAATGTTATTTAAACAACTCAAAGAAGAACTGCAATTGATAAAAATGGAGGTTTTGAAATATATGCAACAACAGGAAATATTGGTGGAACAAGAAGGGCGGAACAGAGAAGAGGAAGCCATCTTAAAGAATCAAATAACTGTTAAAAAGCGAAAGGGGAAAAAAGGGAAAAGAGGGAAGAGAGCTAACAATTTAAGATTTGAAGCAATAATTTTAAAAAGTATAATTATAATACCACAAGAAAAAACCAAAAGACAGGATTTCAGAAGGGAGAATTAGTTAGAAAAGTGAACAGTGAGGGAAGAGAGGAAAAGGGGGGGCAGGAAAAAAAAGAGGAAGCTGTAAATGGAAACAAGATATACAGAAACAAGAGAAGTATACTAGGTTCAAAGAATTTATTCACCTTTTTGGGCATCGAGATAATGATTAAATAAACTAATTAAATTAAAGGACTCTGCAAGGGTACATGAGATATATGATTATATTAGAAATAGGTAGAAGTTAGAAGTTTTAGAGGATTAATATGTTGTGTATTTCTTTTTCTTTCTTAATGGTAATAAAATGAAAATATTTTAAATGGAAATGAATGAACAAGATAGATATGGTAATTAATGGTTGAACTGAATTGGAATGGGAATAACTTTTTTTGGCTACAATTGCTATATACATCTATAACCTTTTTATTTTATATTGTTAAAAAGCGTAATAAATAAAAATAAATGTACCAAGCAGAAATTGATTGATAATAGAGACTTTATTAAATAGAGGTGTAATAGAAATAACGATGTTAAAGGAGAAATAAAAATGTTAAATAATAATTGGTTAAAAAAAAAGATGGGGTATTATCCTCTGAAATAATAATTATAGGGCAAAATATGTTTTATAAGAAACACAAGATTGTAAATGTGATAGATAAAAGTGTATTAATAATTGAGTGAAAAATATGGGGGGGAGAATAAAGGAAAATAGTATAAATTGTTATGATAAATGGGATAGAATACAAGAAATGAATAAATAAATTGAAATTATATCTGTATGGAAAAGGGAAGGTCCGGACACACACTGTTCTCAAAAGAAGAATTCTTATGTTTTTGTTGTTTAATGTAATAATGGTCTGTCTATACTGTATATTTGTTGGCCGGGAATGGTTGTGGAATGATAATACGAGATGTAGTAAGAAAAATTGATCTGCAAACATGGAATATTTTGTATTTAATGAGGATGGAGAAGATGAGACACAATCTACCAGCACATTATATACTATGTTTGTATTTTTGTCTAAAAATAATAAAAAATATTGTTAAAAAAAATTTCCACTACTGGTTCTCCAGAACTGGTGAGAACCTGCTGAATACCACATCTGGTTAGCTCCCAATTCTTAAGGTTTGTTGCAAATGTAGAATAGACCGTTAGATCTTTTGGCGGTACAATGGCTCAGCGGTTAAGAAGCTGAGCTTGTTGGCTGGAAAGCTGACAGCCTGGATTTGAAACTCAAGCCCCATGCAATGGGGTGAGCTCCCATTCTTGCCCCTGCTCCTACCAACTAGCAGTTTGAAAGCATGCAAATCCAAGTAGATAAATAGGTACCACTTTGGTGGGAGGATTACAGCATTCTGTTTTTTGCTGCATGCTCTATGCTATGGCGTGATGTCATGCTGTCCACATGACTGTGGAAACATCTTCGGACAACAATGAGTCCCTTGGCTAAGAAATTGAGATGAGGACCACTCCCTAGAGTCGGATACAGCTGCATAGGGGAAACCTTTACCTTTATTAGATCTTTGACTTGTTAAGGAAAATACATTCATTAAAATATGAAATTCCCAGGCTTGGAAAGCTTTAAATTAAATTGCATTTGAAATATGACTATCAAATTTGGACTACAAAAATTTTGACAATTTTTAGATGGCAACAAAAATACTGAAAACAGTTTGTTGTCTAGAAATTATCTGGGTTTTTCTAGCCCAATCTGGTAAACCTAATCTGAAAGTGAGTAAGCAATTAAGGTAATGATGCTAAACAGGTTGTTTTGATTTGCATTTCCCATAATCTTCTAGAAGATAGACTATAATATTTTGGGTTCTTGAGTTTATAGTATCAGCTGCAAGGAACCAGAAATGACAAATGAGCTGATCTTTATGGTGTCTTTATGGTATCTAGAAGAGCCGCATTGGCACAGTGGTTAGAATACAGTACTGCAGGCTACTTCTGCTCACTGTCAGCAGTTTGGCAATTCAAGTCTCACTGGTTCAAGGTTGACTCAGCCTTCCATCCTTCTTAGGTCAGTAAAATGAGGACCCAGATTGTTGGGGGCAATATGCTGACTCTGTAAACTGCTTAGAGAGGGATGTGAAGTGGTATAAAAGTCTAAGTGCTATTGCTATTGGTATCTTTATTGTTGCTCACCTATAGATAGGAATGTTGCTAGGCTAAAGCACACACTGCTTAACTACTATATACATTCTTCAAAGTTTTAGGGAGGGTCTTCCTTCAGCCTCTTCCTCCCTAAAGAGACTCAAGGCTATTCAGCTCTTTCACTCCCCCCCCTCCAAAAAATCAGTGCCAGATTGCAACACATATAACTCTTTTTCAAGACAGCCTTCACCATAATATGCTGTATTTTGAATGAGTGAAGAATGAATGAATTAATGTGCAATGGATAAATAAATCAAGTTCAGATTTGTCTAATGGTAGGGGCTGGGGCATGGGATAGGGGAAAAAAATTAAATAAATAAAGTGGAAGAAAATAATATCTAGTAACATATGGAAGCCAAATCTCAAGAATCAACATCATGGCCAGGAGATTCCGAGACATTTTCATCTAATTACCGGTTTGATCGTAGAGACAATAATAATAGGTAGACCAATCTCTTCCAAGCAACAACCAATATCACCTTCCTGGTCTCCATGTGTTCTTTGCTCTCTGTCCATTCTTGAGTCAGATTATTTTGCAAAAAATGTTCTGGGTTCAACACATTATAGTCCCAGTTCAAGGTGTGAAGTATGCCTACCAGAAGTTGTGCTATGATTCTTATTAAATGGTGGCTTATGACTGATGAAGATGATGATGATGGTAGTAAATAATTAATCTTGCCCAAATCTGTCCTAGAAGCTATATACAGGTAGTCCTTGACTTACGACCACAATTGAGCTCAAAATTTATGTTGGTATGTGAGGCCTTTGTTAAGTGAGTTTTGCCTCATTTTACAACCTATTTTGTCACAGTTGTTAAGTGAATTACTGCAGTTTTTAAGTTAGTAACATGGTAGTTAATCTGATTTACCCATTGATTTTGCTTGTCAGAAGGCCGCAAAAGCTGATCACATAATCCTGTGACACTGCCACTGTCATAAATATTAGTCAATTGCCAACTGTCTGAATTTTGGTCACATGACCGTGGGGATGCCTGTAACATCTGTAAGTGTGAAAAATGGTCATAAGTCACTATTTTCAATGATGTTGTAACTTTCAAGGTCAGTAAATGAACTATTGTTAAGTCGAACTGTTGTAAGTTATATTTTTTCTTTTTTTCATTATTCCCTTTTGTGGCTAAATTTATCCATTGCCTCAATGCTTCTGAATCCTGGTGTTGAACCAACTCAGCATAAAGCCTCATGTCTTCACAGGGGAAGAATCCTTGACCATTTTTGTGGACAAACGGAAGCTCAGTCGGAAGGCAGAAGCTGGTAGCCTCTCAGGGAGTGGGGGAAGTAACACCACCGTCTCCTTGGAAACACTGCATCAGCTGGCAGCCTCATATTTCATTGATCGGGAGAGCACCCTGAGACGTCTCCACCATATCCAGATAGCAACTGCTGCAATCAAGGTAAATCTAGAGGCACATAAGTAAGGGTTATTTAGAGTGCCCTTGAGAAAGAGCTCTGTGCAAAACCATTTCTCTGAACAATAACCGAGACCTTGAAGTTGCAAAATTGGGGATGATGATTAAAAAAGCAAGAGACCTGTAGAAAAACAACTGTAGCTTTGCACCAGACGAAGCTGTTAAAAAAGATAAATAACCTTTTACACTTGGCCACACTTAGCCTTTTGTTGTGTTTTGTTTTTCCTGGTACTGGGTGCCCTCAGGCATGATGGAAAAGTGGGTGTAACCACGAGAAATAAAAAGAATTTAAGCTCAAGAATTCCAAAACAGAGCAATAACAAAACACAAATGCCACCTAAAATGCCACTTTCCTGTTGCATCTTTACTGCAAAATAAGGGGGAGAGAGATGAAAGGGCTGCCCAGGCTACTACCGGTTCACACTGGTTCAGGTGAACCGGATGTTAATTTTACATCTGGTTCACTGAACCGGTAGTTGCAGCGACTGGCTGGGCCACCCCGCCCCGCACCTCCCAGGAGTCTCCATGCAGCCCATTTTGGATCCCAGGTAAGCACAGGGCCTGCACAGAGGCTCGGGGATAGTTAAAAAAATGGGCCTCCTGGAAGTTCTGGAAGGCCGGAAACAGGCCTGTTTCTGGCCTCCAGAGCCCGAAGGCTCCTGGAGCCTTGAGGAAAGCCTCCAGAGCCAGGGGAGGGTGAAATCATGCCCTCTGCTGGAGTGCAGGAGGCCAACTAGGCCACCCCCACCATGGCCACCCCCACCCAGCAACTGGGCAGAGAACTGTTTGCTAAATTTTTTGAAGCCCACCCCTTGGGCTGCCAAAGGGATACATGTATGTACTGTAAGTTCCTGTTTGTCTGAGTCATAGACAAAGAAATGGATTTGGATTTGGTAGAGCAGACAAATTCCATTCATTGGATAAGCTTATAGCAATCAGTATGTATACTTAAGCTGAGTTAGATTCCTGGTCCATCCATTCCCCATTTTTTCAGCCTTGCCAGTGAATCCCCTTTTCAGCCCAATGTGCTAAGAAGGAGATGGTTTTAGTTTGGAATGGAACTCTGCAATTTCTCCCAGAGTATATTGTAACTGTTGGATTCCAGTTACTTTGCTTTTTCTTCTGCATTTGACAGAACACATCTCAATTTATTTTTTCCCCTCATCAACTTCTCTGTGTTGCCTGGACTATAATTTTCAGGTTGCTTAATCAGAACTTCCATCTCTGAGATTTCCACAATTATAAACGCTTCCTGTTAGTCATCTATTTCTATTCCTCCACCCTTCCAAAGAATCAGGAGGAATAGCATACAAGAATCAGACCATAACTGTTGACTGTATGCTATTTATGGGAAATTGGTTTTGCTAATTATACTGAATTTTGGAGAAGGAAGTACAGGTGGGGGATCTTCTCTCTCAACAAGCCAATTACTATACATTTATTTTCTTTTTTTAGAAGCAATCCTGCCTCTTGCACTGTCATAAACTTGATGTACTTCACTCTTGCTTATACAACCAATTTTCCAGCCTTACTATTTCAAAGTACTTAATATTTAATATAGTACTTAATATTTAATTTCATTATGCATGAAGTGGCAGGGAGTTTTCTCATTTTTTACTGCAACTTTTAAGTTTTGGAGTTGATAGATATATTTGTGCAAATGTTCCCTGTTCCTGTTCTGGCAATGTTAACATTGGGAATATTCTAATGGAAGATTTCTCTGCACAAGCTTCACTAAAACAATTCTAGGTTGTACAGGAAGGACTCATATTCTTGTGCAACTTTCTTGTTAGGAAGGAAAAATCAGATTCAGTCTCGCCAGGGATAGAATCTGTATACCATTAATGGCCTCCAAAGCATGATGCTATGCTATCTTTATTTTATACAGGCATTTTTTTCTGGGTGTAAAATGTGTGGACTTATTTAGTGGACTTATTTAGTAGAAAGACATTGTAATATATTGAGAGTAACCTCAAAATACATTTGAAGATACTTTTAGAGATTTAAAATTATTTTGACCAATTAGAATATAAGTACTATACTGTGTTGTATTTTTAAGCTGACTTTATTAATATACCTTTATTTTTATACTGCCTTTCTGTATAAGCAGCCATGATGGTTTATATATGTTGTATGCCACCCAGAATCACTTTGAATGGTAACCAAATAAATGTGACAAAATAAATAAGAAATAAAAACAAAATAAACAGCATTAACACCATAAAAACTATCAGAGAACTGTAATAAATATAAAAAGTAATAGTAGAGCAACTTCAAATGCTGTTATGTTGTTTTAATTACATTTCAGTATGACTCTACACCATGTCAGCTTCAAAAGCAATTATCTTTCATTCATTTTCACACTTACTCCAATTTAGAATGATTTCTAGTTCCATGTATATCTCATTATCATATCTTATTATCAAAACTGTTTTGAATCAGGTGTTCAGTTTTTGTTTCTATCATGGATGATTAGAATTGATGAAAGACAATCATATCAATGACCAGGATTTTTCACTAGTTTTTGATGCTGTCAGTTATGATATTCTTCTGAACTAATTGATAGGCAGTTGAGTTAGAGGTTCAGTTAGAGGGTTCAGTCTAAACCAATGAATGGCTATTTTTTCATCTATCTCTTCATTTTTAAAAGGATGAATTGACTGAAATTAATCAGTCAATTTTAGGATGTTCTTGCACAAAGTCTCACAATATGGTGACTTCATGACAATCTTACATTTTTAAAATAAATGTTATTGATTTTGCCTTAATTTTGAGATTATTCTGGAGGTACCTCAGAATGCTAACCTCTTAAAGTCAAAATAGGAGTGATTCCTGAAATATGTGGTAGTTTTGTATTAGTTTTGTTTGTTTAGGGCTAGGGTAAGATCTCAATCTGACTAAAGCAGTCCAGAATAGTAAATCCTTTTCTTGGAAACCAGTTTTTACAAAAATAAATATTCTCTCTCCTTCATTCTGAAATACATTCCTAGGTTCACAACAAAATCAGTTTTGGAGCAATTATGAAAGGCAAATGGCAGTTTGAAAAAAAAATATCCAGCTGCCTCTCAGCATTGCCTAAGATAAATCCAGAGACTCCCTATCTCCCTGCTGTTGATATTTTAATTGTGGTGACACTTTATGTATTGCCTATGATATAGCCAGTGTTGATCCTATACTACTTCATAATGCATCATTTCTACTAGGAATAAATTATGTTATCTGGCAAATTTTATACTTATGTACTTGCTATACATAACTTATTGCAATGGGGTATGGAATTTTACAAGTGATGTTGATAAAGACTGATGTTTTCAAAAGCAGAAAAGAAGAATGACATTGGAAGAAATGGGAATGTTGTTTCATGTTGGCAATGAGAATAGACAAGAGGCAAGACCCTGCTTTTCAGAAAAGAATGGTTTCATTCAGAAAGGAATGTCTCTTTAGCTTTCTTTAGCTTTTTTGCAATTATGAATTTCCAGTATTGAATAGGAGGATGCATACTGAAATAAGAGACTCTTGACATCCAGTTATGACTTGATCCAGTTAGATACCAGTTAGGTCTACACTAATGCAGGCCCATTTAAGCAGGATCAGATGAAGAATGAAGCTTTTGTAGACAACATATGCTAGCAGGGGAAAATCACTGGAGAATCAATGAGTTGTTGATTTTGCACATAGCAAAGTCCAGGAGAAGAAGATGGAATTCAGAAATAGGATCTGAATGGACTCTTCTGAAGCAGAGGGTGTGTGTATACATGAGGGCACCATCCTGGCAGGATGGTATACATGGAGGAGAGGAGTCAGTGACATGATGGCACCAATTTTATGGTCCACATCTAACTTCATGATACGATATAAAGCAGCTTCCCTCAAAACGTGTCCTCCAGGTGTGCTGTACGTCATTATCCATAATCTTTTAATAAGCACACCCTTTGATTGATGCCCTTCAGCCATATGAAGCATTTGGCTGAACCACTGAAATCTAAAGGCTGTACTATTTTTCTGCCTCCCATTCCAGCTTTTTCATCAATCAAAAGTACCACCTGACAGTCCAAGTAACTCCTTGGATCAGAATGGGTTACCTTCTATTTGTTTTACTTAGGTTTTACTTACTTACATTAAAACTATATGCTTCCCATCTTTAGGTTACTGAAACCAGGACGGGCCCACTTGGCTGCAGTAATTATGACAACCTTGACTCTGTGAGTTCAGTTCTTGTGCAGAGCCCAGAAAACAAGGTTCAGCTACTTGGTAAGGGTGTTTCTCTTTTCACCTGCTCTGTTTATCTGCATTAGTCACTAGACACTGTCTTTGTAATGTTTGTGTATCATTGTAATATACTGCTACAAAGAATATTAAAATGCATTTAATGCAAAGTATTGCTCTTCTGTCTGAAACAACTTTGCTTTCTTTTTAGGAAACTATGTGGCAATGGGCTTAGAAATGGGATATGCAGTTCCATGCCAGTGTCTTTCCCCAACACTGATTGTAATTTAAATTATGGCTTCTATGATTATAGCTCTTAATGTCCCAAGACAATTTCCACACAGAAACCTCCCTGATGCATTCTATAATATCCATTATTTATTTATTTACTTGATTTACGTAACCGCCCATTTCACTTTTATGTGATTCTGGGTGGCTTACAATAAAACAAGTCACAACACCAAACATGATATAAAATAAAAATAAAACAACCCACATAGCAGCCAGGCAGGATCTAATCTATCATCCAGACATCAGATTCTAACCCATGCCCAGACATCCAGGTTCAAGTACAAAGCAAAATTCTTAAGGCCTTATGAAAGGCCAACAGGGACAGAACCAATCTAATTTCAAGAGAAATCTCAAGGGAAATGAACCAACTATCTGGCTGTGGAATATAACTGCATCACACATTCAGGAACAAAATCAAAAGATATCTGTGTGCATGTGTGGTTATACACATACACATATATACATATATTGTATAATATTTCATTAGCATGTAATACATTCACAAACAAATATACATACACAAGAATACGCTAGTCCATCGGAGGAAATAATTTAAAATTTTAGGTTTTTAGAATTTTCTTTGGGCTGTGAGATAAATAAATAGACCCCCTTCTCCCCACTAGATTACATATTGTGGACGTAAGTTGCAGTTTAGACTCAAAATGGTTAACGACTAAATCAAGACCATTACTACATTTTAGCAGTGGCTTCTCTGTCTCATCCCATTCCCTAATTTCAGAAAACCTAAAGACTGCTCTGAACAAAAAGCACAGATCCTGGATTAGTACAGAACAGAAGTTAAAGAAATTTAATTGCCCTTATATTAGCAAAAGTAGAAATTAATTATAAATAATTAGACAAAAAAGACAGTTGAAGAAATTGTGTAATGGCATTTGGTTGGTCCTAATTAATTTGTCTAAGCAGTTGCCTGGAGCCAAAGCTGACTCCAAGGCACAGCAATAAATAAATAAATAAATACCATATTGCCCAATTACAATTTTTGGCTTTTGTATATATTACAGATATAAATTAGGATTACTAAAATTTAAGTGCTCAGATGCACAGTCCTGGGAATTGTGTATACTCCCTTGCAGATATGTTCACAAATTAGCAGAAATGAGAGAGATTCTAATATTACCAGTTCGGTATTAATAATTACTAATGGCTACAGTAGAGTGTGAATTGATCAGAGGTGTTATTTACAGTGTCTGCTTAAAATGTCTTCATATGACTATAAATTTGTTGATTGCAAATACATAGTCTACAATGGAAGAAAACGTGCTTTGAAAATGTGTGCATTACTTAAGTGATATTCTCAATATTGCCAGTATAATTTAGAATGCTGTGTCCAATTGCCAGCACATATTATTGGATACGAATTTATTCAATATTATTATTGCATATGAATTTATCTTGTTTTTGAGTGGAGGAAGATAAACATGACCAGAAGGACAGCATACTCAGATTATGAGAAAAACTTGTTCTCATAATTCCCAATTTTCTTCACTGAAGAAAAGATGAAATCAATAAGAAAGCCAAACTGTTGAATGCAATCACAGCAAAATGAGCAAGGAATTATACTGAGGCATGTCTTCCCTTCCAGCGCTATGAGATGTTTCAGTTTTTCTTCAATTTGCAGGCAGCAAATACTATTTCTCTTTTCCCACAATTGGTGGAAATAACATCAACCTGGACCAAGTCAAAATAAATGTATTACTGTACAAAAACCTAACTGACCTGTTCTACCAGTCCTATTTTCAGTTTCTGTCCTGTTCTACCAGTCCTATTTTCACTTGATTTATCAGCATTGTTTTCTGAAATCAACTCCAAAGAATAGTAAAAGCCAAAAATGTTTCCTATGACCATATGATGTAGCTCATTTGCAAAGGAATGATATAAGCTTAGGCTTTTCCTATGAGAAGGGTTTCTGGGCAAGACTAAATCTATGGTCTGCTTATGAAGGAACTGGTTTCAAAAATAAAATCCACCATCCTTAAGAATATTGTATTCAGTATAGTTTACCTAACTACAGTATGCTTCACTGGAGACCTTGCAGTAGGAAGTTGGATCCTGTCTAGTGTCGCAATCATAATCTTAGGAAGCTTTCTTCTCTAATGCAAAATAATTCAGAAATTATTCAGAAAACACTACATTCAGTACATTCTACATTCACATTCAGCAATGTACAGCGCATCAGACCAATTCAGTCCAATCAGCTGATCTTCAGAACAATTCTGCATTAAGATCCCTGCCATAGAGTCATTTATTATTCTGAACATATTTGTGTTTCAGCTGTGGTGAGCAAAAAGTTGAGTTTGAAGCTTTTCTTATCAATCTATCTTTAGCTGTCCAGTTTTTCACCAACATGTGATTATAGCTTTGGTTGTATTGCTTATCTATACATGGTAATGCATTCTAAGTTTGAGGATCAATATTGGAAGAATGTGGAAATATTATGTATGTTTTCCTCTAGAAATGTTTTATATCAGCAGGAAGATAAGTTTTCAGATCCCACTCCAATAATTTCATTGCTTGGGCTATTTGTTTGTTTGTTTATTATTTTATGTTCAAAAAGAGAAATAAAAGGAAGGAAAAAAATAGGAAAAACGTAAAACAGATATTTTCAATGTGTCAAATAAAACTTGTGCATATACATGTCTCATACAATAAAGTTATTAACACTGAAGTCATTTTACTTAATGAGAAACAAATGAAAAGTTAAACATAAATATATCAATTGCTGAGCACACTGGGTTGTATCCCAGAAATTCTAAGCCGCCCTGAGTCTTCGGAGAAGGGCGGCATATAAATGTAATTAAAAAAAAAATTGATTTATCAGTTTACATTTCTAAATAAATCCTAATTGGAATTCATAGCAGTAAAATAATTTAGCTGTGGAGAGAAATCTAACCTCTTTATGCTGCTGCATACTTAATTGTGAATGAGTAGTCTTCCAAAGTTATAATATCATATAGTATACTATCATAAAAGTATACTATATTCATATCTGCAGGCTACCTATTAATTTTCAGAAGATCAGTATATAATTTTAAGAATTGAACATCTCTAAGTAATCAGTTAGCCTTCCAAAACAAAATTAATGTGAAGCATTTTTTGTCTAAAAACAATCCTCTGCAAAGATCAGTGTTACCTCTGAAATACCACTTTGCCAACAATTAGCCTGAACTTACAATTTTTTGCCTCATTTTTCTTCTTTCTTTTTACATTTAAAAATTTGAAAAATTAATTAGCGATATTTACTCTCCTGAAAAGAACTATGAGGGCAGCAGTCTGATTTTCAGAATACTCATTTATTCACAATGTGGATATCACTGTACTGAGGTTGTGACTACTCTGTATTCCTTTGGTAGGTCTTCAGGCAATATTACCTGAGTACCTGCGAGAACGCTTTGTTGTTGCTGCTCTAAGTTACATCACCTGCAATTCAGAGGGGGAGCTGCTGTGCCGAGATAATGACTGCTGGTGCCAATGTGGGTTTCATTACCCACAATGCAATTGTCCTGAGACTGACATCCAGAGTATGGAAGACAGCCTTCTCCAGATTCAGGAAATCTGGGAGAGTCACAACCAACAGTTTCAGGAATCAGGTGAGATGGGGGGAAATGGATTTTCAAACATTGACTTTAGGAGATGATAGATGCCACATTTTTTATACTCTGCCATTAATAGTGCCAGCAATATATTCAGCAACAATCATAACTCTTTCCAGTTTCAGAAAATTGTTTGTTTCCAGCATGCTTAGTTTGAAATGAGGAAATGATGGCTGATTAGGTCATCAGCTGGTTAGTCTTTTTGACATCTTCCTTAGTACCTAAAATATTATGTCCTGTTTAAATCCCAGCTTACACAAATTAGAAGCCTATTGTGACTGTGTTTAATCAATCCATGTAAATGGCCTCATTGTTGTTTGAAGAAATAAGTTGCACCACCAGTTCTAATACTTCTTTGGAACAGATAGTGTAATTTCTTTTGTGAGAATGACTAATTTTTGTAACTGATTGTCACTCTGGAAGGGATAGCCATATTGGTCTGCTGCATAATCAGTGAGATTACACGGCTGTAATGTAATGTAATGTAACACAATACATAATCTGTTTAACTGCTTGTGACTACATTCTTGCTGTTTATTATATGTGTTGGTCTTCCCTTTTCTAAAGCCTATCATTTTCCTTTCACTTTAGAAAGATATTAAAAAGAATGAAGGGTCTGAACTGGGTTGTAAGATGGACAACCAAAGCTTATAGGCTACACATAGCCTCCAAGAATCATTTTTGTAGTCCATAGAACTGCCTAAGATTGTAGATAGTTTTCAGCAGCTCAGCCTTGGAGGAAAATTGAATTGAATTGAATTGAATTCTTTATTGAATTCTTTAAATAGTTCAAGACACATAATTTGATGGAGTTAAAATGATTATTTTCCTTTTACTTCTTAAAAGCTAGTTAAACATTTCTATCTTGTCCCTTTAGGTAACAATTTCAGATTATTATCATGCCCTTACATTCCTCAAGGGTAGCATTAATGAAATAATAACAGTATGATCCTAGCTACAAACGTTATTTCAATCCTATCCTAGTGTGGTAGCTTGTTAGGAGGAAGCTGTTGATTTTCCCTTGAACTTCAGGTAATGGCATTTCAGCTGAATTTTTTTCCTCTCTCTCTCTCCCTCCCTCCCTCTTTCCTCCTATGTAAGCATCCTTCCTGTATTTTGCTGATTATATGGATGTTTTTAGAGCAGATCACACCATGAGCTTGAAGTCAGAAAGAGTGAGAAGTATGCCAAAATGTTGCCTTTTGATATATTTGAATCCTCCACCTCTGACTTCAAGGAGTTTGGCCTGTGTATGTACAGGTGAAACTCAAAAAATTAGAATAATGTGCAAAAGTTCATTTATTTCAGTAATGCAACTTAAAAGGTGAAACTAATATATTAGATAGACTCATTACATGCAAAGCAAGATAGTTCAAGCCGTGATTTGCCATAATTGTGATGATTATGGCTTACAGCTCATGAAAACACCAAATCCACAATCTCACAAAATTAGAATATTGTGAAAAGGTGCAATATCTTAGGCTCAAAGTGTCCCACTCTAATCAGCTAATTAAGCCATAACACCTGCAAAGGGTTCCTGAGCCTTTAAATGGCCTCTCAGTCTGGTTCAATAGGAATCACAATCATGGGAAAGACTGCTGACCTGACAGTTGTACAGGAAACCATCATTGACACCCTCCATAAGGAGGGAAAGCCTCAAACGGTAATTGCAAAAGAAGTTGGATGTTCCCAAAGTGCTGCATCAAAGCACATTAATAGAAAGTTATGTGGAAGGGAAAAGTGTGGAAGAAAAAGGTGCACAAGCAGCAGGGATGACCGCAGCCTGGAGAGGATTGTCAGGAAAAGGCCATTCAAAAGTGTTTGGGACTTTCACAAGGAGTGGACTGAGGCTGGAATCAGTGCATCAAGTGCCACCACACACAGACGGATCCTGGACATGGGCTTCAAATGTCGTATTCTTCTTGTCAAGCCGCTCCTGAACAACAAATAACATCAGAAGCGTCTTACCTGAGCTAAAGAAAAACAGACCTGGTCTGTTGCTCAGTGGTCCAAAGTCCTCTTTTCTGATGAGAACAACTTTTGCATCTCATTTGGAAACCAAGGACCCAGAGTCTGGAGGAAGAATGGAGAGGCACACACTGCAAGATGCTTGAAGTCCAGTGTGAAGTTTCCATAGTCTGTGTTGTTGTGGTCATCTGCTGGTGTTGGTCCACTGTGCTTCATTAAGTCCAGGGTCAATGCAGCTGTCTACCAGGAGATTTTGGAGCACTTCATGCTTCCTTCCGTAGACGAGCTTTATGGGGATGCTGCCTTCATTTTCCAGCAGGACTTGGCACCTGCCCACACTGCCAAAAGCACCAAAACCTGGTTCAATGACCGTGGGATTACTGTGCTTGATTGGCCACCAAACTCGCCTGACCTGAACCCCATAGAGAATGTATGGGGCATTGCCAAGAGAAAGATGAGAGACATGAGACCGAATAATGCAGAAGAGCTGAAGGCCGTTATTGAAGCATCCTGGTCTTCCATAACACCTCAGCAGTGCCACAGGCTGATAGCTTCCATGCCACATCGCATTGAGGCAGTAATTGCTGCAAAAGGGGCCCAAACCAAGTACTGAGTACATATGCATGCTTATACTTTTCAGAGTTCCGATATTGTTCTATGTACAATCCTTGTTTTATTGATTGCATGTAAGATTCTAATTTTCTGAGATTGTGGATTTGGTGTTTTCATGAGCTGTAAGCCATAATCATCACAATTATGGCAAATCACGGCTTGAACTATCTTGCTTTGCATGTAATGAGTCTATCTCATATATTAGTTTCACCTTTTAAGTTGCATTACTGAAATGAATGACGTTTTGCAAATATTCTAATTTTTCGAGTTTCACCTGTAGATAGCTCTACTCCATCTCCAATTCTCTTCAAACTGACCCTTTGAGGAAACTCAGGGTGAGAGTTTCAGTGATCCAAACTGGCCATCCACCCAAAAGTCTCAGGTATTTCAGCTCTGTACTCTTAATACAAGACACTGCTACCCATAATAAATAGCTTAACACATCTATTCTTCCATTATTATTTAATCATGCTTAATTTAAATTTCTGCACATGCCTTAGCAATGGTGGGCCGACATTTGTGAGTGCTATGGAGGAGTGGGGGATTTGCTGTTTAGGAGGGCGCTTGGGGATTTGTCCTCCCCCCCAGCCCCTACATTTGTTATCGGGGGTCTGGTGTGTCCAGCGAGGGTCCTGGCGAGACTGAGGACCTGGCGGCAGTGAAGTTTTGATAGTTTTTTTTTCAGCGGTGAGAGAGGTGGGGGAAGTGTCGACAGCGGAGGGCATGTCTACCAGAGGAGGATTGGAGGAGGCCTCGGCGTTTCCCAGCGTTTGTGAAGCTCCGGAGGTTGCGGCGTTGTCGGAGGTGCCCGACGGCTTTGTCAGCTGATCGGCGGTGTTTGCAGCATGGTCGGCGGCATTGGTGCACTGGGGTGCCAACAGAGAGGAGGAAGAGGAGGACCCAGTGGGCAGTTGGCCCATTGGCTGGCTTGGTGGGTGTGCTTGCTGCCACGCTCGCCTGGTTTTGGGCGGTGGTGGCCCCCGCTGGAAGCTGGAAGTAGCCCCTGCCGAACATTGGATGTTGGAAGCCAGCCTTTTGGGTTGGCTGTTGCCTGGGTTTGGCGTGCTGGATGTGGTCGCCGAGGTCCTTGGGCTGCTTGGGTTTGTGCCCTGGATCTGGCAGCTGTGTGGTGACTCTGGTGACACAATTGGGGTGCTGATGAAGAGGAAGATCCAGCGACTGCCTGGATGGGTGGTCCAACGGTCAACTCAACGAGTGTGTTGTTGTCATGCTCGGGTGGGTGGGGCCGAGAGGACCTCGCCAGGCAGGGGCTATGGATGGATTGGACCTCTCCCGCTTGGGCCTGTTGAGAACTTGGTTCCTGGGCTGAAGAGGCCGTGCTGGTCCAGAACCATTGTGGGTTCATTTATTTTATCATCTTTGCCTCTTACCACTTGAGGACATTGCCAACTCCACTGCCCAAGATTGGATGACTGTTCTCCTCTAATTGCCCTCCTTTTCTGCCCTTGTACAACGTTATGAGCGGGCCCATCGGGGTGAGAGAATGATGGGGGTTGGTCTTTTCCCCGCTGCAGTGAGAGAGCAGTGGAGCTGCCTGCCCTACCTGTTCCCGGCCTCTTTGGGGGAGTCCACCATGGTGGGAGGATGGTGGAAAAGCCTTTTTCTACTCTGCTTCCCCCCCCCCCCACAATTGGCTGTGAGAGGGCGAATGTGGGTGCCTGGTGTGCTCTTGGTTACTGAGAGCTTCTTGTACTAGTGGATCTGTTTGTGTCAACTGGCGTTTGTTTCCCTACTTCCTTTTATGGCTGGTTGTGGATCATGGCATGGGGGAGGGGGGGCCTTTGGGACTCTGGGGAGCAGGGCGGGAGTGATGATTCCCAGGGTGGTCAGATTTGGTAGGAGATGGACAGGCAGGGGGGCCGTATCATGAAATGGGAGCATGCCTCCGCTGCCTTCGAGCTGTGGCGCGCTCCGACCCCTATGCCTCTGCCCGCTCCTCTGGGGATACGGGATCCGGAGCCCCTGGGCTTAGGCTGGTGTATCTGAATGCCAGGTCCGTGGTTAATAAGGCATCCCTCCTTTGCAAGCTGATAGAGGAGGAGACCGTGGACCTGGCCTGCCTCACTGAGACCTGGTTGGGGCCGGAGGGAGGAGCCCCTCTGGTTGACTTATGCCCCCCAGGTTTTCAGGTTTTACACCAGCCACGAGCTCAGGGCAGGGGTGGTGGGGTGGCTGTAGTTATTCAGGAGACCTTGATTCCAAGGGAAGTCTCTGTTCCGCAGATAGGCGGGTGTGAAGCTCTCCTCCTGAGGTTGGGGCCTGGGGGTTGGTTGGGCTTGTTGCTTACATACCTTTCCCCCAACTGTGTGGCAACGGCCCTGCCTGGGCTGCTCGATGCCCTCTCGGGAGGGGTGGTGGAGTTCCCTAGCCTCTTGGTTTTGGGTGACTTTAACCTGCCCTCCTTGGGGGGAGCGTCGAGTCTGGCTCAGGAGTTCATGGCTTCCATGTCGGCCATGGGCCTGACCCAGGTAGTACAGGGCCCTACTCATGAGGGGGGTAACACGCTCGACCTTGTTTTCATCTCGGGACAGTGGCGTAGTGATCTAGGGTTGGGCACTCTGGATGCCCAGCCTATAGCATGGTCTGATCACTATCTCCTATGGCTGGTCTTCCAGCAAGCTGCCCCACACTGCTGGGATGAGGAACCGCTGAGATGGTTCCGCCCCAGGCGCCTGATGGATCCCGAAAGATTCCAGGCAGAACTGGGGTCTCTGCCTGCCTCCCTTATCCACAGCTCGGCTGAGGTGCTGGCAGCCACCTGGCAACAGGTGGCTGCTGAGGCTCTCAACTGAGTTGTCCCCTTGCGTCCCCTCACTCGCCGCAGATCCTGGGTGGCTCCCTGGTTTACGGAGGAGCTCTGGGAGATGAAGCGATGTAAGAGGGGTTTAGAGAGCAGGTGGAGGTCGTCCCGTTCTGAATCCGACCGAGCCCAGTTAAGAGCCTATATTAGGACTTACCTGGTAGCTATGGGAGCGGCAAGGAGGGCTTACCTCTCCACTGTCATAGCATCCGCAGAAGACTGCCCAGCTGCCCTGTTCAGGGTCACCCATTCCCTCTTACATCGAGGGACGGGGGTGGACCCTTTGCAGGGTAGGGCTGAGGTCAATATCTGCTGGATAAGATAGCTCGGAGCCGGGGGGGTCTGAACTCTAATTTGCAGTGGTTGGAGGAGGGGGGTACAGGGAGTCCAGCCAATATAATCTGGGCTGAGTTTGATCCTGTTTCTGAGGATGAAGTGGACAGGATTATGCAACGGCTGAGTTCCACCACATGTTTGTTGGACCCGTGCCCTTCCTGGATGGTATACACCTCCAGGGAGGTCACGTGCAGCTGGCTCCAGGCAGTGGTTAATGCTTCAATAAGGGAGGGTTCTTTCCCCTCTGCCTTGAAAGAGGCGGAGGTGAAACCCCTCCTGAAGAAGCCTGCTGTGGACCCAGCCATCTTAAACAACTTTCATCCAGTCTCCAACCTTTGCTTTTTGGCGAAGGTTGTTGAGAGTGTGGTGGCTCAGCAGTTTCCGCTTTTCCTGGAGGAAGCGGACTATCTAGATCCATATCAATCGGGCTTCTGGCCTGGGTATAGCACCAAGACGGCATTGGTCGCGCTGGTGGATGATCTCTGGAGGGCGCAGGACAGGGGATTTTCTTCTGTCCTGGTCCTATTAGATCTCTCAGCGGCTTTTGATACCATCGACCATGGTATCCTATTGCGGCACCTTGAGGGGTTGGGAGTGGGAGTCACTGTTTTGCAGTGGTTCTCCTCCTACCTTTCGGGGTGTTCGCAATCGGTGTTGGTGGGGAGGCAGAGGTCGACCCCGAGGGGGTCTCACTTGTGGGGTGCCTCAGGGTTCGGTCCCCTCGCCCCTCTTGTTCAACATTTATATGAAGCCGCTGGGTGAGATCACCCATGGTTTTGGGGTGAGGTATCACCAGTACGCAGATGATACCCAGTTGTACATCTCCACCCCAGACCAAATCAGTGATGCCCTCTCCGTGATATCCCATTGTCTGGATGCGGTACGGATCTGGCTGAGCAGGAACAGGCTACAGCTCAACCCGGCTAAGACAGAGTGGCTGTGCGTACAGGCATCTTGGACCAGTCAACAGATTCCACCTTTGGTCATAGGGGGAGAGGTGCTGCCCCCTGGGGATAGGGCACGAAACCTGGGGGTCCTCCTGGATTCACGGCTTGGTTTGGAGGAGCAGGTGAGGGCCGTGGCCAGGGGGGCCTTTGCCCAGGTTCGGCTGGTACACCAGCTACGCCCGTATCTGGACCGAGATGCCCTTCGCACGATCACTCATGCACTTGTCGCTTCCCGACTTGATTACTGCAATGCTCTCTATTTAGGACTGCCCTTGCATACCATCCGGAGGTTTCAACTGGTACAGAATGCGGCCGCGTGGGTTGTGATGGGGGTTTCCTGGTATTCCCATGTTATGCCCCTCCTGCACGAGCTGCATTGGATGCCGGTTGCCCTCCGGGTGAGATTCAAGGTGTTGGTATTAACATACAAAGTCCTTCATGGCTTGGGTCCGGGTATTTGTGGGAGCGTCTCCTGCCGACATCGAATGTCAACCACCTTGTGCGAGTGCACAGACTGGGACTCCTCGGGGTGCCATCCGCAAGACAGTGTTGGCTGGCGATGCTCTGGCCTACTCTGTAGCGGCTCCCGCCTTGTGGAACCAACTCCCCGTGGGGCTCCGTTTGGCTCCGGATCTCCACTCTTTCCGCCATGATCTGAAAACTTGGCTGTTTGAACGGGCCGGGCTGGACTGACCTCTCGGGGAGGGGGGTTTTAAATTGATTTTATGTGGGCTTGTAGTGTTTAATTTGTTTTTAATGTATTTATTGTTGTTATTTTTAGTTGTGAGCCATCCCGAGTCCTTTTGGAGAGGGGTGGCATACAAGTCCAATAATTAAATTAAATTAAATTAAATTAAATTAAATTAAATTAAATTAAATTAAATTAAATTAAATTAAATTAAATTAAATTAAATTAAATTAAATTAAATTCCAGGGAATTCAATGCAGTCTGGAAATGCCCTTAAAAAGAAATGTGTTAATTTTGGATTAGGTGTAGACAGTGTGATGCCCTCTAGATGATTTGGATTGCAACTTCCATAGTCATTTTGTAGAACTGGTGGGAATTAAAATGAAATATTTTTGAAGGGCATTAGATCACCAGTTTCTCTACTAGATACTCTAGAAAGAAATATAGGTACTGTATACTGTATAATCTTCCAATTGCAAGAGCTTATAGCAGCCTAAGCTACATAGACGGAGCATGGTCATATAATCAGTAATAATAAGCTTTTGGAGAAGAGGGACTGTCTGACCCTCAGTTCTGCAGCTAACTAACTACTGAGACTTGTTACAATTGATGTGACCGGCAACGGAATCAGGTTTATAAGAGCACTAAGAATTACCCATAAAACATCAGGTTGAGGGAGGGATTACTTTCATTCATTCAGAAATAGAAATCTGATTCCTGTTCCACATAGTTAGATTTTGACATATATGGGTAAGCCAAGATTTTTTTTAGATATTCTGTGTTTGGAACATGAATGAAAATATGCTTCACTTTCCAATTTACAATACTCAAGCACTCTCATTTGCTGAATTAAAACAGGAGATAATAGAAGAGTCCAACTATGTGAGTTAATGTTATATACACTTAGAAGAATATTATTCAATGAATTGAGTTTTTAGAATGTTTTCTCAAGGATGAGCAATTCAACTACTTATCTGCATAAGAATTCTCCACAATTATTTATGCATTAGATAATTTTTTCCTCTAAATCAAACTTATTTGAAAAATATGATTATTATAAAATATTCAACAAATCATTTGACATTCTCTGGTATATTTATTAATTTATAATTTAAGTTTGTGTTTTACTTTCCACCCCTGGGGACAGGGTACTCAAAGCAGGTATGGATTGGTTTTTTTTTTTAAATACAAACATTAAAATCTAATTATCTATACATAAATAGCAGTTGAAATAGATAAGGTTTACAGAAGATTTCATTAGTGTCTTAAACTTTTAGAAAAGTAATGTATACACGATAGTTCTTAAACTGAACATCATTTTGAATTTTACATTTCAGTTAAAAGCCTTTTTTATTTACTCATAAATAATCATATTTATTTATCAAACTTCTTAACAGCTCATATCCCTCACAGAGGGGCTCTTTATATATTTTTATATAGTTCCACTAATATGCATGGCACATTTTTACAGAGTAACAGTCTGAAGACTTTGCTTTGAAGAATTTAAAAACTCAAGATAAGTAGAAGATAGAGAGATGGAAGGAAGGATATGTATGTGTTTTGTTCAGTTGAATGTTGTTTAACTTATACTGAGTAGAGAATAAAGACATTTTTATTCAGTTTAAAATATGAGTTTATATAAAAAGAAAGGTGGTCAATATTATTACATCAAATACAGGATACTTACTGGGTTTATACAATGTATATGGCCATCATAGCTCTTAAAACAAGACACAAAGTATTGGATTCAGCTTCAATAACATCTATCCAACTAAAATTGCTTTTCCTATAATTTATTTCCCAGTACTGTATGAATTTCCAAAGAATGTCAAGGTGGAGATTTTAAAAATATATGTATTGAATTCTTCCCTCTCTAAATCGAATATAGTATGTTCGCTTCAATAAATCTGTGATAAGCCAGTGCTTATTTAACAAGTGAGGAATGGAGGTTAGAGATTAAGGGCTGGAATCTTTCTCCTATCATTGACTCCAAGATTTTTAAGTTACTAACCAGAGACCAAACAAGCTGTAGCTGAGTAAGATGGCAGCCCAGCCATTTATTTCCATCCTTGTTAATAATTTTTCTTGGGTTGTGTTACCCCTCTGACTTTAAGATGGAGACAGGTTCCAAGTAAACCTGCACATATTTCCCCCCTCCTCTCGAATATCTGAATTGCAGCTGGTCATTGTACGAATTTTAAACACAGATCCTGACAAAGGTACATACAATGAACATGGGCTTAAAGGTGGCTACCCATTTTAATTTATAGCCCCATTCTCAAATTACAAAATTGAAAGGAGAGACTTGGAACTTTCTTATTTGTAGGATGTACACTTCATTCAAAAAATAGATTTCAGTGAAGTATCATCAAAATTCTGACAATTGGTTAGCTATAAAATAGGATAGTCTGAAGGAATTTCTGCTGATTGTAACTGTGGAGCTCTCCCAGTAAATCTCAGCACCTCTATCCCAAAAATATGAAGGAAGGAAGATACTATTAGCTCAGTGGGTTCAGGATAAATTGTCCTTTCTCTGTGTTGTTCTCCATTGTTTGGTCCCCTACCTCTCCTGTAAGTTATATGTACCCATTAGAGAGAAACACAATAGCTGAATCCTGTTAGGCACAAATGTAAATTAATTAGTCGGTCCCCAGTATATTTTAAAGGTAGAATAATCCAGTTAAATTACCCAAAGTTATTAGACATCATTTAAGATGAAGAAATCTATCACCAGAAAGATGACATGGGAGAATGTAAAACTGAATAAATACACAGACCATACTTTTTATATATGTATGCACATTTAAAACTATTTACTATCATTTCAATAGAAATCAATACACATCATCCTAGTGTGGAATATCGGGGGATCTGAATACTTGTTTACTCTGTTTTCCAAGGCTCATTGCTGATGATCAATTCAAAATCCTTACTTTTTTTTAAACTGAGGAGCCACTGGCCTTGCCTTGCATCATTAGCAACCTTAAGTAGAGAGCGAGTTTGGTCTAGTGGCTAAGGTACAAGCCTAGAAACCAAGAGCCCATTAATTCTAGGCCCACCTTAGCCATGAAATGGAGGCAGGATGGCTCAGTGATTAAGACACTGGGCTTGTTGTCCAGAAAGCCAGCAACCCAGGTTCAAGACCCTGGTCCAATACAACAGGGTGAGCTCTCATTCTCAACCCAGCTGCTGCCAACCTAGAAATTTGAAAGCATGCAAATGCAAGTAGATAAATAGGTACCACTTTGGTGGGAAGGTTACAGCGCTTCATGACATCATTCTGGCCACATGAACATGGGAATGTCTTCTGACAGTGTTGGTTCAATGACCTTGAAATGGAGATGAGCCCATCCCCTATAGTCAGCAAGACCTAGCGGAGTAAAATCTGCAGGCACTCCTTAGCCATGAAAGCCTGCTGGGTGACTTTGGAGCAATCATCTCTCAGCCCAACTCACCCCAAAGAGTTGTTGTTGTGGGCAAAATAGGAGGAGGAAGTTGCATTGGATATGTTTGCTGCTTTGAGTTATTTATAAAAATAATAAAGGCAAAATATAAATAAATAATAAGTAGCATGGTCCAAGGCTCAATTAATTCCGTGGCCCTCTGATTATTGAAACAAACTATAGTAACTTTGTGGTGTTTTCCACTGTTTTCTTGTAGCTGATATTTTGTTTTGTTTTCTCAGAGGAACTACAGTCTCTTGTGAAGAAGCTGCCAGTGGATCGCTTCCTGAACATAACTGCCATTTCCCAATATTGGGCAGGGGATGTTGATATTCAGCATCGCTATCAAAAATTGGGCATGACTTTGAAGATGTTATCTAAGAAAAGCCATCGGATTGTCCGACGCCTTTTCAACCTGGCTAAACGCTGCCCCAGGCAACCTCGCTTCAAACTCCTAAAGGAGAGGTTAGTTAAATTATGGAACAAATGTGATAGTTGCATAGTAAATTGAATCCTCCAGACCTACACATTTCTAGTCAGGGAGAATATTCAGGGAAAAGATAGTTGTAAGTGAAAATTAGGGAATGATTCATTTGGAGGTATGCTATACTAAACCCATTCATGAAATGTTTTGAAATCTAGGTAGACTTGATTTTGGAAATATTTATGGATATAATTTTTGTATAATTGCTGCAATCTACCATAGAATTTCAGATAAGCTTCAGCATGTTAGCTACTTAGCACAGAAGGAAAAGCCATGGAATTATAGTCAATGATCTCTTACTTTCAGTCTCTACCACCTGATTTTGCATAGCGGTGGAATATCAAGTGCATTACATATACATATCTGTGCAGGTATTTCTGAAACTGCCCCACATAAAAGGTAAGCATTTCCTGCACATAGACAACTGCTTTTATTTGCTCTAGGGAAGCCAGTGATCTGTATATTGTGATAGGAAGAACCAATTAAGTATGAAATGAAAAAGAAACCTGCTATCTTTCTCCTGGCTTTTTATATCATGTACATGCTAAAACAAAGTGCTGGAGTGTTTTACTAGGAGGCAAACTGAAGTTGCTGTCTCAGATGCCAGACTGCGGAGGGCATTGCTACTTAGATCCAGAATGTAGAAAATTGTTGCTGGAGAAATGTATTATTTCTGCTCTAGATGCAAGAGGAACAAGTAAGTATGATGCTGAAGAAAGTAAGGCACAAGAAATACAACAAGAAAAAGTGAGAAGAAATAACAAAAAGGATAAACTTAGGGAGAGAGGAAGGAGGAAGATCCTTTTGTATCCAAAACAATACAAGCAGGAAGATGATACAAGATCCTGCTTGTATCTCCAGCACCCCCAGGGTCATAGATTAATGAATAAAAGCTTCTCAGAAAGTTGCTCCTTTGAATCCTCTTGAGAATGGACAGTCAATTATTCAGCGACACAGTAAGAGATATTGGTAGAAGGCACTTGTCCTTAAAACACTAACATCATTCTATTTTAGCCCTGCTACCACTCTGCTTATTATTTTTAGTCTTGAGAGGCACCATAGTTGGCACAGAACAACAACCATGAATGAAAGGAGAGGGGGATCTGAGATAATGTTCAAAAAGAGGCAAAAAGCAAAGAAAGCCTTTTAACTCTGCAGAATTCTTGAGATACAGAGGCAGAAATGTTCATGATCCTTCTAGTTAGTCCAAGTGCAGTTAACCTAACAACTGCTTTCAAATGGATATAACTAAGCACGTTTCTGAAGAAAAGTGCAGGTCAGGGAAGAGTTGGTGAGGACACAAGAAACAGCTACTGTTAAATTAAATTTCTTAAATCTACAGTAAAGTAGTCAGGACCGTAGGCTTGTCTGAGCACTCATCATGTATTTCATGGGTTAGAACAATTCCATGCTCCTCCAAAACAATAAAAATAAGATGTTTCAGTTTGTCCTAATATGAAATTCCTTGCAGTGGCAAAGTGTAGATGCTATGGTTTTTGTTGCGAATACAATAGCCACAAAGGACCGGAAAAATCTGGAATACAAATTTGGTGTGCCATGAAAAGTCAATAAATCACCAAAGAGTTTTCATAGGTGGAAGCATTTTAAGTAGACACTAAGATTAAAGATTGCCATAGGTTATCAGCATCAAAAGAAAATTTCATCAGCCTGTTCCAGAGACAAAATTTACAGATTTACAGAGTTGGAAGGGACCTTGTAGGTCATCTAGTCCAAGCTGGAGATCCTACACCATTTCTGACAGATGGCAGTCCAGTCTCTTCTTGAAAGCTTCCAGTAATGAAACTCCCACAACTTCTGAAGGCAAACTGTTCCTTTGGTTGATTGCTTTCACTGTCAGAAAATTTCTCCTTATTTTCAGGTTGAATTTCTCCTTGTTCAGTTTCCATCCACTATTCCTTGTCTGGTCTTCAGGTGCTTTGGAAAATAGCTTGACCCCTTCCTCTCTGTGGCAGTGCCTCAAATACTGGAACACTGCTATCATGTTTCCCTTGGTCCTTCTCTTCAGTAGATTAGTCATGCCCAGTTCCTGCAACCGCTGTTCATATGTTTTAGTATCCAGTTCCCTGCTCATCTTGGTTGCTCTTCTCTGCACTCTTTCTAGAGTCTTAACATCTTTTTATAGTGTGGTGACCAAAACTGGATGCAGTATTCTAGGTGTGGTCTTACTAAGGCTTTATAGAGTGGTATTAGTACCTCATACTCTGAAAAATGTTCTGAAAAGATTCGTTACAATTTTGCAAATGTTTGGTTTCTCAAAGTTAGCACTGTGACATTTCATATCAGTTGTATGCTCCAAATAGTGGGCATTTTCTTAAAATTTAAAATTCATAGCTGGGTTTATGCTATATTCCAAGTGTATCTAAGAAGAGTCATCATCTCACAAATTCTACACAGCCCTACACATTGAAAAAAATGAAATAGAAGTATAAAGTTACGGGAACAAAAATCAAAGAGAAGATTTTGGCAAATATAAAATCAGCAAGGTATTATTATACTATGATTCTGAATTGCACATTTGACATCAGTCATATGGAACATGAGAATTGAATCATGTATTTTGTAACAGCCACAGAAGCTTGTGAACATATTCTTGCTATAGGGCTGTTACAGAACATTTTCTAGAATTTATCGATATTTCTGTTAACTACAGGAACTACTAATATGGCATATGTACTTCTTAGAAAGCTGGAAGAAAGAGGAATTACAGTAGCTGGTATGAGAAGTCAGGACTATGATTAAGATACCCATACAAGCAAGCAGGACCAGCGTTAAGCTCTTGTTTTTTTAATCCTTTGTAATTTTCCTTCACTGAATTTGCTTGTTAGTGATGCTGCATAAGCTTTTATAAGGTTGCTGAATTTTTAAAGATAATAGAAAGCATTTATGTGTTTTCTGCATCAACTTCTTCATAGAAAATTTTGAAACAATATCTTGGAACTTCCTCTAAAAGCACAGAGTGCCATACGATGGGAAAATTGAGTTGATGAAGCATATCAAACAGCAGGTTGGGAAGACAGATGATACCATAGTTTAAATCAGAGGTCTTTGGCAACTTTAAGACTTGTGGACTTCAACTCTTCAGCTATGCTGGCTGGAGAATTCTGGGAATTGAAGTCCACAAGTCTTAAAGTTGTCAAGTTTGGGGACCCCTGGTTTAAATTAAGGAGAATAATCTTTAATAGGAATTATTTATGGGAAAACAGTGGGAATCAGCAGAAACATCTAACTTCATATTTTTTATGGCTTAATGATTGAAATAAATGTGAACAAGGGATTCCAATATGCTAACTCTGAAAGAAAGAAAAAGATGGGACAACTGATGAATTATATACTCATACCTATAATTTTATCAGTCAGATGATGACTGCATAGAAATTCCCACTCAAGTGTACAACAATCACTGAAAAAAAATCATTATCAGACATGGGATAATTCCATTAAAATCCCTAAACACAAGTAGAAATTTTAACCACATACTAGACTGTGTGATTTTCAGTCAGCTGAAAAACATTTCCTGTAGCTTAAAGAGTTTTAACAATACATTTGAGATGATAAATGATACTCTAAAATTCCTCTTGGTATCTGAAAAAACATACACAAACAATGCAAGGGACATTGCTAACAACACTGAGACAGGACATGTTCAATATTGATGAAAGTGATTTGGGAGATAAATTGAAAGCCTTTTCAATATTGAATCAATAAATAAAGCCTGCTTGATCAGTGCCATACCCTCCTTTATTGCTCATTCACCATCCATGTATGCAGAGGTGTCCAACAACGCACTATGAAGATCTTTGGTGAGATAACAACACTATCTCCCCAGATAGTGTTAGTCAGCCATTAGTTAGTTACCCATTAGTCCCTGAAGAAATTTTCAGAACACTTAACCGGGGAGGTGAAGGTATCAGTACTGGTGGCAAGAAAGTAAACTCTTCAGATTTGCCAATGACATTGTGATCACCAGGTTCCAAGAGGAAGACCTAAGGAAGTGGGCAGGGATATCAGAGCTGAGATTTCAGCCACCTCTTGTTCGATCAGTATCCTTCTGCTAGCCAAGAGTTCTCCTATTCTATTCTGTTCTGTTCTGTTCTGCTCTGCTCTGCTCTGCTCTGCTCCACTCCACTCCACTCCACTCCACTCCACTCCACTCCACTCCATTCCATTATTATTTATTTTTCACATTTCAGAACCACCCATGTCCCTCAAAGATGAACTTATGGTTTGGTCTAGGCATAGGTCTGTGAGAGAGATGGGCTGGTCCAGTGATGCTTAAGTAGTAGTCTATTGCTTCCTCAAGAAGTCATCATTTTGGATAATTTTTGTTCTGTTTTCAGCCTTCCCTTTTTAAGGAAGATTGTTGAAATGGAAGTTGCACTGCAGCTACACAGAACCCTGGAGAAAGTGGACCTATTTTAATCATGTTTCAGGCAGCACTTGCCTTTTAGAACACCATCTCAGATTGGCTCCAATCCTCCTGGCCTTTTGGAATGCTTTTAAGAGCTGGCTGTTTTCTTGGGCATGGGAATTGGGAGGTTTCCTTTAGTTGTCTTTTTTTTTTGCTTAGCTTTCACTCCATGAAACCAGTCCTCCAAGAAATGAAAAATACTGAAGCAGGAGCTGAGTGCTATAGTACTATGAGAAATGCAGCATAGCTATTAAGTGTGGAACCTCAAAAAATTGAAAGCACATAAGCTTTGAGTAATACAGCAAATGATGGAAAGGCAAATACTAACAATTTCATTTAGAGACCAAATCTGAAATATAAAAAACCACCATAGAACCAACATTAATGTTATCATCAAAATGGCATAAAAATTAAAAGTATAAAGTGGTGTGCCATGTTTTACACATGGAAGACAATTAATGGGTGTGAAAGACATGTTAGTGGACCTACAACTTTAGATACTCACAAGGCTGACCATCTATGAGTTGTAGTGGTGAAAATATGGAAAAACCTTGTACTCAGTTGGTACACTATAGCATTGGACTGTATGCACTACAAACATCAGATGGTATTGTTGCTTTGGGCAATGAACCTACTTGAATGAATACAGCCACCAAAGTAGCAAAGTTCTGGAATGTTTCTCTTTCCAAATGCTGTTCCTCTGCCCAGACTTTTAAAGTTGCCCAGGAGAGAATGGCTACTTCTCCAAGTAAAGTTAAACAAAACACTGCATAATTACAAAGAGTCAGGATGGCCTTGTTTTTATCTCAATACAGTCCTTGACTTACAACCATTTATTTAGTGACCATTGGAAGTTACAACAGCCCTGAAAAAAGTGATTACGACAGCTTTTCATCCTTATGATTGTTGCAGCATCCTTGTTGTCATATGATCAAAATTTGGATGTTTGGCAACTGGAATGTTTCTATGACAGTTGCAGGTCCAAGGGTCATGTGACCACCTTTTGCAACCTTCTGACAAGCCAAGTCAATGGGAAAACCACTTAACAGCCATGTTGCCAACTTAACAACTGCAGTGATTCACTTAACAACTGTGGCAAGAAAGGTTGTAAAATGGGGCAAAACTCACTCAAGAACTGTCTAGCTTGGCAATGGATATTTTGAACTCAGTTGTGGTCATAAGTTGATGATTTTCTATAAAGCCTGAATTGCCCAGATTGCAGATTTTCAGAAGGCTTTCAAATCTGTGCATCCAAGAAGCCACGAAAAGTATAATTTTGATTATTCAAATAGATAAAATTCCAGCACTTCATCTGAAAAAAAGAAAGAACACACAAAGTTTTATGTTTGCTCTTTAGTCATTTAAAAGTGACTTGGAATGTTCGAACAAGAAATTTTAGGTAGTTCATTCTCCTCTACTATTGTAGTTGCAGAAGACTTCCATGAGAAAAAGAAAACAGGATGAAGGATAATTGAAAATTCCCTGGGGTTTGGCCCAAGCAAGGAGCACAGGAATGTAGTTTGAGCAATTCCCAACCTTAGAAACTAAAATATTGGGGCCAGGCTGGCTAAAACAGACTTGCTGCTGTTTGCATTGGGATACAAACAGGAGAGGAATTAAAGAATTAGAACTGAAATAAGACTAAACATTTAGAGTAAGTAGATGTGCAAATAAATGCACAATTTATTTTTATTAACTTTTACGCAGTGATTTCCAAAAATGTGGTTGTATGTTTGTCTTTTAATTTACATAGCCAGAATAGCAGGTCTGTTCAATACTGAAGCCACTTTTTCTAACAATTGTGTAGAGATCAGAATAGATTTGGAACCAAGGTTGACACATGCTGTTGGGATGACTTCTTCCAGCTAATCCTACCATAAGGATTTCCACTAATTTCATATGACTGTTGTTTTTAATGCTTTTTTTTTTTTTTAAAAAAGTATTGAAACCCAATTTATTTGACATATAATTGTTGATTTGGCTCTTCAGCTTTCATTAAATAAAGGTGGGGGTGAGGGAGTGAAGAGTCGGGGAGAATATTTCCTAGTAATGATTGATGTAGAAAGTACTAAGACAATCAAGGCTGAGGGCACAGTTCTTCTATCTCCTGCTGCAGTAATGACACACTCAAGCACATCCTTCATCAGTCTGACTAATGATCTGGAATACACACACACACACACACACTCTTTTTTGTATCTACGCCTTTGAATCAGTTTTTGACTTCTGGCAACTGCCTAGGCAAATCCCAGCAGTATTCTTGGCAAGATTTCAGAAGTGATTGGCCATTGCTTCCTCCCTATGACTAGAGAGAGGGACTGGCCCAAGGTCACCCAGCTGGCTTTGAGTCCAAGGTTGGACTAAAACTCACGGTCTCCTGGTTTCCAGCCTGATGACTTAATCTTAACTGACTGGGTCTCCAGACTATATTGCAGGCTTTTATATATCATGCAAGTACATTATTTACTGGAATTATCTTTAAAGCTGGGAAACCCATGTTTCTTGTTGCTCGCAATTTTTCCTAATGTAGATGTGGAATTTTGTCATCAGCTTCTCTAATGTGGACTTGTCAAAACACAATTATATTTAATAGAGGCTTTTTTGCATGCAGCTGTCACAAGCATATATTCTAGTTTAGGATGCATCTTTCTTAAAAGTGCTTTTGTTGAAGGAGAGGGAAGTATTTGTGTGTTTGTGCACAGATACACATGGTGTACAGTATGTCAGAGATGGTATTCAGCAGGTTCTGACCAGTTCTGGAGAACTGGTAGCGGAAATTTTGACTACTTTGGAAAACCGGCAAATACCACCTCTGACTGGAGATTTTACAGTATCCTTCCCTGCCACACCCACCAAGCCGCACCCACAGAACCGGTAGTAAAAAAATTTGAATCCCACCACTGGTGTATGTGTTCTAACATACACCATGTTTTGCTGGCTGTTCATTACCACAATGAACAGCCTTGGAGACTATACCATTTTGCTCGCACTAAAATTTGTGGCAGTGGTATTTCCTGGAAAACTCTCTTTTATCCTCATTCCAAAAATGGCTAAAAAAATTCCTACCCTATTTCTCATGCCTAATCTTTAGATGCTTAGGGGTACCAGTTTGCTTGTTTCTTGGTTTTAACTTAGAGAATTGAAACAGTGGAATTGATTCACAGTCTGCTACACTGTTCACATTGTCTTTTTAATTAAATCATAGCTCATAAATGAATCTTGATACAATGATGTGATCATATAAAGTTTTTTTTATTGAGACTAAAACTGCATGTTAATGAGTGCATTAGTAACCTTAAGAAAGTGAAAACTGAAAATTGAGAAATATAGCAAACAGCCAAATGTGTAAAGAGAAAAATAGAGTTTTAGTTGATTACAGTAGTATAAATATAGTAAAGGCAGACACAAGGACTCTATTAGGCACTCCTTTACAGTATCTCCCATTCCTTATCTTACACCAGTGATGACTAACCTTGTTAGCACCGAGTGCCCAAAGCATGCGTGTGTGCTTGCACCCCCAAAATGCAATGTGTGTACATCCCCTGTGCATGCGCACACATCCCCCATGCATGCACCCCACCCTTGCGCATTCATGTGCATCCTGCGCATGTGCGGCAGAGACTCAAAGACCAGGTGGCCAGTGGAGGCACGCACACATGCTCAGCCAAGCGAGCTGATGAGACAGCTCTCATGCCCACTGCCATGTCTCTGCATCCCCAGCCTACACCTTCAACAAACATGGTCATGTTTGTAGAGCTATCATATCTGGGCTGCAAAACTGATCTGTGACTCGATGGCAGCAAAAAAAAAAAGTTTTCCCAATCCCTGTGCTCCCACATCTAGTGGTCCTCCAGTTTTTTGCATGTCAGATGTGGAAGCCCAAGTTTGGAGCCATAGCAGAGGAATGATGCAGAAGCAGAACAAAGGATGAAAGATCTGCTGCTGCCACTTCAGGTCCAAAGGCTCTTGTCACCTTAGCAACAGCAGGCTGGCAGTAGTGACCTCAGAGACCTTAGTGGCTTCCCAACTGATTGCTGCTGGGTGATTGTCTTCCTCTTGCTTGCAAAGGAATGACATGAGAGAGAGAGAAAGAGAGTGTATATCTGGGAAGATTGGATGGCAACAAAGCAGTTCAAAAAAGTATGGCCCTTTGTTGCCATTTATTGGTCATCTACATTTTTTGCAACCCAGGTATGTTTTGCCTTAGAGAGAAAGACTTTCAGGTAACAGAATGAGGAGGATTCCTGCGAATGGAGGAGGCAGAAGTGCTGTACAGTCAGCTATACAAGCTCAGCTATAATTGAATGGGCAGGGAAAATACATCTGCTTCCCCAGATTTGAATCTGGGAGTGGTCTGAATCTTCTACTGCCTGAAGGCTCCCAGTTCCTCTGGCTTTGAATTCTCACCTTCATTGGATTGCATTTGCCCATCCCTTGACATGCAACGGAAAATATTTCTATTTAGCTTATGGACTAAAATTTCTGGTCTGGAATTTCCCCATTTCTTTATTAAATCTATATGCCACCCATCTCACTATCAAATGACTCTGGGCATCATAAAATAACAATGTAAAACAATTAGAATGTTATAAAAGTAAAAAACCAGTGAGCATTTAGTCAGATTTCAGATATTGCTCATTTATTTTTGTTTCAACTTGAATGAATAATTACAATTCCATGAAGGATACTGTAATATAAGATTTTCCTTTAGGGGGGAAAAACATTTCCTGTTTCTTTGGGGAGTGAGTTGGTGAAGCATAAAATCTGGCTGGATCAAATGTTGCGCTTCTGAAGTATAATTCCAGAGCTTACATTTCTCTCTGTTTACCTTATTCCTCTAGGCCTTTGACCTACTGGTGGAGCCATGTTCAGTCCCTCCTTTACTGCAGTGAGGCCCCTGTGCTAGGGACATTTGTTGAAGAAAGCCGCGGCTGCATCTGCCCGAATGATCAGCCCTCTTGTCAGGTCACCATCCCTTGTGCTGTGGGAGAAGGGTCAGAATGTGCTGCCTGCGCAGAGGATAACATCACCCAGTGTGGATCCTGCAATCCTGGATATATCCTCACTTTAGGGTTGTGTCGCCCAGAGGTGGCAGACTCCCTTGAGCATTATTTAGGGCTAGAAACGGACCTGCAGGACTTGGAGCTCAAGTATCTTCTGCAAAAACGGGACAGCCGCATTGAAGTACAGTCAATCTTCATTAGCAATGATATGCGCCTGGGGACTTGGTTTGACCCTTCCTGGAGGAAGAGGATGCTGGTGACACTGAAAAGCAACAAGTACAAGCCAAATTTGGTCCACCTCATGCTGGCCCTCTCCCTCCAGATCTGCCTCACCAAGAATAGCACCTTGGAACCAGTCATGGCCATCTACGTCAACCCTTTTGGGGGGAGCCATTCTGAGAGCTGGTTTATGCCTACCAATGAGACTGGCTTCCCTGACTGGGAAAGGACTAATGTAGATGCCTCTGGCCAATGCCAAAACTGGACTCTCACTTTAGGCAGCAAGTGGAAGACCTTTTTTGAAACAGTCCATGTCTATTTGCGGAGCCGCATCAAATCTCTTAATGACAGCTCTAATGAAACCATCTTTTATGAGCCTTTGGAAACTGATCCTTCTAAGAACTTAGGGTATATGAGAATCAATAGCTTGCAGGTCTTTGGCTACAGCCTGCCATTTGAGTCTGATGCAATTCGGGACCTTGTCCTTCAGCTAGATTACCCCTATACACAAGGCTCGCAGGACTCTGCTATATTGCAACTGATTGAGATCAGGGACCGAGTGAACCGTCTCTCTCCACCCGGGAAAAGCCGCATTGATCTTTTCTCTTGCTTGCTTCGGCATAGGCTCAAACTGGCGAACAATGAAGTAAGTCGGATCCAGTCTACCCTGCAGGCCTTCAATGCCAAGCTGCCAAACCCAGTGGAATATGAGACTGGAAAACTCTGCAGCTAGCCTTAGGAGTGGGTGGGACTACTCCTTTAACCCTGGAGAGGAAAAGAAACTGCAACAATCAAAGGCCTTACTTTCATGCCAGCCCTTCAATTCCATGAGACAGCCAACAGATGATTGCAGGCTCTGTGAACTTTGGAAATAAGTTATGGCACATCAATCTTTGGAATAGTTTACCTAAGAAGAGGCCACAAGACAGTGTTGCTGCAAATGTCCTACTCAAAACACTGAACAGGTTATCTTTTCCTCTTTCCTGCTGACTACATGCAAGAAACTGTGAAGGAACCTGTAGACTGGGAAAAAGAAAGTGACAAGTGAAAGCAGCATGACAGGAACGGCAATAAAGCCTTTTGCTCTGTGTCTGGAAATTTTGGCTAGTAAGCCCTTAAAAAGTTGAAGAAAAGTTAAATACGATTCTTGCAAGGCTTTCAAGAAAGCCTAGTTTGAAAACCTCTTTAGCCCTTGCTTTCCTGGATACGGTTTACTTTTGTATTATTTTTATGGGTGTTTCTAACAATGGCATGGGCTTGATATTCTCTACATTCCCTTCTAAAGTCACCATCCTAAGCACATCTTTCTTGGAAGGTAGCTCCATCTCTGTTAGTTGGAAAAATGCCTTTCAAAGAAAGAAGTTTAGGAATCAAGTTTCAACTGACTCCCCATGTCCCTGCTTCACTTTTTCATTTGATTCCTGGAGCCATTACATTAAAGTGCAAGCATTTAACTGGCTAATATCATTTGGGATATGAAAAGTGTGCCTAAATTATCTCTTTTTCTCTCTCCTTACCATAAAACACATCACACTCTTCTGTCCCTTTTAATCACCCGGTTCTCTCATATGTGGCTGATTTTAAGGGAAATTACAAAATTTCCATCCAGGAAACGTGATGCAGATGCCATTGTTCTTAAATATACAGTATATTTGGAACCTGTTTGGTTTGGCAAACAGTATATTGTGTCCAAATATATAACAATATATATTGTTTCCAAATACATATTTGGAAATCATTGTTAAATACAGTATATATTTGGAAATACATATATTTAGAAATTTACTTATGTATTTGTTTAAAATGATTTACTTTTAAAAAAGCATTTGATTTTGCAATTTAAAAACAAATTGGAATGGAACATTCCATTTCTTTGTGTATACTGCTGCACACATCTTAACCAAATGTATGTTTTGTCGTATTTTATGAAGGGGGAGGGAAAGATAATCTCTTTCTCTGTCTGTCTCTCTCTCTCTCTGTCTCTCTCAGAAAAAAGGAAAGCAGTAAACAATCAAAATACTTTACATTATTTCTTCAATAGTCTGCAATTTGTGCAATGTGTGAATGTGTTCTCCATTTGTAAATGCAAGGAAGAAGACCTTTGAATCCAGAGTAACAGCTAAATTTATTTCAGCAATAACTTCAGTGATTAAACTTCCCATTTGTGTACTTAATTTCTCCTGAAGTTGCAAAGCAGACACTATAGATGTGAAGTTATTGCTGCAATAAACAACTGTTGTTGGAGAGTGTAAACATGTCCCTACTGAGGTCAGGAAATGGAAATATAGTTTTGTGAACAGAATGAGAGATGCCAAGAAGGAATTCAGATAAATACAGTTTTCTAGTGTAAACCCCTGTCCCTCTCTTTCTTCGATTTCTGTGGTACTAGTTAATATGGCAGTTGACTTCTCCATAGCCATCCAACAATTTTGTACCAAATCAAGGGTGCTATTGTCCGAAGCACCTGCCTTATTTCAATGGTATCATACATTCTAGAGGTAAGCACATATCAGGGTCATTAATTGTTAGGATTTAATTATCCAGGGTTGGGCACTGAAACTGCTGTGAAAAGTTCCTCTCATTTTCTTCTTACCATTTGCAAAGGGGTTGCAGTTTCTCCTTTACTTTCATCCTGTTTCCTTGCCAGTTGCAATAATCTGGCTTCCTATGACAGTGTAGCTAACCTGCTTCTAATTGACCTACACTCAATATGTTCCCCAATCCCCAATCCCCAATACTGGCCTCATTACATGGGATAGCCATATTGACCCCTCCTGCTTAATGTGCTTCCTTTCATCCCTGATACCTTTTCTCCAGGGAATAACGTGGCAAATGAAAACAGAAAAATCTGAGCTGCAGCAATACCATCTCATTCTTGTTTCCCTCCCTCCCTCCCTTCCCCCTACACATATATACACTTCTTAGTTAGTATCTTTCTGATAGCTGATCCTTTGCAATCCTTTGCAATCACAGAAGTATTGACAATGGAACTTTAAAGTTCAGAGCCTGGATACTTCTAGATAAAGCTTTTCTTATCCAATTGTCCTGCTTCATTCATAAAATATGTCAAAGGAGTCCAGAACACTATATTATTATGTCACTTTTGTAACACACACATGGCCATTTTCCCATTGGGTTTTCTTGCACCTTTTTTCTAATAAAAACAACAAGGAGGGGAAAACAAAATAGCCACAGGAAATCTTTTGATTGGTAGCACTAAGAGCTGTCTGTCTAGAAGCATCAATAGCATACTCTGAATATCAGCTAGAAGTGGTAAGCAAGAAAAGAAGGGCTAACTGCTTGCATGCCTTCCCTGTAATTTTCCCAGCAGTGCCAGGAGACTGTCTTGGAACACAAGCTGTCCTAATGTTGTGGTATTTGGAATATAACTTTACGTGATGAGCTGCTCTTCCTGATCCTGGTCAGCCTAAAGATCACACTATGCAGCATTAGGCAGATTTGAAACCAAGCCTCTTCTCAGAACAGTTTGCTTGCTGTAACATTTTACCATGCCTTCTTTGATCTGAAATTTGAGAATTTTGAGAGATGCTGAAATTAGCAGTTAAATTGCCCTCTTGAAGGATGTTAGAGTTTTTAAGCATTTTACTGGAAAGGGTACTTACAATTTTTCTGTAAATCCCAAAGATCCCCCCCCCGTTTCACATCTGCTACCATGTTTGTATGCCAAGAACAACCTGTTAGCATGACTCTGCCAGGTAGCTGCACACTCTGGTTACATTCTTGTAATACATACTTGATACTTGTTCAGCTGCACCCCAGGAGAACTCACTTGCCTGCCATGAAATTAATATACAACAGTGTGCTCAGCTGCACTTGGGGAAAAAGTCCTAAGTATGATATTGATAGAATATGCTTTAATTAACAATCCAAAGGAATCATAAGGAATCTAGGAGAATAACACAGCTAAGGCATTTTCTTTAGTGCATAATTCAAGTTCACTTGGCAGCTACTTTGCCTTTCCTTGGAAAACTCCAATATAAAGGATTGGACAGTCTCTTTTAATAGCTTCCTTGCTCTTCTGATCTTTTAGATTAGAGATACTAATAGCTTGATTGCTCTTCTGATCTTTTAGATTAGAGATGCTGAGGTGACAATCTATGGGATTCTTGCATTCCCATCTCAAAGCAACCTGGCTTCCTACCACCTGTTTCATCTTGAAAGCACAAAGCACCCTTCTAAGCAGAAAGCCAGAGATTATCCCCAAGCCTTTCCTGCCAGACAGCATAAGTTCTCAAGCACTTCTGGGTACTGAAATAATTGTTTCCAGGAAACATGCCAAGAGGAAATAGATATCATGGCGAGCTGAGTAACTTGACTGGATCCCAGTGACAACTCAGAGAGTATTTTCCTGTGTGAATTAGGTAGCAGTAGTCATGACCTCAGAACTGTGCAAGGTTTAATTAGCCAGCAACTGATCTTTACTTGAAAGGTTCAGGCAGAGATTTAGATTGTGCCCTACCATCCAACTCTGGGCTGAGGAGAAACTGTCAGGAGACCAGCCATATCAAACCTCATATACATAGGGCAGAATGGGTCAAACGAACCCTTCTAAAAGCTTTCAGGTCAGGTCTGCAAAGATCTATCTGCCTACAAGGACAATCTGAAAATAGACAAAAATATGTTTTGGATGGTCTCACAAGCACAGCTATGTTTTAGAAACAAAGACTGAATAATCTATGTAAATCTGTATTTTGGGATGTCCCTTCTGTCTCATATTAAATCTTAAGGTTGTTTATGGGTAGGTGTTTGTGGTTTCTGCTCCACTGAAACAGGACTTGGATTTGATTTCTGTTAATGTTTACACCATATTTATTTTAATCAAAGTGAACAAGCAGCTTAATAGTCCTAACTTACAATCATTCATTTAATACAACTTGAAGTTACAACAACACTGAAAAAAGGGACATACAACTGGCCCTCACAGTTGTGACAGTTGCCGCATCCCAATAGTCACATGGTCAAAATTCAGATGCTTGGCAACCAATATATATTTATAGCATTGCAGTGAATGCCATTTGCAAGCTTCCCAACTGGCTTCCAACAAGCAAAGTCAATGAGAGAAGCCAGATTTACTTAAAAATCGTGTTTCACGTAACAGCTTCAGTGATTCACTTAACCACTGTGGCAAAAAGGTCATAATATTGGGTGTGACTCACTTAACAACTGCCTTGTTTAGCAAATGAAATTCTGGTTCCAATTGTGGTCATAAATCAAAGATTACCTGTAGATAAAGCCTATGACAACTCACCGCAGCCAACTTGCAACAGCCAACTCACCATGGCCAACTTGCCACGGGACAAGAGTACCTAATATCAAAGGAATACTTGAATAGAATCTTTAAAGGATGCCAAAGGAGGACAAAATGAAATGTGAATGACAAAAATTAAAATATTTAAAAAATTATTTTAAATAATTAAACTGAATTATTGAATTGTCCCACAGTGAGTTGTCCTGTGGCAAATTGGCCATGGCAAGTTGTCCATGGTGAGTTGGCTGAGGCAAGTTGTCCCATTCTTCTGTAGATATAACACTAAATTAAATTAGTATACTGTAACAGATCTATGATAAGCCATCACAAAACAGATGTGGCTTAGCTGTAAGGTGCTAGATTTAAAAGTCCAAAATATTTCATTCAAAATCAGGAAAAGAAGCCTTTAAATCCTCTTCTTGAAAGGCCAAGAAGGTTTGCCTTGTGAAGTTGTCCTTCAACTGCACATGAGTTGTTCAGAATGGAAGTCTTTCCCTTTCATTGAAGACAAGACTCCCTTCAGAAAACATCAGTAGCAAGAGCTTTCATCAAGTTGCAATCATTTCTTTTGTGATGGGAAAGCTCCATACCACAGCCTGCTAGAGGTTATGACCACTCTGTTTTTGCCAAACTCTGTGAATACAAATAGCACTGAACAAGTTTTCAAGAGACAGAGAAATTGACCTGAAGCAGAAATTCAAGAGCAGATACAAGTACTCTGTTGTCCTTAGATGTGTTATGGAAATGATGAAATGGAAATTATGAGTGTTGTGAGTAAAATAATTTAGAGGACATACAGTACAATCTACAAAGTGAGGTAAAGATTGCAGACGATGAAGATCAAGTTTCTACAAGAGATTACATTAATTAGATGTGAATTCCTATGAATTCAATTTTGAATAAGTTTGGTATGAATTATGGCCCCCTTCCATTGGAATTTAAAATTCACTTATAATTGTCATTCACTGTTCCTGATAGAAATTACTACAGCTTATTTTCCTTCCCAGAGAGACATTTTTGTGTTCCATAGTGACCTTCGCGTAGATAATATAATCAATTTTGTTCTTCCTTCATTTTTAATGTTTCACTGTAATTTTCTATAGTACTTCTATAGTAAAAATGCTTAATTTTAACTGCTTATATTTTATCTTATATTACAGCATCTAAACATTGTACCATTTCATTGGGCAAAGCTGGATTTTGAAGTGACACCTCCATGTATGATTGCAAGAACACACATTCTTCTTCTTGGTGAAAGAGAATAATATTGAGACGACACACAATGTTCTTTATTGTTTTGGTATTGGTTTCAAAACAAAATCAAGATCTGAATTAGGAAATACAGAATATTCTTTTTGAAAAACAACAGTCAATCAATATGTTCCCCAAATTTTCATCTTAAAATCTAATGGTATCACTAAGAAACATATATTTTTGTGTTCCAGCTAGAATCATACATTGGCTACTACATGGATCACTTATGGAGAAATCCTCTCATCCACCCCAACATAATGTTGTGAACCTTGCAACTATACAGTTTAAGCTCCTGCTGCACAACAGACATGCTTGTTGGAAGATAGGGGTTGTATTCAGGGGTGGGATTCTACTGGTTTTGACCGGTTCACGTGAATCCTTTGCTCCAAAGATCAGCTGGCAGTGAACCAGTTTGCTGCAACGAGCATGTGGGCCCACCCGCCCTCCCCTGCTGTTTCCTGTGCTTTATTTCCTTTGTTAAGAGCCCAGCTGATTTGTGTGGCAGAGCGGTTTGCCACACCTCAGCTGTTTTATTCACAGGGACTGCTGTAGAAAGTAAGTATTAAAGCTTTTCTAAATGCGGAGCACGCACATGCAAAGCACACAGTCACCAAACTGATTGTTATACCAGTGGAATCCACTCCTGGTTGTATTCCAACATAGCCATAACAGGTCAAAGGGGAGCTTTTTATACTCATTGACCCACAAAAGTATTGAATTATTCATTAACGCCTGTTCCTGAGCAGTGCAGAGGAAAGGCTGGTCATTTTATTTTCATTCTACATTCTGATTATTTTCTCTATGGAAAAGAAATTGAAGCCAATAGATACATGGCTCATGTCACACTTTCCTGACTCTGTTTTCATCTGCATATATATTCTAGCAGCACTTCCTCACAATTCTGTTGAAAGGCTTGCCTACATTTAGTGTGCCAACAGAAAAGTAACACAGCACATTTTTGCTCTTTCCATTGTTAATCTCAATTGAATCTGCTCTGTCTTGCAATTAGAGGACAATGTCCTCATTAAAGGCTCTCATCTCCCCACTTTCTGAATGTCACCAAGCAGAGAAACTCTTCACCAAGGATGGGACTGTTGAAGACAAATAGCAGACAACCTAAAAACAGCTCTTAGATATGGGATCAGGGTTGTCCCTGACCTACTTCCACTGGTCAGCTGCTATTCTAGCTGACTTTGAACAAAGGTTTAGTGCTATACTCGAAAAACCAGTGGTCATCAGAATAGAGTTTGGTTCTCTTCTTTCTAGAAGGTATTGAAATTATAATTCCCAGCATTCATCACTATTGACCATGCTGGAATTCAACAGTATCTGATGAGAGCAGGAGTTTAACAACATTTTAGAGATCCAAATGTTTAATCATAAACTTTGGCTACTCACTGTTGCATTTTCCCTGTTCTATCAAAGCAAACTGCTTTTCATTTTATGCACCAGAGAGTTCAGAGTAGCTTTTCTCAAGAAATGAAAGTTCTGTGATCAAATATGACCAACCACTCAATCAATTAATTCTTTTTTACATTGACTTTCTTCTTCCTTTCTCCAATAAAGTTGCAAAATTAGATCACTTTATGAAGCTCAGCAATGCCTATATTATGTTATATAAAATAAATTTCAAAATACTAGTACATGCTAACATTTTATAAGGAAGCTATTTTGTTTTGCTTAAAGAACACTGAATTCTACATCTGTGTAAACTGTGCCACCTGAACATCTTAACAAAATCGTTCTCTTTCTTTCCCTTTTTCTCTCTCATTTTGCAGAGAGGCAAGGAGCTCAACATTAACTGAAGTTTAGTTCACATTCATGAGAAAGCCCATTAAGATATCCTTCTCTCTCCCACAGGTTCAGAAAGCATTGGCTATATATTTACAATAATTTTTATAGATAATATAAAGACTGGACATGTAGTCTTCTTGGAAGGTGAATTTTTTGTGGCATATTATATTCATTTGTTTTGCCTTGTTTCAGAATCACTGTGTGCACAGCTTGTCAATATTTTTAAGAGAGGAAAGCTATCACTATTACTATGGTAGATCAATGACTATTTCACACCACTATCAATTTCACCCTCGATCCTGGTGAAATAGTAAGGGAGAGCTGCAAGAGTTCTCATTTCATCCAACCTCAAAACACTGAGAATCTCAAAACAAGAAAACAGCCTTTGCTCCCTTTTATGCTTCATTCAGGGTTTCTGGATGCTTTCTAAAACAAATCATCCTGGCTGCTACTGGTATGAACCTGAGGAATGACATGACATCCAGCTCCTGTTCGCTGCATCATTAAAGACCTGTACCACTCTAAAGATCAATGAAGTGCTGGTGGAGATCAGAGTGGGGGCACCACTGGGACCATAGTTTCCTGCATATAAGAAAACTTCTTTCCTCTGAGCTCTGCAGAACTTTAATACTGCAAGCCAGGACTAGACTTCGTCTGATTTTTGATTGAGTTAGAACTAAAACGGCTTAGCTACTCAATCACAACAAGTATGTGACCACAGGTATAAAGTGCTGATGCACTGTAAAGTCCCCTATATGATATTGCTGATAGAGACAACACACTATTAGAATGAAAGTGTCCCCCCCAAAATACAGTTTTTTATATATTTTGTGGGGGAAAGGCTATTAAAGTAGGTAAAATATCTTTAAAACATTCATCTAAAGTCAGGAGGATTAGGGATTGCATGTACAGGAAACAGTAGATGTATTTTGAAAGTTCAAATTTAGTGCTGCATTTACATTGCTATTTGTAAAAGTCCATAAAATCATAATACTTGGGGGACCTTCCCTATCCTGGTACTCTTCATCCCTGGTTGAGAAGTCTACTTTAGTCAAACAGAAAGGATCTGCCTTATCTTCTGCTATTTCCTCCCTTCTGTTGCACACCCATGGAGTACTGGTACTGGCACAAGAGCAATTTGTTGGAGAATAAGGGAGCAACATCCCTTTTCTTTGCATTTTATTGGCTGTGTTCTGGACCAGAATATATAAAAGTGACATATTAAGCATTTCCTATAACTGTCCCTCTATGTCAGGAAAAGATTGAGTTGAACAAGACATCATAACAGATAAACAATAAAAAGTGAAGGCTTAATGGCTCTTTATACTGAAAAGTAATTAAATCGTGACGATATGTCTCTAATTATCCTTATTCTATGGAAGAGCAGAAGGGCTGATCTGTATACAGAAACAGGATAATTATAACCAGAAGCACAAGCAGCCATAGAATCTTGGAGTTATTGCAAAATAAACCTTGATTCATTGGTTTACAATCCAAGTCCAAGTCAAACTGTTTAAAAATACTACATATCATTAATACCTGCATAAGTAATTATAGAGAGAGAGTACATATGTATATGAAAGAAAGTGACTGTATAAAGTTATTATTAAAGAGACCAAATGATTTCTATAAGCTAAGATTAAAAATAACAGTTTTGCTGCTGCCTTCAAAACACCTGGATATTAGTCATTTAATAAGAATACCTCAAATCTCCTCATTATGAGTGAGTGTATCAGACTAAAGAGTAGGTATAGGTATATTAGCTCTGATCCTTTTCTCTAGTAAAAAACAGGGAAGAGAGGAACTCTGCCACTTTTCCTAGAAAACAGGGAAGAGAGGAACTCTGCCACTTTCCTTTCCACATTCTATCAAAGAATGTGATTAAATCTGCACCAAACATTTAGAAAGAACTGATTAATATGTGCTTAAAGAAATTTCATAATACTGCAAGAATGCTATATTTTCTGCATATATCCTCAGTTGTAGGAAAGTGATGGTGACATAATGATAGCAATAGCACTTAGACTTATATACTGCTTCATGGTGCTTTACAGCCTTCTCTAAGCAGTTTACAGAGTCAGCATATTGTTCCCAACAATCTGGATCTTCATTTTACTGACCTCGGAAGGATGGAAGGTGAGTCAGCCATGAGCTGGTCAGGATCAAACTGCTGGCAATGGGCAGAATTAGCCTGCAATACTGCATTCTAACCACTGTGCCACCATGGATATCACCTGCAGGTCCATTATGGGGCTACTCAAGGGCGACTGGTTGTGTTAAAGCTTGAGAACACTCATTTTGCCCTGAAGGCTTTTCAAGATTAGAAGAAACAGCCCAAATCATGGGGTTTATTATTATTATCTCTTTTATTCATTAAACATGAAACTCAGTCAACTGAACATTTAAAAATGTATCACAAATACCAGTGACTGGTGCTAATGGTTGATACAGGTTGCTGTCAGCGTCCTAGGTATCAACCAAATATATTCTTAAAATATACGATGTTCTGAGTAGCATAGTTTTTTGCAGTTCCGCTGGTGTTATTGCAGGAAGTTGCAATTTCTTGATGTGTTTTGTAAAATTTTTGGACATGGTATCAAGTGCCCCGAAGACAATGGGTATCACTGTTACATGTTTCATCCATAACTGTGTAGTTTTGATGGCCAGGTCGCAATATTTCATGATTTTTCCAGTTCTTTTTCTTTAACTCTGGTGCTCCTGGTACAGCGATATCAATAAATTGTATGCTTTGGACCTCAACAACCGTAATATCTGACATATTGTGTTTCAAATGGTGATCTGTCTGTATTCAAAAGTCCCACAAGATCTTCACTGTCTCATTTTCGACAACTTTTTCTACTTTATGTTCCCATGACTTTTCGGATACAGGTAGGGCATATTTTTTACACAATGACCAGTGGACTAATTTAGCAACTCTGTCTAGCTTTGTCGTCAGTTTGCACGATTTTGCTGCACTCACACATTAAGTATGAAACAGTTTCAGCTTTGTCATTGCAAAATTGGCACTTTGGATTGTCAGTGGATTTTTGTATCTTCGCTCTCATGGCATTAGTTTATAGTGCTTATTCTTGAACAGCAAATATTAAACCTTCCTTTCTTGATGGTTCCTCTCTTAAGCCATGGCCATGTTATCACATTTTCCTTCAATGTTTTTAAAGTTCTGTCCATGCAAAGCTTTCGTTTTCCATCCATTTAATATGTCATCCAGCTATTTTTCCTTATATTTTTCCTTTGTTTCTATTGTTTTTATAATGTTCTCTGCTTTCACAACCTGCAGCAATTTTTCTCTACTTTGGTTCACATAATCTTTCAAACTTTTCTTCTTCTACAGTTTGATGGATTTGCAATAGCCCTCTACCCCCTATTCTTCTTGGCAGGTATAACCTGTCAATGTCACTTTGTGGATGTAAAGCATGGTACATATTCAAAAGTTTATGCATTTTCTGATCCAGGTTTTCCAGTTCAGCCACAGTCCAGTTGATGATTCCAGCTGAGTAGTGTATCTCTGGAGCTGCCCATGTATTAATGGCTTTAATTATGTTTACAGCATTCAGCTTTGATTTTAATATTTTGTGGAGCCTCTTTTGTGTTAACTCTTTGACTTTTCCATTCAAGATATTATAGCAATAGCACTTAGACTTATATACTGCTTTATAGTACTTTAGAACCCTCTCTAAGCTGTTTACAGAATCAGCATATTGCCCCCACAATCTGGGTCCTCATTTTACCCACCTCGGAAGGTTGGAAGGTTGAGTCAACCTGGAGCCTGGTGCAGTGGTAGAATTCAAAACTTTTTACTACCGGTTCTGTGGGCGTGGCTAGGTGGGTGTGGCCATGTGACTGGGTGGGCATGGCTTTTTTTTGCTTTTCTGCATCCACCCCCACCTGTTTTCTGGGCCTTCTGGGCCTCAGGCAAGCCTCCTAGGGGGCTGTTTTTGCTCCCAGGAAGCTCCACTGGGGCTCAGGAAGAAAAAAAAATGAAGCCTCCATTTCGGGGCCTTCTAGACCTCAGGGAATCCTCCTAGGCAAAGCAGTAAGACAAGCTAGGGGAATCCCAGCATAGCTGATCATATGAACAGCTGATTGTCGGGAGGGGAAAAAAAGAAATACCTTAAGGGGCAAGCGTCAGGCAGGTGAGGTTAGCGAGCATTGGGCAGGTGGGGCAAGTGAGCCAGCAGTGATTGGGTGACCGAGTTAGGGGCGTGGCCAGCCAGAACTTACTACTGGTTCAGCGACCCACAGCAAATCCTTGCTACCGGTTCACCTGAACTGATCCGAACTGGCTGGAATACCACCACTGGCCTGGTGAGATTTGATCTGCCAAATTGCAGGCAGCTGGCTGTAAGTAGAAGTAACCTGCAATTACTGCATTCTAACCACAGCATCACCAAGGCTCCTCTGCTTCCAGTATGTCTAGTGCTTCCATTTCCCAGTTATTTTCCTTCTATTTTTTCCATTTTTCCTTGCTGCATGGATAGTATAGCACATTTTTCAAGTCCAAAGTTCATTCTGATGTCATTGCTGAACAGTTAAACTGTGTTGAGTATTGATGTATTATTATTATTATTATTATTATTATTATTATTATTATTATTTGCACAGTCAGCCAGATGTTCAGACTGGGTATGGCATTTTTGTCTACCTATCGAGTCCTTACCAAGGACCTGGGATAGGCAAATCTGGATGTTTGATGGTGTTACAGATACTGCCACAGGATGGAAGTTGTTCCAAGTAAAGCTGCCTTCTGCAATTGACTGATGGCAAATTTGTCAATGCCTATTGTATTCAGGTGGTTCTCCAGTTGTTTTGGGACTGCACCCAAGGCACCTATTGCTATTGATACTACCCTTGCTTGCCTTTGCCACAGTCATTCTATTTGTATTTGTAGGTCTTTGTTTGTAATAATTATTATTATTATTATTATTATTATTATTATTATTATTATTATATCTTTAGTGAGGTTCACAGCCTTTGGAGCTGGTTGGTAGCTCAACAGCTCAAGTCCTAACCAAGGACCTAGGAACTGTTCACGTAGTGTTGGAGAATATAAGCTGTTCCAAGTAGGGTGGCTTTTGTAGAATCAGAGTATTCAAATCTGATAAATTCAGGATTTCCAAATAGTGAGGCAGCCCTTTAGGTATTGCTCCAGGGGCTCCAATTACAATTGGGATAAAACATGATTTCTTTTTCCAAAGTCACTCAACTTCAATTTGTAAGTCCTGATACTTGGTGATTTTTTCTTGCTGTGTGTCTAGAATTCGTGCATCACCAGGTATTGCAGTGTCAATGAACCTAACCCTTTTCATCTCAACTATTGTTAAGTAGGCATGTTGTGGACCAAATGCCTGTCTGTCTGAATTCTAAAGTCCAACAAGATCTTGATTTTTTTCATTTTCCAGAACCTTCTCAACCTGATGTTCCCAATAGTTGTTACTATACTCAAATCCAAACTTTTGGCATAGTTTCAGTGATGATGATGATGATTACTATTATTATTATTATAAAGGGATGAAATAATTCTATGCAATTTCAACTTAAGCAGCACTCCTGTCTGGAAATTGCAGGCTCATCATGTTCAGAGGAAATAAAATTTGGAAGGCTGATTTAAGTTTTTCAAAATTCCAAAGTCTTGATGTGAACTTGGAAGCCAACACAACAGATGAGGCATTAACTTTTTAAGGTATTAGAGATGGGAATTGGTGTACCTTTTAGTTTTGGTTTTTGGTAGGCATTTAATTCAACTTATTTCTGCATCAATTAGAAAATTTGTTTTTAAGAAGGCTGCATGAAAATATTAATGTATTTTGGGGGTATGTATCTTGTAATATAGAAATTATCAAATTATAGCTTGGGTTCTGTTGAAGGCCTTAAACATCTGGAAAGGAAAGAATCACAATAAAAACAAACAAGACCCTGAACAAGGTTGTGCATCCAAATGGAACCATAAAATTTGCGAAATTCTGTGACCTAAAGATTAACATTTAATCATTAAAGGCAGCATATTTATTTCTTGCTTACCCCAAACACCAATGAAATAATTACTGTTATTCATAGGAGTAGTGGACACACACAAAAATTCATTTCTCATTTTAGAGAATAAGCAGTACTGCCACATTTGAAGACAATTGTTCCAATATATTTTCTTCAATACATTGTTTAACTAATATTTACCTAATATATATGGACTTTGGGAAGCAATTTTTCTCAACACAATGCATTTTAATCCATTTTTACTAATATAAGTGTCACTCTTCTCTCTGATATATGCATATTTGCAATACTTTCTTTCCAGAGAATTGTACTACTATACTTAGAGAAATGCAGATTTCAAAAATTAATTCAGTTTGCCTCAACAGTCATTTTGACAGCATGAAATTACTAAGTTAACATTATTAAGTGAATCGAACTTTACTTGGCATTGCACTATAAGATCCTCAGGTAGAGTGCACAATCCATTCCAGAAACACAGTTTGTATATAAATCTTAAAAAAAAAAAGTCTCCCATAGCCTCCTTGAGAACCCATTGAGAACAAAATAAATACAATTTTTTGGCTATTAGTTGCTCCAGTCTGACCCCTACACACACAGAGAGACACAATCTTTATTAGATTCAGAACTTTACTGTTTTTCTGCAGATGTGTGGAAAACAGGAACAACTGATATGCACTTAAATTTTACTCATGAATTTATCACCTTGTACTGCCTTCACTGTATCTGCTGATGAAAGAAGCCTTGGGGCTACCCAAGATTTGCTGCCTTCACTGGTCAATCAACCTAGATATTTGCATTTCTGGTTTTGGAGAAAAAGAAATAAAGGAACCGTGTAACTGTGAAAAATTTGTAGAGAAATTCTATTGCATCAGTAGTATACCAACTTAAAGGTTTTAAGGTTTTAACTTTTTCATCTCATTCCTCCATTTGGCACTGGGGGAAATAGAACTGATTGAGATGGAGAACCCCTGATGCCAAAGAACCCCATGGCAGCTTCTTCTAGTTAAAGCAACACCATAAATGTGTGCAGAGAAAATCAGTCTGAACTCTGAAATTGTTTCTTGATCCATAAAATTTTTCTTCCCCGAGCATTATCTGAGCCAGTCAATCCAGGAGACCCTTTTTAATCTGCTTTTGAGCTGTGGAACATTGCCTGCTAGATTTGGCCAGGGGAATTTATTATTCATCCATTTAACCCAGCTCTTATGTCTTATGTGTTAATATGCTGGGATGTTAAGCCAGTCACAGTATTAGCATCTGCTGAAAGCTGATAGGCTATATCTCTTGATAATGTCAGAGCCTTTAGCATTGCTGCTAAAAAAAACAAGTTTTGCAGTGGCATATGATTGAGGAAGTCAATTTTGGATGGCATTCAGGGAGTGGCATTCATGAGATTTGACCAGAAAGACTAACCTGGTAATAAGACATGGGCGAGGATAGAAGGAATGGAATGGGTTGCTGGATCAGTTTGCAGCTCCCATTCAAATCAAAGGACAGACATTGTGCAAAATAATTTCTCATAGCTTGGGCTGAAGTAGATGCCTAACACTGTCAGGTAAGGTAGGTTTTAAAATTCTGCCAATTGAAATTTGAAATCTAAATTCTACATTCAAATGTATATGATTATAGGTACTGGTTTCCCCCAAAATAAGCCCTATCCTGAAAATTTAAGCCCTAGCATGTTTTTACATGTGCACCTAATAATAAGCTCTACCCCCAAAATAAGCCCTACTTAAGAGCCTGCACAGATGGCTGCCCACCCATGCCATCCTGTTGCTCATGGTGCTGTGGCTACAAGGCAAGGCAGGTGTGATGGAGCTGCCCCATGCTCTCTGCTCCAGCTTACCTCAGGGCCCATGCAGCCAGGCTATCCACACCCCAACAACTGCCTCAAGGTGGAAGCACTGGCAGCCACGTGCAGCAGGAGCCCATGTGGCTGCCAACCACTTCTTCTACTTGCTCACTGCCACAACAGAGCAGGAGACTGAGCAGTGTGCTGGTGCCATGTCCACATGGCAAGGCAGGTGTCAGGGCATGGATGGCCTGGCTGTGAGGCCCCTGAAGTAATTAGGTGTGGAACGGTGGGGCAGCTCCACCACCCCACAAGCAGAAGAAATGGGCCTCCTGTACATGGAAAAAAATAAGACACCCTCCAAAAATAAGTCCTAGTGCTTATTTTGGGCTGAAAAGAAAATAAGTTCTGGTCTTATTTTCGGGGAAACATGGATATATGAAATAGTATAGGGTCTCCTGCTTGGGTGGAGGGTTGTACTGGAGGACCTGCGGCATCCCTTCCAACTCTATTATTCTTTTATTCTGTTATTCTTTCTAAGATCATGTGTATTCCCATCAAGCCCAAATAAAGTCCTGAATGGTATAGAGTCTCCTGCCACAGATAGCAGGTTGGATTAGAAGGCCTCCATGTTTCCACCCAACCCTATTATTCTTTGTTCTATTTAGTCATCAAAGTATGAAACAACTTTGCTTTGTTTAAATAGTAATTCATAAATTTAAATTCTTAATTCATAACTCATATAGATCTGGATTGCATAAACCCAGATGACCACTAGATAGAAAAAGATAATTTTCTACATTTTTTTTCTGCCATTTAGTGGCTATCTGAAGTTTTGCAGCTTAGATCTGATACCTCTGTTAATGAAAGAAGTAGTTAAGAAATAGCAAAGGCACTTTAAATTCTTATTTGGGAGTAAGTGGTACTGAGCTAATAACACAGAATTACAAAAAGAATGAATGAATGAATGAATGTAAAACAAATGTTCTCAATGCAGATCACTTCTCAGATATTACTGAAAAAATACTGTGCATAAAATGCTGAGGTGAACATCCAATTGTCAACTGTCCAACTACTGAACCCAAAGTAAGGAAACACTCTCAGGAGCTTTGAATTCCCCAAAATAAAACTTCATTGGATACAACATTTTGGTATTGGAGAATCAAAACCAGCTCTGGTTTTCTCTCACAAATGCTTGCTTAGTTAAATAACCCCTGTGGTTAACCTCTGGGTGACCACATTGTCCAATTATGAGATGTTCTTTTGTTATGGGAACAGTCCATCTCTTTCTCAAGCATCTGCAGTGATGACCTTGATGATTTTCAGGCTCTCACGATCTGCGCACACATTTCAGCACTCTATTTCACTTTTCCCTCCCCCCAGTTCAATGACAAGTTGAAAAGTGTTAAGGTTTGAAAGAGACGAAGCAATTCAATCTTGACACCAATATTCATGCATAGATTTTTTTTCCAAACAGTGTAACAATTTTGCTCCCATTCTATTTATATAATATTGATGGGTACCCATGGTGCGTGTGGATACCATTGGGGTTTACCATTTCAGTTTCACACTTCTTTAATAAAAGACATATTTGAAACTAATTCATACTCTAGCAAGAAAATAACGATCTGGCTCTATTAATAGAAAAAAAGAGCTCTTCCACTGATGCTGAATGGACAGTGCTAACCCTTGTTAGTTCAGAATAATTGTGTGATATGCAAGGATTGTCTGTTAAGAAAAGCAGCAGCTAATCTGTATAAACTTGAAACATACATCACAAGTAGAGGAATTCAACTGATTTGAACATTTCACATCCAATTTTCACATTTTAAGCAGATGGCTTTTAAAAAAAAATCTTTAAACCTCTAGAAGAATTAGCCAATTTTGTTTAGCAAAACGAAAAAAAAACCTGAGGATTCCCAGGATACTAAGCATCTATATTTATAAGAAATGGTTAGTAGGAAGAAAATCAACAAGTTCTTCCCTCCTTAATTTATATTTCTAAAGAATGGTTTTAGAGTACATTATATACTGATTAGGAATCCTTGGCCAACAAGAGCATTTGTAGTACCATTTTTAACCCCTGCCCAGAACTTTTTTATTATTGTATATCATATAAACTTTAAGTGACTGTAATCTTTAATCTATATTCAATAAGTTTAAGACAAAGCAGCTAAATTATTGGAATCCAAGATGGTGGAGGTTTAATGTTTGGTTAAGATGGCTAGACAGTAAACTTGAGTTAAAAAGAAGTCTCACCTGAGGGCTTAAAATGGTTAATTCTGTGTGTTTAACTAATATGTATCAATATAGACAAACTCATAAAATAACAAAATCATATTATTCATTATAATCTAAATAAAACCAGAGGAAAAAACATTGCCTTCTGGTACTTTGAGCAATGATTGCCAAATGTACATACAATTGAACAAAATGTAACTACCTTCTATGTAACACTGGGACAAAAATTGGACTGCAAATTAATAACATATGCTTTGTTTTGTTTGCCAGAAATCTTTTCCCAAAGGGAGGAGATTGAATCTGCTGTAAGAACTTTAGAAAAGTCCCATGAATGATATTCTGTGCTAACGTCGCTCAGAAACAATGATGTTTGAAACACAGAACATTCTATTATGGAAGAAGGTGGGCCATTTCAGTGAGCCAATATAAATGCCCATTCATTGTTTAGGTATTGATAGGGAATAGTGATAAGTTATAGATAATAGAAAGCAGATGCTGCCAGATTATGATATGTTGTGAAACCATACATATCTTCCACTCCCAATGTACATCACCACAAATTATCATAAGATTCTTTAAACAGAGTCATAGCCCACAATCCACAGCAAGTTGGAAGGGAGAGATAATCTGCCAGTTTCCCCATAAAAGTGTTCATCCATTGGATTTGATTCTGATTAACATGATGTGACACTTATCCCCTCTACCTGAGCTTTTTTTTTCTAACTGTGATAGGAACATGGTTCTTGGAGCAATTGAGAAACAGGAATTGCAACCAAATCTGTAACTTTGTTCTCATTCTTTATTTTCTTCTTCTTAACAACAGATGGAATAGTTGAAAATAGCCATCAGATTTCATTTCTTTTTTTGTGTGTGATCAACATACAGAAAACTTATAACATATAGTAACTAGACTGAGGATAGAGTGGCCATCATATTTATTTATTTATTTATTTTATTTATGAGATTTATATGCCGCCCTATCTCCTTAAGGACTTAGGGAGATAGGGAGGCTTACAGTGCTAAAAACAACACACTAGAAATATTAAAAAATAATTAAACCCAAAATCTCATAAATTAATTGAATTTAAAACAACACTAACCCACCCCTCCATCAGTCCGGGTAGGCTTGTTGGAACAGCCAAGTTTTTAGGCCACGGCAGAAGGATCGGAGGTCAGGGGCCACCCGGAGCTCCAGGGCCAGCTGGTTCCAAAGGGTGGGTGTCTCCACAGAGAAGGCCCTACCCCTGGGAGCCGCCAGCCGGCATTGCCTGGCTGACGGCACCCCGAGCAGGCCCTGCCAGTGGGAGCACATGGGTTGTTGGGAAGCTGTTGTCAGCAGCAGGGTTTCCTGCAAATACCCTGGTCCAATGCCATGAAGGGCTTTATAGGTTAATACCAGCATAATTGAAATGACATAGGTGTCTATAGAAAATGAATAAATAGATAAAATAAAATCTAGATGGCCTTTTGACCATAAAGTAAGATGGAATATAGTTGGCTGCTAGTTATTTCTCCTTAGAAGGAGAAGATGCTAAGATTTTTTAAAAATTATCTTAAAAACTAATAGTAGCGGTCACAAGCTGAGCATCTGATTTTCTGAGCAAAAAAAATATTTGGCTATCTGGGAAAAGTTATTAGATGAGTAATCCATTAACCTATAATCAAGACAGAGAGGTCCATGTATGATAAAACCTTGATTTAACAGACCTATACTAAGGGGAAAGGGATTCTGTTATTTCAAATTTCAAATGTCCATTAAATAAGTAAGCACATCATTAGCTTCAATGACAGAAATGGATGCTAATGGCATGATTATGCAGCTGATGTAAATTGCTGTGGATGATGTCAAATTTAGATAACATAGATGCCAAATCTGGACTACTTTGAATATAAGAGCCTTGTCTGTTATTCTGGAGGAATGCCTAGTGGAAAATCTCATCCATTATATTCAAAGTGTTTAATTGTACTTTCAAAATTTAACAGCATATTTTAAGGTTTTTTTGGCAAAAAGATAAAGTCCCAAATTTACATTTAAGCTGTATAACTTTGGAAAGAGAGTTTAAATAAATAAATAAGAAAACATTCAATCATATAATCTTTCCCCGTTCTATGCTTTTGAGATTTTTCTGAAACAAATCCAAGTAGTAGTTTCTCTTATGAATTATATATTGTTCTTAATAGTAAAATCAATTTGTGCTGCAAAAAAGTAGTTGTAATTGCCTGCTTTATGTTTAATATATATGCTTGCTGACAACGTATAAAATGCATACATTAAAAAAAAGCACATGATGATATCATGCGGGTTTATTTAGAAGTAAGCTGAGTCTGAGACATCAAATGGAAACCAAAGCAAAAATATTCTCCTAGGCACAAATAGAAATTGTCTTACTTCTGTGAGACAAATTTTGGAATCTAGCAAGGGACTTCTTATCCTTTACTAACTGCGCATATTTTTATGAACTCAGTCTTATAAAATATTGATGGGCAGATTCATTTGGAAATAAAATGTAGGAAACTACAACTATAAATGTAGCTAGACTATTGCAAAAATAATCATAAAATTCAATTCTTTAAAACTCAAATGTTGGAAGAAAAAGCAATAATTGAAAAATAGTCTGGCATATAGGACTCACCATCCACTGGGAAACAAGCTAGATTTTCAAAAAAGGCCAAGGTGAGGGGAAAGATGTTACGTGAGACAAGACAACCTATGACCTGTTGGGTCAAGGCTGACCAGGTGACAAGAACAAAGAACTGGCGGAGAGTGCATTGGTTGCGGAAACATACCTGAGCAACATGTGACCTTTCCTGCAAGGTTCCCCATTGACTGTTTCCCTGCAAGGTTCCCAGGAAAGAAATTGCAAGTCCAGATCTGTCACTGTGCTCTTACCATCAATCATGGTTACATGATCCCCACTGACTTTCTCCCTGCAAGTTCCCAGGCTTTCCTATTCAATCCTTCCCAGGTTTGTGGAAATCTGTCAAAGCACAATATAAAGGTGGATCATGAGTCATTGCCCCAGATATATTTCCTTACATATATATTTCTTACATATATTTCCTTGGTGAGACCCTTCCTGAAGAAGCCTGCTCTGGACCCAGCCATTTTAAACAACTTTCGTCCAGTCTCCAGTCTCTTTTTGGCGAAGGTTGTTGAGAGCGTGGTGGCTCAGCAGTTTCTGCTTTTCCTGGAGGAAGCGGACTATCTAGATCCATATCAATCGGGCTTCCAGCCTGGGTATAGCACGGAGACGGCATTGGTCATGCTGGTGGATGATCTCTGGAGGGCTCGGGACAGGGGATTTTCCTCTGTCCTGGTCCTATTAGATCTCTCAGCAGCTTTCGATACCATTGACCATGGTATCCTATTGCGGCGCCTTGGGGGGCTGGGAGTGGGAGGCACTGTTTTGCAGTGGTTCTCCTCCTACCTCTCAGGGCGTTCACAATCAGTGTTGGCAGGGGGACAGAGGTTGACTCCGAGGGCTCTCACTTGTGGGGTCCCTCAGGGGTCAGTCCTCTCGCCCCTTCTGTTCAACATCTATATGAAGCCGCTGGGTAAGATCATCCATGGTTTTGGGGTGAGGTATCATCAGTACGCTGATGATACCCAGTTGTATATCTCCACCCCAAACCAAATCAGTGATGCCCTCTGCGTGATATCCCGTTGTCTGGATGCGGTACAGATCTGGATGGGCAGGAACAAACTACAGCTCAATCCGGCTAAGACGGAGTGGCTGTGCATACAGGCATCTCGGACCAGTTAATAGATTCCATCTTTGGTCATAGGGGGAGAGGTGTTGCCCCCTGTGGATAGGGCACGAAATCTGGGGGTCCTCCTGGATTCACGGCTCGGTTTGGAGGAGCAGGTGGGGGCTGTGGCCAGGGGGGCCTTTGCCTAGGTTTGGCTGGTTCGCCAGCTTCGCCCATACCTGGACCAAGATGCCCTTCGCATGGTCACTCATGCACTTGTTGCATCCTGACTCGACTATTGCAACGCTCTCTATTTAGGACTGCCCTTGCATTCCATCTGGAGGTTTCAGCTGGTGCAGAATGCAGCCGCGTGGGTTGTGATGGGAGTCTCCCGGTGCTCCCATGTTACACCGCTCCTGTGTGAGCTGCACTGGTTGCCGGTTGCCCTCCGAGTGAAATTCAAGGTGTTGGTATTAACATTCAAAGTCCTCCATGGCTTGGGTCCGGGGTATTTGCGGGAGTGTCTCCTGCCGACATCGAATGTCAATTGCCCTGTGCTAGTGCACAGACTGGGACTTCTCGGGTACCGTCCGCAAGTCAGTGTCGGCTGGCGGTGCCCTGGGGAAGGGCCTACTCTGTAGCGGCTTCCGCCTTGTGGAACCAACTCCCCATGGGGCTCCGTTTGGCTCCGGATCTCTGCTCTTTCCACCATGATCTGAAAACTTGGCTGTTTGAACAGGCTGGGCTGAACTGACATCTCGGGGAGGAGGTTTTAAATTGATTTTACCTGGGCTTGTACTGTTTAATTTGTTTTTAATGTATTTATTGTTGTTTTAGTTGTGAGCCGCCCCAAGTCCTCTCAAAGAGGGGGCGGCATACAAGTCCAATTATTAAAATTATTAAACAAATTAAATTACATAAACAAAGCAAAATGATCACAGGTTGGCAAAATATCAGTGGCAAAATATCATATGCCAGCAACATCTGACTTCCTGCCAGCTTGAATTGAATTTCCTTGTGGCAAATAAGCAGTGAGCATCAGAAATCTCCCTTCCCTTCCCTTCCCTTGCCAGCAGGCAGCATGGTCAACTAATTATCACCACCTAGGTAGCTTTCACCAACTAAAAGAAATAGTGATCTAATAGGTGGTCAGGCTAACAGACCCAAACATATTGTCCACTTCGTCAAAAGTTATGGTTATATCTAAGGCCGGTTGCGCGCTCCGACCCTATGGCCTCCTCCCTAGGGGGCAGCAGAACTAGGTTCCCTGGGCTTAGGCTGGTGTATTTTAATGCCAGGTCTGTGGCTAATAAGTCCTCCCTCCTCCGGGAGATCATTGAGGAGGAGGCTGCGGACCTGGCTTGTATCACTGAGAACTGGTTGGGCCCAGAGGGGGGTGTCCCTCTGATTGATTTATGCCCACCAGGTTTTCGGGCTTTGCACCGGCCACGGGCCCAGGGTAGGGGTGGTGGGGTGGCCGTGATTATTCGGGAGACCATGTTTCCAAGGGAGGTCTCTGTGTCAGAGATAGGCGGGAGTGAGATCCTCCTCCTGAGGTGGGGGCCTAATGGTCGGGTGGGCTTGCTGCTAGCATACCTTTCCCCCAGCTTTCTGGCAGCGGCCCTACCTGGGCTTCTTGATCTCCTCTCCGGGGTGGCGGTGGAGTTCCCGGACCTTATGGTCTTGGGGGACTTCAACTTGCCTTCCCTGGGGGGGGGCTCGGGTTTGGCTCAGGAATTCATGGCTTCTATGGAGGCCATGGGCCTGACCCAGTTGATTCAAGGCCCTACCCACGAGGGGGGAAATGCTCCTGACCTAGTTTTTATCTCTGAACAGTGGCGGAGTGACAGAGGGCAAGTTACTTCTACGGTCTTGCCCGTTCCATGGTCTGATCACTATCTCCACGGCTGGTCTTCCAACAGGCCGTCCCCCACTGCTGGGATGAGGAGCCACTTAGATGGTTCCGCCCCAGGCGCCTGATGGACCCGGAGAGGTTCCAGGCAGAACTGGGGTTTTTCCTTCCCTTGTTCACAGCTCTGCTGAGGATCTGGCAACGGCCTGGCAATGGGCTGCGTCGGAGGCCCTCGACAGGGTTGTCCCCATGCATCCCCTTACACGCCGTGGATCCCGGTTTGCCCCTTGGTATACTGAGGAGCTCCGGGAGATGAAACATCATCGGAGGAGCTTAGAGAGCAGGTGGAGGTCGACCCGTTCCCAATCCGACCGTGCCCAGCTAAGAGCCTATATTAGGACTTACCTGGTGGCTATGGGAGAGGCGAGGAGGTCTTATCTCTCCACTCTCATAGCGTCCGCAGGTAGCCACCCAGCCGCCCTGTTTCGGGTTACCCGTTCCCTCCTTCGTCTTGAGGGAGGGCCGGACCCGTTGCGGGGCAGGGCTGAGGAGTTTGGCCAATATCTGTCGGATAAGATCGCTTGCATTCGGGACAGGTTGTCCTCCGATTTGCAGGGGTCTGAGGAACGAGTGGCAGGTAGTCTGGCCACTGTTATTTGGGATGAGTTCGATCCTGTTTCCGAGGATGAAGTGGACAGAATTATGCGGCGGCTGAGTTTCACCACATGTTTGTTGGACCCGTGTCCCTCCTGGCTGACTTATGCCACCAGGGAGGCCACCTGCGGTTGGCTCCGGGCAGTTGTCAATGCTTCATTGAGGGAGGGTGTCTTCCCCTCCGCCTTGAAAGAGGCGGTGGTGAGACCCCTCCTGAAGAAGTCTGCCCTGGACCCGACCGTGTTAGACAACTTTCGTCCGGTCTCCAACCTTCGCTTTTTGGTGAAGGTTGTTGAGAGTGTGGTGGCTCAGCAGGTCCCGCTCTTTCTGGATGAAGCGGACTACCTGGATCCGTATCAATCGGGCTTCCGACCCGGTCATAGCACGGAGATGGCATTGGTCACGCTGATGGATGATCTCTGGAGGCCAGACAGGGTTTTTCCTCGGTCCTGGTCCTATTAGACCTCTCAGCGGCTTTCGATACCATCGACCATGGTATCCTTTTGCACCGCCTTGGGGGTTGGGAGTGGGGGCACTGTGCTTCAGTGGTTCTCCTCCTACCTCTCGGGCAGTCGCAATCGATGTTGGTGGAGGGTTCGGTCGACCCCAAGGGCTCTCTCTTGTGGGGTCCGCAGGGGTTGGTCCTTTCCCTCTCCTATTTAACATCTACATGAAACCGCTGGGTGAGATCATCCGTGGTTTTGGGGTGCGATTCCATCAATACGCTGATGATACTCAGCTGTATATTTCCACCCCAGGCCAGATCAGTGATGCCCTCTCCTGATGTCCCGGTGTTTGGATGCGTACGGATCTGGATGAGTAGGAACATGCTTCGACTCAACCCGGCCAAGACTGAGTGGCTGTGCGTCGGCATCTCGGCCCAGTTTAGATTGTCCATCTTTGGCCATAGGGAGAGGTGTTGCCCCTCTGGATAGGGGCGGAATCTGGGGTCCTCCTGGATGTACGGCTCCGATTGGAGGAGCAGGTGGGGGCCGTCGCCAGGGGGGCCTTTGCCCAGCTCCGTCTAGTTCGACAACTCCGCCCTTTTCTGGACCGGGATGCCCTGCGCACAGTTACTCATGCCTTTGTCACCTCTAGACTCGACTACTGCAACGCTCTCTATTTAGGACTGCCCTTGCATACCATCCGGAGATTGCAGCTGGTGCAAAATGCGGCCGTGTGGGTGGTGATGGGAGTTACCCAGTTCTCCCATGTTGCCCCCATCCTGCACGGCCTACATTGGCTGCCGGTTGCGCTCCGGGTGAGATTCAAGGTTTTAGTTTTGACATTCAAAGTCCTACATGGCATGGGTCCTCAATATTTGAGGGAGCGTCTTCTTCCGATATCTAGTACCGGCTGCCCTGTGCGAGCTCATAGGCAAGGACTCCTCAGGGTCCCGTCGGCGGGTCAATGCCGGCTGGCGATTCCCCGACGACGAGCCTTTTCGGTCGTGGCCCCTGACCTCTGGAATCAACTGCCTTTGGAGCTCCGCCTGGCCCCCGATCTCCGCACCTTCCGCCGTGAACTTAAGACCTGGTTATTTGACCAACCTGGGCTGTGACCCCTCCCTGGGGGAGGGAGGGTTTTAATGTTTACTGTTTTTACGTCTTATATTTGGGCTTGTCTTTGTTTAATTATTTTTTTAAATATTTATTGTATATGTTTTTAGCTGTGAGCCGCCCCGAGTCTTCGGAGATGGGGCGGCATACAAGTTCAAGTATAAATAAATAAATAAATTATATAACCATATGCCAGTTAATCACACAAGACCTTGATTCCATCCCCACACTAGGGCCTGCCCAGTCATTGTCAACTCCCAGCAAATCCAAACAACTTTATTTTCTAGATGCCTTGAATATTCTTTATTCTGCTTGGTAGATGATTCTGCAACTCATCCCTTCCCAGATCACTGGATGGTTGCCTGCAAATCAATAAGAGCATAAACCTGGGCTTCAACTAAACTGCCCATCAAATCCTCAGGGAGAAAAAAGCAAGCTTCCTCTGGAACCCTGAAGATCAATATAGTAGGTGCTATTTCTGTAAGGAAGGAAGTGGCACCAATAAGCCATAAATCATTTAGAGAATGCAGTGGCAATAGACTGGTGGTAATCTCTTCCATATCCAGGTCACATTGCAAATGCCCCAAAATAAAATAAAATTCCAGATCTAGTGTATGACTTCCATGTGAGGAATTCTCAATTTCTTGGATCAGATCATCATTATGGACAGGAACTCTTGAGCTGACCCTCATTTAATGCCAAGAGGAGATCAAGTAAGGGCAATTCATCTCGTGGTCTCCACCACCAACTCAGCAATGAAGTCTAGCAAGGAAGGCATGGATGTCACTTCAGGGAGGCTGGTACAATAGCAACAAATAGCACCACCCCATTTGCTACATCCAGAGGGTCCTCCTGGATGAAAACTTGCCATCCTGGTCCCCCTGTCTTGGAGATATTACTATTGCCAGAATGGAAACTCAGGTGGGCATATCTCTAACAGGAGAGCCCCACCCATTTGAAGTCTCAGTTATATACACCCATACATTGCCACATGCACAATTAAGTCCTCGCAGTCAAAATCTGTAGCTGTAGTCCAATGCTACCAAGGATCCATGGATAATCTCCAAGATGAATGCTGAAGGCTGGAAGCTGGAACAAATTTAACCCTGCACTGCTACACATACTAATCACATTAAGATCCATACTGCTGCCGGAGCTGATAGTCTTTTATAGATCTATCTTTCCCCATTAATTTATCTATTAATCCACTTTTAAGGTAATTCAAGTTAATGGCCATCATTTCCTCCAGAAGCAGCACATTCTACAAATGTCTCATGCATTGCATGAAAAAAAAAGCTTCCTCTGCCCCAATTATGCTTGTACTTAGTACCTCAAATTCTGGCATAAGGAAAGAAGAAGAAAAAACTTTCTTTCCATCCATACATCAGATAACCCTTCCTGGTGATCTAAAAAAAAAACTCCCCAAAGTTTTATTGTAGCTTTTCCTCATGAGGAAGACATGCCAAGGTCAGTTGGATGGCCTCTTTCTGCACATTCTCTAGCTTTCCACTATGTATTTTGGGATGTGGATGTCACAACAATAGACAACATTCCAAAACAAGTCACAGAACCGATGCAAAGGCTGCCGTGATGTGCTTTCCTTCTCAAATTAATTTCCTCTGTGGTGGATATGATAAATGGTCCTAATTTCATCTGCAGAATCCTCAAAGAATGACAACATTTCAAAAAGGTATTTTGAGCATAGGCTATTTTTCAGTCAGAATGAACTATGCATATTCTGTATCCCACACACACTCCTACCATATGTTTGGAAACAGCTCTCTTCAGAATGAAAGACATTTTGACTGGAAAAATAGTAGGTTCTGCTATTATATTGCTAATAGTAGGTTGGACTTGCCATTTTTTTCTACTTACAAAAACATTAAATTTGTTCCAGTCTCCATCTTATTTTAATATAGACAAAGGAGGATCTAGGGAGTGGCTTGGAAAATATACAGTCTTCCACGCTGTGAAAAGAAATATCTGGAGCTCTCAGGTCTGTGACGTTGACTTTTGTTTACAAGGAAGCAAAAATGTGCTATTAATTTGAACCCAAGTTGCCAATTACTCTAAAAAAAAGCTTAAAAAAAAAACCACCAGCAATTTCATGTTCTTTTCTTAGTTAAGGATTCTGTCAGGAAATGCACTTAGAGGTCAATGCATTAAGAATTATCTTGATGGTGCACTTTAACCTGTGGCTGACATAAATTTGTTCTTTTTTTGTGCTGCCCCTCAGGTGATAAAATCTTTCTTGGATTTCCCCCCCACCTCCCATGTAGACTGCAAACAGCATTATAAATATGAGAAATCATGTAAAGCAATCTTTATTGAATTACAGCATTTTAAACTACAAGCAGCAGTAGGCCTCGTAATCAAACATTCTCTTTATGTATACCCCACTCACATTCAGAACAAGAAGTAAGGTTCCTGATTAACTGAAAGGGAGAGAAAAATCCTGATTCCTGTGCATGTAAAAGGGAGTATATACACTCAGGCATACAATAATGATTCCCAACACGCTATCTCAGCACATATCCAGAAAGCAGCTAGGTGAGAAAAGCTGCATCAAAGCCACCAGTAAATTGGGCACAGAATAAGATCACATCCTGTTGTGCACAGATGTGATTCCTCTGTGGAGGTTCCATTGAGTCAACTGAGGCAGAGTAGGCAAAGCTTGCAAAAGAAAGAATGAGCAAAATAACAGTAGCATAAATGCCTGTCACATCCTCTTGCTGAGGTGACTCTCTCCCTTTGAAGTACTAGAGTTTTCTGATGCCTTTTCCTGACCTGCTCCAAAGCCCTCCCCTTCTTAAAGTTTAAAGGCCCTGATTAATCTGATCTAATGCTAAGCAGGCCATGCATAGGAATCTTCTTAGCTACATAGCAGTTAGCAGCTACATGGAGTTGGGTAAGGGTCCACAGAATTCAAAAGAGAGTGGACCTAGTCCTCTTGTGGCTATGTAGGGATTCTAGGCTGATCTTTGGTTCTGCCACTCCTTCTGTTAAAATCCTGTCACTTTGAGGAAGTAAGATATGATTACAGAAAACTTGAACTCCTCTGGGTTAGGAGATGACAAAAAATTGTGGCCATATCCCCCTGCACAACACAGCATTAACTGCTTTGCATAATTGACCTCCACTATCCATAAAATGTTAAATGTGGCTCCAGATAGCTCAAGAATTGCCCATGCTGGTAAAATGTTTTACCCATCTAGATATTGTTATGTATGCAGGTTTGAAGTCATTGGTTTAGTTTGAACTGTTCTTGTAAAATGTTAGAAATGATTGGTTTAAAAAGTGCGGGAAAACCCTGCACTCTGATTGGCTGTCAACTGCGGCTGCTGGCTATAAGTAGCAGCCGCAGCCCAGCCAAAGCGGGTCCGTTCTGAGCTGTAGTCACTAATAAACTAAAGAGCTTGAAGCACTCCGCGTCTGTCTCTTCATGCAAACTTAACAGATATCATTGGTGAACAAGTTAATCTGAAAAGCCAGGACCATCAGATGGGTTGATAGTGGGGTGGGGTTATATTTATGATTATAATCTCACTTCCTTGGACACCAGAGTTTATTTTCTAAATTCCAATCCATCTGCTGAGGATATGCCAAAATAAAATCCAGCCAACTATTACAATGATGTATTGATTTATCACAAAGGGTGAACAATCCTGGATATGCAAAAAGTTGAGCCAGTTATCTACTGTATATCTAATTTTTGAAACAGTCTTATCTATCTTATAATGCTGAGCTGATTCATCTTGGAGGGAACTTGATTTTTGTAATGGTGGGATAGATAACATCACCATCAGTGGTGGGATTCAAATTTTTTATTACTGGTTCTGTGGGCATGGCTTGGTGGGCATAACTGGCTGAAAAACCATATTCAATGAATAGTCTTTAAACAGTGCTACATCTACATGAAGGAAAACAAGCAGTGGGGTACCGCAAATGATGTACAAGTAATGTAGCAAAACTGACATGGACTACTTTTTTAAACTGAAATATACAATATTTATTGGCATTTAATAGAAATTACAAATGGACTTGCATAAACTTCAAAATAAGAGGAAAAGAGAAAAGAAAACTGGAGTTGGAATTTTATTTATGGGACTTAATGATGACTGGAAGAAAGAAGGAAAAAATACAAAATTGGTTTGAGTACCATGAAATAATGTCCTGCTATCTTTGGTGAAGTTTAATAGCTATTTGGATTGGATAGTTTTTATTTTGAAATGTTTAATGGTGTAATGGATTAGATTGTAATATTTCCTAAGCCTGTTTATCCAGTGAAATCAAAACATCATTTTGATATTTAACAGATAACAGATAATCAGAATTGGAAGGGACCTTGTAGGTCATCTAGTCCAACCCCCCCACCCAAGCGGGAGACCCTACACCATTTCTGACAAATGGCATTGCTTTTGATATCTAAATAAGTGTGTATTATTTCTGGCTTTTAATAAGTGGAGTGGTAGTTAAGGGTAGAAAAGCATAAATGGCAAGGATCATGACCTATAAAAAGCAATTTGTGCCAAGTAGAGCAGCAGTATTAAGATTCTGGCTTGTTGCTGACAATGATACTGTAGCTAGGTAAAGATATACTATACCTAAAAATGTACTCCAAAGTATGTTAAGTCTGCAAACCTAGTACAACTTGTCCTCAATGAAAAATGCTTCGTTATACATGCTAGCTGAGACAATCATTCACTTACTCACTGACTTGCAAAAATCATCATTTGCCCAACGACCTTGTAATGAGAATGCTTTGTAATGAGTCTTTCCAGTGGTTCCCCCAAAGCCCAGCCAGGACTCTTGATACTGCAGAGTTTCAGACAGGCTCTTTTCCCCTTTGACCAGCAGGCAAATATGTATTCTACCAATGAACTACAAACCTTCATTTAAAGATGAGGTTTTTAGCCAGAGGATACTCACCAAGTCCTCTGCTTTTATCATCATTATTCAATGAATACCAATCAGTAAAAGTTGCTTTCTCCCTAGGAGCAGTCTTATGGCAAGATGAAATCTAATCTTTATGTTCTGCTAAGTGAGTGAGGTTGAATTTACCCCTTCAAGTTTTTATTTCGTAATTATGTTAATATGGATTCTTATATAATATGGCTTGCAAAGGGATTTATAAAAGCTTTACCTCATGGGGTAATCCTTATTAGGGATGGATATGTTTAGGTGACAGTCTTTTGATCTAGACCTCACTTTCTCTCCTGGCTTAATCAATTCATCTTGACTCAAGGAATGTTTGTTGTCAGTAAAACAGGCAGGTGTTCTTCTTAGTTTAGTACCCAAATAAAGTATAGGAAAGGCTGGAAGCTGCATACTTTTAATTTAAATAATAAAGCGGAAGAAGAAGGAGAAGAAGAGTTCAAGCAGCAGTTACAAAAAGAGGTTGTCAGCTAATCTTACATTTTTGCATCACAGGATATAATTCTACAATTTCAGTGCTGCTGTTTTACCCATACTCAGTAGATAGATTCAGGTGATCAGTTGGGACTTATTTAGCGCGGAGATGGGCAACTTGTAGACTTCAAAGCAGTTTGTCATTGCCTGCAGAGCACTCTCTGATCTTAACTTCTGGAAACCAATGGCAGGCAGTTGACAATTTTTTAAAAGAGGCAAACGTAAGAACTGTAGTGTAAAAAACTAGAGTTTTCTGCATTGCAACCTTAAGCAACTTCTCTCACTGGCTGGAAATGATGCAGCTGTAGAAATCCTTTTCGGGTTTTTAAATCTTGCTCCATTTTTGCCACAATGATAGTCAGGATTTCTATCAGACCGTGTTTACCATAGCCTCCAATTGGTGGTATCTCCGCTTTCTTTATTTCTCCCAGCTTTTTTTAAAGGGTGAATCTTTGAGGGCAAATGATTTCCATTAATAGGAAACTCTTTGTACTTGACACCTTCCCATTTGTTGTGCTAACCAGTAGATTGATAAAAGAAAGGAAGGAAACATATTTTTAAACTTTTTTTATTCCTGTTACTTGGATTAGAAGAGAAAATGGCAGAATGTGGTGTCGCTTGGTTAAAGAGAAATAGTAGGGTCCATCTTTCATGATTCCATTGGAGAATTTGTAGAAGCAGAAGCAGCCACTCATGAAAGACAGTGAATGGAGGGGACTTCCTTCCACAGTGCGTAGTTGGATGTTGGATAATATCTACACAAGATATTGATCTAAAATAAAGATAAATAAAGTGAAGTTCAGTCAGAGAATTTCACAACCTTGCTTGTCAAGAAAAGAAGAGCAGATATTACCTTCTCAAGTAAACAATATTATGTGTCCCTGTCCTCAAGAAATGGCCAATGGTGAAACATAGAGTGTCCTCCAAATCAACTCTAGGAGAGTACTTCAATGACAGTTACTTATAAAAACAAATCCCCTTTTTTGACCTTAAGGGTTGCAGGTATCAAGAGTTTTCAACTATCAATTTTGTAGATGCATGTAGAAAGATTAGATTCTAGATGTAACCATAGAGATTTTACAGGAATGGGAGGTGTTAAGTTTGCATGAAGAGACAGACGCGGAGTGCTTCAAGCTTTTTGTTTATTAGTGACTACAGCTCAGAACGAACCCACTTTGGCTGGGCTGCGGCTGCTACTTATAGCCAGCAGCCACAGTTGCCAGCCAATCAGAGTGCAGGGTTTTCCACTTTTAAACCAATCATTTCTTACATTTTACAAGAACAGTTCAAACTAAACCAATGACTTCAAACCTGCATACATAACACCCTCCCCACTAGGTTCAGTCCATACTCAAACCCCAGCCTATCTAATGTATTCTTTTAAATAGGTGGGGCTCTTACGCGTAATGCTGAGACCTACGTGGTTCAGATGTTTTAAGGTTCTCACCCAGTGAGAGAGGAAATGTGTCTGCTGACATTTCCATACTTGGACTTCTAGTAATAGTAGAACCTGTTTGGTTGCTACAACCTGGTGTCTCCTCCCAATCCATCTCCAACCCAACGTCAGCACCCAAGTCAGGTAGTGATGTACAGTCTTCCATTTGTGAAAATGGTTGTTGGTATTGTGACAGGTTTTGGGATGGTTCCTGTCGTGTTAGCTCGTTACACATGGGGTTGATTCTTGCTTGTTCATTACACTCATGATCCTCCCCTTCCCCCCTAGAAGAGGTATTAGGTATGGGAACTAGAGAGGAACAATTGTGATGTTCCTGAGGTAATCTGGATCTAAGCTGATCAATGTGCCTGCTCCAGAGGACACCATCCTCTGTTTGTACCCTGTAAGATCGAGGGCCTGTGATTTGGGTTATCTCAGCAGGAATCCATAAAGGTTCACCCATAAGGTTCTTAGCATAAACAGAATCACCCACAGTGAATGTGCAAACTTTGCTAGTGGAATCTAGTGGTGCGTTGGGTGCGTAAGTGGGATGAAGGCGGTCAAGGGAAGACCTGAGTTTCCTACCCATCAACAACTCTGCTGGGGATAAGTTAGTTGATGGGTTAGGAGTGATATGCTGGACACTGAGAAGTTTTTCAACTTTCTCAGTGATGTCCCCAGGACCCAATTGCTGAAGTTTTTCCTTGGTAAATCATACCATGCATTCAGTCCGGCCGTTAGCTGAAGGGCGCCCAGGGGCTGTCAGGGCATGTCTGATACCCTGCTGTGCTAGATATGATTCAAAAAGGTTGGATGTAAATTGAGGACCATTGTCAGAAATGAGTACATCAGGTAACCCATGAGTTACAAAAAGCTTTTAAGCTGTTTGATGACAGCATCAGTTGTGGTGGATGCCATAGGGATGACCTCTAGCCATTTGGAATATGCATCTACTATAATAAGGAAAGTGTGCCCTCTGGTTGGGCCAGCAAAATCAATGTGAATCCTGGACCATGGGCCCCTAGGACATTCCCATTCCTGTGTGGGGGCGAGAAGTGGGGCACACCTGACTACCTGACAGTTGGGACAAGATGTAACCCAGTTTTCAACCATTTTGTCAATACCTGGCCACCATACATAACTCCTGGCCAATCCCTTCATTCTGACAATACCTGGATGACCCTCATGTAACATTTCCAAAACCTCTTTTTGCAGATTTGCAGGAATAACCACCCTGTTACCCCACAAAATACATCCTCTTAATATAAATAATTCAGTTTGTCTGGATTTAAAAGGTTGGGCAAGTTGAGGTAGATCTTGAAGAGGCCAACCTTTCTTAATCCAGCCTATAACAGGAGCCAATAAAGTGTCTTTGGCAGTCTCTCTGGCAATTTCAGCAGCATGTACTGGAAGCTTGGCAACAGTTTCTAGGAAAAAGATGTAAGTCTCAGGAGCAAAGTCCTCAGTGTGAGAAGGAAGTGGGCAGCAACTCAAAGCATCAGCATGCCCAATGTCTTTGCCAGGCCTGTGGATGAGTTTGTATGAATAAGCTGCAAGAAATTCAGTCCACCTCAGCATTCTTGGTGACAGGATAGTTGAGGTTTGTCTCCTGCCACAATGCCTAACAGAGGTTTGTGATCTGTGACAATGGTAAATGTTCTCCCATATAAATACTCATGGAATTTCTTGACAGCTGCAACAATTGCCAAGGCTTCCTTGTCCAGTTGGCTGTAGTTCCTCTCTGCTTTGGTCAAGGTGCGAGTAAAATGCAATAGGAGCTTCCTCCCACTGGGAAGCCTGTGGCTCAACCCCCCCCACTCCAAAAGGGGATGCATCACAAGTCAGTACAACAGGCAAATTCTCAGAGAACTGTATCAGTACAGCATCAGACGTGATTAGACTTTTAATATTGTTAAATGCAGATTGTTCTTTTCTGCCCCAGACCCACGAGACTTTTGTCTAATAATCTGTGCAGTGGTTATGCAATGGTTGCCTTCTGAGGTAGGTACATGTGATAAAAGTTAATGAGTCCAAGGAAGGCTTGCAAATCTGTTTTACATTTTGGTCTAGGGCTTCTTTGATTGCCTGAACCTTGGCATCTGTGGGGTGGATGCCATGCTTGTCAATCATATAGCCCAAGAACTCAACCTTGTCTGTTCTAAGAGTGCATTTTTCTTCCTTGACTTTTAACCCCGCTTTTTTGAATCTGGTAAGGACTTCTCTGAGTCTCTCTTGTGTCATTTTCAGCAGAGATTAACACATCATCAAAGTAAGGTACTACCGCTGGCAGTCCTTGGAGCATCCTTTCCATAAGGCTTTGGAAGATGCCTGGTGCCACGCTTACTCCAAACTGTAACCTTTTACATTTGAAAGCACCTCTATGAGTCACAATGGTTTGGGCCTCTGCAGTGGCATCATCAACTGTTAATTGTTGATATGCCTGGGCCAGATCCAATTTGACAAAGACTGTACCCCTGCCAAGTGAATGTAGTAAATGATGCACCACTGGAACTGGATATGCGCTCTGTTGAAGCACATGGTTCAATGTCCCCTTATAGTCTCCACAGATTCTCACTGACCCATCATTCTTGACTGGTGTGACTATGGGTGTCTCCCACCTGGAGTGGTCAGTGGGCTCTAAAAGTCCTTGAGCTATTAGTTTATCTAATTGTGCATCAGTTTTTTCCTTTCAGGCAAATGGGACCCTTCTGGGCTTTAAGCGAATTGGGGGCACCTTGGGATCTAGGTTGAAAGTGATAGGGGTCCCCATATACTTGCCCAGACCTCTGGAAACTCAGACTTCAAGGCCTCCTCCCATTCAGTGTTGCTCACGTGATTGATGCCAGTCACCTCGATGCCTAGTGGATTGAACCACTCAAGTCCCAGCAAGCTTGGGCGATCCTTGTCCACGATGGTCAGGGGTAAGCGTTTGGTGTGGCCTTTGAACTTCATGTTGAATTCTCTTGTTCCAACTACTGGAATCTTGTTCCCTTGGTAGTCTTTAAGAGACAGTGCATGCTTCTTGAAATGCTTCTTCTGAATGTTTGGGAATAGTCTGTGAATAGTGTCCCATGACGCCATAGATAAATATGAGCCTGAGTCCACTTCCATTTGGCAAGGCCTTCCTTCAGTTAGTACCTATCTGTTATTATCAGTTAGTACCTATCTGTTATTGATAGAAGATGAATGTCCAATAGTTTCTGTCTAATGAGTTTCATTCTTCCCCTTTGCTTCTGTGCTGCGCCCCATTTTCTCACTGAGGTTGTTGGGCTTGAATTCTTTGTCAGGAAACTTCCTTCTGTTGGGTGGAGTTCTGGATGATTTGCAGACTCTTGCTAGGTTTCCTCTTTTTTCACAATGGAGGCATATGGTATCTAGGAACTTGCATTCAGTGCGGGGGTGGCTTTCCCCACAACCTCTGCAGTAGAAATCTTGCCTCTTTCTTTCCAGGTCTTTCTTTTTCCTCTCCATTCTGAGTCTATAAATTCCTTCCTCCACCTCACTACAGTCTGACTCAGAATCTATTTGCTCACAATGAGTTGTTGTGGACTTTTCCACATCAGGATGGCTTGTGGCCTTGTTAATTTTCTTCATGGCTGCTGCTGAGGACTTGGTAGCTTCTGCTGAAGAGGCCTCTTCTATTGCTTCCTTCAGCGTGACCTTAGGTCTTAGTAATAACTTGCTCTGAAGCACCTTGTCTTTAAGGCCTAGAACAAATCAATCGTGCATGGCCTCTTCTAAATTGTTAAATTCACATGCACCCCCAATGTCTCTTAAACTTGCTACGAAGTCATTTACGTTTTCGCTTTCCCCTTGATCCCGATGGTAAAACTCGTGTCTCTTAATGAGGCACGATACTTGTGGGGCGTAATGGGCTCTTAACAGTTTTTCTAAGTCAGGCCATTCCATTACCTTCACGTCTGCAGCTCCCGCCAATGCCTTCGCCATCTTGAAAACTGCCGGACCACAGTGCATGAGAAAGACCACCTTCTTCCGCTTCTCAGAAATGTTGGCAAGATCGTTTCCTTCCAAATACATTTGGAAACGATCTGCATACGACTCCCAGTCTTCTGCCATCGGATCGAACGGGGCTGGGGGGGTGTTCAGCACAGCCATCTTTCTCTTCTTCTGTTCCGCATTGCCTTCTTCTTCAGGGAGATCCCACCTTCATCGCCAGTGTTAAGTTTGCATGAAGAGACAGACGCGGAGTGCTTCAAGCTCTTTATTTCTTACTGACTACAGCTCAGAACGAACCCACTTTGGCTGGGCTGTGGCTGCTACTTATAGCCAGCAGCCGCAGTTGCCAGCCAATCAGAATGCAGGGTTTTCCCGCACTTTTTAAACCAATCATTTCTTACATTTTACAAGAGCAGTTCAAACTAAACCAATGACTTTAAACCTGCATACATAACAGGAGGCATCCATTAAATTAAGTTCAGCTGTCATCAGATGTAGTTGGCATGTTAGTGATTATTTCAGCTAGGTGAGAAAAGAAGCAGATAGGTTTTTATCCAGTCCCACAAACTGGTTGAGCGCTTCTCCCTGACAAACCATAATTCGGAGTGAAATTAGCTATTGCTAATATGGATAAGCAAATTATTCCTATGGAATAAAGTACAATTGGCAGGTACTACACAGTATTAACATCTACAGCCAAGTTCCAAAATTGGACTCATTCCTTGATTGAAGGGCCTGGATTGGTGGACATTTCCCCTGCTAGCTGGTTATATGGTGAAAGGGGACAGAAATAAAACCAGAAGAGAAAAGCAACCACCTTGCCTGTAATAGTTGGATCATTCACAAAGTAGGATAATAGCATTTGGCTGTGTCATAAAAGAAATTTAGCAGAGGCAGAATAGGGATTGGCAGTACTGTAAGGACATGAAATGCGATGCTGGCATTGTTTTACGGATACTCAAGGATTAGGGTGTTACCACTTCCACTCACAGAAGTGAAAGGCCTTGATTGAACCTAGTTCCATCCCCATCTCCTGCCTCTCCAGACCTGCTCTTCCTTTGGAAGCAGCACAGCATCTGAAAGCCTCCTGAACAGGGAAACTCATTGAGTTGATTTCCCCAAATACTGGGAAAATTCCATGTTTTCTGAAGACCATTCAGACCTTTAGACACATCTCACTTTCCCTCCCTGGAAATTATATTTTATTTTAAATCCTGCAGCGGGAACAATGTGTTCTCCACAGAATACATTCAAGGGCACCCTGGGATTCCAGCTACTGCAGGAAGGAACCCTCAAGAACTGTGGCAGTAGCATCATGTCATGGGGATATTCATTATATGCTGGGATGAAATGACTCCCCTTTTACAACTGTAGAATAAATTTACCTATGATAAATCACAGTGTATTTTAGTAGCTTCTCCATGTGGGAAATCACAAATCGCATTGTTGCCATTAGCTTTGGAAGAAAAGGATTCAGATAAATAGAGCTACTCAACCCAGTCTTATTATTTGAATTTTGCCATCACATATGAAAGGGGAGTGGCAGCAGGTGGCAATCTGAGCCACAGTACAGCATTCACCCAGAGCTTGTATAGCTTTTGAGTGCAATCGGATTAAAATTCTTGAAAGGTAAAGAAGCAAAACATACTTGCAAATAGATTCCCAATGCATTTGATAAATGGCAAGAGGTAGCCCACATTTCATGCCACCTTGGAAACTTTCTGCTTCTACTTTTGTAAAAGCAAAAAAAAAAAAGTTATTATAGCACTTGGAAAGTTTTCCCCTTTAGATTTCATTAAAACTCACTTCTAGTGATGGACAAATGCCCTTCAGTTCAATTTGAAATAAGATCAACAATTTCCCATTTTATTGGAAAAGGCACAAAAAATCATTATCCCCACAAGACATTTGAATTGACTTGGAATATTAGATGTACCACATCACACTGCATTATTTTTAGCTGCCTCTCAATATTGCATATACCGTGATGCTCATCACAACTCAGGCAAAGTAAAACAAAGAAACAAAACAAAGTGTTTTAAAATTCTAGGGGGATGTAAGTAAATATAGAAAAAAATGTTTGGCAGATCAATGATTATGTGATTTGCATTTCTGTTTCTTATTCCCACTTGTTTAATCTTAATATGTAAATACTTTTTTTTGCAAGACGTTGAAATTTTGTTGGTGAATTGTCTTGAATTGTATATAACATTATGAAACTATCTTGATGTTTTGAACTACTCTATTCTTTTGAAGAGGGCTTTCCCATGGAAAACTAACCTACAAATGAGATGATAATAATTGAAGAACATTATGTAATAACCAAGCATGACTGACCAAAATACAGTTACCCATTCCAAGAAACGTTTGCGCCTTTTATGCAATGACCACTGCTTCAATGCTGAGCAATTAAAGCTCATACAAGGTAACTTCCCATCTCCTCCTCCTCCCTTTTCTAATCCTATAAATGGACTGAATAATTTATATGGTGACTCTTCTAAAGAATGGAAAATATTTATTTATTATAGATTTCTACGCTGTTCCAATCAAAGAAGACTCTGTGTGATTTACAATCATATTTACCCAAATGAATATTAAAACAGTAAAATAGTAACTCAAGGCAATGGGATGTGGTGCAACACAAGTATCAAATAATGGCTTAGGGGATTACACTAAATATCACGTTACCAACTGAATGTTTAGAACTATGTGTATAGCATCCTTATAGCAAAAAAGGCATGTGGGCACCACAGATTAAGGTACCAGCTTTTTCATCAGATATTTAGCCATCATCTGGCAAGAATGTCCTCTGTAAGCCAATTTTATAGAGCTGGTTACACTCAAAGCTTGGCAATATAGTAGTTCAGCAGAGAGTAACTTTACAAATTGTCTTGAGTGGAGCTAGAATCAGAATATAAACTGAAGAATTCCTAAGGTAAATCAGCTCTAGGAGCTATCTCATAAACACAGGTATCAGGAGGACTTGGTATTGCTCAACATTGTGCAGCCAGAAGCTTGCCTCTTCATGGAGTTGATATCCATTGAGAATTTTCCTCATGTTTGCTTCTGAACTGAAGTTAAGAGTAAACATTTCTCCTATTTTATCTATATGAGAGCAGTCCTTATGTTTGCAGATTACCTTTTATGAAAGGCCATCTCAGCACTAGTCTACTATGGTGAAAGATAATTATCTCTCATGAATGAATGCAAATATATGTGTCCCAGGATAAGATTGCAAAATTGAGTCTGAGTCAGTAATCGGGACCAGAGGTTTTGTTTCTGAAGCTTTTGGACTTGTGGTACAGCCTATCTTCAGGGTATTTCTCTCTACTGGAATACGTGCTTTGGACTATTAATAACCCAAAGCTCATATTCCAGTAGAGAGAAATTTCCTGAATATGGGCTCCAGTATAAGTCTGAAAACTCAGAAGAATAAACCTTTGGTCCTGGTGACCAATCCAGATTCGATCTTGCATAATTATCACTATTTATGATTCAGTAATTAGTTCTAAACTGCAGAGAGGGGGTGGGTTGAGAAAGCATTTTCTACACATTCTATGCAAATCTTTTTTCTCACTTTGGGCAATATGTTAAGTGCAATTTTTCATCAAAAGAACTTGGATCTGGTAATTTAAAACCAGGAAGACATGGTTGATTTAATAAGCCTATCTGCTACTGTTGTTGTCTTCGTGCCCAGAGGAGCACATCTTTACTCTTTTCTCCTGATTTGTACAATACTCATTCCACCCCTCATTCACCCCAAACAGTGAAATGGGCAGTATATAAATTTAATTTAAAATATTATTTTAATGGAGGAGCCATGTTGCTGGACAAAGCTCAATATGCTATGTATCCTTTATTATTTGATTAAATCTATCTGATTTTTGGCAGATGGGCTCATGTTTCATCCTGGAATTATCTTTGATAAAAGAACTGGCATAGATTACAATAATTAGATAATAATAATGTCTTAGTTATTATTGAATATATATGTCAGCTTTGGAATTGTTATTAAAAGCTGCCACACAGCTGTGGAGGATTGGAGGGGGCTGATGTTGAGTAGCTCTCAGCAGACAAAATATATTCTGTACTATTCAAAGTCATTGTGAATGGCACAGCAAGAATTGGGGCTGAAGGTGGATTGGTTCACGTGATGTATGATGTGGGAAGAAGGGGATGGGTTGTAGGTTGGGTCCTTGTGGGAAGTCTCGGAATTCCACAGAAGTACCAAGTTCTATTCTAATAAAAGTATTTTGAGATTATGGTTGTCTTGGAGTTACTGGCTGAAATGGATAATCTCTGGAATGCTGACAATATATTCTATCCTTCCCCAAGGTGAGATGTGCCAGAAGGAACAATGGTGATGATCTGCCAGGTGTATGTTATGATTATCTTCTTACCTGAGAAGGAAGCTAATCAAATCTGTTTTAAATGCAGTTTGTCTCCTTGCTGGAGAAGAAGGTGAGAGAAGAGAAGCCACATTTTCTGCTGTAAGCTTTTTTTGTGTAATATTGAACAATTACAATATTGAAGGCACATCTAGTGAGGGGGGAAAATGGCTATTTGAAGACACACAGCTAAAAAGAGTTGCTAAAGCAGAAGGAGGCTCATGCCAATGGAGCTTACAAAGTGATTAAAGATCAAATTTAAATTTCATCATTGCTCTAAAAGATCAGCATATCAAAATAAAACAGAATAAAATAAAATCAAAAGATAAAATACAATCCAAATCCAAACTGACAAATCAACCACATTTTTATCAGTTGTTGCCAGATTTTCACTGAAGTCACCCAAAATTGTGTTGGGTGGAAAAGTGACTACTATGTTGGTGACAGCATGGTTGGAGTCTGAAAGAAGTTTGATATAATATACTTCTGTCCTCCTGACAGATATTGCAGCAGAGTAGAATGTAGTCTTACACAGATCCATGTAAAAATTACCCTGAAACAATTTATGTTGGATGGTTTCTATTTCCCCAGAGTCACATGGGCAGGTGTGCTCTGTAAATGAATTTTTGGTGAACTTGCCTTGTATTAAAGTTGATATAAGTATATTGTGCCTAGTGTAAAAATACCTCCCTTAACCTAATGATTTAAGATCTGGATATGAAAGAGGCCTTCAATCATCAGAGATGGGTACTCCTAGAAAATGGAAAGGATTCTCAAGTATGCAAATATCAAGGAAAACAAACTACACTGAGAGAAAAAGAAGAGCGGTGAGTAGTGGGAAAATTGCAAGGAAAGGAAACAGTTGTGTTTGGATTAGACATTATCATGAGAACTTTCCTTTCTTCCTGGTACATGTGAAAATGTAGAAATAGACATGGTGGAAAGATGACCATAACCCATTACAGTTTATTCAGAAATTATTGTGTCGAGAAGAGGACCAACACTTTCTAAGATTACAATACAATATAATGATACCTTATAAAGCCATGGGTAGGGAGATGAAATAAGCAATGCTTGTATCCTTTCCTTGTCCATAGTGAAGGACAAAAAGGGAGAGTAGGATCTCAACTGAATAAAGAGATAGTGTTGTCAAGAAACATTTTGATTCCTAGAGTGTGTTGTGCCTCACTAATATAAGGGACACCAGAAATGAGCCTTTCCAAAGGCAGGGGAAATATGTTTGTTAATCCTATCAGGATTTCTTATGTACATTGAGAGCATATGCACCAAAGGCAAATTCCTTGTGTGTCCAATCACACTTGGCCAATAAAGAATTCTATTCTATTGTATTCTATTCTCTTTCAACTAAATCAGATGAGGAGAAAAACAAAGGCACATATTTATTACAATTACTATGGCATTAGGAATATGCCTGCACATGGTAACTGAGAAAGTACAAGGCAGGAAAGAATTTTTGGAAATTTCTAACACATAGCTACAGGGAGACTGGTAAATAGCCACAGATACAGTGTTTAGTATCTGAACATCAAAGTAGAAGTAGGGCAATGGAAGAACTAGAAATCATAACTTGGGAAAAACAATATTACTTGAGAGATGCTACAGAAACTTGGTGGGATGAGTTACGATTTCAACATAGAACTCAATGGAAAGTACTTGTTCTGAAATACCTGAAAAGGGAAGTGGGGTTGCTAAATAATCCATATGCCTGTGAAGAAATTTATGACCGTGAATATGGAAATCTTGCTCAAAGCATCTACTGAGGCAGAGGATGTGGATGATGCCTTTCTAAATTCATGAACTAAATTCTTAAGTATAAAAGTTTCAGTGTATCATAACAGGAAATAGCAACTAACCTGATGTCAGAAAAATTAACTCAGCCAACAATTTTTGATTTTTCTTGGTAGCATTTCTAAAAAGATGGGGTATCTTGAAGGTAATCCTGAACAATAGAGAAGAATCAACCAATGATCTGAAGGTAGTAGATTGTCAAACCTCTCAGGGCATCCAGGAGACAGACATCAGATGGATCATAGAAATACTAATTTATTGGTGTAGGGTATAATAAAAGAAGGTTGAAAGTCTGGCAGAGTTTCCCTTTGCCCCTCTTGTACCAAACAAAATCAAAGAGATGTAATTTTGAGTTTCTTCCTCATGCTTTTCCTTTCCCAGCACTAAATTGCCATTTCTCCTCCCTTAATAACTTCTCCTCAGGTTCATTAAGATTATCTCCATATTTCTCTATGCACAGGTAATCCTTGACTTACAACAGCACTGAAAAACATGACTTATGACTGTATACCACATTTACGACTGTTCTAGCATCCCCATGGTCATTTGATTAAAATTCAGACAATTGGCATGTATTTATGACAGTTGTGATCACCTTTTGTGACCTTCTGACAAGCAAAGTCAATGGGAAGGCCAGATTCACTTAACATCCATATTACTAACTTAATAATTGTAGCAATTCACTTAACTTTGGCAAGAAAGTTCGTAAAATGTGGCAACATTTGCTTAACAAGGTCTTCCTTAGCAATGGAAATTTTGGGCTCAATTGTAAGTCAAGGACTAACTGTAGTCACCTTGAGGAAAAACAACATTCTCATGTTGTAATTCAAGATAATCAGGAGAGTAGAAGACAAAGGGCATTATTCACATAGCTTGGTTTCAGAAAGCTTAATTTTCATCAGCTCCAATGAAAGGTGGGTTGCAGACTATGATTCACAATCCTAAAGGATAAACAAGTCAAAGAGAGACAGTAGATCCTGGAATACAAGAGACCGGAACTCCAGGTACAAACAAACTCCATGAAAAGGAAAAAGTCTTAAGGGACTTATGTGAATGAATAGTGAGCAAAGTGCAAAAAAGCTAAGAAGCAAAAAGCAGATATACATAGAATGGAAACAGGGGTAGTAACTAGGGAGGCAAGCGTATCTTGAATCTCTATGGACAGAGTTTGAAAGGCTAAAACTCAGAATGAAATGAAGCTTGCAAGATATAGAAAACAAAGAAGCCACAACATTTGTGGGTTTGGGCATTTGAAATAAGAAGAGTCAGGGAGTATTTTGACTAATCTGCAAGTCAACAAACAAAATAAATGTGGAATGGCTTAACACATATATTTTGTTCATGGTAGGAAGGGTTCTCTTAACATGAAGAGAGATCGCCCTCATCTAAACAATGAAAGGGAGGTGGAATATAAGTTAGGATTGATAAAGTTATAGTACGGATCCCTGCCTTGCTCTCTCCATGTTTCAAGACCCGATAATTACATTCCAGAGTGTTGAAAGAGCTGTCAAAATGATTTCAGAATGACTGATTGAAATGTTTGAAAAGTGCTGGCAATAAGCAACCCCCTAACTTCCACCTCAAGAATGCCTCATTAATTATCATTTAAGATGATATCCTCATGGCATTCCTCTCATCTCTAGCCCATAGTTTAGGCTAATAAACATTATGGTGGATTTGTCCAGCTCCTGCCAACATGCCTATTGCTTTTGATTCTTTTTGGCAGATTGCATCCTGAGTAATCTGCCTATTAACACTTAACTTTTGTATAGATTGCCTACAGTGTCTCACCTAATGATACTATCAAAAGCCATGATTGTGCAGTGGTTAGAATGCAATACTGCAGGCTACTTCTGCTGATCACTGGCTGCCTGCCAGCAGTTTGGCAGTTCTGGTTTTACCAGCCCAAGGTTGACTCAGCCTTCTATCCTTCCGAGGCCAGTTAAATGAGGACCCAGATTGTTGGGGGCAATATGCTGATTTTCTAAACCACTTACAGAGGGCTGTAAAGCACTGTGAAGCCATATATAAGTCTAAGTGCTATTGCTATTGCTATATTGCTATTGCTATATATACTAGGTCCGTGATGGCAAACCTATGGCACATGTGCTAGAAGTGGCATGCAGAGCTATTTCTGCAGGCATGTGAGAGAACCAGGCTCACCTGGAACAGCCCCACTGTGCATGCTGTGCCTCCCACCAGCCAGCTGATTGCCAGGTATCTGCCTCGCCTACACGGTAGGAGACACACACATGGGGCATGTGTGTGCAGGGGGCAGAGGGGGCAAGGGGGCATGCATGCAGAGGCATATGGCATGGGGAAGTCACGCACGCATGCACAGAGGGGCGGGAGGGTCATGTGCGCATTGCATTATGGGTGGAGCCACGTGCGTGCGCACATACACTTTTGGCACACGGTGAGGAAAAGCCATCACTGAACTAGGTGCTGCAGGAGGCAATTCACAGTATGGATTGTGAAATTGTTATTGCAATGGTTGGTCACATATCAACCAGATATTTAACTAAGTTTGGCATTTTTATTCACTTGCTGAGTTCTTCCCAAGGAAGGACCTTGGATAGGTGGATGTTCTTGTTTGCTGGTGTTAAAAGTATCATTGCAGGATGTAAGCTATTCCCAGTAAATCTGCTTTTTGCAATTGGCTGATGGTGGTTTTATCAGTGCTGATGGTGTTCAAGTTGTGCTTCAGATCTTTTAGGATTGGATCCAAAGCACTTATTGCTGTATTATTTTTGCTTTCTTTTGGCACATTCTACACTTATTTGCAGGTCTTTGTGTTTTGTGATTTTCTTCAATTCTTTCTCTCCTATTCTACTCTCTTCAAGCACTGCAACAAGCCCTATTCAGACTCTTTTGTCTTTCTTATCAACAATTGTTAGGTCTGGAGCATTATGCGGTAGGTGCTTGTTTGAATTCTAAAGTCCCATAGCATTTCAGCCTCCTCATTTTTGAGTATGTTGTGGTCTCACCAGTCCTTGCTGGCAGGCCAACAGCATTTCTTACATATATTACAATGCACCATGGTCACTACTTTATCATGCTGGCATTTGTAGTCAGTCTGTGTGATCTAACTAGGTGGTCCATTGCTTCTTCACCTTCTTTGCAAGAATGGCATTGGCTGTCTGTTGCTGTCTTCTCAAACCTGGCATTGTATGTGTTTGTTCTTAAAGCTTGTCTTATGCAGCCAGAATTAGCCCTTCTGTCTCTTTCTTTAACTTTTCTGCTCTTGTTATTATCTACTTTGCCTACTAGGGTTTTTTTTGTATTGGCCATGTAATACTTGTCATATCTCTTTTATATTTTTCATTTGGTCTGTCTTATAGACCAGTTTAGTCTCCCTGGTATTCAATAAACTTTCATGATGTACTATCTTCAGTGCATCGTCTTCACTGTCCTTCAGCTATTTTTCCAAAGCCCCTTTTCTTCTTCAATTGTCTGCTGTACTTGCACTTATGATCCTTGGTAAGTAGGGTCTCTCAACATTGCTGTTTGGGTGAAGACCATGATTCATTGCCATTATTTTTTAGGTCTTCCTATTCAAGGTTTCTAGTTCAGTTTCAGTCCAATTCACTGTTCCAACTGTGTATCTAATGACTGATATTGCCCAGATGTTAATTGCCTTGATGGTATTTCCTCCACTTTTTCTCTTAAAATCATCTTCACTTTCATTATGTATATGCTAGTAATCTTCTTCTTGATTTTAGTGTGCTTGAAGTGGACAGCCTGGAGGCTGCCCCAGGTATTTGTAGTGATCTTCTCCATCCAGACTCTTGATGTTATTTCCATAGGGCATCTGTTTCTTCAGCTATTACTGTTATCTACTATTGATTGTAAAGGTGGCACATTTATTCAGTGTAATCTCTATTACAATACCTTGGCTGCATATTTGGTGGGTGTTGAACACAGATTCTACCTCCAATGGGTGTTTTTCCATGCAGTTTTAGATTGTCATGTGAAGGAGGTGGGATGATCTGGTAGATGTGTTTGATTATTAATAGCCATGGCCTGATTTGCTCAGTATTGTTGATAGAAGAATCAGTGCAATATCAAACAGTAGTGATGCTAGTAAGTCTTCTTGAAAGGTTTCTCTCTTGATATCAACCTCCCCCCAGATATCCCTACTGACCAGCAACTGTATCTTCCATTGATCTTTGCACAAAGCTTCTGATGTTTCTACTGACTCCATTATTTCTAGGCACTTGATTATTCAATTATGTGGCAGTGAGTTGAATGCCTTCTTGTAATCAATCCAAGCTACATTCAAGTTGGTCTTCCTTCTCTTGCAGTTTTCCAAAATCATCTTGTCAATTAGGAACTGATGTTTTTGTTCCTCTACTCTTTGGGTTGTTTCCTTTCAGTTCAAGAGTTTGTTTTCAACTAGTTGCTGTTGGACTGCATCAGCCACAACACTAGTTAGCAATTTGAAAGCTGTTTGTAGGCTGATAATTGACCTGTAGTTGCTTGGCACTGCCTCTTTTGCTGGATCTTTTATTATCAGGTAGGTTTTGCCAGATGTTAATCAGGGCTATTCCAATTGCTCTAAACATCTGTCAAAATTTACCTCCTTCTTCAGCCTCAGCTGTACCCCAAGAGTGATTAGTAAATGTTTATCCTTCTGACAGGAAATCCACCAATCATTACACATCAATTTGCCCTGCAATAAATATTAGGACAGCAGATTTCAGCAGCCTTGTTAGCAAGGCAGAATAAAAATCAGCTGTATAGCAACGAAGAACATTTATACAGGCACCTTTTGTGCTTCCTTCTGGACTTAGGGAAAGGATTTAAGCCAGCTTTTAGATGTGCCCATTGTCCCAGAACTGAAAGAGCAGGACTGGGGAAACCACAGAAGAGTTCTGTGCTGGTTAATTAACACAATAAAGGGAAGTATGTAAGTACAGAACTGTTCTTTTAATCTGTACTGGAGAAGATATGGGACAGATTGTCAAATAGCATGGCTGTGAAGTTAGGAAAAAATATTATTACCAAAAGCCAGCATAGGTTTGTCAAGTTATATCAGATTACAGTATCTCTTTTTATGACAGAATGATTAGCTCAAGAGCTTGAGTTACTATAGCAAATGTAATGTATCTTGAACTCAGTAAAAGTATTTAACAAAGTCATGATATTATTTGACAAAATCTATTCTATTTTAGTGTCTCTTCAGCTTGAATTGGCAGTTCATGCCATCATAGGAAATGATTTTAAAGAGTTTTATTCTTAAATTACAATGCTGTAGTTTCTATTTTTTCTGCTTTCATTTTTACCCACTGATGTTCAATATCTCATAAACATCTTTTTAAATAACCTGGAGGATTAAAAGGGATTTGATCAGATCTTCTGATGACACCAAATTAAAAGGATTGGTTAAAACCCTCAAAGACAAAGTCATAATTCAAAATAGCCTCTATTGGCTTGAATATAGGGCAAAATCCTCAGAGAAATAATAGTGGAAGGATATGTTCTTGCATCTGAATATCTATGGAGATTTTCAATCATCCAGAGTCATGGTTGTCCCAAAGATGCTTTTTCAAAAGGCAACTGGACCAGTGGTAGGATTCAATTTTTTTTACTACCATTTCTGTGGGCGTGGCAGGGGAAGGATACTGTAAAATCTCCAGTCAGAGGTGCTATTTGCTGGTTCTCTGAACTACTCAAAATTTCCCTTACTGGTTCTCCAGAACTGGTCAGAACCTGCTGAATACCACCTCTGAACTGGACTGTTTTTCCTTGAAGATGTTTCACTTCTTCAAGAAGCTTCTTCAGTTCTGACTGAATGGTGGGGAGAATGGAAGGATTTATATTCTTTGCAGTCACCTGGTTGTTAGCACTCTCTCAGAGAGTCATTAAGGCCACTTGGGAGGGTTTATCTGTGCCCTCAGGGTCACCTGAATCAGAATGCAAATGTGTGTGGAACCTTCTTGGAACTGCTGAAAGGACTGCATTATAAACAGGAGATAGATGGTGTTGTATCCCTCCCTCTCTGTTGAGAGAGGGCTGCTCAGTTTTGATGTAGGTGGCCTCTTTGACCCCTCTTTCAAATGTCTTGAATGAGAAGCAAAACATCTTCAAGGAAAAAACAAGGCCCAGTTGCCTTTTGAAAAAGCACCTTTGGGATTTTTGTATCTGAGTAGGAAAAATAAGGGCCTTGGTGGCTCAGGCTGTTAAATGCCTTCATTTAAGTTCCAGCTGCCTACAATTACTGTAGGCTCGAATCCCACCAGGCTCAAGGTTGACTCAGCCTTCCATCCTCTCAGGGTAGGTAAATTGAGGACCCAAGATTGTTGGGGGCAATAAGCTGACTTTGTAAAAATGCCGCTTAGTAATAAGCAGGCATATACAATGGAATGAAGGCTATTGCTGAGCACACTGGGTTGTATCCCAAAAAATTGTAAGCCGCCCTGAGTCTCCGGAGAAGGGCGGCATATAAATGTAATTAAAAAAAAAATCAAATGCATGTGTATAGGACTGGGACACCTGATTGTGAGGTCATGACTGTGAGAAGGATCTAGTTTCCTAGCTGACAACTAGTCAAAGATGAACAAATCTGATGCAGCAACTAAAATGATAAAGCAACCTTAGGTTTCAAATTTGATACAGCAGCTGGAGGTAATAGTTCAATTGCAGTCTTCACTGATAAATGAATTGATTATCACATTTGGACCCTGCAGTTTGAAAGAGACATAGAGGAAGCTGGAGAAAGAAACCTACTAGAAGTCTAGAATCTAATCACCTAGAATCATCTAGAAATGAAGCCCAGTGAAGAACAGTTGCAGAGACTGAGCATGTTTAACTTGCAAAAGAGAATATTGATGGGAGATGTGATACTGATCCACTAATATTTTGAAGGCTGACAGATGCAAGACGGCCAAATCTGGACAAAGACAATTATTTTTATATACAAAAGAAGATTCAGGATCAATGTTAGGAGGAATTTGAGACAGTGAATTCTGAAGTGATAGAATTGTCTGTGTAGAACAGTACTAAACTGCCGCTACTGGAGGTTTTCAAGAGGGCAGGTATTGTATGGTTATCTGTTATTCGTGGTCTGATGGTTTCCTGCCCTGAGAAGATGTTTGGGCTAGATGACTTATAGAGTCCCTTCCAATTCACACTTTCTATGATTAATTCAACAAACTTCATAGCTAAGCAATGGTTTGAATCTGGATTCTTCTGGTTTTGCACTGATAGATTATTTATTTGCATTATTATTTTTTACATGCACAATACATTATTTACACGGATGCTGTAAAACTAATATATCTGCAAGCTATCTTTATCTTGGTTTCTGTCTTAGCTATTCTGCCTCTTCTGCCTTTCTTCTAAATGTAAAAAGATTCTGTCTGATATTATTCTGGAATGGCTGTTCTGTTCACATTACCTTTCAACTCTAGCCAGGGGCTACCAGTTGTACAAATTATCCCAAATAGTTCTTCCTCATCCATTTAATATTTGCTTGAGTAATGCATGAGGATTTCCAGCAAAATTTGAATATCCTGTATTAGAAATATTTTGGAAAATATAATTTTTTGTCTTCAAATCTGAGTCAAGAGGGAAAAAAAACTCCATGACATTAGATGTGTCTATGACAGCAAAATAGCCCAGCATGGGTGTTTCATCTACTCTACCCTTCAACAAGTGCTTAATGCATGAATCTTGCTCTAGGATGCATTAAGCTCCACTTGTTATTCCAGATCCCCATGACTCTATTAAAAAAGCGAACAAAGAAATGTCAACCTCTGTGCATTTTTAAAGGACACAAATTCTCCAACAACTTTGCATAATGCATGGCAGGGACATCTATCCATTAAACATGACTTCTGAGAAGAGAAATGGGAGCATCTGAAGAGGCAACTCAAAGGCAGAGATGAGGCCACATCAGGGTACAATTCATTGAGGAGAAAAAAAGGATTAAAAAAATAAAATGAGGGAAAAACATGTCTAAACTGAACTTAGATCTGTTGCAGAATTTTATCTGAAGTGACATTATGAGGGGAATTTGTCATATTCTGCTCAGATAAGAAAATTATGAGAAACTAAATTTGTTCAGAGCAAAAGCCTCAGCTATTTCCATGATGTCCAACTTACTGCATCTTGGAACCCCACAAGTAAGTGATGGATTAGTGAAGACTAGTGTAGTGGTGGATTAGTGAAGACTAGTGTATAAAAGATGGTGTATAAAGGATGTTAAAATCCCAACAACTAGGAAGGCAAATAGTTTCTGTTATTGTAGCCATCATGAAAAACAGATATGGGCAACTTTATTTTCAACCCTCTTTTAAATCCTTGTGTAGGTTGGTGCACCATCAGTATAGCAATGAATTCCATAATTTAACTGAATATGATTTGAATTGGTACTTCCTTTGGTCTCTTCCGATTCTTTTTCATTCAGCTTTACTGGATGATCTTGGGTTCTAATATTAATAAAGAAGTAGAAAAACTACTGCATATTATTGCTTCTAGAATTCTTGTAGTCTTTCTCCCTGGTGCTGAAATCTCTATTTTGTTATTTTGCATCCTTTCCAGCTCTTCAATGTCTGCTTTGAGAGGCATTGGCAAGAACTATGCATGATGTTTCAAATGGAGCTGCATTTATCAAACTACAGGTGGTCCTCATTTAACAACCATTCATTCAGTGGTTGTTTGACAGTGTTGAACAAATGATAGTTGCGACTGGATCTCATACAGCCATTGCAGTGTTCCCACAGTCAGGCGATTACAATTTCTCTGCCAGCTTCCCGTAAGCAAAGTAAAGTCAAAACTCTTGGTCATGTGAGGTCCTTGCTTAAAAACCTGGCCCACTTCAACTGGGGCTGCAGAACTGCCATTGCTAAGCGAGAATGTTTTTTTGGCTGATAACAGCACAGCTGTTAGCATTGTTACATAAGGACTGCCTATACTGATTTATCCCTCAAATTTTGAGAAATGAAAAAACAGCTTCAAAGTAATTATAAAATTTATGCTTTACAACAGAAAATATTATTTCAGGTTGTTTGTCATGCTTTGCCACAGTTGTGATTCTCAGTTTCTCACCAGCCCAGCATTGCCCCCTCCAGAGTCTTAACTGGTGATTAAAAACTGCATGCAATTGGCATAACTGTGAAGATAACTGAAATACACACAATCTAATAAAAAAAATGCGGTGGTGCCTGTTTTAGCAAATGGGTTTGTGAATTCCTAATAAGAAAGGCAAAAGTTGTTAAGGATCTTCTGCATCACCTGTTTCATTTATGGTAGCTCTTTGTTGAACTTCCCTGTGATATCACTTAAGATCTCTTCTTTAACTAAGTATAATATAAGTATAATATAATAAGTATAATATAAGTATAGTATATAAAATCATACATTGCAATGTCCTTCTGGTCAATGAATACTTCAGTTTCAACCATAACAATACAAGAGCACACAATAGATACAAACTCAAGGTTAACCATATTTTGTGGGACTGTGTGCAAAGGAGAGGCAGGACACAGCAGTACTGGTAGAACACTTTATTTCAGCACTGAAGCAAAAAGCCACTCAGACACGGCAGGCACCGGCTTTTAAGATGGCATTGTCCAAAGCTTCAGCCACTGACGGGGCTTCAATTCTCCCGCTGGTGGCTGAACCAATGAGTGGAGTCTGCTATCAGACTCCACTCATTGACCATATAAGGGCATACACAACACCGCTCCCCTCTTGGTTCATGCCGACCAATTCGGTCTCGCCTACCGTACATAGTCATGAAAGTAGGCAAGGCTTTTATGGGTGCGACTGGACCTGCGTACCTCACTTGTTCCTGGGGCAGTGGCCCGATTGGACGGGTCCGCTGCTGTTCCAGTCCCTGCCCATGGAACACTCTGGAACTCTGTTTGTGGCGCAGCTGGGACTGTCGAGCCTGAGGCCTCAGATGTACACTGTGGGACTTCTTCTTCACACGGTAAGAGTCTGTGGTTTATTCTTATGGGGTTTGGTGTCCGTTCCACTGGTTGCTCCGTTGCGGGTGCTGCGTGTCAGGTGGTAGGCCAGTTGTCTGAATTTGGGACCCGGCCCCGTAGTTGGTCGATGTGGCGTTCCCAGAGTCTTCCTTCTGTCGTCTCCACTCAGTAAGACTTGGGTCCTGTAATTTCAGTCAATTTAGCTGGTACCCATGTGGGTCCTCCTGTATAGCTATGGCCGTAGACTGGGTCCCCTGCCGCGAACTGCCTCATTTTCCTGTTGAATCCGGAGGGGTTTCAGGGCTGTAGTTCGGGTGGACTCAGTCAAGCATAGTCCTCAGTCTGTGGCCCATAACAATTTCGCTGGGCTGCAGTGTGTTGTTGTGTGCAGTGTGGTGTGTTGGGCCAATAGCATGTGGTCAACCTTTTCCTGCCAGTCCCTGCAGTCCATCCTCCGCAAAGTGTCCTTAGTGGATCGGACCATGATTTCCACTTGTCCATTCGTGGCTGGGTGCATGGGGGCTGACAGTGCATGACAGATCCCCAGCCCAGCCAGGAACCCCTTGAATTGTTGGGACGTGAACTGGGGTCCGTTATCCAAGTCTAGGACATTGGGCAGGCCATGGGTTGTGAAGATCCTTTGGAGTGTCTTTATAGTCGCCTCCGTAGTGGTTGACTTCATTATGACTACCTCCAACCACTTGGAGTATGCGTCCACGACTATAAGGAACATTTGTCCATGGAAAGGTCCAGCAAACTCAATATGCACCCTGGCCCAGGGTGCTGTCGGCATTTCCCATTTTCTGGGTCTGGCTGCCGGTGGCCCTGGTCTGGTTTCCTGGCAGGGTGTGCAGGTGGTGACACAGGTTTCTATGTCCTTGTCAAGGCCTGGCCACCATACATAGCTTCTTGCGAGGGCCTTCATTCTAACTATCCCTGGGTGGCCCTCGTGCAGTAGTTCTAATATTTTGTTTCTTGGTGGGGGGATCACTACCCGGTCTCCCCACAGTAAACAGCCTTTTTGCATTGACAGTTCTGACTGTCTATTCTTATAAGGCTGGTATTCCTCACCTGTGGTTGTCCCTGGCCATCCCCTCCATACCCAGTTCGAAATCCGCGCCATGACTTTGTCTCAGCCTGTGAGTCTTGTGATTTTGGACAACATCATCAGTCTGGGCATTATGCTTTCCGTGAGCAGTACTGATGTGGATGGTGCTGGGTCTTCAGCTGGGTCTGGAAGGGGGCAGCGGCTGAATCCATTGGCATGTGCAATTTCTTTTCCCGGCTTATGGATCAGGTGGTAACAGTAAGCAGCCAGGAAAATGGTCCACCTTAGCATCCTCGGCGACAGTATATTTGGTGTGGGTTTGTTGCCCACAAGGATGCCAAGCAGGAGTTTATGGTCAGTAATCAAGTCAAAATGCCTTCCATATAGATATTCATGAAAGCACTTGACCACTGTGATTGCTGCCAGCGCTTCTTTATCTATCTGGCTATTATTCCGCTGCATCTTGGAGAGGCTCTTGGAGATGGTCTTGGAGAAGTATGCTATGGGGGCTTCTGTTTCATTGGGTAGTCTGTGGCTGAGGACAGCGCTGATGCTGTAGGGGGATGCATCACATGTCAGGGTCAGAGGCAGCGACTCACTATATTGAATGAGCACGCTGCTTGATGTTAGGATGCTTTTGATTTTCTGAAATGCATCAGCCTCGCACTTCCCCCAATTCCAAAGGGCCCTCTTATCCAACAGTCTGTGAAGCAGTTCCGCAATGGTCGCCTTCTGCGGTAGGAAGACATTGTAAAAGTTAAGCAGACCCAGGAATGCTTGCAGCTCTGCCTTGTTTTGTGGAGTGGGGCTTCCTGAATGGCCTTTAGTTTTCCGGTTGTGGGTCAGATCCCCATGGCATCTATTAGGAACCCCAAAAACTCCACTTGCAGCATGGCTATGTGGCACTTCCTTCTTTTTAGCTTAAGCCCCGCTTCCTGGAACTGGCCCAGGACTGTCCTCAACCGCTCCATTAGTTGGCCTCTATTGTCTGCTGAGACAATGACATTGTCGAAGTATGGCACCACCCATGGTATGTTGTGTAATAGCCATTCCATGATGCTTTGGAACAGGCCTGGCACCATGCTGACTCTGAACTGGAGCCTCTTACATTTGAATGCCCCCCGGTGCATGACTATGGTCTGCACTTCTGCGGTTTCCTCATTGACAGGTAGTTGTTGGGAGGCCTGGACCAGGTCTAATTTGGTGAATATAGTCCCTTGGCCCAGGGAGTGTAAAAGTTGCTGTACCACGGGCACTGGGTAGGCGCTTTGCTGTAGTGCCCTGTTTAATGTGGTCTTGTAATCAGCACAGATGCGAACTGACCCATCTGGCTTTATGGGGGTGACAATTGGGGTCTCCCACTTTGTGCGGTCTACTGGCTCTAGGACCCCATGGCTTATCAGTTTGTCCAGTTGCTCTTCCACCTTTGGGCGGAGAGCAAACGGAACGCGGCATGGCTTTAGACAGATTGGCGCGATGTTTGGGTCTAAGTTGAAGGAGATGGGGGTTCCCTTATACTTGCCCAAGGAGTCATTGAACACATCGCTGAATTCCTTCTCCAGCTCAGCAATGTCTGCTGCCGGCCTGGGAGTTAGCTTCCGTTGCGTGGACTCTGGTGATTCCTATCCACAGCGGCTGGGACCATTCCCTTCCAAGCAGGCTGGGAAGGTTCTGGTCAACTATGGTGAGTGGCAGGGTTCCAGAAAATGCACCGTACTCCACATGGGCAATCTTCTTCCCCACAATGGGAATTTGAGAGCCCTGGTAGTCCCTCAGTGTGATGGCTTGTGGCTGCAACTGGTTGCGCCATTGCTCAGGTTGGAGCCACTTTAGGGTGTCCCACGAGATCATGGAAATGTAGGACCCTGAGTCTACTTCCATGTAGCATGGCTTGCCTTCTATGTTAATGGTGGCCATAATCTTATTAGCCTTGAAGGCATCCGTGCACTTCACTGGGGCTTATGCATAGCCTACATAGGTGAGGTGAGGTTCTTCCTCTCTGGCGCCATCCCTTCTTTGGAATTTCACACCCCCCGGGTTCTTCCGCTCTCTGCTCTGGTGGCCATATTGCCTGACAGGTGCCGCCCCTCGCCTGCCCTGCTTACTGGTCAGTTGCAATGCGCAGCAAACCTCTGCGATGTGGCCCCAGCATTTGCATCTGTGGCATATGGTGTCTCGGAACTGGCAGGCCAAACGGTGATGGTGCCCGCTGCAGCCGCCGTACTCCTGGCTTCCGGTCTTCCCACTGGGCTTGCTGGACCTCAGCTTGTGGACCTCCCCATCATCGTCATTGCTGCCTTTAGAGGCGGATTCGTGTGGCAACAGGTGGTGATCCGAGGTGCTTGCATGGATCTTCCCCATTCCTCGGATCCACGCCATCGAATTGTCCAATGATTCAGCAGCCCTTGCCTTGTCAACGGCTTCTTTGAAAGAGACGTTCTCATGAGCCAGAAGCTTCTTTTAGAGTGCGGGGTCTCTCCTGCCAAGGATGGTCCAGTCCCAGATCATCCCTTCGGTGTTTGGGAACCTGCAGTTCTTTGCGATCCTCCTCAAATCAGCCACAAAAGCATTGATTGTTTCCCCTTCTTTCTGGCTCCACATGTAGAAATCATAGCGGCTGGCCAGGTAGGAAGGAGAGGGGCCATAGTGTCCTTTGAGGGTGCATTGCAGCTCATCCCATGACACAATCTGCAGGTCATCGGTGACCAAAGCACCTGCCATTTCATAAATCTCGATATCACAGTAAGTTAAGAACAATGCTTTCTTCTGTGAATTGGGGGTGGATTGCAGTCCGTTTACCTCTAGATGTAAGTTGAAGCGGCCCATGTAGGATGACCACTTCTCCTTAGCGAGGTCAAACGGGATGGCCATGGGTCGGTGAGCCATGCTGGTTGCGCGTTGTGTCATTCTGCTTGGCTGGTGCGTTCCTTTGTCTGCTGTAATGGCATTGGCTTGCCACGATGTGCCCTTTGTTCTCTCCAGGGTTCAGTATCTCACCTTCGTTGCCAGTATTTTGTGGGACTGTGTGCAAAGGAGAGACAGGACACAGCAGTATCGGTAGAACACTTTATTTCAGCTCTGAAGCAAAAAGCTGCTCAGCCACAGCAGTGCTGGCTTTTGAGCTGGTGCAGTCCAAAGCTTCAGCCACTGATGGGGCTTCAATTCTCCCATCAGTGGCTGAACCATATAAGGGCATACAGAACAAACCGCACCAAACTTGATTGCAGGAAATACGACTTCAGCAACAGAGTGGTCAATGTCTGGAATACTCTACCTGACTCTGTGGTTTCTTCCCCAAACCCCAAAAACCTTAGACTGTCTACTATTGACCTAACCCTTTTCCTAAGAGGACTGTGCACCAATATGCCTACCATCCCTGTCCTATTGTTTCTTTTATTTTTCTTATATGTATTCATTTCATGTATTCACAACTATGTTTATCCTTATACTTATTATCTTGTGTTTATTGACAAAACAAACAAACAAACAAACAAACAAATAAATAAATAAATCTTGGTGCTTTCCAAGAGCCTAACATTTTGAGGACTCCAGATTAAAGAAGACTGGCCTAAAAATCCACATGCAATTGCCAGACTCACAATAAAAATATTTTCATCAGTTATCATGCTAGTGGAATGTCAACCCTGAAGCCATTTTTTTTAAGCTGGAGCCATTTTGGGAGCATCTTCAGGGCTGCCACAGCCATGCCTAAAGGGGCTGTGAGAACTTAAGGGGGGAGATATTGGATAACCATTTGTCTGAAGTGGTGCAGGGTTTCTGCCTAAGCAGGGGGTTGGACTAGAAGACCTCTAAGGTCCTTTCCAACTCTGTTATTCTATTCTATTCTATTCTATTCTATTCTATTCTATTCTATTCTATTCTATTCTATTCTATTCTAAATGAAGCAGATAGAGGTAGCTGGGAATGTGTAGCCAAAGCAACATTATTTCCTATGGGGGCCAAGGACATTCTACTGGGTTTTGGAGAAGCATGGACCAAAGCCAGCCTAAATGGTGGCTACGACCTGATTGGACCATGTGACAGATGTGTGACCTGAGGGGAAGAACTTTGGGGTTTGATTTGGTGGGGAAAACCTCGGTTCCTCCAGAGTCAGGTTTTCCCCAGATGTGCCAATATGACATGTCTAATAAATCTATACTTTGAGGAATATGCCTGCCTTGGGGTTTTGATTCCATTGGGTGTATAAACTGGAACCCTGGCATGGAGAACTTTGGGGAATGTCCTATTAATTAGTCTTACTTTCCTTTGTGAGGGCACGACAAAAGAAAAAGATATTTGTGCTCCCCTGACTTGTTTTGATAAAGTCCAGCATACAAATATCACTAATAGCCAGAGTAAAAAGAAGCTTTGGAGGCTTTGCTTAATGAAGGACAAATACCAAAAAATGCAAGTCATGTGAAGACTTCTGGAGGGCGGAGGCATGGACTATATTCAATAACAGAATGGCATGTGAGAATGACCTTGGGAGACAGGTGGAAGAGTTGCAGACTAATCAAAGGTAGTTCACAGAAGGAATGTGGGTATGGCAAACATCTCAAACTTTTCTCACTTTCCTATTTTCTTAGACTATACAGGCAAGAGGGGAGAGGTGTACTTTCAGAACTGCAATATTCTGTTAATGTAATCTTATCATAAAATTCTAGCTAGTATTTCTGAGTGTGGTTCATGTCTGGACTATCTCACAAGGCTGAAAGAGTCTCCAAGCCCTCTTATGTGAAGACCCTTGAAAGCATTTGAATTTTTATTATGCTGGATGAATGCTGATAACCTAACATACTTTACTCTGCATGCACAAGATATTTCTTGCAAGACATACATGAGGCATAAACTCATAGCTTGGCTACAATTATATTCCTCATGGCAAAATGGTAGGTGAGCTACACTCTTAAACATGATATTTTCATTGGGGCCATGTTCTTTTACTTGTTCTATTTCCTGCCCTGGGCCAATCCCCAGTCCTGCTGGTAAATTATTTGGCACAATCTTCCTCAACTACAGTACATCTCACTTTGGTGGGTGAAATATCTTATCCAAAAGAAGAAAGTTTGGAAGCAGTGACAAAAAGAAATGAAGTTGAGTTCAGGGAAAAGACTTTGTGGTCAGCAAAAAGCCTATTCTGCCAGGTTTCCCTCCCAGCAGCTTAAGGCTATTATCTACGTGTATGCCTGTTCCATTACACCTAATTATATGATTTGGGTTTTGTTTCCAGTAAGAATTTTTAACAATTGATTTTTCACTTCCATCCAGTCACTTTCCACTACCCCAAAGCCAATCAACCCTTATTTTAAAGGAAGGAAAAGTAGTCAAAGGCAGAGGACTCATTTCACTATAAGACATTTCACTAGATCATGCTTGAGCACACTTAACCACTCTTTTTGCAGAGGGAGAGTGGCAGAAGAAGGAATAAAACTGAAGTGAGGAGGAGGAAAATCCATATGTATGTGAAGAACCACTATTTTCTCTTTTTTCCTTATTTTGGAGGGCATTTTTTTGAATGTCAGAGAACCTCTGCATTTTTCTACTCGTTCATCACATGCAGTTCAAGATATTTTTTTCAAAAAAAAAATCTATACATTTGTTTGCTTATAAAGTTTAAAGGCCATCTCATTCCAAATAGACACTTTACACTTTTAAAACATAAAAGAAAACAAAAAAGCATAAGATAGAAAAAGACATTCATGTATTTCTAGAGGAAAAACCACATATCAAGCAAAAATGTAACACTACAGGACTCGGCAGTTACCCTACCCAAGATCTAGCAATATAACCAATGGATATTTTTGGTGTGCATAATTTTTATTGAAGAGTTTTAAAAAGGAAGATAAAAACTAATATAAAGTAATATAAGAAAAAGAAAGCTAAAAATGCAAGGAAGGGGAAAAAAGTAAAAGAACATAAAAAGAAAAAAGGTACAAAAAATTCCAATCTTCTTTACTGCAGTTATAACTACAATTATAAATTTACCACTAACTCTACAATATAGGTCTCTTCACTCTAGAATCTGTCCTTTCTAATCATCAAACCATAAGTCATAATTTCATTTTTTGTGGTTAATGTAAAAAGTCCATAAGGGGTTTCTATTCAACAATAAACTTGAATATTGTCTTTTCTCTGGTCAAAAAAGTCAATCTAGCCACCTCAGCAAATTTCATTATCTTCATCCACCACTTCTTCATTACGACAAGTGACAAACCTTTCCATCTTTGTGTTATACAATAATCTAGGTGTAGTTATGTACACAAACAAAGTTCCATGACATTTTTTCCAACTGTGAATTTTGGTCTCAATTATATATTAGTCTTTAAAATCCTCCAAATCAGTGTGTGAATTTTTTTAGCTCTTTACAGGTCCACTGATCACCATATGATAAAATATCCCTTCTTGTTCCTTCATACATTCTGAGCAGTTTCTCTGTTGACAAATACCAATGATACATTATTTTATAACATTTATCTTTAAGATTATAATTTAGTGCAAATTTCAATCTTTTCAATCACATATTTCCTATTTTTCAATCTGTATATAATAACCAAAACCTTTAGCCCACTTTATAATACATTATTTCATTGTTCTTTTTCTGTTTTAAATTTCAGAAAATATTTATACATTTTAGCAATTATATGTTCATCATTTTTAACAATTCTATTTTAAACTCAGTCTTACAATGTTCAAAATTATAAATTGTTTGTCTACTTCAGATGTGGTATTCAGCAGGTTCTGACCAGTTCTGGAGAACCAGTAGCGGAAATTTTGAGTAGTTCTGAGAACTGGCAAATACCACCTCTGACTGGAGATTTTACAGTATCCTTCCCTTGCCATGCCCACCAAGCCATGTCCACAAAACGGGTAATAAAAAAATTGAATCCCTCCACTGGTCTACTTTCAATTTTTTCAATAATTGCAAATAAAAGAACAATTGACAACTATATTCCTCTGTTATCAGTTCTTGATGTTATCTTTCATTTCTTTTGACAAAAATTTTAGTATCTGATATTATTGTAGCCTTTTGTGTTTTTCTGTTATTTCTTGTCTTCAAAATGTTTCTGGTGCTGAGAGCCATAAAGGTGTTTTGAGCACAACCTGGGTTTCTATCTATTCCATATTGCCAATATGGCACATCTAAGGTGATGATTCTTAAAATCCACATTAAACTTGACTTTGTCATACCACAAATACCCATACCAGTCTCCCCTAAAAATTATTATCTTCCCCCCAAAAAGCAAGGATATAGGAGATCGTCTTGGAAAGCTAGTGTGATAACAAAGAATAACTTCTGATCTTCTGATAAATGCTGTAGATGTATTACATCTGGTCATTCTCCCTAGTATAGTTATTTTGTATGAGCCCCATAGCATGTTCTTAAAATATGGAAAGAAATATTTGTATCTGTGAATTTATTCCTGGAACAATTTTGTTTTTCTTTCTAACCTTTCTCCAATCTTTTATCTTGGGAATTATTTATTGTTTGCCATGCATAACCTGTTTCACTATCTTTATAAATTTGACTTGCCTTATCTGAACTTTGACATGCTTCTTCTATTTTGCCAGCTGCTATTGAGGTCTTCTCAAAGTAGATCATCCACCTTTCTATTGTAGATGTTCCCCAGTGGGCAAAACCTGATCTTGTCCAACCCCACAAATTTGAACTATTTTGTTTGTTTAAAAAAAAACAGCTAGCCCCCCGGATACAAAGAACTACCTGTGAAGAGTAAGAAAGAGCAGACATTCGTGTCATGAAACCAAATTACAACAAAACACTTTGGGAATGAGGGATAACAATATATCTGGAATAAAAATGTTAAATTCAATGGATATTTGATGGTATAAACACAAAATGTTTTAAATAAAGAGAGAAAGTGCTGCTATAGCAGCAGATACGCAAAGTACTGGCATTTATAAGTCTATAAAAGCTCTCACAGAGAGCAGAAACTCAGTGTGAATTCAAGAACTGGCAATTTTGCTTAAAGCAATAGATTTCAAAGAGATTTCCTTGGCTGTACATTAATGGGCATGGTTTGAATTCTTTTTATTCCCAGCATTCCTACTTTACACACAGCTCACAACTAATTGTTTCTCCTGATTCAAAGCAATGGCAGAGTTCTTCTGAAGCCAAATTCTTTAAGAAATACAGAGACGCAGGCATAACAACTGTCAAATTTCTGACAGTGCTTTGCTCTCTTTCAGCAAGAACCATTTCATCCTTAAAATACATTTCTGCAATAGTGAATTTTAAATACAAATTCCAGAGATTTATTTATTTTATTCATTTATTCATCATATTTATGCAGCTGCCCATCTCACAACCAAGTGACTTTGGGCAGTGTGCAACAAACATGGAATTATTCTAGCATGAGGCCAACACAATTCATCATTTTCACTAATATTTTTGACAATGTCAAAATAGTCACCTTTTCTCCCATTCATCTTGGTTTGCAGAATCCCCAAGTGGCTATTTACAGCACAAGATATCATGGTAAACTTTATCTAAACACTTGCATAGTGCAGAAAATTCAGACTCAGAGCATTTCTGAATATCATTCATTTATGGATAGATTGGAAATGTGGAACTTGGAATTCAAAACCTAAGCACACACATACATATATTATATATATTATACTTTCAGTTTACACATGACTCTGGATGGCTTAAAAACCAATAGTGTAACCAATTTAAAGACTGTAATAAAAATGGTCTGTTACAGGGAAGAAAAATATCTACTCAATAATTAATACTTCCTCAATACTCAGTTTTCTTAGTTTTTGTTAATCCAAGCATATCTAGGAATGGGCAATTCTACACTGATGATTCAGCATTAATTGTGTGTGTGTGTTTCTTTGGCAGAAGGTGTACATCTGAGGATACATTCACATATAATTAAGATCAATATTTTAAGTTTTTTTGTTTATAGTATTTACTCTTTTTAAAGTTAAAAGCAGCTTTGAAAAATCCCTTCTTATTGCTCTGTGTCTTTCGAAAGTTTTTTATGCCTACATTTTCCATAAGGGTTATAACTCTTGCATTGTAAATAGAAGGTTGCTGCTTTAAAACCTAATATTGCTTTTATTGTTTTCTTATCCTGGGCCTCCTATCTTTCTCTATGTTTTTTCCCTTTAAAAGACCTTCACTAGTGTTCGATTGTACTATTTTTCTAGCAACCTCAGGCGGAATAGTGTTATTCATAGTTCCCCTATAACCCTTAGGTTGGTTACTGAAAACTCAAAGCTCTACCAACAGGTCCTAATCTCCCTTCTTTTCATTCTTATCTTTAGGAACCAAATATGTGACTTCTCTATAGTGACATCAAAGGCCTGAATTTTCCTCAGACCTAACCTTCTTAATACCTAAGAAATGGCTATAATAGCTGGCTGAATGACTTTGGGACAGTCACTCTCTCTCAGCTTTTCCTGTTGTGGAAAAATAGGAAGAGGAATGTGTAGTAGGCATGTTCACCATCTAGAATTATTTATAAAATAAAGGCAGGCTAAAAATAAATAAAAATAAATAACCCAGATTACTTCTGATACAAATTTGAAGAACTCAGTCCATCGCTACTTTTATGGTTTATAAAATTCTTAATATACTTTTAAGCATACAAGTAATTCTCATTTAGTGATTGCCTTGCTCAGTCACCATTTGCAGTTATGACAGTGATGAAAAACTAACTACAACCAGTCCTCACATTTACAACGTTCATAACTCTGTAAAGCAAACAAAAACTGAAGAAAAGTCACATGCATACCTGTGGCTTTACTTAGCAACTGCTTCTCTTAATGACCAAGTTGCTGGCCCCAATTGTGGTCACTAAACAAGGATTACCTACATTGTATATACAGCATGTCATATATATTTCTCCCATAAATATGACAGGTCTCCAGAAATTCTTTGGGACAAATACACTGGAGTATATAAGACTTTTATGTGCTTCATTCCTCTTGAGAAAACTGCTGGGTTATTCAGGCACATCAATTTGGCTATCTGCAAAGTGTCAGAGAGGTTGGCAGCAGCCTTCCCAGAGCTGTGAAATTTTTCCCTGGCCTCCTCCCCCAACTGCATTGCTTGACACAGGCTGTGAAGCTCTGAGCCAAAATGAAAGGCTGGCACAATTCTCTCCCCCGCATCTCTACCTCCCCGCCTCCTCTCAAAAGTACTGTACAGGTGGTAAATGAGCTCCCATCCCTTATTAATTGGAAGACTTGAATGTTTTCCTGCTGTTCAGGCTGTCACAAGTGACTTTTTTTTCTGCTTGTGTGTGCTTGCCCTTTTGTCTTTGTAAAAATTGTTGAGGGCCCTTACCTAGTCATCTTTTATTCCCTGGAAGCTCCTTCCATTCAAAAGGAGTTTGGGAGCCCATCATGGCAGATCTTGGAAAGAAAGGAGCTGGGACTAATGAATACAGCTGAAAAGCCTTTCTTGCATTGTCCTTTTTGATTTGGCCTTGCCAGCGAGACACATGACAGAGAACCTCTTCCTTGTAGCAAAACATGGGAACAGAAAGGCAGGACAACAGAAGAGTCTGGGTTTAATCAACTGTAAAGCAGGCACAGCATCACAGCAAGGATAATGATTGATAGATAGATAGATGATAGATAGATAGATAGATAGATAGATAGATAGATAGATAGATAGATAGACAGACAGATAGATAGGAGATAGGAGGGAGGGAGGGAGGGAGAGAGAGAGAGAGAATATCCCCAGCATAAGGTGCAAACAGATCAGTGGTGGTGTTCTACTGATTTGGCCTGGTTCTGCTGAGCTGGTAGTGCTGCTGAGCAGTGGAGACTGAACCGGTTCTCTTTGACGCTCTGCTATTGGGCTCCCATACTAACCTTTATGTCCTGCTTTGTGCAGCAGCTGCTGAAGTGACAGGGAGAGTGCAGGCTTGCAGGAGGTGAGTCAGAAAGCCTCTGCACCTGCGCAAAGTGTGTGTTTGGCACACATGCACAGCGTACCCACTAAGCCACACCTACTGAACTGGTGGTAAAATATTTGAAATGCACCACTGAAACAGATGCAGCAATGGCCAGAAACACAAAACAGGTAAATAAAATAGCTTGGTACTAACAGCAGCTACCACAGCTGTGAACCTAAAATAATGAAGTACAAGAATAAACAAACACCTTAAACATGCCAGTTTATACAACAGATAACAGATAACAGATAATCAGAGTTGGAAGGGACCTAGTCTAGTCCAACCCCCTGCCCAAGCGGGAGACCCTATGCCATTTCTGACAAATAGCAGTCCAAGAGCTTTGGTGGCTCAGGCTGTAAATGCCTGCTCTTAAGATCCAGCTGTCTACAATTACTGTAGGCTCGAATCCCACCAGGCTCAAGGTTGACTCAGCCTTCCATCCTCTCGGGGTAGGTAAATTGAGGACCCAAGATTGTTGGGGGCAATTAGCTGACCTTGTAAAAATGCCGCTTAGTAATAAGCAGGCATATACAATGGAATGAAGGCTATTGCTGAGCACATTGGATTGTGCTCCAAAAATTGTAAGCCGCCCTGAGTCTTTGGAGAAGGGCGGCATATAAATGTAATTAAAAAAAAATAAAAAAAATCTCTTCTTGAAGGTCTCAAGTGATGGTGCTCCCATAACTTCCGAGGGCAAGCTGTTCCATTGGTGGATTGTTCTCACTGTCAGAAAGTTTCTCCTTATGTTCAGTTTCCATCCATTATTCCTTGTCTGGCCTTCGGGTGCTTTAGAAAATAGCTTGACCCCTTCCTCCCTGTGGCAGCCCCTCAAATATTGGAAGACTGCTGTCATGTCTCCCCTGGTCCTTCTCTTCACTAGACTAGCCAAGCCCAGTTCCTGCAACCGTTCTTCATATGTTTTAGCCTCCAGTCCCCTAATCATCCTGGTTGCTCTTCTCTGTACTTTTTCTAGAGTCTCAACATCTTTTTTATAATGTGAACAAAACTGAATGCAGTACTCTAGGTGTGGTATTACTAAGGCTTTATAGAGTGGTATTAGTACCTCACTTGATCTCAATTGTATCCCTCTGTTAATGCAACTTAGGGTTGCACCAATGCAATGACATATCCAATAATTGTACTAAATGAGTCTTTCCCTACCTAGGCATATTGGATTCAAATTCCTGTAATTCCATATCCACAAAAATTCATAAATTAATTAGAAGGATGTGATTCGGACTCAAACTGATGGCTGTTGTTTTGAATCTGAGACAAGCAGCTATGTAGAACTAAATGAGTACCAGGAATATAATGAAGAAATTAAGGAACTGGGAAAGCATTTGCTTTCATCATAGTTTAAATTGATTAACAGTTTTGGGGAACGAATAAATGATGTTTTGCTGTTGTTGAAATGGAGGCAGGGGTGACAAAGAATTTCACTGGAACTAGTCATACAGATTTTGGCTAGAACCTAGATTTAATTATTTAATTTGATTGGATAAAACTCTATTATAAAAATGTATTCAGTGAAGCTTTATTAGTTAAAACATACTAAATAACTGGATTTTTAAAAAAATGCTCAGCATTACAAAATAGTAAAGCAACTGGTTCAAACTGGAGAGCGATCTTTTCTTAGTGACCTCACAGCCCAGTTGTCAAAGGATCTAATTTCAAGGCCAGGCCTGGGGCTTCTTCAAAGTCATTCTGTTTCAGCCTGTCCTACCTTACCAGGCTGTGGAGAAAATGGGCTATGAGCTGCCTTGTGTTTTTGAAAAGTGGAAAAGAAAAATGTTTAAATCCAAGTGGAAGTGCGAACTAAAAGGATACTATAGTGATCTTGCCTTCAATTGCCATAGAATGAATTCTGGATGCACGCCCCCTCCCATCATCACTACAGAAAGAAAATAAAGGGGCAGGATTTTGACACAGCTCTCTCCCTCTCCCTCTCTCTCTCTCTCTCTCATTGTTCTATTCCAATTGGATGAGGTTGTTTATATGAAATGCTCTAAGAAAATATGAGTTGCCCACATCCACCCATCTGTAGTATTACCATCCATTCTGTTTTATAAACAGAAATCATTCTGGCATATATTGATCCAACCCTTTTCCCAAGTATAACATGTAGAATATTCCATGTTAAAAAGAAGAACTTTCAAAAACAAAAGTACAACCTGAAGGAAAATTGTCTGGTCACTGAATAATAAGTAGCTAACAATTTGCTGCAGTCAAAACGGATTGCCTGGAAAATCCTTCAAAAGAGGGGAGAGCATCTAAAGAACACAAGGTCTTAAAGAGTCTCAGGAGACTATTTGTTTGTTTGTTGTTTGTTTGTTGTTTTATCATAGAGAATAAAATGCAAACAGTAAAACAAACAAAATGAAACAAAAACAAAAGTATACATTCAATCCTAACAACAAAAAAGAAAAAAAAAAGAAAGTTAAGGATCCACCAACACTTGACCTTAAGTGGCTTGTGCTACAAAGCAGGTACTTAGCCTCAACATGGGAGAGGTTGCTGTGGAAGGTCTGATTGGCTTGTTCAGGAAGGTCATTAAAGTGATCCTGCTTTACTGGAGCTTGTATCCTAGGATAAATGATGACATCCAACTATTATTTATTATGATTGGTGAATTGATTAATTGTTAAAATATGCAGAGGTTTTCTGTTTGGTTGGTTTGCTCTTGCGCACTGCCCAGAGTCAGCTTCATGGATGGGGGTGTCTATAAATATTGTGAAAGGAAGAAAACTGTGTGGGGTGTTTGTGCTTGATTATTTCAGTCTACCATCTCTTCTTTTAGGAGCTCCTTTCCATTCCTCCTTAATCTTGGATTTCTGTCCCTCTTTTTTGTCCTCAAGTCAGCCAGCATTTGCCCAATTTTGAACATCTCAGATCTCAGTGAACCTTTTGGATCTTTTCCTAAGAATTTTCTCTCTCTTTCTTTTCCTTGAAATATTGTTTGTGCCGTGCTGTTCTTGAGGTTCTAAGCAGATGCATAAAGTCATTTTAGCCAAATAGAGTTTCACAGTCTGACAGTGTATAAATTGGTAAGTAGAAGCATGTGTGGGGGGTGGGATGGGGTTGGGGGAAGGCAGATACATAATTGGCAGGGTGGTGGGCAAGGCATTTAAATGCAAAGCCTCACCTGTTTTGTTTGTGTGTCATCAACAGAAAAAAAGGGTGTGGAGCTTGCATTTGTGATATTGCACCACTATGAATGCACCACATATAAGGAACTAGAATTCCCATGCATTGCTATCTTCTTTTTGAGAGGGTGGGGAAACAGATTTTAAGCTAAGGATATGAGGGCAACTCACATGTTTATAAACCTTTCTTTAACAGTTGCCACTAGCTGAACTGCTTCAACCAGCTTTGGAACAGACCTAAGCATGTCTATTATTGGTCCTCAAATAATATTCTGGGTTAGCAACCAGATATCTTAGGACTCTCCCACATTGCAAACTAAAATATTAACTACCAACCACTGAGGCTGTAGAAAACTGGGCTCACATAAAATTTTCCCTTCCTATAGAAGATCCTTGTCACAAGAACCCTGCTGCCAAATGGAGCTGTCCAAATTTATGGTATACAGTTCCTAACAAGGTGAGAACTCCCAGCATGTTTTTAAATTTCTCCTCTCAGTAAACATCACCAGCAGGCAGAAAACATCTACAAATAATTTTTCTTAAAATAAAATGAATCTGTAGCCAGAAGGCAGGTTTTGATAGCTTGTTAGACTGATAGGATTGGGTATCTTGTCAAAACTTGCTCATGTTTGGACCAAGTGCTTGGCAGAGGCTGTTCATAAAGAATTTGACTATCAGTTGACATCAGTTGTTAGATGGGCTTCTCTCAGACAGGGGATTGGTACTACTCTGGAATATTGCTAAAAATGCTAGATCCATCAAAAGCAGACCAATTTATAAGTGACAGGCATGGGGAGAGTTGCATTGTGAATTAAGTGGGGAAAGGTTATCTGTTTTTCTCTTGCTTCACTATACAGACCCTTCTACTGTTCTTCAGGCTGATTAGCTCTCTGATTTAGCATACAGACCTGGAATATATAGAAGCTGGTTTAGAAGAACTGGACTTTCCTGCTCCCAAAAACGAAGGGACCTTTAAAATAAACCTGGGGTTTGAAGGAGCAAGATTGTTCTCCCAAGTGGCCACTGAGTATCAGGCTGATTACACCCCTAAGGGGACCTGAAATAATGCCAGATTGTGTGCTTAAACAGGAAAGCATAATCTTACATCAGAATTGCTAAGGAAATTTTTCAGTGATCACAAATATGGATTGAAGATAAGATTTTATTTATTAAATTTATTTGCCACTCATCTCTCAATATCCAAAGCAACTCTGGCTGGCTTGACAATGATAAATTTAGGAGGACATAGTTTAAAAAAACAGAGGTTGCCATATGTTTATGTCATTGTTATATGGACTAGTATCAGGGGTGGGATCTGACCGGTGTAACTACCGGTTTGGTGATTTTACATTTTGCTGCACGTGCGTGTGTATATCATCATCATCTAGCTGCCTGGACAGCTAAGCAGCGCTGCGCATGGGTGCGCAGTGGTTGAAAAAGCACTTCTTTCCTGCTTTTTCAACCGCAGCTGTTGCACAAAGCAGCTGTGGTTGAAAATGCAGGAAATAAAGGTCAGGTGGGTGGGTGGGCCAAAACAGCAGCAGACATAGAACCGGTTATATGTATGCTCTCTGATTGCTGCTTTTCAGAGCAACCGGTTCTACAGAAGTGGACAGAACTAGTAGAATCCCACCCCTGACTAGCATCATCAATCAATTGGGCCTCTGAATGTGAATGAACCTTTAGTGTAAAATTACAATGACCATAAATGTAAAATAGAATTTATTTGAAAAGATCAACATTTGAGTTAGGTATGAATTTTCTGCTTTCTTCTGATCCTAAGATCCCTAACTGTGATGGTACTTTGCCCCTGTTCCTTCCTTCTGTTGATGCACCAAAGTTACAGAAATAAAACTCCTGTAAGTAAATATTATATCCAAGTAGAAGCCTAATATACTGACATCTTTCCTTACTTCAGTCTAAATGCAAGAAATCATTGAGAACTTTTAAAAGATTCTGAGGAAACTATGGTAATAAATCTATCTACCAGACTAAGGAAATTTCTTGGAGGGAAATGAAAAGAGGCACCAAACAATATGACTCCTGTAAATTCAAAGTGAAGTTTTTCCCCCAAGAAATCCCAGTTCTCACAAAGATAGATCTATTTTATTCATTAATGTGAAGAACAATAGTTTTAATGATAGAGCATATTTAATTTTGCTTTGATTTTCAATCAAAATCTCTTTTTGAAATAGAATCTTTAAGGGGGGAGGGAGAATTAACCCTGCATAATACCTCACCTATAAACCTTCCTATAGTTATAAATATGTCTTAATTCCACAGACATTAAAATAGAAGCATAAAGAATCAAAATATATATTTAAAATAGTTAAAGGAATATATAACATTTTATTATTTCAATCAATGGCAAACATGCAAGATTAATAATGAATGGTTTTCCCACATAAGCCTCTCAGAGAACTGCAATGCATTCAGCCTCAATATTTTTTGTTGCATCCATGAAAATTCATCATAAATAGCAGCAAACCAAGCTGTTTTATACTACCAAATTTTGGGATTGCTGAACTTTTTATAATACTCCCTCTTTCTGAAAAGTGTTGAATCCCATACAGACATTTCATATGTAATTTTGCATATTTTCATTGAACTGTTTTCTCTTTTTTATAAGGATCTTTTAAAATTTCCATTCATTTTTATCATTTGTTTCTGTGTTGTGTGCTCTTAGGAAAAACAGTGAATTACTGTTTGGTTTTTAGTATAGTAACTTACAATATACAGCAAAACATCGCTGGCTATTAGTTATGGGGAATTACGTTCTGATGCTTTATGATTGCCTTTCCCAACCTAGCATCCTACATATGCACTGAAATAGCCACTCTCAGAATTCCCCAGAGTCCTGCCTGATTGGAACTGTAGTCCCAACCCTTCTGTGAGCTGCATCTGAAATTTTACATTGGGTGATTTAATGATTAATCTCATGTTAAGTGTTTTAATTAAAATATAATCAGTACATACGTCATCTCTTTGTTTTAGTGTAAAACAGTGTTTCTCAACCTTGGCAGATGTAAGATGTGTAGACTTCAAATCCCAGGATTCCCCAGCCAGTCATGTTGGATGGGGAATTCTGGGAGTTGTAGTCCACACATCTGAAAGTTGCCAAGGTTGAGAAACACTGAGTTAACAATGAATCAATAAATCAAAGGTAACATTAAATTAAAACTACAGAATAGTTATGTTAGTCCCAAATGTGTGGCCTCTCTAGCTTTGTGGTTTTTACTTTGGGCGTTCATTTATTATGGTTTTCTTTTCCTTCACTATCCTCTGCTTTCTGACAAATCCACAAAAGTTCAAAGGGGACCAGTTCTGAATTCTGAAAAGCTCTTTTGTGGAAAAAAGGAGGATGGAAATAAAACCTACTACTCTGGAGTGAAAACAAGCAGCTCAGCCTTTTATAGAGAGAGCTATCAATATTAAACAAGCATAATTGGTACCTTTGGGATAGCAACTTTCCTTGTTCTCTTGAGGAATGTCTAATGATTAAGGCATGCCTGAGTTACCATCTTCTTGGTGCAGCTTCTGTGGCATGTGTGCTGTCCAAATAGGAAGCCATTAATTATTCTTTTCATTATGGAGGAAAGCAAAGCAAAACATGGGGGGGGGCTGTAAAAGCAGTTTCTCCCTTGTTTTTGAAAGAAGCACCTGGTGGAGACGATGATGATGATGATAGATATTGTGGCTGTCAAGCTATCAGAATATTTCTATGATATAGCCTCTTTGTTATTGACTATGCTACTGATTACATGTATTGCATGTAAAGGGGATTACTTTTCTGATTTCCAATACTTTTCAACCTTACTTAAAATATATACTAGACTTATCCAAACTGTTTTAAGTATTTCCAGATTTATATATTTTGTTTTCACTTCCCAAGTGTAGGGCTAGCACTGCTCCCCCCCTCCAGCTCTTGTTCTTGTCTTTTTTTCCCCTCTGATATTAGCTTCTATATATTTCCTGGCCATCTGTGCTGCTTCTCACCTTTCAAGCTGATCAATAATTGAATGTCTTCTCCTCCCCTCCTCCACCAGTTTCATAACTAAATAAACATTTTCCTTTCACAACAACAAAAAATACATTGCTAGTTCCTCTTACCAACCATATGCCCATATATTATTTTGTGTCCATTCTTTGGATGCAAAAATTCAGACACCCTTTCATCCAGTCTCTGCTGCATAACAAACCTTTCTTATTCGTGATGTTATTCTCTATGAGAGAAACCATGGTTAAGAAGTTTAGTAATAAGCAGGCATATACAATGGAATGAAGGCTATTGCTGAGCACATTGGGTTGTATCCCAAAAATTGTAAGCCGCCCTGAGTCTTCGGAGAAGGGCGGCATATAAATGTAATTAAAAAAAAGTTTGATTAATTAATTCATTCATTCATGATAGCAATTCTGTGTATGTGAACCTTCCTTAACTAGTTCTGACCATGCCAGCAGATTGTTATGACAGGCAAATTATAGAGTTATGACAGACAGAAAAAAAAATCAATGTTTTAATGCAAGAATAAGAGAAACTTCAGGAAGAAAATACTGTACTAAAGAGCTATGTGTTAGGAGGGTAGTTTCACTGCAACTGCTGGCTGCTACAAATCCCAGGAATTGGGAGCTGTATGGTATTGCTTCCAGTTGGAATAGCTCCTGTCCCTTGAAATGCAAGGCAATGCAATATGGCTACTTCTGAAAGAGTGCTTATGGATTGTAATGTTCTTCCTGTATCCAGAGATAAAACAACACAAAAAAAATGCATTGGCCATATTTTTTTATTATGATGTAATATGTTCAACAGAGGGAAGGTCACATGCTACTCAGACTCACCTTCCTCTGAAAGACTTCAAGAAGTCCTACTTCCAGATATCCTTCCTTCCCCAAGCACTAATCAATCCTGATTGTCATATCCAATCCAAAGCAGAATTCTACTATCAAAGAAGTGAAAATCTTCAACTCCATCTTCTATGAAAGAATGTAGAACATCTGAAAACCAACATGGCGGCTCCGGGGGTTGGGAGTGGGGGGCACCGTTCTACGGTGGTTCTCCTCCTACCTTTTGGGCCACTCGCAGTCAGTGTTGGCAGGAGAGCAGAGATTGGCACTGAGGCCCCTCACTTGTGGGGTGCCGTAGGGGTCGATTCTCTCACCTCTCCTGTTTAACATCTACATGAAACCGCTGGGTGAGATTATCCGCGGCTTTGGGGTGAGGTATCACCAATATGCGGATGATACCCAGCTTTACATCTCCACTCCAAACCAAATCAGTGATGCTCTCTCCGTGATGTCCCAGTGCCTGGAGGCGGTGCAGGTCTGGATGGGGAGTAACAGACTCTGGCTCAATCCAGCCAAGACTGAGTGGCTGTTCTTACCAGCATCTCGGTCTTCAGTGGATGTGCCATATTTGGTCATGGGGGGAGAGGTGTTGCCCCCTGTGGATAGGGCGAGGAATCTGGGCGTCCTTCTGGATTCACAGCTCAGTTTAGAGGAGCAAGTGGAAGCTGTGGCCAGGGGGGCTTTTGCCCAGGTTCGGCTGGTTCACCAGCTCCGCCCTTATCTGAGCCGAGATGCCCTTCGAATGGTCACTCATGCATTCGTCACTTCCAGAATCGACTACTGCAACGCTCTCTACATGGGGCTGCCCTTGCGGACCACCCGGAGGTTGCAGCTGGTGCAGAATGTGGCTGTGCAAGCTGTGATGGGGGTGTCCCGATACTCCCATGTTACACCCCTCCTGCGCGACTTGCACTGGTTGCCGGTTGCCTCCGGGGTTGCCTTCAAGGTGCTAGTAACAACTTATAAAGCCCTAAATGGCTAGGGTCCAGGGTACTTGTGGGAACGCCTCCTACCAACATCACACTCTGATTGCCCCATGTGCTCCCACAGGAGGGGCCTCCTTGGGATTCCGTCGGTTAGACATTGTCGGCTGGCGGTTCCCAGGGCTAGGGCCTTTTCTGTGGGAGCGCCCGCCCTATGGAATCAGCTCCCCGTGGATCTCTGTTTGGCCCCTGATCTCTGCTCCTTTTGCTGAGACCTGAAGACCTGGTTGTTTCAGCAGGCCGGTCTGGATTGACCCAGGGGTGGGTTATTTTAGTTGTTTTAATTTAATTTAAATTTTTTAATTGATTCTAGACTTGTAGTTGTTTAATTCAGTTTTATTGTAATTTGTATGGTTTTTTAAATGTTCGCCACTCTGAGTCCTTAGGGAGAAGGGCGGCATACAAGTCTAAATAAATAAATAAATAAATAAATAAATAAATAAACTTGGCTGGAATACTCATACCAGAATCAAAACAAACAAGTTAATTTGTTCATTTCAGGAAGATGGAAATTATCATTTGCATTTTAAATTTTATTTTTATGATGTGTTATTTTTCTAAAACTTTGTTTCACTTTGTAATTGCTGCTTGATTTCTGTCCCTGCCACCCATATGAAGGTAATCAGCCATCCAAAACTTGGCAAATATTTTCCTCACTACTTGCAATTTCTACTATAAGTACCTATTAGCTTCTGTATGGAAAGGCCTGTTGTCAGCTTAAAGTAATCAAGCTGGGCTGTAAGCCAAGGAAGGCTTCCCAATTCGCATCCACCAAGTTAATGGACTAGACTAGGCTCCGCCTTGGCAGCTTGTAGCTGATTCTTGCTTCTCAGTTCTCTGCATGAGCAACTGCTTCTCTGCAGAATCTTGTATTAATTGCTGCTGAGGCTAAGAAACATGGCTGACAGGATGAGCACATTGCCGACTGGCATAATGTGATAGAATGAAGCCAAAAAGAATGTTTTCCCAAAAGAGCTCTTTCTCTTTTATGGTTGACATAACTTCCTCTTGAATGCTCTTTCTGTCTACATCATTCCATGCCCACAAGGGCTCAGATTGTCCTTGAGTTTCTACAGAGATATGCCATACAGATGGCTCAAAACCTTTAAAATCTGGTGGAAGTCTTCAGGTGGCATTGGAGAACTTTTCGACATACTGTAAAGTGTCTGGATATAATGGACTGTGAGAATAACCTTGGGAGCCAGGATGAAGAGCTGCAGCATGGACAACAATCTGATAAATGAAATCCGAGGCCATAGCAGGAATATAATTGAGTAATTGTCTCATAATTGACCCTCCGTAGTATTCTGGAATGTAAAGGCAGGAAAGGTAAAGACATCTTCAGTCTTGCAAGTTTCTATTATAGTAACCTTATAATAGTAGTATTATAATTCATAATTTTGGTTTTCTGGTCTGGACTACTTTGAAGAGCTGACATTGGTACAAACATATTGAAGAAAGTGACAGAATTAACCTCATTAATATCTAGAAAGTCTATGGTTCCATGGTCATATTCTTCCACTCTCCTTAAGTATTCCAAGCATTCAACAAATACATAACCAAGTTCACATTTTCTGATGTCCACAAGATCCTCAAATGATAGTGTGAGTGGGGAAGATTATGGTGATGGTCAGAAAGGGATGAAAAAAAATGAATGCTACAAAGTGTCAAATAGGTGTCTTCAATTGGAAGTATTTATTTATTTTATTTGTCAGCAAATATTAGATAGCAGGTATGAGTATAAACATGATTATGAATACATGAAATGGATACGAATAAAAAGGAACATTAGGACAGGGACAGTAGGCATGTTGGTGCGCTTATGCATCATTTCCTTGGGGATAAATTGTTCTTGATTTTGTGAGATATAACTGTTGTGGAAAAAAGACGCAGTGAAATTAGGAACCAGAGTGATTGGAGATAGATGCAACAGAATAACTTTATTGGCATGTGCAACTAGTTATCACTGGACTCCTTGCCAAATAAATGAGCCCCCAAACCTACAAGGTTACAAGTTATGTATCTTCTCAAATGATCCATAAGAATTACAAAGGCAATGTAAATTACAGTATGGCTTTTACAACCTGGTATATAGCATCTGATATGAACATATTTTACTGTGAGCTGACCCAGAATGTAACAGATATGGGAATAAACTTGGGAGATGCGGTGGGGATGGGGGGGGGGAGCCTGCAACTGTATAACAGATGGATAAAGAAACTCAGATAGGATTCTCCTGTCTTACCAAGATTTGTACATTCCAACTTGCAAGATTCTATTAATGTAGTCCTACTATAAAGTAGAATTAGCCCACCTGGTTGTTTCCTGTCTGGTCTACCTGGGAAGGTTTACATCAATCTTGCAAGTCTGAAAGTCCTAGGAGATCATTAAATTATTCCAAATTCTTTCTGGAAAAAGTGGTAGGGGGCATCTCTAAATAGTACTCAATGGTGATTCAAATAATCATTCATGTGATGGTGCTCAGGTAAGAGTCCTTCCTTCTGAATAAAGAAAACTTGCAGTACTGGAAGCTTGCTAGTATTAGTGTTAAGTACAAAAAATGGAGGACAATCCATTTTCCTTAGAAGCTATTGAAAAGGATGGTTCTTTGAAGCAAGAAAATACTTGTACATGGGAAGAAAAACCTAGCATTTTAGGATACAACTTCTGTATTATTATTTTTTTCTGAAGGAAACGAAGTATTCTGCCAGAAAGAAGAGTGAGACAAGAATGACCACATTAATTTCCTGGAATTCTCTTGAAAATTAAAACATACAAATAGTTCTATCCATTACAATAACAAATACTAAAAATCAATACTACTAATAAAATCCTTTTTAAAAATGGAATAATCTAGTCTGGCATTTTAAAAAAAATCAGTGTGGGCATGAGATGCATCTTCCTAGGAAAGGTGTTCCTCAACCAGGACTTCACAATTGAGAAGATGTTCCTCTTGTAATCACCAGTTATATACAGGCTTTTACTGAGTTATTATGGCCCAAGTTGTTCAAGGTTGTAAAGATCAGCATCAATCCTTTGAATTGGGTTCAAAGCATGTGGAGGGTAGGCAATAGATGATTGAATGATGACATAAGTCATTTTTGCACTAGTGACTTACAACCTCTTCATAGCATCGCCCAGCTATCATTGAAGTGATATAGCACCTGTCCACATTACTGTTATTTTGGCACAACAATGGTTGGGTGACTCTAGAAGATGCAATAAATCACTAGTGTGGAAATGATAATAATTTAGAGAAAGCGACAATTTTTCTCCCATGAAATCTAAGTCCTTGTGTTATTTTAGCCTAAGGATAACATTTACAGTTTTCACCACAATAGAAATGCCAAACACTTAACAGTCTTCTGCAAATAATTTTATCCTGAATTCTGACAAGATTAGTGGGATGGGAAACAAAGAATCAAAGTTATGTGTTTCCAATTACCATAGGAGTAGGAGTGGGGGTGTCATTGCTATGTTCCTTCTCAGACTGATGATTAAAGAAAAAAAATTGATTCACTTTTAACTTTAGAACATATGGCCAGATAGAATTAGGTTGATTTTTTTTTCTAGGAAGCAGAAGGAAAAGCTGCATAGTGAGATTGTCATGGTCTGTTGTTATCCTGAATCAGTATATATTTTTCTTATAAAACATACTCCTCACATCTATAGGAGAATACTTTGTACCACTAATTGGTATCTTTCCTTTGCTTATGGTGACAATATGTGTGTGTCACACAGCTATTATTTGAAGTGGCCTTCAAAATCAGTTACTGATACACCTATCAATGGAACAAACTGTTTTGAATTATTCAAATGTCCCCTTTTTAACTTGTTTTAACAGTCCATTCTCTTATTTTAGAGCAGACACATACATCCATTTACTAAGGGGATAACTCATAAACTAGCAGAGAGCTAGCTGATTCTTGAATGATAATGTGCACAATATTGTATAGTCTGTTACCTATTTACTTTCCTCTTATATTTTGCCAGCAGAATATCAGAAAACCCATGTAAGCAGATTCACCTGGAATGATTTGGTTTTTCCACCTATGGTCTTCATAAGATTGGTGAGTAAAACTTGTTATTTTTTAATCCAACCTCAGTTCATATTTTGAGTATAATTATTGTTTTGTTCATTTTTTGTCATTCCCAACCTACACATTCAATAGGATGAACTAGAATAAGGGAATAGAAATTTTCATTAAACAAGTAGACCCTGCCATTTCAAATTTCAAATTATGTTTTATATTTTGAAATGCTTCCTACATTGAAAAACAAAATAAATAGGAACTTAACACAGAAAGGGGAGGACTGTGTTAGACTATTTCTTTTTCATGCACTCCCTGTTACTTACAAGAAATCCTGGGGTTTCTACTATTCAGTACATTACATGTGTATAAAATGCTACTCTGCACTTTCTGGTGCATATGCATATGCCTACCACCAAAAAGGCTGGTACAAATAATTATTGCCAAAAGCATCTTCCTCCTCCTTCTCTTGTTCTTCCTCTTAATAATGACTTAAGTGATAATGTTTACTACTGTTAAGTTTGCATGAAGAGTCAGACGCGAAGAGCTTCAGTGAATAGTTTATTAAGTGACTACAGCTCGAATGGACCCGACTTGGCTGGGCTACGGCTGCTTCTTATAGCCAGCAGCCGTAGTTGCCAGCCAATGGGAGTGCAGGGTTTTTCCCGCACTATTTAAACCAATCCCATTTGACATTTTACAAGAACAGTTCAAAATAAACCAATAACATTTAAACCTACATACATAACACCCCGCCCCACTAGGTTCAGTCCATACCAAACCCCAACTTATCTAATGTATTCTTTTAAATAGGTGGGGCTCTTGCATGTACGTTGAGACCTTCGTGGTTCAGAAGTTTTTACATTCTCATCCAGTGAGAGAGGAAATGTGTCTGCTGACATTTCCCCATTGGGACTCCCTGTGAAAGAAGACCCTGTTTGACTGTTAGAATCTGGTCTTCCTCCCAACCCATCTCCAGCCCAATGTCAGCACCCAAGTCAGGTAGTGATGTACAATCTTCCACTTCTAAGGATGGATTTTGGCATTGTGACAGGGATGGTTCCTGTCATAATGGCTCATTACACATGGGGTTGATTCTTGCTTGCTGATTTTCCTCCTGTTCCTCCCCTTCCCCTAGAATTGACATCAGGTGAGGGAACTAGAGAGAGACAAGGGCGATGTTCCTGAGAGAACCTGGATCTAAGTTGATCAATGTGCCTGCTCCAGAGGAGTCCATCCTCTGTTTGCACCCTGTAAGAACGAGGGCCTGTGATCTGAGTTATCTCAGCAGGAATCCACAAAGGTTCACCTAAGAGGTTCTTAGCATAAACAGAATCACCCACACTGAATGTGCGAACTTTGGAAGTGGAATCTAGTGGTGCGTTGGGTGCATAAGTGGGATGAAGGCGGTCAAGGGAAGACCTAAGTTTCCTACCCATCAACAACTCTGCTGGGGATAAGTTATTAGATGGGCTAGGAGTGATGTGCTGAACACTAAGAAGTTTTTCAACCTTCTCAGTGATGTCCCCAGGACCCAGTTGCTGAAGCTTCTCTTTGGTAAAACGTACCATGCGTTCAGCCCGGCCGTTAGCCAAAGGGTGCCCAGGGGCAGTAAGGGCATGTCTGATACCCTGTGGTGCTAGATAGGATTCAAAGAGGTTAGATGTAAATTGAGGGCCATTGTCAGAGACAAGAACATCAGGTAACCCATGGGTTACAAATAGTTTTCTGAGCTGCTTGATGACAGCATCAGTTGTGGTGGATGTCATGGGAAACACCTCTACCCATTTGGAATATGCATCTACTATAATAAGAAAGGTGTGCCCTCTAGTAGGACCTGCGAAATCAATGTGGATCCTAGACCATGGGCCTCTAGGACATTTCCATTCCTGTGTGGGGGTGTGAGATGGGGCAGGCCTGACCACCTGGCAATTGGGACAAGATGCAACCCAGTTTTCAACCATTTTGTCAATACCTGGCCACCATACATAACTCCTGGCCAATCCCTTCATCCTTACAATACCAGGATGACCCTCATGTAACATTTCCAAAACCTCTCTTTGCAGTTTTGCAGGAATAACCACCCTGTTACCCCACAAAATACATCCTCTTAATACAGATAATTCAGTTTGCCTGGACTTAAAAGGTTGGGCAAGGTGAGGTAGATCTTGAAGAGGCCAACCTTTCTTAATCCAGCCTATAACAGGAGCCAACACAGTGTCTTTGGCAGTCTCTGGCAATTTCAGCAGCATGAACTGGAAGCTTGGCAACAGTTTCTAGGAAAAAGGTGTGTGTTTCAGGTTCAAGTCCTCCTTGTGGCAAGGAAGTGGGCAACAACTCAGTGCATCAGCATGTCCAATGTCCTTGCCAGGCCTGTGAATCAGTTTGTATGAATAAGCAGCAAGAAATTCAGTCCACCTCAGCATTCTTGGTGACAGGATAGTAGGTGTAGGCTTGTCTCCTGCCACAATGCCTAACAAAGGTTTGTGATCTGTAACAATGGTAAATGTTCTGCCATACAGATATTCATGAAATTTCTTAACAGCTGCAACAACTGCCAATGCCTCTTTATCCAATTGGCTGTAATTCCTCTCTGCTTTGGTCAAAGTGCGAGAGTAAAATGCAATAGGGGCTTCTCTCCCACTGGGAAACCTGTGGCTCAAAAAACCCCCCACTCCAAAAGGGGATGCATCACAAGTCAGTACAACAGGCAAATTCTCAGAGAACTGTATCAGTACAGCATCAGACGTGATTAGTCTCTTAATACTGTTAAATGCTGATTGTTCCTTCCTCCCCAGACCCAAACAGACTTCTTATCCAGTAATCTGTGCAAAGGTTCAGCAATGGTTGCCTTTTGAGGTAGGAACATGTGATAAAAGTTAATAAGTCCAAGGAAAGCTTGCAAATCTGTTTTGCATTTAGGTTTAGGGGCTTCTTTGATTGCTTTAACCTTGGCATCAGTAGGGTGGATGCCATGCTTGTCAATCATGTAGCCCAGGAACTCAACCCTGTCAGTCTTAAGTGTGCATTTTTCTTCCTTGACTTTTAACCCCGCTTTCCTGAATCTGGTAAGGACTTCTCTGAGTCTTTCTTGTAGCTGAGTGTCATTTTCAGCAGAGATTAACACATCATCAAAGTAAGGCACTACCCTGGCAGTCCTTGGAGCATTCTTTCCATAAGGCTTTGAAAAATGCCTGGTGCCACGCTGACTCCAAATTGTAACCTTTTACATTTGAAGGCACCTCTATGAGTCACAATGGTTTGGGCCTCTGCAGTGGCATCATCAACTGTTAGTTGTTGATATGCCTGGGCCAAGTCCAGTTTGGCAAAGACTGTACCCCTGCCAAGTGAATGTAACAGGTGATGCACAACTGGAACTGGATATGTGCTCTGCTGCAGCACATGGTTCAGTGTCCCCTTATAGTCTCCACAAATTCTTACTGACCCATCAGCCTTGACTGGTGTGACTATGGGTGTCTCCCATCTGGAGTGGTCAGTGGGCTCTAAAACCCCTTGAGCAGTTAACTTATCTAATTGTGCATCAATGTTTTCCTTTAAAGCAGATGGAACCCTCCTGGGCTTTAAACGAATTGGGGCACCTTGGGATCTAGTTGAAAGTGATAGGGGTCCCCATATACTTGCCCAATCCTTCGCTGAAGTCCTCTGGAAACTCAGACTTCAAGGCCTCCTCCCATTCAGAGTTGCTCAAGTGATTGATGCCAGTCACCTCGATGCCTAGTGGCTTGAACCACTCAAGTCCCAGCAAGCTTGGGCGATCCTTGTCCACGATGGTCAGGGCAAACGTTTGTGTGGCCTTTAAACTTCACGTTGAAATCTCTTGCTCCAACTACTGGAATCTTGTTCCCTTGGTAGTCTTTAAGAGTCAGTGCTTGCTTCTGGAAATGTTTCTTCTGAATGTTGGGAAGTAGCCTGTGAATAGTGTCCCATGACACCATAGATAAATAGGAGCCTGAGTCCACTTCCATTTGGCAAGGCCTTCCTTCAATGAATACCTTCACATGTACTTTTCTGCTTCTCAAGGGTGAAGAATGACCAATGGTAATTGTTTGATGAGTTTCATTCTTTCCATTTGCTTCTGAGTTGTGCCCCATCTTTTCAATGAAGTTGTTGGGCTTGAAATCCTTTTCAGGGAATTTCTTCCTACTAGGTGGAGTTCTGGATGATTTGCAGACTCTGGCTAGGTGACCTCTTTTCTCACAATGTAGGCAGATGGTGTCTAAAAACTTGCATTCAGTGCGGGGTGCCCCCACAGCCTCTGCAATTAAATTCTTGCCTCTTTTTCCAGGGTCTTTCCTTTTCTTCTCCATTCTGAGTCTAAAATTCCTTCTTCCACCTCACTGCAATCTGAATCAGAGTCTATTTGCTCGCAATGGGTTGTTGTGGATTTTTCCACATCAAGCCATCAGAATGGCTTGAGGCCTTGTTAATCTTTTTCATGGCCACTGCTGAGGACTTGGTGGCTTCCGCTGAAACAGCTTCCTCTATGGCCTCCTTAAACGTGATCTTAGGTTTCATTAACAGTTTGCTTTGTAAGACCTTATCTTTGAGGCCTAGAACAAACCGATCACACATGGCCTCTTCTAAGTTGGTAAACTCACAAGCACCCCCAATGTCCCTTAAACTTGCCATGAAGTCGTTAACATTTTTGCTTTCCCCTTGAACCCGACGGTAAAACTCGTGTCTCTTAATGAGGCACGATACTTGTGGGGTGTAATGGGCTCTTAAAAGCTTTTCCAAATCAGGCCATTCCATTACCTTCAAGTCTGCAGCTCCCACCAATGCCTTCGCCATCTTGAAGACTGCCGGACCGCAGTGCGTGAGAAATACCGCCCTCTTCCACTTCTCAGGTATATCGGCGAGGTCATTTCCTTCCAAGTACATCTGGAAGCGATCCGCATACAATTCCCAGTCTTCCGCCACCAGATCGAACGGGGCTCGGGGGGTGTTTAGCGCAGCCATCTCGCTCTTCTGCTTGTCTTTCGCGTTGTCTCTTCTTCAGGGCAATCCCACCTTCGTCGCCAGTGTTAAGTTTGCATGAAGAGTCAGACGCGAAGAGCTTCAGTGAAGTGTTTATTAAGTGACTACAGCTCGAATGGACCCGACTTGGCTGGGCTACGGCTGCTTCTTATAGCCAGCAGCCGTAGTTGCCAGCCAATGGGAGTGCAGGGTTTTTCCCGCACTATTTAAACCAATCACATTTGACATTTTACAAGAACAGTTCAAAATAAACCAATAACATTTAGACCTACATACATAACAACTACCATATTGTTTCTTTTATTGCTGGTATTCTAGGTACTTTTGGAAAGTGGAACATAAAACTTTGAATCAAAGGAAAGGTGTTTTTTGGGCGGGGAGGGGGGGAGAGATTCAAAGACAGGAGGTCAAGTCACAGAATGTGTAATAGAGGCTGTACCATTTCTATTATTGAGCTCTCTGTCTGATTTTTCTCTCCCACCTCCCCTTCTGACTCTTCAGCCTGAAAAATTTAACTCATTTTAGATTACATAATGGGCTCCTTAGGGAACCGAGGATTCACCTGCTTGTTTTGAGTATAAAAAAAGCTGCCAAAGTGAATTAATAATGGCTGGTGTACACAAAAACACAATTAAAGGGAAATGGCATTTAGCTGAGAAAGAACAGTGAATTCCAGGCTGGACAAATTTCTATTCTTGTCACATACCAACTAGTTATTCCTTTTCCAGGGTTGGCTTTAGTTTCAGTTGTGAGAAAGATCAACCCCATAAACTAACCAGTGGCAGCAGATATACTCTAAAGGATTGGTGATACATTTTTCCAAGCCCTGCCAGATGCTCGCTGTAAGACTACTGATGTTAGGAATATGGTGTAGAATAGAAGACCAAATACTTTGAAAACTGACAATTTAGTTAAGCATGTAAGGGATATAGTAGTGTTTAGTCCCACAGGTATCTTTGTCAGGTTCACAGCTGTTCTGACTGGCTGGGGAACATCTCTAGCACAGACTCAGAATTCAGTGTTTTCCCCCCAGTCCTGAACCAACTTAAGAAATAGCCTCTGCTTTAAGGAGAGAATGATTTCCCACTCCACTCTGTCTTGAGTCTTCATTATGGTACCTGAGTTGTACCATGATAAATATTCTGGCTATCTGGCAGATAACATTGCTCAGATCTGCTCCAACTTGAACTCCATCTCAGCAGGTCTAGACAAGGTAGCTAGACTTTGGTCTTGTGTTGTCATCTGGGATGAATTTGAACCAGGGACTCATGAGAAAGTGGGCAGGATCTTCTGTGCTACTAGTTTAGATTCCAGGTCTCTCCTTAGTCATGAAAATGATGAAGGAGGTGAACTACAGGTGGGCCTAGGCTGTGGTATCTGCCTCTTTGAGTGGAAGGAGATATGTTTTGCCTTATAAGATGACTGTAGATGACTTGTGCTGGAGACAGGTTGGAGTGATGCATACAGCCTTTGCCTTTTGGTCTCTCAGTGGCTTTCAGTACCCTCAACTATGATAAAACTCTGGACTGGCTCAAGGGTTAGGAATGGATGGGACACCATTTTACAGTGGTTCCCTTTTTCCTTCATGTTCAGTCCTATTTCATATTGATTGTGGAGGGGGAGTCATACCTAGGCTGCAGACTCTATTTTCCTTCCTATTCAATATCTACATGCAACCATTGGGTAAGGTCATCCATCAGTTTGGAGTTTGGTATCATTACCACACTGATCATATTTTCTGACTCATGGCTAGACAAGTGGGGATGTCAGGGTCCTCTCTAAGTTCCTGCAGGCTGTTTGGCCTGGAAGATACCATCTCTGATTCAATCCTCCCAAGATTTGGATTTGGGATATTCTATCTTTGACCTTGAGTGAGATTGGACTTCCTCATTCAAGAGTGGTGTGTAATCTGGGATATTTTTTAATACTTACATCTCCTGGTTGATAATGATAAAAAGGCTTATGCACAGCTTCATCTGACTCGTACTCACTTTCCTCCCTTCAGCAGCCCCTTCAGACAGTCACTCATGCCTTAATCGTCCCACAGCTTGACTATTTGTAATGAATTTTACATAGGACTTTCCTTGAAGATGCATTCTTAATTGATTCAGAATTCAGCAGCACAAGCAGTTACAGGTATACTGGGCAGTTATGGCCATATTTAGCAATCCATACTATGCCCATATGGACAGCTTCACTGGTTGCTTCTGGGTGTAATTCAAGACATTGTTTATGGCTCATAAAGCCCTATATGCATAGGGCCCAGATGCCTGCATAGCTGATTCATGTTGACATGACTGGCACAGTCCCAGTTCTTTCCATTCATGCCCACACTCCAAACTGGAAGTCCTTACTTCAGCCAGAGTTTTATAAGAAACTCTACACTAGATTGAGGATGAAAGAACAGAATTTAAAACCTCTCAGGAGCTGTGTTAGACATCCTTCCCTTCCATGCAAAGAATTTATATCCAGTAAAGGGGATGTGTTTAATTTGTTTCCACAAAGACCTGACTTGGACTGAAATGATTTATATATAGGGGGTTTATAGGAAATGATTTATATAGGGGGCGTGCATAAGCACACCAACGTGCCTACTGTCCCTGTCCTATTGTTTCTTTTTATTTTTCTTATATGTATCCATTTCATGTATTCATAACTATGTTTATACTTATACCTGTTATCTTATAATCGCTTGACAAAATAAAATAAATGAATAAATAAATAAAAATATACCATTTAGGCTTCTGTGGTTTATTGTGGAACTTTGATAGACCCAATGGAAATAATTATTTTCTCTGCCAAAACTCAGTGGAGCAGAAGCCAGCAGTTCTGCCCATCCTTAATTACAGCATAACATGACAAATCAATTTCAGTGGGGTTTGATTGTTTGATCAATGTTTAATATTTGCAGGTATGATGGAAATAATTATCAAATAGTGTTGGCGTGCATTTCTACCTAGTCATTCTTCCCAAAGTTGACCTTTACTGCTGAATATTTTTGTCCTACTTGAAGCAAAGTCAGGAATACCTGCTTGTCAAAATATACAAAATATACATCATCAAAATAGTTCTTGATGATGTAAAACAAAATTGGTGGAGAGAGTTACACACCCAATATTTTATTTCATGGCTAAAATATTAATGTGATATTTTATATTAAAGATTAGGGCCTTTTTATAAAATATACATCAGTGGTGGGATTCAAATTTTTTTTACTACCAGTTCTGTGGGTGTGGCTTGGTGGGCATGGCAGGGGAAGGTTACTGCAAAATCCCCATTCCCTCCCCACCCCACTAATCTGCTTTCCAGCTCTGTTCTCCTGTGCAGGGCAACAAAAGAAGACCAGTCAATCAGCTGGGACTTGGGAAGCAGAGAATAAATGGGCCAGTCAGAGGGGGTATTGGCTGGTTTACCGAACTACTCAAAATTTCCACTACTGGTTCTCCAGAACTGGTCACAATCTGCTGAATACCATCTCTGATATACATACATACATACATATATATATATATATATATATATATATATATATATACACACACAGAGTACACTAACAAGACCTGATCAAAGAGGCCTTTAGATGGAATTGTCTAGGTGCCTGTTGCACCTGTTCCTGGATCAGATGACTGATGGACCCTGGTCATTTCCTAATCAGATTACAGCAACGTGCTCTACATGGAGATGCCCTTGACAATCATTCAGGAGCCTCAGCTGTGCAGAAGGTGGCAATACAGACAATTTTGGATGCTCTACAACACAACTACAGCTTGAGCTATGCTACAGGTATAATTCAAGGAGCTGGTTATCAACTTTAAAGCCTTACATGGCAAGGAGCCCAGTTACTTGTAAGATGGTCCATCCCTGGGGGCTGTGCCAATTCCAACAAATCCAAAAGGGAGGACATACTCTATGTCCACTCAGTCAAAGAATGTCATCTTGCAGGACCAAGAAATTGTGCCTTCTTTGTCACAATGACTGCCCTATGGAACAATGTCCATCCTGGGATTCAGATGGCCCATGCCTTCTTGACCTTTGGGAAAGTTGATAAAACTGGCTTTACTCTCAGGCATGAGGGCCAGGATGTTAGTGGAGGCCAATATACTGTATGCATATTGACTTTTGTGGAATTTTTTTAGGTAGCATTTCAGTTACTCTTCCTTGCATCCGATTATTGTAAATTGGTTATAAGCTTTTTTAAATATTGTTTTTGTATGAATTATTTGCTACCTAGAGACATGTATCCAAGACTGGCAACTATATAAATGTTTTAAATAAATACATACACCAATTTGTGCACACAGTGGTTTCCAATCTGTGAAAACTGATGTTAAATGATTCTTTATTTTGAGGATCCATTTTCTAAAATATTGGGATTTTCTTAAGTACTGCTTCATTTCTTTACAAAAGATAAACATTCTATTTTTATTGGCCAAAGGTGATAGAGTTCACAAAGGGCTTTGGCTTTAAGAAAGTTGAGAGAAAACCTATTTCTCACTAGAGTATTTGTAAAGCTTCCTGATAGAGCAATTTCCAATATTTGAGCTTATCTTTTGTAACCATACAAATGATCATTACAGGCTGTAAACACTTTAAAATTGTTAAATTGTTAATTGTCATTCCTTCTAAAGGTGACAAAGGTTGCAATTGCTTTGTTTTCTAACTTTGGAAAACAAAATGGAAAAAAATATTTCTTTTTGTCTTTGATGTTTTTCTATAACATTTGTTCTTCAAAACACTGCAATGGGCAAGGTGGTAATATGCTGGGTAATATGGACAGCATTTGACAACCAGAAGGATTTGCTGGTGAGAAAGGGAAGCCCTGACATATTTCCCAGTGGGAGCTCCTAGTCAGCTGTGGAAGCAGATGTGGGAGCAGCTGAGCCAGCACTGTGCAAATGCTGGCTGGCTAAGATGCCTTACACCCACTTGATAAAAGGGCAGAGGAAATGTAACATTTATGTTCACAGGATATTTTCCAGGACACTGAGAGAAAAATTGCACAGTGAGAGATTTCATGGGGTATTGTTACATGTACATTTATTGCTATGTATATTATGTGTATGTGTATGCATATGCTCTGCAGGATGGGAGCAAGCTAATTCCTTAATCAAAGAATGAGGTGCCCTTTTGTTTCATTCAGTATTTTTCACTGCAAATGCTGGAGACTTCACTTTTAAAAAGCTGGAGATTTGGGGTAATGGCTTGTTCAAGGGACAGAAAGCAACTGTTTCCATCCCACAGGTACCTTTGGGTACTGATTTTGATTTTGTTTTAGTTTGCTATGACCATGTGTGCTGACTCAGTTCTTCACAGTCACAAGCTGATTTTAGGCTCATTGTCTCTTGTCCTCTCCTCAATCCCTGCTGAGTGGCAGTCCCTACCTGCCTTTGCTTTCTAAAATGTGTCTTCTCTGAATGCTCAGAAACAGATTGTTTCTTCGAAATGCGAAGTAAAACACTTGTGTGAAGAAGTTACTCCATGGAAGCAAAACATGCCAATAAAATTCAGGCAAAAAAAAGGACAAATTAACTTGCTCATTGAAATGGGCCCAGGATTAAAAAAACAAAACAAAAACAAAACCTCAACTCCATTTCTAAAAAGATTCTGTGAAAAGAAATTAGTGGCAGGCAAAATTTAGTAATGTTTTATTTTAAATTGTAGAATTGGAAGAAACACAGCAGAAGCATCTTTCTCTTAAGTTTCCTACACTCTCTTCTGTTAGAGGATTTTCATGGGATTTTATACATTTCTCTTGCGCAGGTAAACTTTAAATCAATAGAAAGAATGAAATCATAGAAATGATAACAGAAGGAACATTCTGAAGAGATTTTAACAGTCAATTCACCATGATTACTGAAATATAGGCACTTAACAAAAGTCTTAAGAATGAACAAGAAGAATTGTACACTTGTGATCAGGTAAAGCTCAGTCTTGAATTAATTAATTAATTAATTTTTTAAAATTACATTTATATGCCGCCCTTCTCCAAAGACTCAGGGCGGCTTACAATTTTTGGTATACAACCCAGTGTGCTCAGCAATAGCCTTCATTCCATTGTATATGCCTGCTTATTACTAAGCGGCATTTTTACAAGGTCAGCTTATTGCCCCCAACAATCTTGGGTCCTCAATTTACCTACCCTGAGAGGATGGAAGGCTGAGTCAACCTTGAGCCTGGTGGGATTCGAGCCTACAGCAGTTGTAGGCAGCTGGAACTTAAGTGCAGGCAATTAACAGCCTGAGCCACCAAGGCCCTTTATTTAATCTCCAGTGCTGTGGGAAAGATCTAGTAATACTGAAGATGCATTGAGATAACAATGGAAAAACAGGGAGCAAGAGTTAGGAGTAGAGGATGAAGATGGCCAGGAATAAAACTAGAAAATGAAAAGAAGCTTTTCTTCTTAAAGCTACAATAACAGAAAATGCAACAAAATGGAATTTACAAAATGACATTAACAGAGAAAGACTACAGGAATATAACATAGGCATAACATCTTTCAGTTAGGCCATCCAGCATTTAGTGTTCACGCATGTTGCTTTCATGAATGTTCATGAATGTTGCTTTCTCACCACAGACATCAGCCATATATTTCTCTCCTTTTCCTTCCTCTTCACTTTTCCATTTAGGAAGAAAGAGACGTTGAGGGTGAGACAGAATAGGTTTGGTTCTTGAGCTTGAACTGATACTTGGGCCGCTCTTTGAGAACAGAGAACAGAGAGAGGAAGATTAGGGAAAATGGTGAGTATCTACCCACCATAACACTAAGTACTTGAGCCTTTTATTGTGATATCTCTAGGTTTGGAAAGTTAGAAGGGAAAAAAGTATAGTTGCAATAGAAGTCAAATGCCAGCTCAAGTTTATTTATCAAACTCTTTCCTAAGGGCTGCTGTAAGCAAGTAATATAGGCCATACATAACTTGCTGAATGGTTTCCATTGGCACAATCAGCTTTCTCAGGATAATATTGAACTTTTGAGAGATGCTTGCGTTGCCCTTAAAATTGTAGCATCCCCTTGTGTTAGAATCATAGACAAACACTAGCAAAACAAGTTCAGACCTCTGTCTGCTAACCAAGCTCAATGGGTATCTATGGGATGGTTACTATTTTACAGCTTAACTTACTTTACAGAATGGTTGTGATGAAGAAATTAACTGGCAGAAGGGGGAAGCCGATGAAGTATGTTGCTTACTGATTCTTGGGAGATGGCCAACAATAAATATAGGAAATAAATATATGCAGAAATAACATTAAGAAAGTTGTTTATCATATCTGAGGCTTTGCATTTAACCACTTTTCTCAAAGAAAGGGGATGGGTTGGAGTCAAGATGTATGGTTATTAGCCTTCTGGCTTTTGGCAAGGATTAGGATCCAGGATTTGGATCATGGAAATTGGCTGATTGCTACATAAAGATCTATTTTCCATTTTCAAATTCTCACCAAGCTCAGATTTTTTTACCATTCCTATGAAGCACACAAGGGAGCCATTAATTTGCTTTTCCCCTTGGCTGAATAAAGACCATAATGAATTGGTTCCCTGACTGGCCAGTAATATCTCTAATGAAGACAAATAAACACAAGAGGCACAGCCTAGCCAGTCATTTACAAATAGCCATTCTGCCCAAATGGCCATTTCTGTCTTCATGATTAAGCTAAAGTTTAATTACTTCCCCAAAGAATAAGATGCTAAGAAAAGAGATTGGATGATCCCAATGATCCCACTCCAACATCGCAGACAGGAGATTACAGGGGCCTGATTGAGCACTACAGCATTTTCATCCATTCCTTTTCTTCTACTTGCATGCAACTGTTAAAGTTTCTTTTGCTAGCTAAAACAGTGCCATTCTATTTGTTAATAGTTGACCTACTGTATCTTGATATTAAATGAACCATCTGTCCTTTAAAAAAAATAAAGAAAATGGAAAAGGATAGCCCTAAGGGAACCAATTTTACCTAGATAATTGCAACATTTATACAGGGTTTTTAGGTGGTTAGCTACCTCTGTTAAATGGATAGGTGATATATTCAGGAAATATTTTTATTAGGAACAAGAAAATACTGACAAAATTGTAGGTGGGCATTTGAGCTCCAGGTTTTGCCATCAAATGAGAAGTTATAACATGGGCTGGGAGATAAATATACCTAACATGACACATATATTTCAGGTAAAGTTGGAAACAAATCTAAAAAACTTCTACTCCAAATGGGTTATCGCTCATTTTATTGAACAAGTTAGAAAAGTTTAATCCACTTGATTCCATTATTCTTCCTTTTCTCAATCCTAAATTTCTGAAAGCTATTTCATGACTTGAATGTCCTGTCAACTTCCCTTTCCTCACCCTTTTACCTAAGAAATATGGAAATTTCAAAATGTATCCATAATCTTATGTATAATCCCTGTAATTTGATACTGGTACAGCATTATTTCCATGCAGACGTTGCAGCTCCATTGATACAGGCCATTGTGACATTGTAGGTTCAGGGACAGAATGGACACAGGGGACCCAAAGGCCACTTTCCCATGGGGAAGAGTACAAAAGTAAATGATGTACAAATTAGATGCTGACTTTAACAAATAAGGACATGGTTTTTATTGTCTGTAATATCTATTTTGTAAGCTATAAACTTTACATTGAAATCTATTTTTAAGCAGCAAGGTTCTTACCTCATAATTCTTTCTGAGTTCTCAACACCTGAGGTGTCTTGGTAAAATTTTTCATGGCTGCTAGCCCCAAATAGTTAACTACTTGGAATTAGAGTTTGTAATCCCGTGGCAACCCTGTTTGTTCACTGTGATACCTAGGGTGCCCTGGCCCACACTTTAGGAATTGCAGCTATAGCCCATACTGTGGTATACATATTCTTGTTTCTATTGTTCAATATCTATGCATTTTATTTCTGTACTCTTGGGTTATCTTACTTGTATAGTAATCTACATTACTTTTCTCTTTTCCTCTATCTTTATTTCTATCTAATACTTATTTCCCAATCTAATCTATAAATGGGGTTTAGTTTACTTTTTTCCTAGAAGTTTGTTCTCCACTCCTCTCTTCATCCTGCCAATGAATTCTTGGAACTACCAATTGGAAATTATCAGTTCAGTAAACCTGGGCAAATCCCTGAGCATGAGCATGCAAGAAGGATACCCACACACACACATACCCACAAACACACATGCTAACCCAAACACACACATACACCAATTCCATCTGCTTGATTTCCTTTGTTACTTCACTGGATTCTGCTGAGATACTGGTAGAACTGCCTTTGAGCTGAATTACTGCTGTTTCAAGTTATCTACCGCCTCTTCTATTTTAGGGATGTAAGAAATTTTTGTCCTTACTATTCTTGGGTACTGCAGGCTGCTGATTGTTGGTACTCCTAAATCTTGTAATTGCTGTTACTGTCATTGATCCTGGGTATTTGCCTGGAGATCTTCAACACCTCACCTACCCTCTTCCAAGCTGATGCCAGACACTTTTTTGCTGCTCTTCCCAATATAATGTTGTTCCTTTCCATCTTTGGATGCTTTCCAGTTAACTTGGCTTACCATGTCCAAACATTACTTTCTCCTGATGCTACTGCTTTTTCCTCATGCAACAATCCAGCCTTCTCTTTGCCAATGACAAGCAACCCTACACTTTCGGTAACGGAATCTCACCTCTGTTGAAAGCTAGAATAGAACAGAATAGAATTCTTTATTGGCCAAGTGTAATTGGACACACAAGGAATTTGTCTTGGTGCAAATACTCTCGGTATACATAAAAGAAAAGATACATTCATTGAGAGTCTAGGTTATCTCCTTGCCAGAAAGGTAAGGATGTACATTCAGGACAACAAAGCAGGATACAGTCTGTTATACCACCTTGGTCACCTTCTCTTACCAGGAGTCATCTTTTGTCCATGTACTGTGCAATATGGTGTCAGGCAAGAAAATAATGGTACTTAGATGTTCAAACTTCACTGAGAAAATAAGAGAAATAAATATTAATGGTATTAAAAATACTGTCATTTTATATCCAAAAAGCAGAAGTCAATTCCATGATAGGGACTCCAGAAATTGTGTTCAGAGCTTTGAAGATCTACAAAATCTATTGTCCAATTGTAATTTTTTAAACATGATAGGAAGGGAAGGAGGACACAGTTCAATGAATGGATATGTTAAGTTTGCATGAAGAATCAGACGCGAAGAGCTTCAATGAAGAGTTCATTCAGTGACTACAGCTCGAATGGACCCGAGTTGGCTGGGCTACGGCTGCCTCTTATAGCCTGCAGCCGTAGTTGCCAGCCAATGGGAGTGCAGGGTTTCTTCCCGCACTATTTAAACCAATACCATTTGACATTTTACAAGAACAGTTCAAATAAACCAATAACATTCAAACCTACATACACCCCTCCCCACTAGGTTCAGTCCATACCAAACCCCAACCTATCTAATGAATTCCTTTAAATAGGTGGGGCTCTTAATGCGTTGAGACCTTCGTGGTTCAGAAATTTTAACGTTCTCACCCAGTGAGAGGGAAATGTGTCTGCTGACATTTCCCTGTTGGGACTTCCTGTGAAAGGAGACCCTGTTAGACTGTTAGAATCTGGTCTCTCCTCCCAACCCATCTCCATTCCAATGTCAGCACCCAAGTCAGGTAGTGATGTGCAATCTTCCACTTCTAAGGATGGATCTTGGCATTGTGACAGGGTTCGGGATGGTTCCTGTCGTAATGGCTCGTTACACATGGGGTTGATTCTTGCTTGCTGATTTTCCTCCTGTTCCTCCCCTTCCCCCCTAGAAGTGACATCAGGTGAGGGACCCAGAGAGAGACAGGGGCGATGTTCCTGAGGGAACCTGGATCTAAGTTGGTAAAGGTGCCTGCTCCAGAGGAGTCCATCCTCCGTTTGTACCCTGTAAGAACGAGGGCCAGTGATGTGAGTTATTTCAGCAGGAATCCACAGAGGTTCACCTATAAGGTTCTTAGCATATACAGAATCACCCACACTGAAAGTACAAACTTTGGAAGTGGAATCCAGTGGTGCGTTGGGTGCGTAAGTGGGATGAAGGTGGTCAAGGGAAGACCTAAGTTTCCTACCCATCAACAACTCTGCTGGGGATAAGTTAGTAGATGGGCTAGGAGTGATGTGCTGAACACTAAGAAGTTTTTCAAGCTTCTCAGTGATGTCCCCAGGACCCAGTTGCTGGAGCTTCTCTTTGGTAAAGCGTACCATGCGTTCAGCCCGGCCGTTAGCCGAAGGGTGCCCAGGGGCAGTAAGGGCATGTCTGATACCCTGTGGTGCTAGGAAGGATTCAAAAATGTTAGATGTGAATTGAGGGCCATTGTCAGAGACAAGAACATCTGGTAACCCATGGGTTACAAACAGTTTTCTGAGCTGCTTGATGACAGCATCAGTTGTGGTGGATGTCATGGGAATTACCTCTAGCCATTTGGAATATGCATCTACTATAACCAGAAAAGTGTGCCCTCTAGTAGGGCCTGCGAAATCAATGTGGATCCTAGACCACGGGCCCCTAGGACATTCCCATTCCTGTGTGGGGGTGTGAGGTGGGGCAGGCCTGACTACCTGGCAATTGGGACAAGATGCAACCCAGTTTTCAATCATTTTGTCAATACCTGGCCACCATACATAACTCCTGGCCAATCCCTTCATCCTTACAATCCCAGGATGACCCTCATGTAACATTTCCAAAACCTCTCTTTGCAGTTTTGCAGGAATAACCACCCTGTTACCCCACAAAATACATTCTCTTAATACAGATAATTCAGTTTGTCTGGACTTAAAAGGTTGGGCAAGGCGAGGTAGATCTTGAAGAGGCCAGCCTTTCTTAATCCAGCCTATAACAGGAGCCAACACAGTGTCTTTGGCAGTCTCTCTGGCAATCTCACCAGCATGAACTGGAAGCTTCACAAAAGTCTCTAGGAAAAAGCTGTGTGTTTCAGGTTCAAAGTCCACCTTGTGGCAAGGAAGTGGGCAACGACTCAGTGCATCAGCATGTGCAATGTCCGTGCCAGGCCTGTGAATCAGTTTGTATGAATAGGCTGCAAGAAATTCAGTCCACCTCAGCATTCTTGGTGACAGGATAGTAGGTGTAGGTTTGTCTCCTGCCACAATGCCTAATAAAGGTTTGTGATCTGTAACAATGGTAAATGACCTGCCATACAGATATTCATGAAATTTCTTGACAGCTGCAACAACTGCCAATGCCTCCTTGTCCAGTTGGCTATAATTCCTCTCTGCTTTGGTCAAAGTGAGAGTAAATGCAATAGGGGCTTCCCTTCCACTGGGAAGCCTGTCAAAACCCCACTCCAAAAGGGGATGCATCACAAGTCAGTACAACAGGCAAATTCTCAGAGAATTGTATCAATACAGCATCAGATGTGATTAGTCTCTTAATACTGTTAAATGCTGATTCCTCCCCCAGATCCAAACAGCTTTTTTATAAAGCAATTGGTGCAAAGGTTCAGCAATGGTTGCCTTTTGAGGTAGGAACATGTGATAAAAGTTAATAAGTCCAAGGAAGGCTTGCAAATCTGTTTTGCATTTAGGTTTAGGGGCTTCTTTGATTGCTTTAACCTTGGCATCAGTAGGGTGGATGCCATGCTTGTCAATCATGTAGCCCAGGAACTCAACCCTGTCTGTTTTAAGTGTGCATTTTTCTTCCTTGACTTTCAACCCCGCTTTTCTGAATCTGGTAAGGACTTCTCTGAGTCTTTCTTGAAGCTGAGTGTCATTTTCAGCAGATTAACACATCATCAAAGTAAGGCACTACCCCTGGCAGTCCTTGCAGCATTCTTTCCATAAGGCTTTGAAAAATGCCAGGTGCCACGCTTACTCCAAATTGTAATCTTTTACATTTGAAAGCACCTCTGTGAGTCACAATGGTTTGGGCCTCTGCAGTGGCATCATCAACTGTTAGTTGTTGATATGCCTGGGCCAAGTCCAATTTGGCAAAGACTGTACCCCTGCCAAGTGAATGTAGCAGATGATGCACAACTGGTACTGGATATGCGCTCTGCTATAGTGCATGGTTCAGTGTCCCCTTATAGTCTCCACAAATTCTGACTGACCCATCAGCCTTGACTGGTGTGACTATGGGTGTCTCCCATCTGGAGTGGTCAGTGGGCTCTAAAACCCCTTGAGCAATTAACTTATCTAATTGTGCATCAATGTTTTCCTTTAAAGCAAATGGAACCCTTCTGGGCTTTAAACGAATTGGGGGCACCTTGGGGTCTAGATTGAAAGTGATAGGGGTCCCCATATACTTGCCCAATCCTTTGCTGAAGACCTCTGGAAACTCAGACTTCAAGGCCTCCTCCCATTCAGAGTTGCTCAAGTGATTGATGCCAGTCACCTCGATGCCTAGTGGCTTGAACCACTTAAGTCCCAGCAAGCTTGGGCGGTCCTTGTCCACGATGGTCAGAGGCAAATGTTTTGCCTTTAAATGCATGTTGAAATCTCTTGCTTTGTTCTTGTGGTAGTCTTTAAGAGTCAGTGCTTGCTTCTGGAAATGTTTCTTCTGAATGTTGGGAAGTAGCCTGTGAATAATAAGAACCTGAGTCCACTTCCATTTGGCAAGGCCTTCCTTCAATGAACACCTTCACGTGTACTTTTCTGCTTTTCAAGGGTAAAGAATGACCAATAGTGATTGTTTGGTGATTTCATTCTTCCCATTTGCTTCTGAATTAGCCCCATCTTTTCAGAAGTTGTTGGGCTTAAAATCCTTTTCAGGGAATTTCTTCCTACTAGGTGGAGTTCTGGATGATTTGCAGACTCTGGCTAGGTGACCCCTTTCTCACAACGTAGGCAGATGGTGTCTAAGATTGCATTCTTGAGGGGGATGCCCCCACAGCCTCTGCAATAATATTCTTGCCTTTTCTCCCAGGGTCTTTCCTTTTCTTCTCCATTCTGAGTCTAAAAATCCCTTCCTCCACCTCACTGCAATCTGAATCAGAGTCTATTTGTTCGCAGTGTGCTGTTGTGGATTTTTCCACATCAGAATGGCTTGAGGCCAGGCTTGAGGTCTTGTTAATCTTTTTCATGGCCACTGCTGAGGACTTGGTGGCTTCCGCTGAAACAGCTTCTTAAATGGCCTCTTTAAATGTGATCTTAGGTTTCATTAACAGTTTGCTTTGCAAGACCTTATCTTTGAGGCCTAAAACAAACCGATCTTGCATGGCCTCTTCTAAATTAGTAAAGTCACAAACACCCCCAATGTCCCTTAAACTTGCCACGAAGTCATTAACATTCTCGCTTTCCCCTTGATCCGGACAGTAAAATTCGTGTCTCTAATGAGGCACGATACTTGGGGCGTAATGGGCTCTTAAAAGCTTCTCCAAATCAGGCCATTCCATTACTTCAGTTCTGCAGCTCCCTTCATAGCCATCTTGAAGACTGCCAGACTGCAGTGCGTGAAATACGCCCTCTTCCTCTCGGAATGTCAGGTAGTCGTTTCCTTCCAGGTACATCTGGGCGATCGCATCTGATTCCCAGTCTTCGCCCGGATCGAATGGGGCTGGGGGTGTTCAGCAGCCATCTCGCTCTTCTGCTTGCGCATTGTCTCTTCTTCAGGGCAATCCCACCTTCGTCGCCAGTGTTAAGTTTGCATGAAGAGTCAGACGCGAAGAGCTTCAGTGAAGAGTTTATTCAGTGACTACAGATCGAATGGACCCGAGTTGGCTGGGCTACGGCTGCCTCTTATAGCCTGCAGCTGTAGTTGCCAGCCAATGGGAGTGCAGGGTTTCTTCCCACACTATTTAACCCAATACCATTTGACATTTTACAAGAACAGTTCAAATAAACCAATAACATTCAAACCTACATACATAACAGGATACATATATTGGTAGGATTGGAAGGGGATGTCTGAAAAGAGCAATCCATTTTGTAAAAGTTGGGAGGGAAAGAGGATTTGGCAGTTGTCAGGTTCATGCTGCTTATATTGATATTATAGACATTCAACATAGGAAGAGATTCTTGGCAGAAACCTGGAATAGACTGGCTTAAATATATAGCTTGACTACATTGTCATGAAGAGACAGCACCTTAAAGCAGGTCTGTGTGTTGTATTATTATTATTATTATTATTATTATTATTATTATTATTATTATTATTTCAGATTATCAACTGATATCTTTCACTCAGATTATAACAATAACAAATAACAGCAATAAAGATAACTAGAAAAACAAATATACACACTTATGTATGTGAGGAGGTGTTTATGCATGTG